>ML675616.1:23119629-23145135 GCA_007922155.1 Mesoclemmys tuberculata
CGGCGCGGCAGGTGCCCGGCACCCCCCGGGCCGCTCCCGCGCGGCGCCCGGCTCCCCTGGCTGCCGGGGAGGCACCTGCGCCGGGCCGGGGCCGCCGCCCCACGCGGGTGAGTGGCGAGGCGCGGGGCTCGCTCGCGTCCCCCCGGCCTCGGACCCAGGCGCGCAACCCGCCCCGGCTGGCTCCGGGCACCTTCCTTCCCCCGCGGCGGAGGCGAGGCGGGGGGCGGCGGGGCTGTCCTGGGGGCAGCGATGATCCCCCGGCCGGGGGGCCCGTGGCGGGCCCTAGAGAGAAAGCGCCTTGGCGAGCAGTTGTCCGCGGTCGCGTGGCGGACTCACCGCTCCGAGCCAGTTCGGCTGAAGGCGACGTGCTTGTTTGACTCACTTTTCCCCAGCGAAAGCGACCGCATAGGCCTGCTGTTAAACCTTCCCCGGGGCCCCTCGGTCTTTAGGCTGTGATCTTGGAATGAGCTCTGTGAACGTGGGCCACTTGCCCGTGCACAGCCCCCCTGACGTGAAGGGACCAGGGGTCAGATCACCTTGCAGATGCCTTAGTTTCTTTCCCACTAACATAATTAACTCTGAAACAAAATCTTAAGGTAGACAAGGCCATACAGAAGATAACCAGCGGGTACAGCTCCAGTGGTTACACCAATGGAAGATGTACTGAAGACAAAGGCTGAGTGGGATGAGGGATTTTCTGATCCTTGTGTAGTTACATTTTATGAGGTTGGTTTATTGTTAGTTCACAAGACCTGCAAGTGTATCCTGCACACAGTGGCTGTTATTACAGTTGACAGTTGCATGTGCTTTTAAATTTAAGGGTGACTGCTGTAGATTTTTGAATCTTAAGGAATTTCTGCTAAATCTCCTTAGTGACCACTGTAAAATTTATGAGTTGTGGTTTGACTGCTGTGGTGTTTCTAAATTCTGTAGCAAGTAAATACAGACCGTCTAAGCTTTGGAAGAATTAATATGGAAGCATATGTAAATGTCTCTTAATATAAGTGATAAATAGGTTAGACTGTTTAAAAACTAGGAAAATTCATAGACTAATGTATTAATTACGCTCGAATTAAAATTAACCATTATTTTAATGTGTCATCAGAGTGTTGTTTATATTTATTTTCAAATTTTTGTTTTTTTTTCCAGTTATGGTTCCTGTAACAACTTAAACACCGTCTCATTACTCTCAATTTATTTAAGACCTGATCCTGCAAATCCTTACACATGTAAGTAACTTTACCTAAAGGGATTACCCACATATATAACCATTTGCATAACTGGGAGTGTAGATTAAGTTCTTTAAATCAGAAACTGGGTCTTCCTATATATTCTATGGTGCCTCATAGAATAGGGCCCTAATCCTGGTATGCTATAGCTCAAACAGAAGCTATGGGTTTGATGCAGAAATTACTGAGTGAAGTTGTTTGGCCTGTTTTATGCAGAAGGTCAGACTAAATAATCATAATGGTCCTTTTTGGCTTTAAAATCTATTAATCTAATTTAATATTAATCTATTACACTGCAGTGTAAACATTAAACATTAATAAATGAATTTCCTCATCTAACAAATGATGTCTGTTGTGTCCATCCTATACATATAGGCCGTAAAATCTTCCGGTTATTTTACACACCCTTGTAACAACCTATAACCTACACTGTTGGTGCAGACTAAATCACCATGCAGCTAAACACCAGTGTTGTAAATAAAATACGCAGTAGGAAGAGGTAGGCAGTAAGTAGTAAGTGAAATGCTTCAGGGACCTTCATTGTGACCTTCTTACATTCAAACTTTTGTTTGCTTTTGTACAATATTATTCTATTATTAAAGTTAGGTATAATTTATTATAACCTTACTATATCTTACCCAAGATTTCTGTTTGAATTTATGAAGGCAGCTAAAAGTTTTAGATCATTTCAGAATCTCCCACCAAACCTCTCCTTTGACTAGAGATCTAAACATCTTTAAATCTCCGGGAGCATAAACACTCTGAGAAACTATGGTAGCAATTTCTGATTTACTTAAAATTCTATGGGTAGGAAGCATGAATGTGTATATGCCAGATGTATATCATACTTTCTAGGGCGGTACTAGCATTCGCATTGTCCTTCTATATAATCTTTCACCAAATCTTCTCAAAACATTACAAGTGCTAATTATGAATTAAACTTCACAACACTGTTAAGAACTAGATTAGTAGTATGCCTGTATTGGGTAAATTAAGTAATTTGCCCAAGGCATATCTATATTTCTAGTGACTAGATTAATCCCTGGTACAACTAGTTTGGCCTGAGGAGTTCTTGTTTCCAGTCATCCTCCCCCTCACCCTCCGGCGCTAAAATTATCAATAATTGCTAGCTGTGGTTGGTACTCCAATATTGGACCCTTTATCTTTTTTCTTCTGCAAGGGTCCCTAGTTGTTTAATCAAAGCTTATAATTAAATTTTAAAATGGTCGAACTTCAGAAGTTTCACTTCAGATAAGGATTCAAAAGTTTGAATGGCTCAACTACAAAATTGCATTGGAAATCTTTTGAAAAGTGCCTCTCTCATGAGATTTTGAGTACTTCGTAGTAGAGTCAAAAATATCAAAAGAAAGAGCATTTTCTTAGCGTTTTGGTATTTCCAGTGTGAAAGAAAACCAGGAAGTGCAGAGATTGCAAAAATGAAAGATAGAACAAGAGTTCACCCACCCACATTTTTTGAAATGCCAAAAAAGTTTTGTGTCATTCTTATTTTATCTGAACCTAGCTGTTAATCCCTAGTTACCTATACACTTGGCTTACATGTTTGTTTTGTGAGATTAAAAAAACTGGTTTTGTATTTTTGGCTTTCTGTAACATTGTCATTAAACTGTAGATATGGAAATGTGTGTTAGAGAAAGAAAGAAATAGGCTCCTGTGTGACTTAATTTGCAGACACTTATTTAGTGGTGCTAGATAGGTAACAAAGGTTCTGTGATGCATATACTTGGGTCAGTACACATGCCCCGACATCCAAGCCAGGATTACTAGTAAATATACTATGGTATTACTCTAAGGTTCCAATCATGATTGGGTCTCCATTGAGCTCTTCACTGTACACAGAAAAGAGATGATCCCCATCCAAAGGACTCTCAGTCTAAAGATAAAGGAGTAGGGCATCTGAACTGGAGTGAACCTGGAGGTGGAGATCAGGCCCAAATGGAGCTGGGAAAAAGGGTCCATAAGGGCCAGGCAGTTGGCATTGATGTCACAATACCATGCACTACATCTGAAGCAATGGGTGGCAGGACCATTAGATTATCACACAGTATTGCCACCCGTTTTTTGCAAATGGATGAGTCCAAACAATTGTTTTAATGACTGGGCAGTGTATGGGTTTACTGTCTATGATGTAAGAAGACAACCAGTCTGATCAGCTGATTAATGTTTATGGGAATAGTTGACCAGGAAATGAAGTGTTTGTTTTAAAGGAACTATTTTCTAAACACATGCCAACCATGACAATGTTAGGACTGGTTTTGCTGGCTTTTGCCAGATCTAAGGAGGCACAGCCATTGAGATCCTAATTAATCCAATTATATTTAATAAAATCAGGGCAATGGGATTCCATTAGATCCAAGAATATTTACCTAAAACATATAGGGCTCCATTGACATAAAAACATCCAGCTAGTAATTTGTGGTTAGGACACATTCTTTCATTGTATGAATATTCATCTATGCTATGTAGACAGATTTTTTTCTGACTGTATTACAAAGTGTACAGTAATTATACTAAAATTTATGTAAGAGAGTGTTAAGGCTGCAAAATAAAGCACTCAGAGATGAGAGAATGCATGCATGCATGTTTCTGTGACATTGCCCAGGATTCAATCTCAACTGTTGAAGAGCTGCATCCACTCAGTTCTCCAACCTGGGGTGCTTGTTACACTGCTTTGCTATAAAAGCAACCACTCTTGGCCTGCTTACCCCTAGCTCCAGCATGTAAATTACCCCCAGCTATACTGCAAGAGTGCTTCAGCCAGTCAGCCTGCCACTCTTACAGAGCGATGCCAGCAGTTCCCAGCCCCAGACTTTCCCCCAGAAACATGCATCTTTTACTGCCCAGTACGCTCCTGGACAATACAAGTTCATATAAAATCTGTCATTTCATTAATAGAGAATGATATGCACAAAGCTTGTTATCTCAAATGGAGTTCTCCAAACACTTCAATCCAAACACAAAAATTGGTCTAGATATAACAATAAAACAAGTTTATTAACTGCAGAAAGAAAGATATTGAGTGATTACAAGTAATAAGGCATAAGAGTCAGAATTGGTTACAAAGAAATAAAAGGTAAAATGCAAACTAATATCTACCTTAACAAGCAAAGTGAATTTAAAGCAAAAAGGTTTCTCTCACCACATGTTTATAGCAGTCTGTCTGGATTTCTTTCAGTCAGGACTCCCTCCCCCAGTTCAGTGATGTTTCTTTTGTCTTTCAAGTGTTGTTGATGCTGTGGGTAGAGATGAGGGAAGAATGGTGATTTGAGTTCTCTGTTCCTCATTTTTAGATCTTTCTCCTCTTTAAGAATCATCTTCAGATGGCAGCAGCCAATCTGTTTTCACAGGAACCTATAGCTGTCACATTGCCAAGATGTAAACTTCTCGCTCACACCCTTCTTCCTGCCAAAGAATGGCCACTTAACCACTCGATAGTCCTGATTTTGTTGACACCTGGCTGAGGCACCAGTTTGCCTTTTGTCTCTGAGGAACAGGTGTGTGCCTGCTTTTCTAAATTTGGAGCATGTCTCAGAAACGTTATATAGTAGAGTCTTAACTTTAAATACAGTGATGTGAAACACATTTTATCAGGAAAATAATGTTCAGCAGGTTATGAATTTTCAAATGATACTTCACACAGCATACTTTGCACAAAATGTATCATACTCTTGTAAAAAGGATGAACATAAGGGTACAGGCTCTGATAGTTTCCCCCTCACTCTATTTTTGTCCCTGTCATTTCCTGCTCCTCTTCCCTGTGCAGATGAGTCAGGCTTCTTCCCTGCTTCAGTTCTAGTGCCCTGAATCACAGTGGCCCCACCATCCGGAAGGAACAATTGCAGGGAAAGTTTTGCTCCACCTTGACAAATTAGCTACCAAGCACCAACAAACCTCATGTGCAAATCATGATTTTCAGAAGCTTATTATCTGGCTAATTTGAGTGGTTTTATGGAGCTAGGACAAAGCGTTTCCATGACCCCTCTTGGCAACCTCTTCCCCCATTTGCAAAATTCAGGTCCTGGCTCCAAAGGTTTGATGAGCTGGAGCTTTTCCACCAAAAGGATTAAGAATTTTTTTAACATTCGTTTTTTGGATTCCCTCTGGGACCTTTTCTACTCAGCTTATCCAGAACACCTTGTCCAATTCTGGGAGAATGCTTCATCCAGTTCTCTGGCATCCAAAAAATGCTCGGTTTGACTCTGGATTTCATCATTCACGTTCCTTTATTTGGCATACAGCAAAGCTACATTGATTTGATCAGACTCGTGTAGGGGGAGGGTATAGAGTGTACCATACATCCAGAGTTACACAGACAACTCTTCCTTTATACACATTTCCATATTACATTGCATTTTCTATACATTAAATCACACATTGGCTTGGTTACTTTGCAGGAGCCAATCCCTGTACAGCGTGCTCTGTCCACGTGCTGCTCATGTGGATCCAGATCTTTACATTCCAGGTTTATCTTGTCTACAGTCCCTAGCATCTAGGTGTTGCTGCTTATCTTAGCTACCACAGACATCCTGACGCCAGCATACTGTTTGTCAAGCCCCTATTTACAATTTAACCTTTCATTCACCTTCCCAATTATGCCTACTGAGAAATAAAACAAGTTACTTATGTCAGGCCAGGCCTACAATTAGCAAAACAGCATAGTTCTCCCCCAAACTCATTTTCTGAATCAGCTGTGAACTTTAAAAATAAATCAGCCTGAGTCTGACACCCAGCATGGAAAATTTCAGCCCTAACTTTTAAAGTCTGGCAAAGTGAAAAGCAACTGAAAATGCCGTCTTATAAAGAAAAGCGTTAGGCCATCTTAACCATTTGCATTCTTGTCAGCTCTGCCTACAATAGATAAAAATGGCTGAAAGCCATTACCAGCTGAATGAGGTAATATCTTTTATTGGACCAACTTCTGTTGGTGAGAGAGAGACATGCTTTCGAGCTTACATAGAGCGCTTCTTCAGGTCTGGGAAACTTACTCAGACCTTGTCTACACTAGTACTTATGACAGCAAAACTTTTGCTGTTCAGGGGTGTGAAAAAAGGTTTTGCCGGCATAAGCACTTGTGTGGACAGCACTGTGTCGCTGGAAGATATAGCCACCACTGTTCGTTTAGGTGATTTTATTATGTCGGTAGGGGGAGGTCTCTCCCGTCGACATAACACGACTACACAAGTGATCTTATAGTGGCACAGCTGTACTGATACAGCTGTGCCTCTAAGTTTTAAGTGTAGACTAGCCCTCAGTGTCACAGCTGAATACAAGATGGAAAGATTGTTTATCGTAAGTCGTTAACACATATTTCAAGGGACCATATAAGGTGAAGTGGCTTGTTTTGTATGTAGCTGTTACCCTCTGAGTAAGTTTCCCAGAACTGAAGAAGAGCTCTATGTAAACTTGAAAGCTTGTCTCTCTCTCCAACAGAAGTTAGTCCAATAAAAGATAGTATCTCACCCACCTTGTCTCTCTAATATCTTGGAAATGACATGGTTACAACAACACTGCACATTACCAGCTGAAGGCTTTTCAGTGGTCTATAGCAAATTAATTTATAGGTCATTGTGTTCCTTAACAGAGTTGCTATTTTAGATCTTAAACCATGCTGCTGCTGCTATGAATAAGGTGAATTAATTACTGTGAGGATTTTTTTCACCTCAGTGAAATATTAATTTCAGCATTTATGGGTATGTCTACACTTAAACTATTCCACTTTAGTGCTTCAGGCCGTGTCTACACTAGCGAGCATACGTAGCACAGCTGAACTGATGCAGCTGTGCTGCTGTAAGATCACTTGTATAGCTGCTCTGTGCTCACAGGAGCAAGCTCTCCTATCGACATAATAAAAGCACCTCAACAAATGGCAGTAGCTATGTCGGCAGGAGAAGGTCTTCCGCTGACATAGTGCTTGTGCACACTGCCACTTATGCTGGCAAAACTTATGTTGTTCAGGGGGGAGAGGCATAAGTTTTGCTGACATAAATGGTAATGTAGACATGGCTCAATGTAGACCTTTCCTATGTTGTCAGCAGGGGCTCTCCCATCGGTGCAGATAATCCTTCTCCCCAGGAGGCAATAGCGATTCTTCCATTGACCTAACGCTGTCTACACCAGAGGTTAGGTCAGCATAGCTGCATCCCTCAGGGTTGTGGATTTTCATGCTCCTGAGGAACATAGCTATGCTGATGTAAATTTGCAGTGTAGACCAGCCCAAAGGCTATTCAGTGTTTTGCCTCCAGTGTAGATGGGGCTTGATCTTTCTTGAAACCAGGAAGCTTGTTTAGTGAAGATGGTGTCTTAACTACATCTACACTACAGCTTATGTCGACATAATTTATGTCGCTCAGAGGGGTGATTAAACAACCTCCTTGAGTGACATTGTTATATTGACAAAAGTGTTCGAGCATCATACACCAACGTAGTCTCTGCCATTCGCGGAGGTGATTTTATTATGCTGATGGGAGAGAGCTCTCCCAGCAGCAAAAAGAATCTTTACCACATGTGCTGCAGCTGCATCGCTACAGCTGCAACGCTGTACATGTAGACATGCCTTTAAGTGCTGTTATGACTAAAGTCTAATCTACATTTAAAGCTTAGGCCTGGTCTACACTAGAATTTTACATCTGTATACCTGTGACTCCCAGGGGTATGAAAAATCCACAACCCTGAGAGACATAGCTATGCCGACCTAACCCCTGCAACCTAGCTACCACCTCTAGAGGAGGTGGATTACTTACACCGACATGAGAATCCCTCCCATCAGCATAGAGAGTGTCTACACTGAAGCACAACAGGAGTGCAGCTACACCACTGTAGCAGTTTAAATGTAGACAAGCCCCCAGAATGACATAGCTATAGCCCTCAAGGATGTAAAAAATCCACATCCCTGATTGCTGTAGTTATGCTGAACTAATTCCTAATGTAGACACAACTAGGTCAATGAAAGAATGCTTCTGTTAATGTAGCTCCCATCACTTGGGGAGGTGACGTTCCTGCAGCGACAGAAAAACCCCTTTTGGCGCTGTAAACTGTGTCTCCACTACTGATTATCAGCACCATAGCTATGCTGCTATTGTCCCCGTAGTACGGACATAGTATAAGCATGGATGTCTTAGGGCTGGTCTACTCTAGGGACTTAGATCGGTAGAGCTACAACTCTCGGGTGTGAAAAGTTCACGTCTCTGAGAGATGTAGCTATACCAACCTAACCCCTGGTGTAGACAGCACTATGTTGACGGAAGAATTATTCCGTCGTCCTAGCGACTGCTTCTTCGGCAAGTGGATTATCTATACTGATGGAAGAACCTCTCTTGTTAGCATAGGTAGTATCTACACTAAAGCACTACAGTGGCATTGCTGTAGTGTTATAAGTGTAGATATACTGTAAGAAAACACTCTGCTGGAGTTTGAACACCTTTACATTTGTCTATTCTATACTCTTCTCTCCTTCTCACAGTCAACATTTTTCCAGAACATGTTCTACCTGCTGTTATCCAAAATAGCCTGTTACCAATAAAGTCCTATACTGGAAAAAGATTAAAATTTTTCCTGTCCCTTCATTCTGATTTTTCATTTTTGTTTTCCCAAATTCCCCTTCACCTAGGGCATTTTTTATTAACTCCAATCTGAAGGATGTGCATCTCTCATAGCTCCTTTAACTTGTGGTACAAATGGCTGCACAAATCACTAGGGTTGTAACTGCATCCTTCAAATTCTTCCTGAATCTCAGGCCATCATTCACAATAGATTTCAGTATGGGTGAGTTGTGTATATACCTATCACATATATTAAAAATGGAGCAGTAACAATAACTGTAGTTGAGGTTCCCTAACACTTCCCATTTTGACTCGTATCCAAATACGTGACAAATTTTAACCATTCATACTGAAATTTTTCATGCTTGGTCTTTACCTCACAAAATGAGAAGTATATGTTATACAAATAATTTATTTGTATTTTAACCATTCATATTATATATAATTAAATGTTTAAAGTATAGCTAAGGTTAGGTGGCAAATGGTAAATATATAAGAGAAGTTTATGTATTATGAGAAGCATATATATAGTTTGTTATGTTTATTTTTTCTATGTTTATTTTTCTAAAAGGTTAATAGAAAAAATGATTTTTTTTTTAAATTAAGCAGTTGATTTATTCTACAGGCTCAACTGAATTATATTTTCAGACAACAAAAACAGCTTACTGAGGACACATCCTGTTTTATAGGAAGTCTGAGAGCTCCATAGGCCAATTGAATTTAATGTAACAAAAGTTTTTTGAGTAAAATGTTCTTGAGACAACTTTTTAAAATGTTACCATTGGGAAAGAAGAGTTTAGAATGATATGTGAAGCTGGAAATCTAGAAATCATTCACTGCTTGTAATTTATGTCATGTAAAAATATATGTTATGCAAACTCTCAAATCCTGAAATGCTCTTCCTTTTTACAACAATCTCTCAGAAATATTGGTACCCCAAAGCCGTGTATATGGTCATCATTTGCGGCACGTACGCTAGCAGGAAATAAGAGGTTACCTCAATCTACTCTTTGGAGAAAGTCAGCTCCATATGGCCTCTGTACTAAGACCAAATTCAAAACCCATAGTCAATATAAGTCAGAGGTCTTAAGGACTACCATATGGGAGCCATTAGTCTTCATTGTGTGTATTTTGTTCTTTTTTGTAGCTAACCATCTGTAATTTAGGTGTTTCAAATATAGTTCATCTTTATACAGAGCATTTGTTCTAGTCAGCTGGTTTTATGCATGTAAGATTATTTTTTTTATTATTATTTTTTATCTAAGTGGGTAATTTCTAGCACAACCCTTCCACCCATGAGTTTTAAAATTAAGTTCAGGTTTTTGTGGTTGCCAGTACTGTAAATGTATTTGTTCAGTTCTAACAGGAAAAGCATTCTGACTTTTTTAAAATGAGCAATCATATGTATAATCAACTTGGTTAAAACTTCCTTCCTGGTGAGCGCAGCACTTCCTCTGCATCTGGATATGAAGGCAAGCAAGAAAAGCAGAACAACTTAAACAACTTTCTTGTGAATGATCCTTATTTTAAAAAATACTTTAAAATTAAACAAATGAGTCTTCGGCAGCGACTCATCCTTTGCTTTGTAATCAGGTAATGTTTCATTTTGTTTTGGTAATTATAAACATGGTGCCCACAGTTATTTGCTTTCCAGAACTTTAAGAATGAATTGTAACCACCGTGTGTTCTGTTGTTTTAGTTGTTGTATATTTGTAGTTTTGTTCTATTATTTGCAAGGGCACCATCAGATTGCTGGGGGGTTCTGTAAGCAAATGGACGCAGGCTTTCTGTATAAAAGATTTCTTTTGGAAAAAATGTTGAAGTTAAACAATTTAACATAGTTTGTGAGGGAGTGATGGAAGGGGAACAAATATAAGTACATCCAGTCAACTTTGCTTTCCTCAGCTGAATACTCTGTAAATAACTTGTGCTTTGATATTGTAAAACAGAGACTAATTGTGAGCAATAACATTTTTGCTTTTTTAAAATCAGTAAGACTGTCTTAAAATTTCTTTCAAATGTTGTCTGCTTAGATATTTTCACTTGCTATACAACGTATTGTAGTATAATCAATTGTCTTGAGCATTTTCATCTGTAACCAACTGTAATATTTTTATTTTGGAAATGTTTATCTGAAAACCAATTAATATTACCAGTTTTGTGAAGCTCAGGATTAAAGGAACACCTCCAAGGATGTTAGGCTAAAATTTAGATGTATTTTAAGGGATTTTTAAAATAAAAATGTCCTAATGCTTCATCACGGAAGGTGAAAAAAATCAACAGCTTTTCTTCCTGTGGAGTCCACATAGAAATAATATTCGTTTCCTCTGCTACAATTAATATATTTTTCCTCAGAGCTAACTATGACATCATTCTGTGAGATTGGCTCACCAACAACAAAATGTCTTTCAATTGTTAAAATCCATTTGTGTTGATTTCAGCATCATCCAAAATACAAAAGGAGGGGTGGTGGAATCAATGTTTGCCAAATTCAAGAGAGAAAATTAGTTGGAGCAAAAAATCTTTGTCAAGCTCCTAATGTTCACAGTTTCCACTGAAGAGTGAGAACTTAGGCCCCTCACACCCTCACAAGGTCAGGGTCATAATTCATAAAGTGTGTTTGAATGGATAGTGTTATATAAATGCACAATTCAAAATCTTTAGTTATTGCCATACCTAGTGTTTGGTTTATAAAATTGATTCAAATAAGCCATCCTGAACAAAAATAGTTTTAGATTCAGAAACTTTGAGAATATATATTGTAAACATATGGTTATGATTAAAACCTGTAATTTAGCTTAACAAAAAAAGTTAATGATCTGTATAAGTGTACACACAAAAATTAAATGAGAAAGTGATCAAACATTTGTATGTTTTGCTAGATTTCTTCTGGCATGGAGTTGGGGAATTATGAACAGCCTGTTGTTATGAGAGAGGAAAACAAACGAAGGAGAAGAAGAATGAAGCCATATTGTGCAGCAAGTAATTTGTCTTCAATGGAACTGATGTCCATTGAGTTCATTCTGCCTACAAGCAATAAACATACTAAAGTGCCGGAAACAATGTTACTTGAAATAGCTGGCAACTGTACTGTTGAACAAATGAAAGCACAGATTTGGATGCGTGCAATAGAGATGAGCCAAACCACAGAATTTTACCAGAAGTTCACTCCAGATCAGTTTATTCTTCAATATCAAAAGAAAGGACAGTGGTATGAAATTTATGACAAACACCAAGTAATACAGACATTGGACTGCATACTGTATTGGAAAGTGCTACAGAAAAAGATAGGCAAAATATTTGTTGTCCAGAAGCAAAAACCAACAGAGGTGGTTCAGGAATTTCAGACACAGCTTAATGATTTAATTGGCTATGATGTCACTGATGTCAGTAATGTGCATGATGATGAGCTAGAATTTACCCGCCGCAGGTTAGTCACGCCACGAATGATTGAAGTAGCCTGCAGAGATCCAAAATTGTATTCAATGCATCCATGGATTACATCAAAGCCACTCCCAGAATATGTGATTAAAAAGATTACTAATAACAATATTTTTATAATCATACATAGAGGAACAACTAGTCAGAAAATTAAAGTAAAAATTGATGACACTCCAGAAATGATCCTTCAGAGCTTTTTCACAAAAATGGCAAAGAAGAAATCTTTGATGGATATTCCTGAAGATCACAGTGAACTGGATTTTGTTCTCAGGATTTGTGGCAGAGATGAATATATCACGGGAGAGACGCCAATCAAAGATTTTCACTGGATAAGACAGTGCCTGAAGAATGGGGAAGAGATCCACCTTGTACTAGATGATCCCCCTGACCCAAAGGAGGATGAGGTTCAGAAAGAAGAATGGCCTTTGGTGGATGACTGCACAGGTGTTACAGGATATCATGAACAGCTGACAATAGATGGAAAAGATCATGAGAGAGTGTTCACTATCTCTTTGTGGGATTGTAATAGAAAATTCAGGGTCAAGATAGTTGGCATTGATATCCCGGTGCTACCAAGAAATAGTGAACTTACTGTGTTTGTTGAAGCTAATATTCAACATGGGCAACAACTTCTTTCACAGAGAAGGACCACATCTAAGCCTTTTACTGAGGAGGTCCTGTGGAATAATTGGCTTGAATTTGATATTAAAATTAAAGATTTGCCTAAAGGAGCACTACTGAATTTACAGATATATTGTGGCAAAGCACAGGCATTATCTACAAAGCCTAGCCTTCAGTCACATGATTCCCCCAACTCCGATTCTAAATGCAAAACCCAGCTTCTCTATTATGTAAATATTTTGTTAATTGATCACCGTTCCCTGCTACGCAGTGGGGAGTATGTGCTTCATATGTGGAAGATTTCAGGTAAGGGGGAAGAGCAGGGAAGTATCAATGCTGACAAACTTACATCAGCAACCAATCCTGATAAAGAAAACTCAATGGCTATCTCTATTGTTCTGGATAAATATTGCCACCCAATAGCTTTGCCCAAACATAGGATAACATCTGACCCCCAAATGGATAGGACAAGAGCTGAAATGCCCAACCAGCTTCGCAAACAGCTTGAAGAAATTATAGCCACTGACCCACTGAATCCACTTACTTCTGAAGACAAAGAATTATTGTGGCATTTTAGATACGAAAGCATAAAACACCCCAAAGCATATCCTAAGATGCTTAGCTCAGTGAAATGGGGACAGCAAGAAATAGTGGCCAAAACATACCAGTTGTTAGCTAAAAGAGAAGCTTGGGATCATAGCACTTTGGACGTTGGATTAACGATGCAACTTTTGGACTGTAACTTTTCGGATGAAAACGTAAGAGCAATGGCAGTTCAAAAGCTGGAGAGCTTAGAAGATGATGATGTTCTGCATTATCTTTTGCAGCTAGTGCAGGTAAGGTATATTTGCATTTCTGAACATTGTTTTCCTTGAATATTTGCATCATCATAGAAACACGCCAGTGTTATGAATGACCTACTGTTTGAAATTTTCAGTGTTAATCAAAACAGTGCTAGTGACAGGAATTAAATTTTGTGGTATAGAAAGGGCAGAGGGCACTGGGAAAGTTCTAGAAGGGCGCTAAGTAAGTGCTAGAATGCTCCATGCTTTGTTCCCTGTAGACTAGCCAAAGGGTAATTAGTGTCAGGTGACACCAATTAAGGCCCCACCCAGGGGCCTGATAAAAACCCTCTACTCCTGAGAAGCAGGGTGGGAGTTGAGGGAGTAGGCATATTGCAGGGGTCCCTACCCCCCCTCCCTGGGAAGGTGGGGTAACCGGCGACACCCTGGCCCACTATGAGAGGCAAAAGTGTGAGACCCACTAGGGAGAAGCAGGCCGTTTGTCACACATGGTGTTAGAAGTGGGATGTTAGCGCACAGTGGGCTTAAACCAGGGTGGTTTTAGCCCACCCCACTCCCAAGATGGAGGACGTGATAAAAGCCTTGATACAAGCCACAGCTGCCCAGCAGGAAGCTACCTGGGTCCAGGCTGCCACCCAGCAGGAGGCTGCAGGATTACAGCAAGTGACTAATCACCTGCTGATGAGCCCAGCTGCCCAGGACCAGGCCCAGGACCGGGCCAATTGAAAGCCCTGATAGAACAAGATCGCAGTCAAAACAAGGCACAGATCATCCGGGCCAGCAACTGCCTGCAGAAGATGACGCCAGATGATGATATAGAAGCATACCTCCTGGCCTTTGAAAGAACAGCCATGCAAGAAGCCTGGCCCCAAGATCAGTGGGCCAGCATCCTCGCCCCTTTCCTAAGAGGAGAGGCCCAGAAGGCCTATTTTGATATGGCAGCGGAAACTGCTGAAGACTACCCCCAGCTGAAGGCGGAAATCCTAGCCAGATCTGGAGTGACGGTAGCTGTGCGAGCCCAGAGGTTCCATGAGTGGCAGTACAGCAAGGGTAAAGCACCACGATCACCATTGTTTGATCTGATCCATCTGACCCCGAAGTGGCTGTGCCCTGAGGCCCTCAGCACCGAGAACATGTTGGAGCTCCTGATGATATACAAGGGGTCTACCATTGGAGCTCCATGCTTGGGTTGGACAGAATGACCCCTCCACCTACGATGAGTTGGTCACCCTGGTTGAGAGACAGCTGGCAGCCCATGAGCTGCCCCAACCCTCTGAGAAAAGACATGAGGGGTGCGGAAGCCAGATTCCAAATCTGGTTCCGGGACTGCTGGAGGACCTAGGAGAATGGGAACCGAGCCCAAGGACGCTGAGGGGCAGCCTGATATTGGGAAAGGTTCAGGGAACTCAGGAAGCAAGGACGTGGGGGAACGACCAGCTAGCTCAAGGCAGAGGGAGGCAGCCAGCCTAAGGTACCGCTGCTATGAATGCGGGAACTGGGGCATATAGCAGCCCAGTGCCCCAACAGGGAGGAGCCCATGCAGTACAGCCTAGGAGATTACAGGGGCTGCTGTGGTCTTCTAGGTTTGGTAGGGGTTGTAACAGCCCCCCATGGATATACAAGGGCAGTAAAAATGAATGGCATCGACACCATGGCCCTGGTGGATTCGGGGAGTGCAGTCATGCTAGTCTCTGGGAAATTGGTAAGGTGAGACCAGCTGACCCAGGCCAAGTGCACAGGGATGACCTGTGTACACAGGACTGTAAATCTCTACCCCTCAATCCCAGTTCAAATTGAGATCCAGGGGAATACCACCTGGGTGATGGCAGGGGTGGTCCCAAGGCTCCCCTACCCCATCTTGATTGGTAGAGATTTTCCAGTGTTCGAGAACCTACTCCCACCCATGGAGCTTGGGCTGGGCAGCGAACCCCAGGTGAAGACTGAGGCACAGGCAACCAGCCCTTCCCCTGTTTTTGCTGAATTCACCCAAGAACTATTCTCACCCCCGGAAGACCCCGGAAATCCCGGCAAGAAAGGAGGGCAGATAAAAGGTTAGGTACTTGGATACTGGCTGGGAACCAGAAAGCTTTCCTGGTTGGCAGGCGAACCTGTTTGGGAGGTCAAGAGACTACTCAAACTAGTGAAGACCCAGGGGCGGTACCAAGCACTAGTAGGAGCAACCCCGGAGATGAAAATGAGGTTAGCCCCATAGAAGTAGGCCAGCTCGGTCCCCTATGGGGAAATTTTGGGCAAGACCAGGCCATGGACCCATTATACACGAATGTGAGGGAGGAGGTAGCCTGTGGATGGCAAAACCAAGGGCCCAGGCCCATACTATATCCTGAGACATGACCTGTTGTACGGGATGGCACAAATACAGGGGGAGGAGGTGGAGCAACTCTTGGTGCCATGGAAACACCAAGGCAGTATTGGAGCTGGCTCATAGTCATTTGTTTGGGGGACACTTAGGAGCAGATACGTCCCTGGACCGAATTCTGAGAAGGTTCTACTGGCCAAGAATACGGGCGGAGGTCCAGCGATACTGCCTCTCCTCCCGGAGTGCCAATTGCAGAGCCCCGTTAGTGCCCCTGCCTATTATTGAAGTTCCCTTTGAAAGGATCGCCGTGGATCTGGTGGGGCCACTAGAATGATCAGCACGTGGTCATCGAAATGTGCTTGTCATCGTGGACTGTGCCAGCCGGTATCCTGAAGCCATTCCACTAAGAAACCCCACGTCCAAGGCAATCGCAAAGGAACTCCTGCAGGTCTAGTAAAGCCCCAGTGGGACAAGGTAGAGGCCATCCAGGCCTGGCCCCAACTGGTCCTCAAGAAACAGGTCAGGGCATTCTTAGGGATTGTGGGGTATTATAGGAGATTCATCCCCCACTTTGCCACTAGAGCAGGACCCTTGATCAACCTGATAAAAGCTTGAGGCCTGGATATGGTGAAGTGGACTGAGGCGGCTGAGAAAGCATTTGTGGATTTAAGGACAGCTCTTTGTAGCCATCCAGTACTTATAGCCCCAGTTTTTGAGAAGGCGTTCATCCTCCAAACAGATGCCTTGGAGACAGGGTTAGGTGCTGTCCTGGCACAGATAATAGATAGCGAGGAGCACCCCATCCTGTATCTCAGCAGGAAACTCCTCCCTAGAGAGAAGAGGTATGCAGTGGTTGAAAAAGAATGCCTGGCAGTTAAATGGGCCATGGAAACTCTCAGATCCTATCTACTGGGGAGGAAGTTCACCCTGGTGACAGACCACGCCCCACTACAATGGATGCACACTAACAAGGAGAAGAATGCCAGGGTGACCCGATGGTTCCTCTCCCTACCGCCTTTTCACTTCCGGGTACAGCATAGGGCCGGAAGCCAACATGACAATGCTGATGCCCTTTCGCGCCAGCACTGCCTCACATCCCAAGTAGCCCAGCCCCTTGGTGTTGAGTGGGGGAAGAGGGGGAGAATGTGTGGTATAGCAAGGGCAGAGGGCACTGGGAAAGTTCTAGAAGGGTGCTATGTAAGTGCTAGAATGCGCCATGCTTTGTTCCCTGTAGACTAGCCGAAGGGTAATTAGTGTCAGCTGACACCAATTAAGGCCCCACCTAGGGGCCTGATAAAAACCCTCTACTCCTGAGAAGCAGGGTGGGAGTTGAGGGAGTAGGTGTATGGTGAGCAGAGGAGTGTGTGAAGATTGCGAAGAAGAACAGAGTACAGTGGTGTGTGGAGTTGTGGAGAAGAACAGTACGGAGTACAGCGGTGTGTGGGAAAGAGGTGGAGTCCTGAAGAAGGTACTGGGCTCAAAAGCCAGAAAGACAGAGGGTGGGAGAGTGGCCCAGGGGAAAAGCCTGCAGCTGCGAGTACGGTGCCAGTAGCACAGAGCTGCTACTCAGAGGTCCCCTGGGCTGGGACCCATAGAAGCAGGCGGGCCCGGGTCCCTACCCCCCTCCCTGGGAAGGTGGGGTAACCGGTGACACCCTGGCCCACTACAAGAGGCAAAAGTGTGAGATCCACTAGAGAGAAGCTGGCCGTTTGCCACAATTTCTTAATACATTTATCTTTGCTACCATTCACAGGTTGTATCTATGCTAATAGTCTACTTCAAATTTCCCACAGTTGCCCTACCACCAGTATAGCTCTAATGGTGGGCACATATCCTAACCACTGGGTTTTCTAATCCTGCTCAGAGCTGGTCTAGGTCACATGGTAGTTAAAGCACCAATTGTATAATTACTATTGAGGGAATTCTGCACCAAAAGTTTAAAAATTCTACACACAGTATTTTAAAATTCTGCATATTTTATTTGTCAAAATAACACAATACCATCAGCCATTTTCAATTATTTTTTGGTAATTTATTTCAAAATACCAGTCAGTGAGTATGTCTGTAACAATACAGACAACAAAAAAGATTCAGGAAATGTTTTTTGACAGATGGATTCCTTACTAGGCATATTAACACATCTATATAGCTCCATGGAGCAGATGGCAATACTTATATTTTCAAGCACAGAAGATTTTAAGGGTATGTCCACACAGCAAAGAAAAACCTGTGGTGGGCCTGTGCCAGCTGACCCAAGCTCGCCGGGCTCAGGATGCAGGGCTGTTTCATTGCTGTGCAGAATTCTTGGCTCACACTAGATCCTGAGCTCTAAGACCCTCCCACCCTTTACGATTCTAGACCCCAGGCTGCAGCAATGACACAGAAAGACCCCGGGTCCCTGCCTCTATGTGCTGGAGGCACTGTGATAGTGAGAGAGAGACAGAGTCTTGCGCACATGCCCCTTCCAGCCCCCCAATCCAGGTGTAGGGCAAGCAGGTTCAGCCCGTCAGGATCCAAGTGTGGAGGGGCTTAGTGTGATGGGTCTGTGATGGGCTTAGTGTGTGGGGGGGTCTGGATGCACAGGGGCTTGTTGGGAAATTCTCTGGGGGGGAATGGGACTCTGGGGGGAGGCAGGTATTGGTGATTGGGGCTCAGCACGGGGGTCTGGATGGGAGGAATGGAGCTCAGTGGGGGTGTCTGGGTTCAATGGGGGGTCCTAGTGCTGAGGAAGTAGAGCTCAGTGGAGGGGGTCTAGGTGCAGGAGGCTCAGCAGGGTGGTCCAAGGCAGAGGAGGCTTGGTGGGGTGGGGGTTTGAGTGTGGGGGAGCTCAGCAGAGTGTGGTCTAGATGCAGGGGTCCAGATGTAGGGCAGTGGGGCTCGGAGGGGGAATCTGGACATGGGAGGGTGGGGCTCGGCAGGAGGGATCTGAATGTATGGGGAGGGTCTGGCTGCACAGGAGATGGCTGAATGGGGGGCTGCTCCTTGTACAGTGACCCCTTCCCCTGTGGCTGGGGAGTGATGGGAGCAGGAAGTGGGAGGGAAGGGTACAGAGCTTCCTGCAGCTAAGGGAGGTTCCTGGAAGTGAGTCTGACCTGGCCCTGGGAGCAGCCCATGCAGGGGAAGAGGAAGTTCCTCCCCCCAGCCTTGCCACTGCTTGGCTCCAGGCACAAGCTCGCTCACCCACCCACCCAGTTTCCTCATGGGCATGGATGTCCCCTCATATCCATCCAGCCCCCCACCCCGAGCTGTGATTTACATCTCTGCCAGCTGCTTTGGGCATCTGAACACAGGTGCCCGTGGTGCTGGGGAAGGGCACGTGACCACTCTTGTGGCTTCTCTGTCAGAAGTAATTTTTTCTGCTGGGAAGCAGAGAAATCTGCGGGGCACATGAATTCGGTGTGCATTCAGTGGTGCAGCTTTCCCCCAGGAGGCAGTGCAGTCAGAAAGTCCATGTTCTCTGCAGGGACTTTTTATTGACAGGACATCAGGGAATGTGGGAGTTTGGTTGGAAGCAAGACAGCCAGATGAAAGGAGCAATACATAGGATTTAATAAAGTTACATTTCTTCAGCTTAACCTGCATTCAGCTTCACTCTTTGTGACTGAAACACCAGTGAACTATCTGTACTAGTGCTCCTGCGGTTGCTGCCACTGTTGGTAATGAAAAATTTAAAGAAATTGCTAGTTTAGACAAGGCCTGACACAAAAGTTTGGGTTGTGCTTCAGGTCTGCTCACAGAGTTGTGTGGAGAATCTTTCATGCTGCTGTGCATGCATTTTGTTTGGCAATACTATCATTCTTGTACTGCAGTGAGTACTAACTTACCCCTAAAATTTAATAAGAATAAAATAAAAAATAAAAGGCATGTTTAGGAACCATAGTTCTGACTGCATACTTTGGATTTATTCATTCAGAGAAAGTTAGAAGGGTCAAAATCAGGGTTTTAATGGAAGGTGAGTTACAATCCTATTTACCTGAAATATCTCGTGCTAGCTGGTACTTTTGCTGTTGTTGAAAGCTTGATCTCTGTTATACAACAAAGCATTTCAGAGATCTGAGTTTCAAAAAGGTTTCTTTCGCTTTCACAAAAGTTTGCTTTGGGGTGGGCACACTGCCATTGTAACTTGCCGAGTTGAGAGTTATTTGACTGCAGATAAAAGTGCAATTCTATAGTGTAAATGCATCTCCAACTACTCTGGTCCTCTTCTGGAGGCTTTCCGTACCTGGCAGCTCTCTCTATCTATGTGAAGGTTATAAACTCCTGCAAGAGCAGAGACAGCTAATTTCAAGGAGCCTTTGAGCAAGTTCTGCAATAACAATGGGCTCCTCACTGGCTCCCAGGCCACAGTACCTTGTAAGCCACTTAGGTTTAGAGGTAGTTGCTGACTCCAATGAAAGTGAAGTGGGTGCTTACAGGAGCAGTGCTTCTAACAAAGTCCCTGCATACTCTCCAGCCTCATCTTCAGCTGTGTGGAGGCTGGGCTCCCCAGCTAGGATGTATGTAAATTTTAAGGCCAAAAGTTACCGCCATGGTTATCTAGTCTGATCTCCCACATAACTGCTTCTATATTTACTCTCTAAGACAGCAGAGCTTACATACAAGAAAATATTTATTTGAACACATTTTTGCACCAAAATTAGGGGCTCAGTTAGTATGCAGGCTGGCTGATACACAAGTGCGTACAATACAGGATGCTAAGAGTTTTCTTTCTTCATTTTCTAAAATAATTTGCTTAAAGAAAATATACATTAAAAGGATTATAGGAAGAAATGAACTACTAAGATATTTTTAGTTTCTTTATGAAGCAAAAGGAAAACCTCTGGGATAAAAATGGTATTAAATTATACCATATAGCATATTTTAATGTAAAACAATATTAGAATGTTTGGGGGTTTTTTTGGTTTTTTTTAAAGATGACTATTCAACAGTGGAAAAAATTAGGATATTGTAATCCAAAAAATCTTAAATGTTAGTCTCTGGAAATACTTGATACCAACCTTAGCTCTTTCCCCTTTCCCCTGACCAGCTTACCTCATCTGACTTTCAAGTACAGTCCCTCATTATCGTACAGCAAAGTTTATATATTGGCTTATGATCTGAGAGCTTTAGCTGGAGACTGAAAACCAGAACTTCCTCTAATCTCACACAGCAGTTCAGGGACCACCATATCATCTCATGTACAGCTGTTACCTTTCACATAGGATTCATAAAAGACTTTGTAGGCTGCCCCCACCATGAGCAGGAAATTCCCATTCTACATCATTCACCCTCCCAGTAGTGGTCATAAACCCAATTATCTGTTTTTTTCAAATTCATCCTGAACATAAATGTCAGGCTCTAAATTGCAAGAAAGGCCTGAAATTCGCTTTGTTTAAGATGAAAGGGAGGGTGCAGATTATATTATTATACAACATAATACCATCCTTTTGGAAATCAAATATCAATAAAGAACACTGATTTTCTTTTATATGGAAATTAGTGGGAGTCTTCCACCAGTAATAGAGGCTAAATGGGGCAAAGGTATGTGTTAGAACCTTAACTATCTGTTTCCAGACTTTCTGAGTTTTAGCTTCTTTCAATAACCAAATTCTAGTTTCTTGGCATGCAAACATTTGCTTTTGGCCTCAACTTTCAATGTTGTTTTTTTTTAACTGAAAGACTTTTTTCTAATAATGTTACTTTAAATTAAAGTGTGTTTACACCTAAGTTCTGTTCATATTGTTTTTGAATACTGGAGCAATGCCTAATTACTCAGCTATAGTTTATTGTCAGCAGTGCTATTTTAAATGATGTTCAGAGATACCTAGAAACAAAAATGTACATCAGAATGAAACTTTTCATAGGTTTTCTTCCAATTAAAAAAGATATCCATTTGACTGGTATGTGTTACAGATCACATATAGCGTGTCTACTAATTGTAGCAGTTTTATTGCAATAAAAAATAAACAAAAAAATATTTAGCAATAAATGGATCCCGAATATAATCTAACAGTTTACACTATTTTGAAAAAATAAAGTGATCCATGTATTTGAGTAGTTTTTGCATGTGGGTACTAACTATTTTCCATTAAATATGGTGCTGGCAGTTTAAAAATAGGACAATCACAAGATTCTAAGGAATCCTGAATTGTGGGATCCCAAAATCCTACATTCACCACTCTTGGCTGTCATTTTAGTCAGCCATCGGAAACAGCAAGTCTCTGGGGCTCTGTTTCAAATCCCTCTAAAAGCTTCGTTTTTCACTTGAACAAATCCAGGTAAGCCAACAGTAATGATTTCACATTTCAAAGTGGCAGCATGCCAGGTTTTATCCAGCATGGCAGCTGCATTTTTCCAGCTCCTGTGAAACCTTATGGTTTGTCCCATGGTGTTGGCAAACTTTGCTGCTAATGACGCTGCATGGCCTCCAAGCAGACAGCAGACTGCTTTAGTTTCAAGAGCAGTTATGGTCTGTTGAGTAAATATTATTACTAGAGGGTCGTGCTTTGTTTTTGCTGTAGGTTGAGTGCATCCTCTATTCCCCCCACAAGCTCCCTGTGTGCCACCCTCCCATGCTCCTCTATTTCAGAAGTCCCTGCAATGCCAGTCCATGCCAGAGACTGTATGCCCCTCATCCCTTCCCCTTGCTAGGTTCTCTCAACCATGCATGGGGCTCCCCCATGTAACCTCCATGTCCTGGGCTCTGTGTGCCCCCCATTCTCCCTTGTTCACTCCCACAGGGACTTTCTGTGCCTTCCCCCTCCCCAGTCTTGCTTTTTTTCTTTCTGTCTGGGAGATAGGTCATTACCAACGAAAAAGCAGAGCCATCAAGTTGAGTGCAAGACTTTGCTTCGCATCGCTCAAAAGTGTGCTAGCCACTTTACAGACAATAACACAGAAACCCCTTTCTACATTGCTACTGGGGGAGAGGGGGAGAAAACACCCCAAATTGGAATCCAGTTCTTTTTTTCAATAGAAACTGATGGATGGCAATAGTTTCTGGCTCACCAACTGTTGCTGAAACACACTCAGGTTCCATGGATGGGGATAAGTGGTGTCTATATTCACAGATGCTTAAAAATAAAGTGATTGGAGAGAAATTTAGTTAGCAATAAATATGTATTGAAAATAGTTCAGAATAGATGTACATAGTCTTTCCTTACAATTTTTCTTATCTTTCTACTAGGAACTATTTTTCCTAATGAAAAGGATACATTGCATAATCCCATCTTCTTCCCCAATGAAATGTAATATTAATGAGCCTCACGTTCTTAAGGCAATAAGCTATTACAGGGTGTGTCATAGGACAGTGTATTCAACCAGGACTACGCGTACCCTTGCGGTTTGCAGAGGTCTTCCAGAGGATACATCCACTAATCTAGATACTTGCCTAGTTTGACAACAGGTTAAATAAAAAGCATTAGCAAAGTCCATACAAACTACAATTTCATACAGACAATGACTTGTTTAGACTGCTCTGTATACTATACACTGAAATGTAAGTGCAACATTTATATTCCAGTTGATCTATTTTATAATTAAATGGCATAAATGAGAAAGTAAGCAATTTTTCAGTAATAGCGTGCTATGACACTTTTGTATTTTTATGTCTGTAAGTGGTTTTTAAGTGAGGTGAAACTTGGAGTACGCAAGACAAATCACGCTCCTGAAAAGGGTACAGTAGTCTGGAAAGTTTGAGCACTGCTGTTATAGGAGACTGTTGTAAATTGGTGTCCTGTCTGGCTGGTTGAAGGCAGGAGGTATGTATTTGAGACATATATAGTAACCTACTAATGCACATCTTCTTGTGGTTATTGCTGTTGGTATCAGTGAATGAGATTACTTGTTGCCTGAACCTGAGATATTAATGATTAGTTTGCCAAAACAAAAACTTCGAACAATCAGTAATGAGCTTTTTTAAAAAGGTACTTTAAAAATACAATATGATGATGAGTTAACTGATTTATGATTGACTGAAACAGATTATTCCATTGTCTGAGCAAACCAAAACACAACAACTGTGGGTATGCTTAGCTCTTGGGAGGTATGATTGCGGCATGTGTGGGCATACCTGAGCTAATTTTGATCTAGCTAGCTCACTAGAAATAGCTGTAAAGCTATGGCAGTATGGGTGGTGGCATGGGCTCCTCACAAGAATGCAATCCCAACTAGGACCCTGGGTATGTACTCAAGGAGTTAGCCCATGTTGCCACAGCTTCATTATTTTCAGCAAGCCGGCTAGATCAGAGCTAGCTCCGGTATGCCCACATGTGCTGCAATCACATCTCCTGATTTCAATAAAGATGTGCCGTATGTTGTCTATTTTGGGGACTTTTACTGCCACCTCAACTTAATGTCTGAGTGCTGTCACTATACTGCACTAACATCCATGAGTGTGATCTTAGACTCCCTGGCTAGTTCTTCATGTTGCTTTTGTTTGTTAATCATTTGTCACAACAATGTCTCAAAAAAACAAAACAACTAGCAAAGAGTCAGAGAATGCACTGATCAAACTACATGCAAAGAAATATCGGTGCTTTTTCCAACTTGGCTTTGCCATAGCATTTTTTTTTAAACAGAGCTCTGTTCTGTAAATTATATTTATAAGAAAATGCAACAAGGTATTATAAATACTTTAAATAAAATTTGTTTGTCTTTGCTTTTTATATGCATTTTTAGGCTGTGAAATTTGAACCCTATCATGACAGCGCACTAGCCAGATTTCTACTAAAACGAGGTTTGAGGGTAAGTACTTCAAAATGAAATAAGATTAAAGTTACAGGCATAGTTAAAATTGACTGTGTCTCAAGAGAATGTCATGCATATTAATTTTAGCTTTTTCTCTGCCTCTAGAATAAAAGAATTGGTCACTTTTTATTTTGGTTTCTAAGAAGTGAGATTGCGCAGTCCATGCACTACCAGCAGAGGTTTGCTGTGATCCTAGAGGCCTATCTTAGGGGCTGTGGAAAAGCCATGCTACATGATTTCATGAAACAGGTTCAAATAATTAAGCTGCTGCATAAAGTCACAATGGATATAAAGTCAGTTTCTGCTGAAAAGTATGATGTCACCTCTCAAGGTATTTATTCCTATGTATTGCTTTATTTGCTATGTAATGTGTGTGTCTTTTCACTTCATGTGTGTTAAAACCCAGGCAGCAAACAGTACTGTGTCTCTGTAATGTCCACATGAGTAAATGACAAATTCTGCCACTGAGCATCACAATTAATTCTTCAAAATAGCCACATAAGTTGTTGTCAAAGAAGCCAATAATATATTCACTTGTGGAAAACCGCATTAATGTGGAGTTAAGGTTGGAGGCACGCCGCGATGCCCTGTGTCCCAGTGGGCCTTCCCAGAACTCAAACGTTGCAAAGCCAGGAAATGCAGAATTCAGGTACTTTAATATTCTTCTAAGGAGTATGTAATGTTACAAGAAAAAACAAAAGGCGAATGCTACCATGAAATGAAGGGGTAAGATGACATCACACAATACAATCTCAACTCCTCTCTCCTTTCGGTATTACTGAAACAACAGATCTTCTAAGTTGTTCAAGATA
>ML675616.1:23150135-23162293 GCA_007922155.1 Mesoclemmys tuberculata
AAGATAATGTGCCTCTCTTGGTATAAACACAAAGCAGTGTGTTCTCACTGAGGGGTCCTGGCCTCTGAAATTCATTTCCTTTCTTGGTTTGTCTGAGTGTGAATGTGGTGTGACCTACAGGTGCAGATGCTTTAGCACACATTTCATGGAGAAATGGAAGGGTTATTATAGGAATTGATTAGGGATCTGACTGGTAGGCTCTTGGGAGATATTGCTTGGGGTTTGGAAAATTATTGGAGCTCTCGGTCTCTTTTTGGTGTATTTATTTTTGAGAGAGAAATAATCTGTGGGTATGAGCCTGGTTAAGTGCCCTGATTTAATTAAAATTTTTATTAAAGATGTATATTTGTTTTATTATGTGCCTAGGATCTGAGATAGACACAGTGGACAAATTTGAGTGAAAACATACTTTTTTATCTTAAATAAAAATGAATGGATTTTTAATTTAACTCACTGACTTTGTAAAGGATTATACCTTTCTTCATATTTATGGTCAATATACATTGCATATGCTGAAGAAGTACCCATATAATAAAACACAATATGAAGTCAGATTTTTTACTAAACCACTTTCTCAATATATCTCATAAACCAGTTTATGGTCCAAGGTAAACAGTGTTTTGAACTGCAGTAAGTGTGAGGCTTCTGTTCAAAAGTCTTGGAGCATTCCTTTCCAAAAGGAAAGAAATGTTTTGTTTCATTTATAAATATGCTTCCTGCTTTTTAAAGAACTTTCAAATATTTCATTCCTTAAGACAGAAATATTTTCACTACTGTATCTGCACCATGACCTCTTACCAGTTCCTACTGAGCATTTACATAGTGAATCAACCACCTGTAGGAGCTTGCAGCATGACTGGTTCCAGCTGTTGGAAAATCTGTTATGAATAGCACCCTGCAAACCCGCAGATATCTGCAGACCCGGATGTGGATATCTGTGGACCATTTTTTTGCAGATCGGATGGTCACGCAGGTCGTGGATAGACTTTCTGGGACCTTCGTGACTTCTGGGACAGGGCTGAGGCAGCTGCTGGCCCCAGGTGTTGCTGGAACAACTGATCAGCTGATAGGCAGCAGCCTCGACTGAACAGCCCTTAGGCGGCAGGCACGCTGAATAATTGATTAGCTGTTAGGCAGTGGGCAGGGCTGAACTGATAATCAGCTGTTAGTGGATTGGGGCTATTTGGGGTAGCAGGGGCTCAGCAGCTGATGGAGGCAGCTGGCTGCAAACAGCTGATTGGTGGTGGAGATGTGGATACATCTAAAAGGGAGGGTGAATTGCGGGTTGGATAGAAGTTTATTCTCATGGATGCGGATCCACATATTTGTATCCGCACAGGGCTCTAGTCATGAATACTGCAACTTCAGTCCCAGGAAGTGTTCCTTCAATCCAAAGATCCTGATATTGTTAATTAAAAAGTAAATTTCAAGTTCCTCTCCATTGTGAATGTCAGCTCTGAAATCCCAATCCAACTCACAATCCACTAATTCCATTATGTAAATTGATGTTTCCAAGAACAAGTTAGATAAGCAGGGCAGTCATTCGTGTGAGTAGACCTGAAAAAATGCATAATGTTCACACTGGATCACCAAGATATTCTTTTAAAGCCCTGCTATGTTTTCACTTTTATCCTGCACGCCTAAATTCAGAAGTTTTGTTTTAAAAATAGTACAATTGGGGCCATAGTATTTAATAGCCTAGAGAAACCCTCCTGTGTCATGTTCCATGTTCAAGATGGTGTTTGCTTGATTTGTGATGCTGACAAACCCCATTAAAAATTCTGTGTCTTAGAAAAGATTTACTTTTAATTATTTTACGAAACACGTAGAGAGGTTTCCCGACACTTCTTTGATCAGAATATCCATGTTTTAGGAGGAAACGTGAAGCATCTGCAGCTATATATATAAATATAAAGAGAGAGAGATTGATTCTGAAATTTCAATCACAGCAATCAGCTTTATGTCCAACAAGTTGTCTTATGTGATATTTTTTTAATTGACTTCCCTTATTTATATTGTCAATCTGAATGTGTTCGATCACATCTTCTCCCTTTGGTCTTTTTTCTAGTCTTATCAATCTTATCCCCTAATTCTTGTATCTCTTTTTTCACCCCCTCAGTTCTTTTGTTTTAGTCTTTTTTTTTATCTTCCCTCAGTTTAGGTACACTGTATTCTAGGTGCAATCACACGGTGGTTGCATAGAATAATATTTCCCTCATTTTTAGAGTCTATATATTTACATCCAATTTTTTTCCCCACAAGGGCATCACACATCAATCTGATATTTGGTTTGCTATCTGCTTTCATCCCTGGGTCTGCATTAGATAATTGCTTTCTAGATTACTCATCAAAATAGGTATCTGTGCAATTGTTTTCTCTCTTCAGGTTCCAGTTCTGAGTTCTCAAACTAGATCAACTGGGAAATCTTATTATTTATAAATACTTCTGTTCCTTTAAAAAAAAATCAACTAGTTCCAAACCTTTACTATGATTGCTTTAAGTATTTGGTATTCAGTGTCTTAATTATGTGGTTTTATACCAGATGCCTTATGGAAATCGAGATGCTATATCCTGATTCCCTTTGTGTAGCAAATCAGTAATTACACTGTAGAAAGCTATTAGATTTATTTGAGAAGACCTATTTTAATAAACCCTAGTTCAACCTTAAAGAAAGATGTCTATTTATAATGTTCACAGATTGACTCCTTTATCTTGTGCTCAGATATTTTTCCTAGAATAGATATCACACTACTGGTATTTTCAGACCCTTCTTTCCTACAAACCTCAAAGATAAGTGTCATTTGCTTTTTCCAGTTCCTGGGTAACTCTTAATTCACTGAACTTTATAGCAAAGATTTGGAGATTTTTCTCCATTAGTATTTTAAAAATTCTAAATTGCACAAACTCTGTATTTGTTTTTCTCATTTTGCAGTAGTCTTTTGTTTCCCTTTTAAATTTCCTCTTTCTGAGTATAGAATTATTTATATAGTGCCCTCACTATGGGGGGTGCTTGAATAGGTAGAACTTGTGCATATAGAAATCTGTCATTTTTTTCTTTTTCTTTTACATTGGTGTCTTGTTTGTTTAATATACAAGAGTACTTCCCTGCATATTTCAGAACTGGATTGTGACTGGCTAGCCAAGATGGAACAAAGTATATTGCAAGTAGTATTGACATTCTTGTTTAAACTGAAGGTTCAGAAATTTGGAGGGGGGGATGAATGAGTGTCATAATTTACATATATGCATATTCATTGCCTTATTTAAATAAGCAGCAGATGTTCTATTTGCTAGAATTTAAAACTGACAAAGATGCAGTATGGAACAAGCTTTACGAATACAGTAATTGCTTTGCCCCTGGCTGGCTCCAGGTAACTGGTGGCTCCTTAAGGCTCTGCCCCTGGTTGCTTCTTGCCCTGGACTGGGTGGAGGTCTGTGGCTGGTTGCTCACTCCTGATTCTGGCTGTTGCTTGCCCTGGGGCTGGGTGAGGGATCTGCTCTTTCCTGCCATCAGTTTGGGGGATGCTCTGACTGAGTTGCTAGCCCTGAGCTGTGGCTGCTGTTCCTTGCACCCTGGTTTGTGAGGATTGGGACTCTAACTTCAACTGCCTGGCTGCTGCTAGAAAGCCACTGAGGCTACAGCAAGAGAGAGAGAGAGCACTGCCCACTGTCACTATAGCCATCGCTCCAAATTTGTGGCCAGGCGTGGATTGCAGGGGCGGGGGAGGGTGGGATGACTGATCTAGGGGCTATGTCTCTGTGGCGAGAGTCTTCACGGCTGCAGTATTGTTCTCACGTAAGTGTTCAGAAATCACCAGATCGGTTTTTAAATCATGAGATTTGTTTAAAAAGTTGTGTTCTTGTGTTTGCCTTCTAGTTTTGAGCCTTTAGGGGTCGTGTTTTCAGGCTTTTTTGATAACGATGAGGGCTAGACACTTTTTTTTTTTTAATGAAAGCTGAGATTTTCGTGTCATCACCTGAGTTGAGGAGCTGGATCTTTAAGAAGAACACCAGATTCCACAAGTCCTGTGATAACATCACGAGAGTGGGTAACACTGTGGCTGTCTCTCTAGAGCATCCTTAACTATAGAGTCTCCTTGGATTGCCAAATCAGGAGGTCCTAGGAGGTCCGAGGCACAAGCAGTTCAAAAAGGCAGCTAAAAATAGGAGCCTTGCACCCAAATACTGAGATTTTAAGGGTCTGATTAACTGTAACTTTCTGCTTCTAACTTTTGAGCCCAATAATGATGATTTCTTTTTGGCAATTACAGTTATCACACAGCTCAAACAAAAGCTTGAAAAACTGCAGAACAGCAAACTTCCTGAAAGCTTTAGAGTGCCATATGACCCTGGGCTGAGAGCAGGAGCACTGGTGGTAAATATATTTGATTATTTACAAATTCTTCATAGTTTGAAAATCTCTTATGTGCAAATACGTGACTTACAGAGCTGTCTTTTCAAATCATGTACTTGACTACACTTCTGCCGATATCCTCGTCTATGGATTTACCTCAGTTTATTCTGACAACCCTATCTTTTCTCCAGTCTCCACGACCCCTAGCTCTCACCTTAAGGAAATATAAGCAAAAGGCTGCTGCTCACCTCATATTCAAAGAAGAAAAATGATGACAAAACACTAATCCTTAAACAGCAACTCTGGCTTCCATTAATTTCAGGATTTAGTTAGAAACTGGCTTTCTTGTATCTAAAAACTTCTGTAGGTTTATTGTACTTCACTTGCTTTGCATCTCTCTAGTCCTCCAGTTACTCCCCTACCTGTGAGGGATCACAGGCCTCAAACTTTGGTCCTCGGGGCAATCAGACCATGACTACCACCCAGCAGCTCATCTGAGTAGCAAGGAACAGGTCCAGAGAAAGTCTAGCTTGCAGAGGGAACTGCCCCAAAACACTAAGGGAAACATCCAGCCCCTGGACTGGCTAACAAGTACAATATAGACCCGGAAGAAACAACAGGAAGTTGTCTGAGCAACTAGAGGAATCCTTAGTTGGCCGTGACAACCTCCCACTTCCTGACTCCTAAGCCCTACATTCCTGCCTGCTCCTGATTCCTGCTCCTGTTTGCTTCTGGTTCCTGTCCTCTCAGCACAGACCCTGACTACTCCCAGTCCCTGCCCTGCTCCGGCCCCTGCTGCTCTGCCTTGCCCCTCGCTCTGGCTCTGGTCCCTGGCCTGGCACCCAACTTTGTCTCCAGCTCTGACATTCGCCTTGGTAACTGATGCTGTCTTTGGTTGTAACCCTCTGCTCTGACCATTAGGCATGACTCCTGCTCCAACCATTAGGTCTGACTGCCCATGTCCTGGTCATTGCACTACCCATCTAATACTGATCTCTCCTGTGCATCTACAAATTGTTGAGCCATTGTTGATACAAAAGTCTACCGTGCCATTTAGAATTGCCTTTCTGTATCTTTTTAACATACCAAATTGCTATTTTATTTCAAATCTCATCTTAAAAGTTCTTTTCATTGCCTTTTCCTCTCTCTGTCTTCAGTTATTAACTTATTTTTGTAACAATCATTTAATTCTGCAAAGCATTTTAGGATAGAGTTTACATGGTGGTGATACAGAAAATATTCTGTTGTACAGAGTAGGGAGAGAGGCACTAATGCCTTTGTATATGCAGAAGTGTTACGTTTATCCAAATGTAATAAAAGCAGTCATGGTATGGACCTTCCTTGTGACATAACTAATTCAATATCATAATCTATTTTGTGTAAAATGCCCAGTGGTGTCTCTTTAGTCACACTTCATTAATGAAAATGTTGTGTACTGTGAATACCTAGATAAAGTGTAAAATACCAGTCCCTGCAGTATGATCACAGATACATGTCTACCAGATTAAGAGGTTGATGTGTGACTATAGAATCAATTAAATGGTTGATGGGCTATTCAGATAGTGTATATAGAAGTCACAATTGGCTTGGTGGTGACCTGACTTATTTTTCTTTAGACGCTTTGCTACCACAACTGCATTTTATAGGTTCCCTATAGACTGTAAAACTCAGAACTCTACCAGCACTTCTCTAGATAAGAGGAATAATTGAATTATAGGTGCAAATGATTATCTCAGAAGGCAGACAGACAGTTATTCACAGGCTATACCTTCCTTCCATTCCTTGCACACTAAGCTCAAAGTAATTTGTGAACAAATAAATGTTTATTATACTGGTCTCATAGACTCATAGACTCATAGGTCAGAAGGGACCAATATGATCATCTAGTCTGACCTCCTGCACAAGGCAGGCCACAAAACCCTACCCATACACATTTATAACAACCCCGAACCCATGACTGAGTTATTGAAATCCTCAAAAGTGAGATTTGAAGACCTCAAGCTGCAGGGAATCCATCAGCAAGCGACCCATGCCCCACGCTGCAGAGGAAAGCGAAAAACCTCCGGGGCCTCTGCCAATCTGCCCCGAAGGAAAATTCCTTCCCGACCCCAAATATGGCAATCAGCTAAACCCTGAGCATGTGGGCAAGACTCACCAGCCAACACCCAAAAAGGAATTCTCTGCAGTAACTCAGTTCCCATCCCATCCAACATTCCCACAGACCATTGAGCAGACTTATCTGCCGATAATCCAAATCAATTGCTCAAATTAAACTATCCCATCATAACATCCCCTCCATATACTTATCAAGCTTAGTCTTAAAGCCAGATAAGTCATTTGCCCCCACTACTTCCCTCGGAAGGCTGTCACTTTAGTTCAGTCTGAGTTCCACCTTCTATTCAAACACACTTTTTCAATTTGCTCATAAATTTAAAACCTTTTTGTGCTGAAATTTTCTATATTTAGTCTCACCCCAAATGTTTGAGCAAATCAATTCAGTGTTTTTAAAGTAATTAAGATTTAAGGCTGCCAGTTTCACACATAGCTATAAAGCCCAATTGATTTTGAATATTTAAGGTGCATTGAATCACATTAACTCCAGCCCTGTGTTAAGGGCATAAGCAATAAAAGAGCCTCTTAAAGTTAAACTGTTTTCAGGTCATGAGCCTCCATAAACTTTTAAAACATCATGAACAAAGATTATCACTAGACTGCCTTAAATTCTTGAACTACTTTTAGACTTAAACTGCCTCAACTGAGATAAGACAACCTAAATTCTTAAAGAGGTTTACTTAATATTTTTTTAAGAGTAGCTGAATTAAGGAAAACTTTATTAGCTCCAAAAGCCAAGTACCATCTGGCTGTGCAGGACCATGAAACAGGAGCCTTAGGGAACTCCTGCCTCTTGTGGTTCAAGAAACTTACAAGCTCTATTGGTAAGGCTGCCTACACTTTTTAAACTCCTCAAGCTAAATATAATAAAAGTACTTTCCATTTCTGTAGCACCTCCTCACCAAAGATTTCAAAGTACTACATAATATTAATAAAGAAGCCACATAACAGTTTTATAAAAGAGGTAACTAGTATTACCTCCATTTACAGATGAGATTTTGGGGGTTCTCCTGAGACCTCTTCCACTCGGTTCCCCAAGAACTCAGTTCGATTCCAGTCTTGTCACTCAGGTTTCTTTATTTGGTATACAGCAAAGCTACACTGAGTTGACCAGACTGAGGCTGGGTCTACACTGACGGCGGCAAATTTGCCGGCATCAGATCGATTGCTCTGGATCGCCCAAGCGGTCTGTATAGCCACACTCAGTCGATCCAGCAAGCGACGCAGGAAAACCACCCCGGTATGTGGCGTAGCGCTGCGTCAAAGGGAACGCTTTCCCTTCGACGCAGTGCAGTGTGGACAGCGAGCAGAGGAGACGCTGCAAAGTCGACGGGAGATACACAAGTGATTTGCGTCACTTGCGTATCTCCCGTCGACTGCCACCGAATCGCAAAGGTAAGTGTGGACCGGGCCATAGGGAGTGGATGTAGGGCATACCACGCATCCAAAGTTACACAGGAAAACTTTACCTTACATACGTTTTTACTAACATTAATAACACATGTATTCTTAGCCAGGCATTGCATCATATGCTTCATGATTGGCTTGGTTACTTGTCAGGAACCCAACCCTGTACAGCAAGCTTTGTCCATGTGCTGTTCATGCTTTACATTCCAGGTTTATCTTGTCCATTGTCCCTAGCATCAGGGTGTTCCTGCTTATCTTAGCACTAACATCCTGATTCCAGCCTAGGGCTTGGTAAGCCCCTACTTACGATTTAACCTTCCATTCAGCTTCCCATTCCCAGTCATGCCCATTAAGAAATGAGGCAAGATACTTATGGCAAGCCTGGCCTAAATTTCCACTCCTTTAATTTTCTTGTTTTTTATGTTGTTGTTTGTTTCATTTGTACTCTATTCCATCTTTCTGTGCTCTTTTTCAAGTTTATCAACCAGCAACACATCACCAAGACCATAGTAGTTGTAATCATTTGAACCACCATTAATGTTAGGTTCAAAGTGAAAATTGGGGTGGGGAGGAGGGTACACCTCCTCAAGTAGAACCCAGCAGAGTCTAATTCCACATTATAAGCTTGATCTTCCTTTAAAGCATCCTTTGGTAATTTTTACTTTGCTTTTATTTTAATGACATTATGAAAAACTGGTACAAAATGTAAAAATCTTTCCATTTATCTCCACAGGAAATGTAGGTAACAAATAGAACATGGGCTAATTAAAATAACTTTCCCTGGGTCTGTACCAGATGCAATCCTTTTCTGCCACCCCACAAACTTGTTATCACCAGCATAGGCAGTTTTTACTTTACCTACGTCCTACTATCGCTACTGTACTGAATTTGGAGACTATTCCTCCAAAGCGAACCCATGTGCTTACAACTCTGTAGACTATAAGACATTATGCCGACACATGTAAGTGTCCTTCAGGTGCAAGCAACGGTACAAGTCTGGGGCTTTCCAGACTTTGCATTGTCTCGTAACAGTATTCGAGGAAGGAAAACAAAGTTCTTCTTCGACACCATATGATTTGTAGCGTTTTTCACATTTAACATCATGGTATTGGACCCTTGTTAAATTTCTTACCCTGTATCAATTAGTATTACATCCTTTGTACCAAATTTTTAACTTTTCTGTGGTGATAAAAGAGGGCAATCCTCTTTGTTCTATGTCACTTAAGGCCTCTTTTACTTTATATAGTATATATTTTCCATATACTGCATGTCATTGTTTTTTGTCTTTTACCTTTCATGTTAGGAAATTAATTTTATCTTGTACATTAAATAAAAAAAATTTACAACATCATACGTATAAAATAATTAAAAACTCTTTATCAATACATTTTTTACTTTGATTTTCAAAATACAATACTCTAGATGTTAATTCTGGCTGAAATCCTTGTTCACGTAATGGTTGAAGTACTTCTGCTAATTTCTGTTGAAATGCTTGTTTATATTCCCACAGCATCTCTGTCAGCTTGGTTTCAAAGCAACATACCAGTCCCTAAAAGCTCAATCCCATGTCAAATTCCCTCCAGGTTTCATTGCTGCCTGACGTTGGCAGGCTTATGCATTTTAAAAGTTTACTTTTTTGTCCATAAAATCCTTTAAATAGTTTTTAACCATTTGACCAGTGCCTGGAGATTGATGACATTCAGTAACACTTGGCACATTAATAAACTAAACATTATTAAACAATACTTCCTTAACTTAACCCAGAGCCCTTAGTTGGACTTGTTTCAAATCTAGGGCATTTCAATCTTTTATATAATTGCTTAGTTTTAATACAATTATTCTATTTTTCCATTTACAAAATATTTCCATATAGGTTTTTATTTCCTGATGAAACTTATTTTACAGTTAAACACAACTTTTGGATAAAAGTGTTAATGGTTAATCTCCATTTCTTACATTCACTGATCTTTCTTGTTATGGAGTTGGTTTCTGCTTCCAAAGCACACAGCTGTCTGAAAAAGAAAACACAATCTATTGTGGCTCCTCTTTGGAATCTCTCTTTGGTTTGAATTAAACAGTATGTCTTTACATTTGTTTTATCCTTCTTATGAGATACACTGCATACTCCATGGGAATGCACCTTCCTTCCATAGTGCAACCCTTACCCTTTATTTGCCATAAAATCTTGTTAGCTACATTAATTTTCACATCAAGTGTAACTGTTTGTTTTGTGAACAAAATGTTTTCAGGTTACCCACATCAAAGTGATTGTCTGATCACTCAGAGCCAACTTAAGGCTCCATTTCGAAACATTGCTACTCCTCTAACAAACCCCCCTTTCCCATACACACCTTTGCTGTTACTGCAGAAGTGCACTCTCTTTAATTTCTCATTCTTATACTGCAGCTCTTTCAGGATTCATTACTACAAATATACCCTTGCACAACCACAACCATGTCCTCTAATCCTTATTTTATAAGATAGTGAACTTCATAAAAACATTGAGATAACAAATTCAGATAACACCAGCTACATGCTTGAGCAGGGGAAAAAAAAGAATTTAGTACAGACTACCAGCAAACGTTGGGAGCTGCTCAAAAAGTGCTTGTTAGCTTTTGCAACTTTGAATGAAAGATTCTAATGGATTTTTAAGTGGAATCTTTTAAAAGCCAGTTCATTTTAGATATACAAAATAGGGTTTTATAAGTCAAGAGTGTTTGTTTAGGTCCTTAAAATCTTAAATAATTACACAAACATATTTACATTTCTTTTAAATATTTTGATCAACCCCACTTGTTTTGTTCTATTGTTTTACACAACTGTACCCTGACTATATTCCGTCTTTGTACATTTGGAGGCTGCCAAGTTCAAATGGAAACCCCTTATTTCCTTTTAGTGATTTTGACTAAATTGTCCCTAGTCCAGTGATTCAGATCGAAGTGTCTCTGCCTACAGCAACCATTTACAATTGATTATTTACGGACAGTTAGTGGGGAAAATGGCCCATTTTCCTTCAGAATGGCTGTAAAGATTCCTGGGGACAAAAGCTTTGCGGTGGTAGTTGTCACCACCTGACCTCCCCTTGCATAATTTGTTTGACTACCAGGGTTCCACCAGGCGAGACTGGAAGCTGTAGTGCCATAACCAGGTTTTGTTATCAAACCAAACATTCGCTTTTCCCTTCTTACTGAACATTACGTCCAATACCTTTAGTAGACCAGCCTGCTTAATCCTTTCAGCACACTAAAGTTTTTAACCTCTGTATAAATGCTCCCTTTAACTCCTCACTCTCTTTCCTTAAATCACTTACTTATCTCCCAAAGGCACACATTTCTCAGCCAATTTCTCTTTGCAGCTCTGAGCTTATCTTTGCTCTTGTTTGCATTCTTTCTTTAGCTACAATTACAGTTCTCTTCATAGTCTTCCATGGGTCTTGTTCTTTAACATTTCAGTGTCATTCAATAATTCTTTGCTGTGCTCTGCAAGGCATTCTTTTACATAGGGATCCAAAGTAGCTCCTTCTATTCCCCTTATGTTACTGAATTTCTCTTCAGGAAAAACTTCTGTACTATAATTTAATAACCTGGTTTTTTGTTTCATTTTCTTGAATTTCTTGTCTAATGCTATTTGCTGGAGTTCCTTTTCCATCTGGTTCCAGGCTTCCCCTGTCACTTCCTTGGGGAGTCCATAGGGACCTCCTTTAGAACTAACCCACTCCTCCAATGCCCTCGAATTTAAACCCTTCCAATGCCATTGCTAAACTTCTGAGTTGTGATCCTTCCAAGTAAAGCTACAGAAAAACTATATGTTACCTGCGCCATACGAATGAAGTCCAGTCACTACACCCCTATATTGGAATTCTGAGACCTCTTCCCCTCAGTTCCCCAATTACTCATTTCCATTCCAGGCTCATTACTCAGGTTCCTTTATTTGGTATACAGCAAAGCTATGCTGAGGTCAAGCGTAGGGCGTGGGTATAGGACTTACCACATATCCCAAAGGGGTAGCCGTGTTAGTCTGTATAGAGCAAAAACAATGAGAGACCTGTGGCACTTAAAAGACTAACAGATTTAATTTTTGCAGGCATAAGCTTTCGTGGGCTGTAACCCACTTCATCAGGTGCAGGGAATGGAAATCAGATAGGTGGTATATATCTACAGTCAAGGGGAAGGTACAACAATGAGGGGGGTAGGTAATAAGCAAAGTCCATACAGTTAGAGTAGCTGAGGCCTTTTCACAACCATTGATTGGAAGGTGAGAATGTTTGAACAGTGACAATTACTTA
>ML675616.1:23162303-23249086 GCA_007922155.1 Mesoclemmys tuberculata
CATTAAGTAATGGGACATTAAGTAATTGTCACTGTTCAAACATTCTCTCCTTCTAATCAATGGTTGTGAAAAGGCCTCAGCTACTCTAACTGTATGGATTTTGCTATTACCTACCCCCCTCATTGTTGTACCTTCCCCTTGACTGTAGATATATACCACCTATCTGATTTCCATTCCCTGCATCTGATGATGTGGGTTACAGCCCACGAAAGCTTATGCCTGCAAAAATTAAATCTGTTAGTCTTTAAAGTGCCACAGGACTCTCATTGTTTCCACATATTCCAAGTTACACAGTAATACATTTTCACTAACACAAACAACACAGGTATTCATAACCATGCATTGCATCATATACTTCATGATTGGCTTCGTTATTTTTCAGGAACTTATCTTTGTAAAGCAAGCTCGGTCCATGTTCTGTTCATGTAGAACCTGACCTTTATATTCCTGCTGATCTTAGCTAGCACAGATATCCTCATTCCAGCATAGTGCTTGGTAAACCCCATTTACAACTTAACCTTCCATTCACCTTCCCAATCATGCCCACTAAGAAATGAGGCGAATTACTTGGGTCAGGCCAGGTCTACAGAAAAAACTAAAGTATAAAGAGGGTGACTTGCCCAATGTCAAACAGAAAGTCTATGGCAGAACTAGGAGCCAGCCTCCAACTGCCAGTCCTATGTTTTATCCATTAGAATAACTGGATTTTTAAAAATTTTATTTCTTAAAAGGAAATTAATGAGGTAATGGGAAAGTGTTACAGACGTTCTGATCTTGGGAATTCAAGCACTTAAACATCAGGATAATCCAAAAATTAAGTCTTCTCTTCCAACATTAACTCATCCAAATGTTACATATATGCAAAAGATCTTAACATATGCATATACATTTACATTGAACAAGGCAATCAGGAATAATATATGTTAAATATTACATGTGCAAAGATGCCTGAATTAACTTTGTTTGAAAAACATTAAATAAATTTCCTAAATTTCAGTGCTGGATTTCACAAGCTTCAAATTGCATTAACTATTTTTTTAGTTTTGTATTTTATACATAATTCCATTAAATGACTTACTGCTGTCATACTGTAAGAATATAGATAAAACATGCTTTGATGGGTGGATTTTGGAGTGGGAGTTGTGGTTTGTTTGGTTTTTATGTATAGTAAATACTGTACTCCAGATCTGCAGTATACATCAATGTAGCTCCATTGAAGTCAGCAACTTCTAAATATCTTACCCCAGCTGAGGATCTGCCCCAATATGTTTCTGTGTTCTCTACCATAAATTGGAAATAAAATAAAATGCAGTATAAAATAAGAAATAACTAATTGTTAGTATTGCAGAGACTCAATACAGATATGTACTTGCAGTTGATCTAGCTTCAGATGCCCTCAAAGATATAATTTTCCTTCTCAAAGTCTGTTCATGCTTTTAAAAATACCGTGTTTCACTTGTGTAAAATAGAACCAAACAAAATTCAGAGCCAATTCACTCACACTGAAGTCAATAGAAATTCTTTTTTTAGCGAGAGGGGGAAGTAATTAAATGTGGACTTCTACTCTGCAAAGTGACAATAAAACTGCTATTGTGCGGTTCCATGCTTATTTTCTCCCTATAATTTCAGAATCTCATAGTCTTGGTTTACAATGTAGAATCTGGTGGTGTTTGTTTTTTAAGCGGACAATTCTATAAACTCAGCCTGGGCTCTGAGAGTCAATTCAGGTTCATTCCAGCTCATGCATCATCACTATTATTAAAAGTTCTGCAGGCTAAATTTAGCCATCTGTGGCAACTGAATAACACCTTCCTCCCCAACCTTTAAATGTGTTTCCACAGGCATAACTGATTGGAATTGAGTAAATAATGTGTTCATGATGAATAAAAAGGAATAGAATCTGCTGCTAATTCTGTTAGCTGTGTTGACTCTATAGTGCCAACAGGGGCAAAAAGCTTAGAAATGAATTCATCTTTTACAGATTGAAAAATGCAAAGTAATGGCATCCAAGAAAAAGCCACTTTGGCTTGAATTTAAATGTGCAGACCCCACAGCCCTATCAAATGAAACCATAGGCATTATCTTCAAACATGGAGATGACCTTCGCCAGGACATGCTTATTTTACAGGTATGATTGCTAAACTTCTATGAGATATGTAAAAGAGCTGTGTGAATAAAGTATGGTTAAAAACCTTTTTTCTGGCATAAATGTATTGTAAATTGTGTTTCTGGTACACTTGGAACATGAACTAATTATTTATGAAATCATATTATGATACTGTTCAGAGGCCCCAACCAGTACTAGGGCCTCAGTTTTTATCTGATTCGTACTTTATATCACCTTTGCACCTCATTCCTCCTGACCTACACTTCCTGCTTGCATTTGGCTAGATGCTAGAATCAGACTCTGAGTTTCTTTAGTAAATTTCACACCTTTGCTATCCTACAAAATTAATCTGTCATTTTGGCCATCATGGCCTATTTTCGTACTAAAGGAGAAAGATTTTTTGTAAACTTACAAAGGTAAAAAAGAGTAACAAATTGCATTTCTCCTGTGTGACCTTGCTGATTGGTCTGATGATGGTGTTCCAGTACATCAGTTTACCAATATTAGCATTTTGTGAGAATTTACATAAAAGTTGGTGTTAAATATTGTGTTCAGTTCTTGTCTGTTAAAATACAGTAAACAATAAATATTTATGTTTTATCAAGGAGAGGGGCACGATGTGAACCACTGACTGTTGCTGTGGTCCGAGATGGATTATTTATTCTTTGTCTTAGTTTCTCCATCCATAAAATGGAATAATGCTACTGACTTGTCTCACAAGATTATGGCCAGGGTTAATCAGTTGTTTGTAAAATGCTTTTGAAGATTGAGTACTGTAAAAATGTATATTGTTTTTATGACTAGATTCTTCGAATTATGGAATCTATTTGGGAAGCAGAATCCTTGGACCTGTGTTTATTGCCATATGGTTGCATTTCTACAGGAAATAAAATAGGTACAGTAATGTCGTAGTTGTAACAGATAACAAAAGTTGTACATAAAATTCATATCGTATATCTCTGTGTAACTCATGGCTCCGGTGGGGGGGCACTTACGTTAACCCCTCCCTCAGTCCCTCTCTGATAACCTCTTTCAAATGATAGGCCCAGCATCTGCACTTCTCTGAGTGAAATCATCACCGCTGTTTACCCAAACTGGGTTTGGCCCCTGCTATAAGCTTCCCCTCGGGAGCTGTGATCAGTATGGCAATGCAATAACACCAAACAGCTTCCTCAAAAGAAAGTGTTGTTTATTTGTCCGTAGGTACAGAGTAATCAGAGAAAGAAGGGTTAAAACAATATAAGGCCCATACACATATTGTCTTGCCTAAAGCTTCCCATTTTCCCCAAGATGTAGGTAGACCTGACTTATCACTTTTCTATGAGTCAGGTTACAGTCTGTATTTCCTTGCCTCTCTGTTTCCCCTGAGCTTCAGGAAGTGTCCCTTTTTAAAACCAAACCGGTTCCTTCGTTCTTTATGTCCATGTGTTGCGCACTGTTCCCCCATTGCCAAGGGGGTGTTGTGTCCAGCTTGGACAGGAACAAAACTTCAAAGGCCTTGACACTTGTATTGTTTGTTGAGCAGTGATGATTGGGGCGGTCTAAAGCAGTGCTTTTCAAACTGTGACCCATGGACTATGTCTACGAGGTCTGCAGAAGGTTCACGTGGTTTTCAGCCTGTAGTCCGTGGACTCCTGAGGGTCTGCAGACTGTGTGTAAGATTTCCAAAAGGGTCTGTACCTCTGTTCAACATTTTTTAGAGGTCTGCAAATGAAAAAAGGTTGAAAACCACTGGTCTAAGGCTTGATCTGCACTGGGGACTTCTGCCAGCATAACTATGTCATGCAGGAACGTGAAGAGGTATGACCCCATCATAGTTATGTCAGTCAGGAGTGTGAAGAGGTGTGACCCCTTACTGAAATAGCTACGCCAGCAAAAGCTCCTAGCGTAAATGCAGTTATCCCAGCAAAAGTGCACATTTACTGATGTAGCTTGCTTCACTTGTGAGGATGGTTTTTACTATTCCACTACAAAATGCACTTTTGCAGATAGAGCTACATCCACACTAAGGCCCGGTCTACACTTACCTTCGAGATTCGGTGGCAGTCTATGGGAGATATGCAAGTGACGTAAATCACTTGCGTATCTCCTGTCGACTTCACTGCATCTGCTCCGCATGCCGTCCACACTGCGCTGTGTTGAAGGGAACAGCATTCCCTTCGATACAGTGCTATGCCACTTATCGGGGTGGTTTTTCTATGTTGATTGCTGAATCAACTGAGTGGGTTTACACAGAGCAATCGATCTGACGGTGGCAAATTTGTAGACTCAGCCTAAGAGTGCTTTGCCTGTATAGTTTAGCCTGTATATCAGTTAAGCAATACTGGTAAAGTAATCTTAGTGTAGATGTGGCCTAAGGCTTGATCTGCACCAAAAGTTTTGCCAGCATAGCTATATTGGTTAGGAGTGTGAAAAAAATCACACATCTAACTGACACAGCTGTACCAGCAAAAACCCCAGCGTAGACAAACAATTATACCAAAAAGTTATACCTTTTGCAGGTGTAGATTATTCCATTTGGGGAACAGGTTTAAGCTATGCTGGCAAAAGAAGTCTTTTGCTGGTATAAACTGCATCTCCACTATGGGATTTGCCAGTATAGCTATAGTGGCCCTTTTAAGTATAGACAAGGACTAAAGCAATTAACTTTGGTTTCCTCGAGACATGCAAAACTTCCCAGGACTGAGTTAACTTTTTGCACCCACACAGCAGATGACAACATAAAGTAATCAAATAGACAGCAGTCCACATGATATTCACAAAAAGTAATACAAATATTTCCCACATTCTTCACAATACAATTGTTTTTTACTTTCCTCTTCCCCCTGCAGCAGAAACTGCTTTATAAGTAGAGCAATATGAAATCTGCTAAAGTACTGCTAAAATTAGAATTCTCTAAAATATTTCTAACATATTTTTTCTAAAAACTAAATCTCTTTAAAATATGTGGCGTATAGAGAATATGTGGTGGTGTAATATAAAGATTTTATCAGCATTTCTTTGAGGTCATTTGCTTTATTTATTCATGTCTTCATGATTTCTGAGTAATGCGCAGTCCCAAACTCATGCTGATTAAAATGCAGGATTGTGCAGTATAAAGAGTTTTTCTCTTTCTTGATATGGATGCATATTATGTTTTTAAAATCAGAGGTATTACTATTCAAATTATATACAATAAAAATCAAAGAAAATTAAACATGAATTATATGTGAAAATATTACTTGATACATATATTTGACCATTAACTTTTCATGTTAAAATGGATTCAAATTTTTTGGCCTCTCCTTTAGACATTTTTTAGAAAACTTACTATTTTCCAGAAATTTTAAATTTATATGTAGTAAAATTCAGTCTTATCTTAAAAACTGTCCAAAAACATTAAAATAGACTGGGGGGGGATAAAGCTGCCAGTTATTACAATGCCCTTGAGCTCAGTGTATAACTCACGTTGCTCTCTCTTCTTTTATGTGTTTTTAATAGGCTCCCAGTTTTTTATCTTAAGAAAATGTACTCCATTTCCAAAATCAACATGATTCTGGTAGGAAGAGGGAAGCACTTTGGAAGATTTATTTAATGTGTGACACCTCAATCTACTGAGGGTGTCTGCTCTTGGATTGTTAAATTAGCAGCTTGTGGGCCTCTGGATTCCTCACTACTCCTGAATTCCCAAACTGCTCTTGCTCTGAAAGACTCTTTCTCTAATGTATTGCTGGCCAGAAGGCCTCATCTCATTGTGTCAGACTTAGATGTGACCAGGGTGATCCATGTGTTTGTGACCACGAGACATAATTATTGCTGCTTATTATATCTGTGAATGAAGCTGCCAACTCTGAAAAGGCTCCAACTGATACAGAGTGTAAAAGGCACCTGCTTAGCAACACAGGCTACCAGGAGCACATCAGCCCAGTGCGATCCTTTCTGCATTGTATCCCCATGGAACAGAGTCAAATTCAAGTGCTTTGTCCCAGTAATCGAAGCCCTCAATAGAATTGGCCCTAGCTACCTAAGAGATCATCTCTCCCTCTGAATGACCTGCCATGATAACTGTGTTCCACTGGAACCACAAAATGGTTGACCAAAAGTGGGAGGCTTTTGTGCACAGGAGAGAGAACCATTTTAATAGCTGAACCAAGATACTGGAATTCACTTCCAGGAGAGATAAGAGTGGCTGTAAACATCACCATAGGCAAAGAAAAATGCAAAATTCATTTTTATTTGCCTTCACTGTCCCACAATAATTTTATTACTTTAAAAAACCAAACTACACACATGCTCAGGACAAAATAGTTATTTCCTCCTAGTAGGATGATTTGGCAGAGAGTATGGGGGGAGGAAGAGACTTTACTATGTTGACATTCTCTTATTTGAGAGGCCCTCAGATACTATGGTAAGAAGTGCAGGATAAAGACCTAGATAGATAGAAATGTGAACTTCTTAGGCAGAGCATGCAAGAGGCTCAGGACAGCACAAAAGGACTGGAGCTATCAAGATCACTCCCAGGAATCGGGAAGGGAAAGAGAAGAAAAATATCCCCATGTTCCTTCCTAGTAGAAGCTGTGTATAAGGCAAGGGAGAGGGAAGATAATGTGTCAGATAGTAGCACAGAACCATGAAGTCATGGATGACATCCTGATATTACACTTGCAATATTTGTAGTGGTAGTGTTGCATTGAGAAATAGTGACTTTCATTGTGCCAGTGCAACCTCCTAATGTAGGTATCTCAATGGAATATAAGACCTTCACTCTACTTTGTGTCTCTATGAAATAATATACAAACAGCAATGGTTCAACTATCACTATATATATATTTTACTAATGTGTTTTAGAAAATAAAATTCTTGTTCCCTCCTTTCTGTTTTGTAGGAATGATTGAAATTGTGAAAGATGCCACAACAATTGCCAAAATTCAGCAAAGTACAGTTGGTAACACAGGTGCATTTAAGGATGAAATACTAAATCAGTGGCTGAAAGAAAGATGTGTGATTGAAGAAAAGGTGAGTTCTTAGACACTTTGAATTGGATTATCAAAAGCACCTACATGACTAAGGCCTGGTCTACACTTACCTTCCGGATTCCGCAGCAGTCGACGGGAGATATGCAAGTGACATAAAAAACTTGTGTACCTCCCGTAGACTTTGCTGTGTCTGTTCTGCGCACTGTCCCCACTGCGCTGCGCCATGCCACTTATGGAGATGGTTTTCCTACGTCGATTTTCTGGATCGACTGAGCAGGTCTATACAGACCACCTCAGTCGATCCAGAGACATTGCTCTAACGGTGGCTAATTTTTTGCCGTCAGTATAGACGTAGCCTTAGGAGCACAAGTCCCATTAAAAGTCCAAAAAGTGTTCTGTAACACACACACACACACTGCATCCTCTTTGTAAATTATTCAGTTTTTTGTTATTTTAAATTGGTTCACAGGTTTCATTAACATAGTTTGTCTTTCATTTAAAAATAAATGTTATTGTGTGTTCTAGCATAACACACTATGGTTTATGTGGTGGATGTCATGTGAGATAACAGGGCAAAAGGAAAGCTAAGAGTCATAACCCTGAGTAATAAGGTGCTTTTTTATCCCTTTTGTTGATGGTATTTAGAAGTGATGCATGGCAAGCTGATTAAAGCAAGCACTGTTAGCAAGCAAACTTTAGCAGGTTAAGCACAGGACTGGGAGCTAACCCTGGCTTTCACAGTGATTTGCTGCCTGGCTTTGGGCAAATCACTTAACCTCTCTGCTTGTTTTTTTTCTCGGTAAAATTGGGCTAACAATATAAATGTAGCTCCTAGATGTGTCGTGGTAATTAATTAATAAGGGCCAGATCATGTGGTGCTAATGCAGTGTGTGATCCTGCTGTTAATGCTTATACAAAGCTTTGACTGTGAATTGTTCTATATAAGTGATAAAATACTCTTTTATTTTTGCTATTAATTAGTTTCAGGCAGCAGTGGAAAGATTTGTTTATTCTTGTGCTGGTTACTGTGTGGCAACGTTTGTACTTGGAATAGGAGACAGACACAATGACAACATTATGATTACAGAATCAGGTGAGGTTCTTTTATGAATGACGTACTTAAAATAGGGACTGGGTATTTTTTATTAGAGGCGTGTTAACTGCTATTTAATTTATATTTATGACTTATGTATTCATCATATTCCTGCACTTTCTATTAATATTAGTGTTTAAACTGACTCATAGATGTATAAGACTGTACTGACTAAAAGTTAGGGTGGAAATGTTTAATCATGTAACATAAAAAGGTTTGGTAACATTTTTATTTAAGTGTTTGGATTCTGAGCTATTCAGATGGTGAAATAGTGGTATAGTTTTATGGACATTTATTTCAGCTGTTTTTCCTGTATATATATTTTTAAAACTATGTAAAACCCAAAGGCCAAAGAAAGTAAAACAAAATTAATAACTTTAGCAACCAAATTCTGCCATCAGATATGTGGATGCAGCTCTGGTTGAGTTCAGTGCTAATTGTATCTGTGTATCTGAGGGCAGAATTGGGCTATTAGTGAAATGGCTTGGTTTCCAGTGAACTCCAGCATTTATATACCTTTATGAAAATTACAGAATTACCAAAAACAGAATATAGTGTATCTTTGTTATAGAAATGTATATGATGGTTAAAAAATAACTACAGAAAGGGTTGCAGTATTATTAAATCCTAAAGGAGTAATTTCTATGGACCCATGTTGGTTTCATCCCTAGTGTATTCTGTGGGGGCTTTTCCACAAGATTCATATGGCTTTAAGGCACAAGTTTTATGGTGCAGTTTTTTTATCAGGTGACTTGTGATGTATATGTTATAAGGTTCCAGTAGTAACATGCCACTAAAAGAAATAGATAAAGATATGGCAGTTCAGCCTACTTATTAAGGGATGCAAAAAATACATTTGAACAAAAAATATTTTGCTGAGAGGATATGATGATGAATAAAAAAAGAGAACAAATAATCTGTTCTAGTAAACTAGAGTTATATAGTAAACTAATGTAAGATAAACCAAAAAAAATAAAGGTTGTTATCCATAATATTGTGAATGCTAGTGGAAATATTTGTCTTCTACTTATTTCTCAGCGTAATTTGGAATTCTCTTTCTTATAAAGGTAATCTCTTTCATATTGACTTTGGCCATATTCTTGGGAATTACAAAAGCTTCCTTGGAATTAATAAGGAAAGAGTCCCTTTTGTGTTGACACCAGATTTTCTTTTTGTCATGGGAACTTCTGGAAAGAAGACAAGTTTGCATTTCCATAAATTTCAGGTAAAGAGTCCTCTGATGTAAATAAATTAGACATCAATTATCTTTTGAGACTAGCATGTGCCTTGGTCTTCAGAATTTAAGACTCTCATGTTAATACAATTTACTGAATCAACATTGAAGACTTCTCTGTTAATAGAATGTGCTAAATCAAAATGAAATTCTGAGCTATTTTAGGCCCAGATAAATTCTCAAATTACCTATATGATTATGGGAACTAGAATTCAAAAGGCACATACAGAACTGCTTGGTGCAGCATTATCTTACAACAGAAATGAATGGGAAGACCTGTTTTACAGTCTATTTCGTGTTTTGAATGAGATTGCCCAATATGACATACCAGGTTATATGTATACATATATGTATATACAATCTAGACTAATGAGCAGCTGTCACCCCTGTCCTACAATTTTAGGTCCCTTACAATGCCTTGCTGAAGTAGCTCCTACCTACGCCACTCACAAACATCCTTCCCGCATGCAAGTGACACCCTAAGTGTCTGTGTGAAACTGTGCCAGCCACACTTGAGTGACACTCTGGCTCTCACCAGCCTCGGTTATACTGCAAGGTAACCCCAATACATCCCCAGTCCCAGATTTCTCCCCAGAAATGTGTGTCCTGTAGTACCCAGGCCTCTTCTGGACCATACAAAATTCTTTAAGTTCGTTATTTTTTAAAGGGAATTCTATGCCATTTTATTATCTCAAATAGTTGTTCAGGCACTTCGGTGTAAACACAATGAATTAGATAAAACAGTAAAACAAGTTTATTAACTACAAAGAGAAAATTTTAAGTGGGTACAATAATGAGGCATAGAAGTCAGAAATCGTTACTAGAAAAATAAGCATTTCGGTTTGGGCAGGGCTCTAGGGTTTAAAACATGTGTTAATAACATTGTACAGGGAAATCTTATAACTTTACAGACAACGTTGCCACACATATTTTATCAGGACAATGCTGACCAGCAAGGTATGAGTTTTTAAATGATATGCCTTGTACAAAATTATTACAGTAGTGTATAGGCTGTGAATACAGGGGTATCTTCTCTCATACCCAGTTAATAGAACCCTTTTCACTAGCCCATTTATATTTAATATTAAATTTCAGTATGTATAAAATTAGAGAAGACTAATAGAATTTGCTAGAGGCTGACATGATGTGAGCAGGTGCTGTACATACTTCAACTTGCTATGCCAGGGCAGCTAATTCCTGAGCTGCATGCTTATTTCAGTCCTAGACTTCTCTTTCTGACTAGAAATTTCCAGTTGTCCTAAACCGTGGCAGGTTCTGTAGTTTTCTTTTCTTATATATATATATATGTCCTGAGAGTAGGATGGTGTTTGCTTTTCTGGAGTGCTATCACTTTAAAAAAGAGGCCTTCCAAAATGGGTAAATACGTGATTTTGTAGTGTTATATAGGACCTGCAGAAGAAACCTAATTAGTTGGTTTAAGAAAGATAACGGCTTCCAGAGCCTCCACTCTGAGACATTTTAAATGGACATGCTTTGTAAAATCTCCTATATTTGAGCATATATCTGTTGTTCCATCTTAAGATAAGCTTTTCTGAAGCTAAATTTCCATTTCTAAACACAAGGCAGCAGCCATCTTCAAACCTGTGCTTCTGAATGTGAGTACCCGCGGGTGTTTTTGAGCCTTTATTTTGAATCAAAAGCAGTTCCAGCATAATATGAGCGTGAAGGGATTTCATTGCTCTAGCAATGCAGAATTTCAGGTGACCTGCTGATCCATCAATTTGTAAGGTGATAGAACATTTAAAAGTTAAACTATTGCAAAGCATTTTATACAGCTGGGCGTTCCTTGGCTGTTGGAAGTAGGAGAGTTGAACGCCCCTTCAAAAGCGGATTTGAACCAGACATAGCTAGACAAACATAGTACCAGAGCAGAAGTGCTGTTGCAGATCCTGTAAGCTAAGCACAAATGTGGGATTCAAATGCCAGTGTGAATTGGTAGGTGACGTTCAGTCTGGAAGCAGGCAGTAGATAAATAGCAAGAAAACATGCCCCAAGGGAACCGTGGGAAGACACCGTAGATACAATGTACTGCAAATCCCCAGTATTGATATGCTGAGCCAGTGTAAAGGGGCACAAGTGACGGCATGCCTTTTCCCAGGGTTTGGGAAGCTACACTAGTGCAAAAATGCCTAATGTAGACAAGACTGAGTTCTGGTGAGGGCCTTAAATCACAATCTTTCCCCCCAGATCTAAATTGCTTTCATCTAAATCATAGACATTGTTGCATGTAAGATGGTCAGTCTATAATTTCCATTAGTGCCAATAATCAGATAAAAAATAGGAAACTGGTTCAGTCTTTCCTGAGCTACAATCCTGATAGTATAAACTGGTCAATAATTTATCTTTTCAAAATGTACACGAGAGGGAGGATTTAGAGAGAGATGTCTGTAATAGCAAAATAAATAAATACTGTAACTGCATGTGCAGTTCTCCAGTATCACAGTAGTGTCTCTAAATTTCTTTCTAGCAATGCTTTAAATGGCTTGTTTGACTTTAAATCCATAAAAATAAAGTTCAAAATAAGGTGAGAACACCAAATAAGATACTTTGCTATACTAACACTGTATTTTTAGTTACACAGTTTTTAAAAAATAAAATGGTGCAATATCTTTTTATTTTCAATAAGGCTAGTCATCATGGCCTTTTGTAATAGTAGGTGTTTTGTTTGTCGTGGTTCATTATTGATCCTTTGGCCGTATTGCAGTATGTTATTCTTCAGAGGAATTTTCTATACTGTACTGTTCTGGTGTTCATTGCTCTTTAACACTTCCAATTTTGCCTCTCTATCAGTTGTTGAAGACCATAGCCACAGGTCATAGTGTAGATCCTAAAGAAGCTGTTAGTTAAAATCCATATCTTTGATAAAGAGTAATGCAGTATAACATACAGCTAGCTATTATACTTCCAAAGTTACCAGCTACGTGGCAAACATTGTATAAAGCTAGCAGCAAAGACTCATGTTACAACATTATCTTTTCTTGGTCATTTCTATCAGAGCTTAACCTAAGTTTTGCTTTTTGTATTTTCGGATAATTATTTAGGGAGTTAAGATGCAAAAGGATATTAATTATGTCTTGAAACTCTGTTTTTCTGAAAGCAGTATTGACGTTTCTGTGCCTTTTACCACAAAAGTTCATTTTAGGAGAATAGAACTCAGATCTGAGAAGAAGAATTGCCTTTGTAGATGAATTTTCTGGCTGCCTTTGATGTCTTTAGAATTCTGTCTTGGTTCTTAATGTCCAGTAGAGTGACAGTGTTATTACCTGTATTTTTCTTTTCCATCTTTTTGGCTGGGATCTTGCAACTCATTTTCATATATATGAGGACTTCTTTAGTATTTAATTTCAGGAGTTGAAAAACAAAATTCTCCATGAATCAGAGGATTGGTCCTCCTTTAATTTGCAGAAATCTTGAGAATGTCCATTTCTGACAGCTTAAGCCTTCTATCTGCCAGGGTTTTGCTTTTTCTAATTAGCTTAGGTATTTCACTCTTAGCATTTTGCTTTACTCTGCAGACTTATTAATGTTATGTTAGTTTTCTAATATTGCCTGAACAACTTCCTCAAGAGATACCCTGTGGCTACAGAACCATGTAGATGATTCCCAGGAAAAAGTGATAGAGCAAAAATACAACTCATCTGTATTTAAAAGTACTAATTTTTAAAAGAAACTGTGTTGGGAAGTTTATACAAGTGACTTTGGATAGTATACTTTACAAAGATGCCAAAACTCTTAGAAGATTAATATAGGGCCCTAAGAATGATCATTTGTCCTTTTTGTTGTGTGTTTGAGGGGATTTTTTCTTTCTTGCACTATGTCTGTGCCTTCAGATCATTTAGCTTTATTGTGCCCACAAGGATACCCTCAGGTCTATCTATGGCCATGTTCCTGAGGCAAAGTTAAAGATTAAACGAGTTTTCCATTATAGATTCTGACCAACATTATCCACCCCTAACTTTGTCAGCACTAAACCAACTAATCTTAGATTTCACTGAAGAATTTATTTTGAAGATTTTAGGCAAATTGAACAAGAGGTTTTGGAGATGAGGGTTTTTAACAAAATTCTCGCCTCTGGAACATCTTCCTAACTTGTTTGGCTGTCATTATTCCCACAGTTGTGCTGGGATCATTCTCTCCTAGGGATACAGGGAATGAAGACAGGATTCCCCCCTTCATAGTTAATATTTATTTGTTAAAATGGAGTATTAGTCTCTCTCCTACTGAGGGCTAAAATGAAAAAGCTAAACCTGATTTAAAATGAACACACACTCCAGCAGGACAATGATGGAATTTTGGAGAACATTACATGGAAATACTTCGATTGCTTAAGGAGTTTAAAACGATTTATTTTGAAATTTGGGAAAAGTCTAATGTTAAAAATAATTCGAACACTTGGAAGTATAGCAATCATAAAGTTTAACCTTGATTTTTTTATTTTCTGTTGCTTGGTTTTATTTTATTTTGTTTTGTTGCTTGGAAGAATTTTACCTCTGTGCTACTGAAATGTACTCTCAACCTTAACTCTAGCATTACAATGTTTTCTTGAATGGGGACCTTAACTGCATTAGCTCACTCAGTCAATTTTGAGAAAACCGTTTCTCAAAGTAAATGTGACACAAATTTAAATAAAATGAAAAAAAAGGTTTCCATGGACTAATTAGTCACTTTCTATTAAATAATGTTTTAATTCATTGTAAATTTATACAGCCAGTAGGAATTATTTACCTTTCTATAGTTTTTAAATGATGTACAAATGTAATTAGATGGTCTTTGTAGGTAAGTAACAAAGCAATAGTGATAGCAGAAAATATATTCTTACTCAAATGAGTTCAGTATGATAGTTGAATATGTATGCACAACACTTCTGCAGCAAAAATGGTGCAACTTAAAACTAGAGCTAGTGAAAATGATAATTAGCTATCAGCAAGATAAACCATAACAATGTTCTCCATTGAACGTGTAATCATCTCTGTAAAGTTTATAGATAGATATATAAAGAATAAATATTCTCCCAGAAGTTCTGTTGAACTTACTACAAAGGTGAGTTGATTTAGATCCTCCCATCATAAATGGAAATGCTACTGATTTTAGAAAAAGATGGTGAATTAATGAGGTTTTTTTCATTGTTACTGGCAATTATTAAACATTAGGGAAATTAAACTTAAATTCTCCTTTTCACCAAAAGCTTATGTTTTATTCATTTATATAATGCTCTTACAAAAAGCCCTTTAGTTTTTGCAGCAAAACATTGACCCATGCCACAGTAGCTTCTAGCACATCCAGAGTAATGGATGGAAAATTAGTTTAATGTTTCTGTTAAAATGAATAAAGTGAAATTATTGTCATCCTATCTCAGACTCACATTATCTCAGACTCACATTAGCAATCAACATGGTTGATTAGTGCCATGTAATTCATATTTAAGCAAGTTCCTAAATTAGCTTCTTTAAAACCTTCTGTTTCAGTCTGTTCAGTCAGTTAATAGAGAACCTTTTTTCCTTTGTGTAGGACATTTGTGTGAAGGCTTATCTAGCTCTTCGACATCACACAAACCTGCTGATCATCCTGTTTTCCATGATGCTCATGACTGGAATGCCCCAATTAACCAGCAAAGAAGATATTGAATATATCCGGGATGCTCTAACTGTAGGTAAAAATGAAGAAGATGCTAAAAAGCATTTCCTGGATCAGATTGAGGTTTGCAGAGATAAAGGCTGGACTGTGCAGTTTAACTGGTTTCTACATCTTGTGCTTGGAATCAAACAAGGAGTAGAAAAGCATTCTGCCTAATGTTTCTGTAAAGGTACTATAGATACAAATAGAAAGTTAACAAGCCTGGGTGTTTCTTTACAGCTTACTAGTAATTGAATTGTCAACATTGCTTTTGAATTTGCTAACAGTTGAAAAGGGACTTCTAAAAATGTCAAACTGCTTTGTCCTGAACTTCAAGAATGCCAGTCTGTTTCACACAGAAAAAGATTTTCTGGAGTCGCTAACCATTGCAAATACTGATGTTTGTTTGTTAGTAGCTTTGCTGTTGTGGCCAGCAATTTTCCTGTTTGCCTTGATAATAGCTTCAGATAAAGACAAAGCAGGGAGGGGAGCACAGTGGTAGCCTGGGAACTGAAACATGGGTGCCCTATGACTTTCTTCTTAATTGTCATGTTTGTCAGGCCCGTCAGGAGAAGGAGGATTTTTATTCATTTATTTTATATAATGTGATTGTAAGTGCCCCTGTAGGAAGTATACTTCTTCAGGACAACTTTATTACCAAGCATTCTTCACCCTCATTCTTCTCTTTCATCCTTTCCTTAACTCCTTGTTCCTTCTGACTCGTTTCAGGCCTGGCCTAAGTTTAAAAATTAGATCAGCCTAGCTACATTGCTCAAGGCTGGGAACAATTTCATGCTCTGAGTGCTGTAGTTAGGTTGACCTATCCCCCAGTGTAACCACAGATAGGTTGACGGAAGAATTCTTCTATTGACCTACCTACCTCTGAGAGGTGAACTAACTACATTGATGGAAAAACCCCACTTGTCAACGTAGGAAGCATCTACATTGTGGTGACACAGCTGCAGCACCATAGCTATGCCACTGTAGCTGCTGTAGCATAGATATGTTCTAAATCAGTGGTCCCCAAGCTGTGGGGTGCATCCTCCTAAGGGACCACGGAGGAATGTTCAGGGGGCACACAATGGGGCCCAGATTAGTGCCCACAGAGAGCGGGGAGGGAGCACCATGCTTCCAGTCCCGCTCCGCCCCCAGGCCAGTCTGCCCCCAGCCTTGTTCCTTCCCCCAACCCCTTTCAGCCCCCAGCGCTGCTCTGCCTGCAGGCCAGATCCGCCCTCAGTCCCACTGCACCTTCAACCCTGCTCTGCTCCCAGCCACAGCTCCACTCCGCCCCCTGCTCTGCCTGCAGCCCAGCTTTTCACTCATTCTCTCTGTCCGATCTCCAGCTCCTCCCTCATCCCCAACTCCACCTTCAGTCCAAGCTCTGCTGCTGAGGAGTCCTTGGCTGTGCAGTACTAGAGGGGGTTTGCAGATGGATTCTATTAATGGTAAGGGGGGAGGGTCACAATTGGAAAGTTTATGTACCATTGCTGTAAGTCTTTAAGTAGTTCAGTAGAAGATTACTCAGTCTAGGAAGAACCTTGCATTACCATTAGTATAGCCGCCTGACCCATGCAACAAAGGACCTACTTGGCTCTTCCACACAAGTACCCACAGAACATCTCCTTTACCTTAAAGTTCTTGGGTTTCCTCTGATAATTTTCTTATAGGTTTAAATGTTTCCATTTGCATTTTTAAGTTCCCTTTTTAAATGAACATTCAATATATTATATTAAATATTGATGCTTATATTGTTTTATTGTGAAATTATTGAAATTCTGCCTGTACATTAAAAGCTTTATAAAAATAACATCCTTGTTCCTCAAAAGAAACTCTTCTGTAAGAACAATTGACATTTTACCAAATGTTTAAGAAGCCCAAAGGTAATTTATTCTTCAGTGACATACTTTCAAGTTATACCAATCAGGAACAAAATGTAATCTTTGAAATTGTGTATATTTTGCTATTTATGATGTTTATTTTATTTTTAAAGTTCTTTTAAAATAATTGACTCTTGAGAAGCTATTTATAAAAGGAATTAAATTGTTTATTTTTAATTTCACTATAAACTAAATTTAAAGACAAGAAAATACTATTGGCAAATGTTAGGTATATTTTTAACTATTTCTCTAGTAGCATATCTGAAAATAATTAATTGATCCTATTAATATAAGAAAAAGCAAAACACAACTTATAGCATGAATTTTGCTTTTGACGTAAATTATTAAAATACTCTCCCTGTTGATTAATTGATTTTACCAAAGAGAGAAGACAGCTTACAATATGGCTTATTTGCACTTGTGCCTATGTAATTGCTTCTTTCATTACATATTTACATGGGTTCTGCTTTAAACTTGGATGATCAACTGGATTTGCTAATTTCTGTTATTGTTTGCATTCATCATTTCACATTGTTGCTCAGATTGTAACAAGAACTACTGAGCATGCTGTTGAAGGATTTGCAATAAATGTACTGTAGTTGGTATCTCGATTATGAGACCTATAAGCAATTTTTAGTTTTTAAATACAGGTGTTTAATTGGTTGCTCTCCACAAAGATTTTTGATGTATAAAGTAAACTTTGATAAGGAAGTCCAAAATACTTAAATTTGATTAAATCATTTTCTGTTCTGTCACATAATGACCCTGTGCAAAATGGGTTTAAAATCATGCTGAGCTGTAAAAAGTATGATGAGTATTGTCTCTGTAACATGATGTTTTTGGATTTATGTTCTATAGTCCTGAAATGAATTGCCAGTTATTTGATGATCAATCATGAGAAAAAAAGGATTTCTTTTTCCAAAATAAAAATGAGTCTTCTGTTTCTCCAATAATTCAAAAAATGTGTGTCACTTCTTGAAGAAATGCTATTGAATGCCCAACTTGGAGGAAAATTTTATTCTTAAATCTAAAATTCTGCAAACAGTTCCCCACCTCCTTTCTATGGCCTTTATCAATATGAAACACAAGAGGAGGCTCCAGTTCCATGATTATCCACACCGAGGGTAAACTCCTATTTTCTAATGGGATTTTATAAACCTCGATTCTGTTCTTTAAAGGAAACATGATTTAAATGGTGCCAGATTTTTAAATTAAATTCTTTACTGTTAATATTAGTCTTTCTTGAGTCAGCAATATCAGAAACAAATAGTTGCAACTTCACCAAATAATGCCATTCAAAACCAAACCTGTTTATGCAGATAAAGATCTAACAGCAATCTATTCCTGGGAGAAAAGTTTACAGTCTCAACTACTAGTTCAAAGCATGTATCAGCAGTTCATTATGTTCTATAAGGTGGACAAAAAATCTTATTAAGTAAAGCAATATATAGTATGTAAAGAGGACTTGAAGCTGGAATTTAGTAAAAAGTTGTCTGAAACCTTACAAAATCTGGTTAGGCTATCCAGAGATGATGATGGTACAGGAATACAGATCTTTGTTATACATGACTTATTTCACTAAGAACATTTCACTAAGATATTGACTTTAATGGAACTATCTACATAGTTAAGGTTTGCAAGATCTGGCACATTTGTAATAAGCATAACATACATCATTAGACATCCTATACAATGTAGCTAATATGTTTCTGTATTGTATGACATCGCAGACAATTATTTTCCACATCTTTAAGGCCGCCATCCCTTCATCCAGACTTAGTGGCTCATAGGGGTGGAGGGGAATACTCTCTTGGGCTCACTGTGCAATCATGTGTAGCTCTTCCTCATCCTATGAGCTGAGAACCCTGCCTCCAGAACACTTGGGGCTTCTTTTGGCATGGGCAATGAGTGACCAGGAATTGAACCCAGGCCTCCGCCATACATGCAGGCCACTATAACCAGCTTATCTGGATGGCCTGGTAAGTCTCTAATTTTTAAATAGTTGTGTATTTATGTGGTTGATTCTATTGTTGCCTTCCAATCTTTGGCTTTCTGTCCCTCCTATTCAGCCATCCAGTTTGGCAAATGTCATTTTCTGTTTAGCCCTGAATGAAGATAATATACAATTTGTATTCTGTGGTTTGATGTGATTCCATTGCACTCAAAGAGATCACACCTTCTGTTCAATTTAGGCTCATTGTTGGACTGCAGAAGAAAATAACACTAGCCACACTACTTTTGAGTTCTAATTAGAATTTTTTAACATCCAGTTTATTTATCTTCTTAGTACATTTAATTGCATCCAACACTATGGGAGCTGTAGACTGGTAGGGCTGACCAGCAACCATATGAAGACCAGAAATGGAAAATAGCAAATTCCCTCCACTGCCAGAAAACTCCACAAAAAATACTGTGGATTTATCCTGAGTTTACCAGATTTCACACACTTTACCTTTCTTGTGGTTTTAACCAGAAAGGGGACATTTTTAGCTTCTCCCTTATACTGTACTTATTAATAACACTACATTATTACCAAAGCCATCTTGCTTAACACATATACAGCATTTTTCATCTATAGGTCTCAAAACATTTGCCAAATCTAGTAAGGCATTGATATGACCCCCCATTACTGTAGAACCTGAGCACTTCACAATCTTTAATGTATTTCTCTTCCCAGCACCCCCACGAAGTAGGGAAGTACTGTTATCCTCATTCATTGTCAGGGAGAGATCATTGACCATTGTGACACTCAGACCAAGAGACTGAGTGACTTGAGAGCATGAAGTTGAACTCAGGTCCCCTGAGTCTCAGGCCAGCACCTTAACGATTGGGCCACCTTTTGTCTGATGATTTTTGCCATTTTACAGGTGGAGAAACTGAAGCACTGAGAGGTTAAGTGGCATGCCCAGTGTCACCCAGCTTGTCAGTGTTAAAGCTGAAAATGGAACTCAGGCCTCATGACTTGGACGGGGGAACCACGCACTGCTTAAAGTAGAAAGTACTTTAAAGTAGAAAGTACTAAATTCATACAGAAAAAGAGTCTGCAGAATGCTAGCTTTAAACATGAACTCAGTTGCAGAAAACGAAAAGGGTAACTATGAAACCTTGCAAGAGTGTTTTTGTTTCTAACTAATATATACTTCAAATGTAGTACAAATCTAAAAAGCATCTAAAAATATTATGACAATTTTTAAGGGGTTATACAAAAGGAAATGTTAACTATTCACGGATTAATTCCTGTGCAGTCTGATATAGACGCTGCATAGCCTGGTTACCTCTTAACAGCAGATGCTCTTTTTGTTCTCCCTGAGATTTTTAAAAGAATGTATTTTAGTGTCAAAGGCCCCTTACTTTTTTTAAATATTTATTGGAGTCTCTACTTGTTCTGAATTTATGTTAGTACAGAAAGTAACAGTGGAAATTGGAATCCATTCTTCTAAGGGGGTCATTTAAAAATTCATCCACTAGAAACCATACATTTACGCTTAAATGGAATTGCAAAGGGTGTCAGTTAGCAATGAATGTGTTCCCAAGGCTCCATCCTAACTCACTAAGTTCAAGGATGGGAAGAGGAACTGGAAGGGGGTAAGTGGGTATATACCATAATTATTATTTATTAATATAGACCCACAGTTGAAAATACACATATACTTAAAGAAGAAAAAAGTAGTTTTCACCTGGTAAAAACTATTTTTTAGCAAAATTTCACCTGAAATATAATAAATAGATGTGGGGAGCTGTGCTGATAAGAATATAAAGAGAAATAATCACTGATTTAGGGTATTTTTTATAGTAAACCTTAAGAGGTATGTACGAATTTTACTGTCTAGTGGGCGTATCTTGCAAATCCACACATGAGCAGTCCCTCTGACTTTAGACTGTGAGCTCTTAGTAAACTCGTTCTGTCAGTGGGGTTTCTTGACGCTATCACAATGCTACGGGAGAGTAAATCTGCATGCATGCTTAGATGTTTGCAGGAAGAGGCTCTTGCTCAACCAGCTGCTGCAAAATTGGATGAAGAGAGACAGCAAATATATCAACCACTTTGCTGAAGGCCTATGGAAGCAAGATTTGTGCTAGAGATAAGAAGGGAGTTTGTGTAGCCCAGGGGTTCCCACCCTGTGGCCTGCAGGGCCTTTCAAAGTGGTCTGCCACTCCCTTCCCACTGGCTGCAGAAAGGACCCACTGCCTAAGGACCCAGGCGGAGTGCATTGCCATGGGGCTAAAAGACCGGTGCAGGCTCCTTGCTGCAGCCAAGGAGATGGAAGATCAGTGCTCCCCGCTCCCTGGCTGTAGCGGGGAGCACAGCAAAGTGCTCCACCTGGGTCCCTAGGCGCTGATGTTCCTGCTGGAGCCAGAGGGAGGGGAGCACTGATCTCCCATCCCCCTAGCTACAGAAGGGAGCTACTGCCTAGGGACCCATGTGGAGTGCACTGGGCTACAGAATGCGGGCGTTTTCCTGCTGCAGCCAGGGGCCCAGGAGATCAGTGAGGAGGGAGGCAGCCTCCTCACTGAACTCCTTTTGTGTGGCTGCAGTGGGGGGATGACAGAGGGCTGCTGGGGGAGATTAGTGGCCCTTCAGGGTTGTAACGACATCTGTGGCCCTCGAGTCAAAAATGTTGGGAACCACTGGTCTATGTTGACCAGCAGCAAGAAGAGCTGTCCAAAGATGAGAACAAACTGAAAATACGAGGGAGTTGCTATTAGCACCATATATGCCTGAAGTATACATGCTGAACTGTTACAAGAAAAGGGTGTTAACGGGCACTAAAAATAAATTGAGACAAATATATAGTTTTTTCTTGCTTCACAGCACGAAATACCTTAAAGCAGCCCCAGAAACACCAGCAAATTTATTTTATCTAGCTTGGTGCATTGGAAAAGAGAGAGGTGCTGATGGTGAGGAATTTCACACTTGATAGGGAAAACTGGTTCTTTGTGTAAAACTATCCTAACCCCAGGAAGGAGACCTTGTCATTTCAGAGTGTTACAGAGGTTGTATGTGAAGTGTCTGAGCCCTCCACAGGACTGTGAAGGGCAAGAATAATGCATCCGTTTAATCCGGAGAAATTTAGAGAAAGCTGTAGCAGCTCTAGCGTGAGCTCCTGGGGTTACAAAGGACGAGGCTGCCCTTTGGACACAGCATGAGCACAGTGCCTGAATCACAGGCAGGTCAATTTTAAGTAATAAAAGAGATCTGAGTATGGCCCAATAGTCAATAAACCGGCACGCCAAACGCTGCTTCCTACAGATGTTTTTTAGCCTCTTTGGCAACATTCTAATTTACAAGTGCTGGTAGTGCTCCTAAAGCTGCAAAATAAACGGAATTGGCAAATGTCTTGCCAACTTTATTTCACAGGTGTGTGAAGGGGCATGCTGGAAACGTACCCATTTCCATGTTTCTAGAAGATAAAGTTTTGTTGTAGGCAGCTTAAGAGAAAACGAAACCTAATATTACTAGGTATGACCAGGGAAGATGAAGAGGACCATGAAGCAAGAGAAAAATGTTTAAAAGTCCAAATTTCATAACAGGGTGATATACTAATGTTGCTCCAACCAGCTTGAACATTAGTCTTCAGATTTTGCCCAATCATTCTCCTTTGTCTTCAGAGTGAATGTGGCTTTTTTCAGGGCAAACTAATTTTCCTATACAAGTTGGAAGGGGAACTAAAAATATAGTTTCAAAACAAAAATTGGTCCCAACTTTGACTAAGGAGAAGCTATGATCTTTCCATAATGCAACGAAATTATTTTTACTTACTAAGTAAATAAGTTTCAAAATTCACTGCCACAAGGTTATATTGAGGTAAAGAGCTTATTAATAGCATTCTAAACATGATCAGAAATTTGCTACTAATACAAATATATGCAGTTACATTAGCTATGATAAAAAATAAGGGAATATACAACTTCATGCTTCAGGATCTAGGCCAAGTACTGAGCGCCTTTATAGGACATTCCTGGGTGCAATCTGGACAAGAGAAGGGCTGTGTCACCACCTGCCCTGCAACCTTATGTGCCTCGCAATGTTTTGCTACTGTACTTCCCACCTGGGCTGCTCGCAAACAGCCAAACAGCATGTATGTTACACCCTGAGTCTCTGTGTAAAGCTGCACCCTGCCAGCCACTCATCATTCACACTCTGGTTTCCACCAGCCTTCGTAATTACTTGTAAGGTGACCCCAATGCACCTCCAGTCCTGGATTTTCCCCAGGAAATGTATGTTCTGTACTATCCAGACCTTTCCTGGATAATCCAGATCTATTAGGTCTTTTGTCCTTTTATGGGGATGAATATACAACAATCTGCTACTTTCAAATAGATTTATCCAAACAATTCACAAACTGGATTAGTTTTAATTGAAGAATTAAACAAGTTTATTTAACTACAAATAGATGGGTTTTAAATTAGTACAAGTATAAGGCATTAAAGTCAGAAATGATTCCAAGAGAAATAAAGATAAAATGCTTTTTAAACTTAATAAACTAGAGTTGGGTCTAGGTGAAGTTCCTACCACATTCTTCCAGCAACAGGGCTGACCAACTTTCAAGTCAGGATCTGCTTCCAAAGTCCACAGGTTGTTTCTTTTGTCTTCTTATGTGGAAAAGAGAGAGATGGGTGGGTAGGGAGAGGTAACTTGGGGTGTTCTTGTCCCTCACTTTTATAGTTCAGTTATCCTTTGAAATGCATTTTCCTGACAGTTACCCATAATTAAATTTCATTCATACAGTAAAAAAGGTGACATGGAGTCTGGTGGTAAAAGGGGTTGCCTGCTGTTTCTTTTCACCTCTGTTTGCTGAAATACAGATGTTCTTTGTCGCCTGCCTTCCCTTGCTCACTGTCTGAGGACCCTGTTTATAACTTCTATGTAAACTGATGCAGACATACACTCCTTTGTTTAAGACCTGCTTGACTAGTTCGCCTAATCAATGCTACATGGATTTGATCATGTGCCACCAACATAATTCAGGGGGAATTCATAACTTTATATATAATTGTGCTACATACATTTCACCATGATATTATTGACCAGTGACTTATTAGTTTTCAAATGATGCCTCACAAGGCATATTTTGAACATATTATTACAATGGTGTACAAGGTATAAATATGGGGGTGCATTCAGTCACACTGGGGTTGGCTAGAAATTCTCCACATTGGCATGTTGTTGTATTAGTTCCCATTCAGGGGGGTATGCATCTTCCTCTGAAATATTTATGTTGGCCACTGTCAGAGACAGGATACTAGAATAGATGGACCACTGGTCTAATGCAATGTAACAATTTTTATGTTTAATTCTCATAGCTAGAGCCTTGGAAATCCGCGGATATCCATGACCATTTTTTGCAGATCGGATGGTCATGGAGGACAAGGATAGATTTTCCAGGACTTCTGGGACAAGGCTGGAGCAGCTGCCAGCCCCAGGCACTGCTGGAACAGCTGATCAGCTGATAGGCAGCAGGTAGAGCTGATCATCTGTTAGGCAGCGGAGTGGGGCTGATCAGATGCTTGGGTGGGCTGCAGCTCCACAGCTGATGGGGGCAGCTGGCTGCAAACAGCTAATTGGCAATGGGGATGTTGGTACATCAAAAAGAGAGAGGGCAGATTGCGGGTCAGATAGAAGCTTATTCTCGTGGATGTGGATCGTGTGCGGATCCACATATTTGGATCCATTCAGGGTTCTACTCATAGCCCTCATCCATGTTGCTGCACATCTAAGTTTCAATGAGATAATCAGGCCTCTTCAGGAAATACTCTTTCTTCACCCAAAGTTAGCCGTCATTTTGATAAAGCTCATGACAGTTCCTCAGCTGTACAAACATCACTCTTCCCTGCTGTATATGACATAGACTCATAGACTCATAGGTCAGAAGGGACCAATATGATCATCTAGTCTGACCTCCCGCACAAGGCAGGCCACAAAACCCTACCCATACACATTTATAACAACCCCGAACCCATGACCGAGTTGTTGAAATCCTCAAAAATGAGATTTGAAGACCTCAAGCTGCAGGGAATCCATGCCTCTCAGCATGCCTCTCAGCATATCATTTCATGTAGTTTATAAAATATTCATTCCAGCTCCCTGGTGGAAAAACACCCCAAAAACAAAACAACATTAAAATATTGGCATTTACCCAGTGCTGAAGTATTCTAAACAGGGCCCCTTGTGCTCTGTGGTGCAATGGATCCCGATTACCTGGCAGGTCCCCTTCAGTTTCATGTCAAGACCCTCTCAATTCCTTCATAGTGTTAATTAGAATAACATGCTTATTTTTCATAGTACATTGCTGAGTCCTTTCCAGGGGGACCGTAACATCTTTTATGGAACCCCTGGGTAACAGGGAAAAGATACTCCCAATATGATTGAATGTTTGGGGTTCATGGAGGGAAAATACCCAGCTGCTTGGAGTAGTATGGGGCAACTGGGTAAAGCTGCATCCTTCCCAGGCTGGCATGCAGGGCTGATTGGGTCCTGCAGAAGGAGGATTGTGACAGCCAGGAGCCAAGCAGATGGGCTGCAGATGTCAGGCTGAACTCCATCCTTCCCAAGCCTTGAAGTGAGTTGGGGGGTGAAGGGGGAAAATAAACGGAGCTGTACACATGCCTCCAGGACCAGACTAAAACAGAAACACACTCTAAACCTGTGCCCAGGGCCCTGGAGCCATATGATCACATCTTACTTTCAGCTTCCTTTAAAAAGAAAAATAAATTTCCAGCCTTCCTGATTGTGGAGATAAATTTGCAAACATGACTGTAACCGATGCACATCTCAGATTGCAGTAACAGCTCATGAGAGGCTGTGATGGGCTCTTCAGGCCCCATCCTGAACCAGGGCAGGGAGAAGAGCAATACAGGGCTAGGAAGGCTATGCCCCTCCACAGGTGCAAGGCATGTTCCCACTGGAAGAACAGTTTAAAAGGACACCAGTAGGCCAAAAGGACACCACTAGACCAAGGTTCACTCCAACTGAACTAAACTCTGCCCAGTGCCCATGGTTCACTGCCTTGGCCCCTGGCTGCTATGTTCTCCTCACAGTGGACACACCTTCAGAGACAGGCAAAGACAACCCTGATGAGTCAGGAGAATTATTCTTTTTTCTAGGTCCCTGTGAGGGCAGCAGGGAGAAGTTCTTCTTGCGTCACACACTCCCCCTTGTGGTGAAAGAAGCACAGAAAGAGAAAGCTGTAGCCAAGTCCGACTGGAGCTGACAGAACAAAGTGTCAGACATCTGGCTGCAGCAAAATGACAGATTCTGTGGCCAAAACATAGACTCCTACAGAAGTTTGGCAGAATGCCAAACTCTGTGGGCTAAAATTGCATGAGTGGGAATCAGAGAGTCTGTTGGGTCTTTGTTATAAGGAGCATTAATATTGAAATCTTTGTAGGTCTATAATAAGTAAAGAACATACATGGGAGCAGGATATACTGTGCCCAGAGAAAGAGAGGGAAACAGAAAGATACAGTGCTAGAATCTGAGACAATCCATCTCAAAACTTCCTCAGGTCCTGGAAAACAGCCTGGATAAACCTCCAGCTTCATCATCATGGCCATTTCCCCAGCTTGTTGGCTAAACAGATTGTCAGTACTAAAAATAGCCCTCAATGGCATGCCAGCAGGAGCTTGTCAAATGAGAAAGGAAAGCAATGTGTCATTTCTGAGGAGGTGGATGCAATGTTTGAGCATTTGGCACCAAGCCAGAAACAATCCACCATGTTATGTCCCACTATCTGCATCACTCTGATTATATAACTACACTGATGCATCAGTTAGAAGCTGGAAGATATCTAGGAAACTTATAACAACTCCTGCAGAAAAATAAACAAAAAATACTAGATGTGATATAATATTGGGTATATATTAAAAATTCATTTGGGATTTGCTGCGGTTACTTCTAGACCAGAGAGAAACAAGCTCAGCTAAACCAAGGAACGCATGTAGTCTAAAAGCATGGTATGGAGATGTCAGGGATAGAACTCTTCCTCATCGCTTTAGGGAAAATGTGCTATAGCCCTCCACCTGTTGTTGAGAAAGCTGGATGTACGGCTTCTTTTAAAGTATATTTGAGCTATTCTAGACATAGTGTACCAGATGATCACAGCTGTAATGGTGAGTTGCAGAATGGCATTGTTTGAGATAGGGTGGGCCTATCCAGAAAGACTTGGTTCCCCTCAAGTTTCCTGGCATTGGTTTACCATTAGTGAATGGTGAGCACCAACATGATATGCTTTGTGTGGATTCTCTCTCTTAGGAGATGAGCTTCCTCCCTGTGAACAAATTAATTCTTCATGAATTGATTATCTTGGAATAAGTACTGGTAAACTGAGTTACTTCTAGGTTGGACCATTGTAAGTCAGTCACTTACCAAGAAGAATGACCAGTGGATCTGGCCCAAGTCTTTAAAGTTAATTCAAGGACACATATTCTTTCTTTTCAGAGTCATCTGATCTTCCCCCAAATCTAATTGGTTGCTGCCTTACCCCAGAAACAGCTGGTTTAAACAAAAACATTCACTTTTACCAATAAGACCCTGATCCAGCAGTCAAATGTCCTCAAGGGTCTACATGTGGGGATCTAACTGCAGGATCATTACCTAGGACAACAGAAAACACAAATCAAATCAGGAGAGAGACATTGCAGTATAACCACAGGAAGATAACAGATACAGGCACAGATAGGCAGAAGATGCCATTGATAAAAAAGGTCTATATATGCGTCGGGGAAGATTGTATGTAGCGTCTCATGATGGCAATATTATGGTTACATTTGGAAAATGCTTTGTTCTTTTCCCCAAAAAGGGTGTTCAGTTGTACTGAAATCGTTAGGACTTGGGTTTTGTATTGTTTGTTTGTAACCTCCGAGAAGAAGGTATCCAGACCCTTTCAAGATAAGAGATTGTATCTGGATGATGTTTCTTTTTCCAACAGGCAGCTAGGGAGCATCTCATTTCAAGATGAGAAGTAAGTTTTTCAGTGGGCCATCCCCTTTCAAAGGAAGACCCAGAAATATCACTAAGGTATCCAAGGGAAGTTTACATCTAGTGATTTCAAAGTTCCCCATCCAAATTTTGGAAACCACTTTTTTTTTGTTATTGCCCACCTGTTTTGATGGATACAGAGTTATGGCTGTAGCATTCTGCTAGTTCTTATCTTCTGCCTCTGTTATGAAGCTCAGATGTGGAGAATAAGAACAGCTTGGCATCCTTGATTTTTCTTTTTAGTGGCTGATAGGACCTTAGACTGGATCTTCCCCCATGCTCAGGCCACTTTGCCACAAAGTGACTCTAAAGCTGGTGTATCTGGTCTCTGGAGAATTCCCAAGTGAGGTGGGATGCTCAGGTGAAGTAGGTCCCTACATCCTGGAATAGCCCTTTGAAGCTGCATTTTATAGGAACCTCAAGCTGCAGATTGGCCCAGGATCAGAGAATGCATGGGGTTAAAATCATGGAAGGCCAGAGGGTGGGGAAATACAACTTTCTCAGCTAATGCTGCTAAAAGAATAGGTGGAATTCCCCCTTCAGTTTCAATACACTTAAGTCACTATGAGGGATATGAGTAATGCTCAGCCTTAAATCCTCCTTGGTACACCCCCCAGTTTGTGAGCTGAGCTAATCTGAGCTCTCTTTAGGCTGGTGTGCAGGCCCTGGGCCTTTAGCCTTATCTCAAGAGTCAGACAATCAGCACTTCTTAATGTGCTAATTGCAGTGAGGCTTTATATCAGCAACTGGAACATTTTGCCATAGAAGTGAACTTCATAAGCCATGTATGTGTGTGATTCTACCATGCTACTGATTTTTTTCAAATATAAATCATTTCTCCATGCCAGAGAGACTGTTTCTTAAGGCAATGAAATGAAATAAACCCCTAGACTCAGCTGATTTATCTACACAGCTTTTTAAGCTGTCTACATTAGCCCATGGCATTGTTAATTCTGACATGGATTCAAACTTTATCTCAAAGCCATCACATGATTCCTGCAATTTGTCTATTTCTATGTGCAAGAACTTTAGTAACTCTAGTCTTAATTGAATACTATAGCCTAATTTCCCAGCATTGAAAAACTCAGATTTCTAGGGGGTTTTAGTTTTGGTCACATATTTAAAATCAATCAATCAGTTAGTCTTTTAAAGATTCCTACTGCCCTTTTTAAGTTAGAAAACAGATCATCTTGTTAGCGATACTGCCACTTTAGCAGAAATCTGGCCCTGATACTACAACTGCTATTTGCATGAGTAATCCATTTTCATTTGAGTAATCTCATTGATTTTAATGGGATTACTCATTTGCATTAGGATTGTGCACGACTAAAGGCTTGTGTGATCAAGTCCTATATTTAGGACCTGTCAGCCTCAAGGATGCTCCTTTTAATACAGTACCTGTGTTCATATTATCAGACTGGTAGGCATTAAAATGAAGATTCGATCTGGTGTATGCAGGTGATTGAAACACACAAAGTAAATTACAAAATCTAAATTAGATTAGGTCAGTTCCCCTGTAGGAATCTGATGTATCCTCTTCATAACATGACAGGGCACTGTGGCATTGTTTATATAATGGGATATTACTTAAATACTGTTTCATTAATCAGAATATTTGTACAGAACCAGAAGTAATTTCCATTAGTATTTATTAGTTTAAACTCATCAGCATTATATCATGTAAACTGATAAATAGGAAGCACTGCATGTGCCTACTGTAAAGCATCATCCAAGTTTGAAGGTCTTTTCCTAAAATTTCCATGCACATCATGAGCAGAGATATTTAAAGCTCTTCCAGCCCCATTTTTATACTGGCCTGTGGCATGACTGATACTTTGACCTGCTCTCCTGAGATAAATGGATAGAAATTAATTTAGAATCTTGTATAAAGTTTACTTTTCTTTATCTGTATTTTTCTATAGTTTAAAGCCTCTGAAACATTGCTCTCCTTTTATTTAATTTTGAATTAAATAACTTTTTTATATGAGCAATGAACATGAATCCGGTAGCAATCAACATGAGTACTGACCCAACATCCATTGAAGTGCATGGCAAGATTCCCAATTATGTCAGTGGACAATGTATCAGATCAGGAATCTGCATTTATATGATGTATTGACAATCATGTGAAAATGTGTGCATTTTTTTGCTATTTCTAAACTGCAGCAATAAGCAAAGACTCCAACTCTCTAACTATAAACCAGCAAGATTACATCAATTCCAGAGGACCAAATACTCATTCACACAGGGTCTGATTCTCACTTATACTAAAGCTCCTGTAAACCACTCTGGTGTGAGAAGGGTAATTGGTTCTGGTCTGCACATAGCTTTTGTATCATTATAATTATTTTTTAGATGTGGTGGGCTTTTTATATTTTTTTTAACAGAAATAATTATACCGGTGTAAGCCCCACTATGGATGCAGTTATATTCATGACAAAGTACCTAATACTGGGATAGCTTATTTTCCATCCCATAGGAGAATAGCTATATTGGTATAAGGGCTTGTCTTCATGGGGGAATAGTAGTTGCAGAATAGTTCCCCCTGTGGACACTTGTTCCTCACCAAGGAACACCATGTTTTTGTGCCATTTAGGTAAATTCACTTTGGAAGTTCATTAAGCAAAACCATACAAAGGCACTTGGTGCAGAATAAGAGTGACCACAAGGGGAGTTAGTGCAGATCACTGTGCTTTAAATTCACCTCTAGCTTAATTTGCAATTGCTTCCCCATGTAGACAATCCCTAAAGCATCTTTATATTGATATAAATGCATCCACATGAGGAGGGTTGCACTGTTTCAACTAAACCAGATCAATTTTTGTGTGTAGACAAGCCCTTAGTGTAAATGAGAATCAAGTCCAAAGAGGGAAACTCATCTCAGTGCAGAGGCTGAATTTCACCCAAAGAGAAGTGGTAATACAGAATGCCATTTTTAAGTGAATTTATCAGTTAAGGTCCCAATCCTTACTTATACATGTTGTCCTATATTGGGGCAGATTATCTGCCTTGATCTGCTCCCTTGTTCATTAGATGTAGAGCCAGCTTATAAGCATCCCTTCACATAGCCTCTTGACTCCCATGCAGGGGACATGCTGAGGACAGGTCTGTAGCAGCCTGATGCACTTTGACTAGCCCCAGCTAGTGGATGGGTCCTAAGGAATTGAAGTCAGCTGGTGCAAGTCTGAGCAGTCACCAAACTGCTCTTACCTGCGCTCAGGGCTGTGACAGAAAATCATCCATTAGCGCCTCCCCAGTAGCTCCTCAGACTTGCTACCCTCAGCAGAATCTGGACACAGCAGAGATTTTACCCCACTGATGTTAATGGACCGCCTTGCATCATAGCGTATGGCTGCCGTGTGTATGAGTGATGTTGCTCTCTTGTGTCTAGTCCAGTGAGAGAAAAAGGGGCCTACTAGAGGAAACATGAGGTGGGGGCACCTGGAGTCACATGCCCCTTCAATCTCAGACTTCCATTTAGCATAGAGGTTTTCAAACTGTGGGGCACACCCCAGGGTTTAAAAAAAGATTGCCTCCTGCCTGGAGCTGGCAGATCGGAAGCTGGCCACTTGGGCCCCTAGCTCTCTGCACTGTGGGAGCCCAAATGCTGGCTTGCTGCCCAGCTGTTCTCCCTGTGCTCTCCAGACAGGGCAAGTGGCAAGCTCCCAGCTGTGCCCCAACATGCTCTTGCTTAGCCCCTGAAGGAGCTCGGTGCGGTGCCAGCCGCTGGGCCCTCTGGAGCTGGCTTCTGCCTGCAGAGCCCAGCTGCCATGACATGCTCCCCAAGGCACTTACTTGCTCTCCACTGCCTGGACACTCCTGGCTCTGCTGCTGCTCCTCAGCCAGAGGCGCTGCATGGGATAGCCATGTGCTCCACCAGAACCTTTAAATTGTGCCCCCTCTCCCCATCAAGAGTTGTGTTATCTCTGGGACCTGTTGTTACTATCGGTAATGGGAGATTTTCTTCAGCTCAAAAAGTGGATGAAGGACTAGGCTGTAGTCCCAGCTCTGTATATGTGGCTGTTGTCCTCAAAATATGGATTAATTATGGCATGAATAAGGATTGCTTACTGGATCAAGCATTAAAAAGTGTTCTTGCATAGTACTCTGAAACCGGAAAAGGCACTGTATTGGAAATAAGCATTGGAAAATCAAGTTCTGGCAATTACACAAAGTATGCGTGTTTCCCATAGAACTGAATAAAAATAGATCTTAAGAACAGGTCCATGTAGCCAAGTATCCTGTCTTCCGACAATGGCCAGTGCCAGATGCTTCAGAAGGAATGAACAGAACAGTGCAATTTATCATCCCTTGTCATCCAGCACCAGCTTCTAGCAGTCAGTGGCTTAGGGACACCCAGAGCACAAGGTTGAGAACCTAACCATTTTGCCTAATAGCAGTAGATAGAGCTATCCTCCATGAATGTATCTAATTATTTTTATGAACCCAGTTATAGATTTGGCCTTCACAACATCCCTTGGCAATTAATTCCACAGGTTGACTGCATTGTGAAGAAGTACTTCCTTATGTGTGTGTTTTAATGGGTGACCTCTGATTCTTGTGTTATGTGAAAGGGTAAATAACACTTCCTTATTCACTTTTCCCACATCATTCATGATTTTATAGGCCTGAAAACAATAACAACATTCATGGGGCTGACATATAATGTATGACTGGCAATAATTATATTCTATTACAACGGCTAAACTTAGAGTTTGAAAAGAATGTTAACATTACAGATGACATGAAAGAAAATATTTTATAAAAATTTAAAATCTATTTTCTTATTAAAGTGGTAAAGTAGCCTTATTTTCCATATGCATTATTTATATTAAGTAAGGAAATTCATTCAGGCTGTGAAAAATATTGCATCCTGTGCAGTGTAGCTAGCTGATCTAGTTGCATCTACAGCGGGGATTAGGTTGACAAGAACTCTTCCATTGACCTAGCTACTGCCTCTTCAATAGGTAGATTATCTACTGTGACAGTTCTCTGGTTGCCCAGGACTGAGAATCATCGTATTACCCCCCTACTTCCGGCAGCAGCTGTGGGTGGTGGCTGGGGGAAATAGTGTCCGCTGGCCACCAACAGCTACATCCCAGTGGGTGCAGAGCACCCACTGTTTTTTTCCATGGGTGCTTCAGCCCCTCAACACCCATGGAGTAGGCACATATGTGTCCTTTTGCCTTCTTCTCAGATTGAACTGCATCAGGACATCTCGTGGGAGATGTGGACAAAACTTCTTTAAATGGAAAATGAGACAAACACCAGTGTGTGGCTGTGGTCACCAGTTACAAACAATGGAGCATGTCATTTCTGAGTATCCCCTATGTGCTTCTGCTGGGGGATATTCACCAGCTCACTGCTCTGGCAACATGCTGGCTATCAAATCTAGATATACATTTGTAATCGTAGCTGTGACGCATCCATGTCTAGGGAAGCCCACTTAAAAATTCCAAGATCAAGGCAGGCTGCAAAAGACAGTAGATTCTTCCAAACTGGTAGCTAACACTGCAATTAGATTTATCAACCAGTCACAAACAGTACTTCTGATTCCTCACACTGGCTATCAGGAAGCTAAAACAAAAGATACATAGCCCCCTTTACTACATTTCAGTCTCAGGCTCCCAGTCAGCAACTAAGTCTGGTAAAGAGACAAGTTAATTAAAACTCTATTCCCTTTACCAAAATGTTCTCCTGACCCCAAAGGGTCAGCCACATTGCCAGATCAATATAGGTTTGGATCTTACCCAAAATACCATGCTGCCAGCCAATCTTTTAGCAACTAAAACTAAAGGTTTATTATAAAAAGAGTTAGAGTGAATAGCTACATACAAATTTAAAGTGCATATACATCAAATTCTCAACAGAATTGTGGAGTTTGCGGGCTTGTACAGTTCTTCTGGTTTACAACCAGTACTTGGATGGGTCTCAGTCCTTTGTTTTGCTGCTTCAGTTGCAATGTAGATCAGAGAAATGAAGAGGTAGGAAGCAGGAATGAAAACAAGATGGGGATGGTGCAACTGCCTTTTATGTCCTTTTTGTCATGTGGCTTGCCCCAAAAAGAGCCACACAGCACATGGCATGGAAAAGCCTCAGAGTCCCCCGTCCATAGGCATGTGCTCACACGTTCTGGTTTGATTCATAAAGTGTAGCTCCTGGGTTCTTTCACTGGATTCATTTGAGTTCCCTTGATGGGCCATTAAGCAGGCTTAATACTGTTGCCATTGTGTCTGGGATGCCAGAAACATAGCACAAGTTGAAACACCAATATACGATACATATTAAGAACTTATAATAACACTGATACATATATATAAATGTGCTTATCAATTTTAACAAATTATAATCTTTCCAACAGTACCTGACGTATCTCATACAAATGACTGTACTTTTGCAATATTGATATTAAATATTAAAAATGATCCCTTATACAACAGACAGCGACGGTCACAGTTGCTACCCATCCAAGCCATACAAAAAAAGAAGATATCTCCCAAAGTTCATTGTTTTCCTCAGAATCAGGCTTATCCTGTGGTGTGCTGACACCATGCTGATCTCTTAGCCTCATGTTGTCTTTGTACGTAAATGACTTTGTGGCTTACAATACTTAACTTACATGTGACCTGAGGAAGACAGGTGAACATACATCCTTTGTGTGGCAAAAATGTGCTTATCAACCCTGTCTTAATTCAGATTTTTAGAAACATATTTTTAATAGTGTCTGTACATAAATTTCACAAAGATGTTAATGGTCTGTGTGATCTTGGCTGTCAATACTAAGGAAACAGGCGTAGTGAGTTTGTCAGGCCTGTCAGGCATTGCTGCTAAAAACTGTGAACACTTTGCCAGTTGGCACTGGGGAGTTCTTAGGACTACACTTACACCAACAGAAAAACCCCTTCCATTGATGTAGGAAGTGTCTATGCTGCAGCAGCAGCAGCGCTGTAGCTGTGCCACTATAGCCGTTGTTGTGTAGACAAACCCATGGTGTCCACATGTCTTCTGAGCTTTATACTTAATGCACAAATGCTGGGATATAGCCCACTGTGTTAGTCTCAGTTGGTGCTTAATTTGTAATGAAAGAGGGGCCAAGGCTCAAGCAATATTTTTTACTTCCATAACTGACATGGCAAGCCGCGACGTTGCCAATTTTCACAGCACAGAATTCTGCAGGTACGTAAGTGTCGCATATCACCACTGTCTGTCCAGGAAAGCACTTCAGCATGTGACTGTTCTGTTGAACTGACACCAACGTAAGCAGATGCGAAAGTCTCTTACTGAATCAGGGTCTAAGGCTGCCAAGCACAAATATTAAGTTCAAGTAAGTCATGTGCAGCAATTACATTTCTCAAAAAACAGAGTTAAATTTCCACTGAAAAAATCTGTCTTCCCTAGGGCAGCATATCACTTAGAATGGCAAACACTTCAGCCCTGATTTCCCTCCACAGGCAAGTTAGCTCCCAGGAAATCAAGAGCAATCCCAGAAGTGCATTGATTGTTTGGAGGGAATGCTGACAGCTGATGAGCAATTCAGAACATGCACTGTAGGCTCCATTTCCTTCTAACAGCTGTTTCCCTTCTTTTGCTCTCCATTTTTGCCACACAGCAGATGGCAATACAGGGTCCTTTGAAGATCTCAAAGCTAAACCCTGGGCTTAATGTAAAACGAATGGCGCAGGAGCTCAGTGGATCAGGTCACTAGACTTGCAGGGAGATTTAATTTTTCATTACTAAGGAGACTCCCTCCTCCCATGCAAAACAAAAGCTTTATTCAAGAAAAACTATACTTCTTATTTAATGTAGAGAGATAACTTGGGTTTAAATAGTACTTTAGGTGTTCTAGAACAAGTCTGGTGGTGATGGTGGGCTTTTTAATTTTTAAAGCACATTTTTTATCAGCGCTTTCCTCAAAATATTCCTTGATACCTCACAAAATCATAGGCACATTATAAAGGGATTTTGCTGCCTTTCTGAAGCATCAGACTAGATGGACCCAGTAGTCTATATCCAACTGTTATTGCAGCACATGTACTATTGGAAAAAACAGTGACTTTCAAAAAACTACACTCAAGATTTTCAGTATAACTAGCAAGCTTGAGTGCCCAACTTGAAACATAAAAATGGTGTAATTTTTCTGAGGGAAGATGCCCAGCACTTTCTGAAAACCAGGAACTAGATTCATAGTTTCGTTTTGTTTTTTGTGGCCAGAAGGTACCCTTCAATCAGGTAGTCTGACCTGCTGCATATCACAGACCAACCCTTTAGTGAGCACAGTAACTTGTTTGGTGAAAGCTTATCTTCCAGAAAGGCAGCCAATCTTAACCTGAAGACAGCAAGAGATGGAAAATCCATCACTTCCCTTGGTAGTGTGTTCCAGTAGTTAACCATCCTCCTCACTGTTAAAAATGTGCCTTATTTCTAATTTGAATTTGTCTGGCTATTGGTTCCTATAATGCCCTTCTCCGATAGATTAAAGAACCCTTTAATACCTGGTATTTCCTCCTTGTGAAGGTACTTAGAAACTACAATCATGATACCTCTTTCTTCTTTTGATAAACTAAAGAGATTGAGCTCTAAATCTCTCACTGTAAGGCATTTTCTCCAGTCACAAAATACATTTTGTGTCTCTTCTGCACCCTCTCCAAATTTTGAATGTCTTTTTTTTTATTGGGGATACCAGAATAGTATGCAGTGTTCCAGTATCAATCTTACCAATGCTGTATATAGAGGTAAAATTACCTCCCAACTCCTAATCACAGCTCCCAATACATCCAAAGTTTGTATTAGCCCACTTTTGCCACACAGGATTACTCTGGGAGCACATGTTGCATTGTCTGTCCATTATGACCCCTAAATCCTTTTCAGAGTCATTGCTTTCCAGGATACAGTGCCCCGTTCTGTAGGTATGGCCTACATTCCTTGTTCTTAGATGTATGTGGCTGTATTAAAATACATTTTGTTTGACTTGGCCCAGCTTACCAAGCAATCTGCATTGCTCTCTGACTGCTCTGCCTCATTGTTATTTCACACTCTACCAATCTTTGTGTCATCCACAGATCTTATCAGAAGTAATTTTTATATTGACCTCTAGATCACTGATGAAAATTTTGAATAGTGACAGGTTTGGTACGTGTCCCTGTAAAACCCCACTGAAACACCCCTATTCAATGATGATTCCCCAAAGATAACGACTTTTGAGCTCTGTCAGTTTTTAATCCATTTAACTTGAGCTTTTATTAATATTTAATCAGAATGTCATGCAGTACTGAGTCAAATGCCTTATAAAAGTCTAACAATATTGCATCTACTCAGTTACCTTATCGTATTTAAAAATATGAAGGATTTTTAATAGCAAACCTTATATCTAACCCATCCTGCACTTTCTTAGGCCCGGTCTACACTTACCTTGGCGGTTCGGCGGCAGTCGACAGGAGATACACAAGTGACGCAAATCACTTGCGTATCTCCCGTCGACTTTGCAACGTCTCCTCCACGTGGCGTCCATACTGCGCTGCGTCGAAGGGAACAGCGCTCCCTTCGACGCAGCACTACTCCACTTACCGGGGTGGTTTTCCTGTGTCGCTTCCTGGATCGACTGAGCGCGTCTATACAGACCGCTCAGTTGATCCAGAGCAATCGATGTGACGGCAGCGAATTTGCTGCCATAAGTGTAGACCCAGCCTCAGTCACCGTGTGGTTCCTCTGTATAGGAAGGAGCACAATTTGAGGAACCTGTGCTTAGATTGTAAATGAGCATCCATTGTGAATCATATAATACTTACCCACAACCAGCCTGACTGAAAAAATATCTTTCCCACTCCCCCACCCTTGACAGGAATACGTGTATTGCCTGTTGGTGACTTGTCGTAACTCTCAGACCTAGAGAACGTGATTTTTAGTGTGTATATATACATAACTCATCACGTTCTCCATATATACATCTTGGAATTATTATGATGACCTGTGTGACACAGGCTTCATGAGAGACCTTATACGATATTCCTTGGCAAACTACTATGTACATACAAGACCTGGGGGATCCCTGTAGACCTTATGTACTCTTCTACAAGAACACTTGGGTCACACTGGCATTGGAAAAGATGTTGCCATGACTGCAAGGAGACAGAGAATGGTAAGGCAAGACAAGTGGGTTGAGCAAAGGGCACAAAATGGGAAATAGGAGGAATTAAGAGTAGAGATGTAAACGGAGCCATAGCAGTGTAGAACCTTGAAGCTGAGGGCAAACAGTTTAAACTTGATCAATGAACTATATCTACAAGTTTCCAAGATTGTTGATAGAAGTGCAAAACTTAATGATAGTAGATTTGGGCTCTACAGGGCTTTTAAGTGGCTTTGCTAAAATGAAAATAAGCTTTAGCAGAATAGTTGAATGACCGGATCCTGAGTCTGTATAGTTGCTCATTTTGTTCTTTGCTGAAGGAATATACGGCTTTGTGACTATCACTAGATCTGTTGATGAGTTTATGAGCTGATTCAGATGGAAGCTAGTGATAGTTGCCCAGTCAAAGGTAATTGAAGGTGATATCCCAGAAGGAAACTTTAGGACAAGGATGAAGTGGTGTTAACATTTGGCAAATCCTTGGGAGGGCTGTTTGTTAAAAGCCAAGTTGTCAAGTGTAGGTCAGGCTTAGCTAGCTCATGTTTACTAAATTGAATATCTATGCTAATAAAGACAAGACCTAAAAGGTTCACTCACTCTTTGTGCACTTTCTCCATGGTTCTCTATATGCTCAAAAGAATATAATCCTTTGACCTCTGACTGGACAGGTTGGGGCATTGCTCAAAGCGGGGAGGGCAGAGTTAAGGTTGTGTGGGAGCGTGGCATGGGAGATACTATCTTAACTTTATAGTTCCTGATTTTAGAGGTTTAAGTACGGGTACATTTCATATTCTGGAACAAGTCATATTGCTGATCATCCTTAACTGCACATTAATGACATTTTTGGACAGTGAATTTTCCTTGCTTTTTGAGGAAATGGTGGTAATGAAGGGGGCATTATTTGGAGGTGGGAAACCAGGGAAATACCTCACTGCCATTCAGCTGCCAGCTTTCACCTCCTCGTGGCCCCAGAAGGGCTTTTGGGGCCATAGGGAGGAGGGAGGTGGGGATAGCCTGTGAGGAAAACATCTACCAAGTACAGGCAATAAAGAGAAGAAGAGCCTCATATTCTCTACTCCACTCCAATGGCTAATGTATGGGAAAGGACCCAAGTCCTCAAAGGTATTTAAGTGCCTAACTCCCATTTCATTTCTATGGGACTTCGGTGCCTAAATACCATTAAGGATCCGATCCAAGCTGCGCTGCACAAATCCTCTGCTGCAGAGATTTATCACAGCGGTTTGATGTGGACCATTCCTTTCAACAGAACGTTCTCAGCTAAATCAGAAAATGCCATATAAATGAATGCAGCCCGACAAAACAGAAGTGTGAACTGAGCCATTCATCTCTGTGAGTTCCCCTCCCATCTCTCCCAAAGTCTATACCAGCCTCTGTTGTGGAATACTAATTTTCAGGACAACCTCCCTATTCACGTGGATTTTAGAGTAAACTGAATATTAAAATAAACTCTGGGGGAAGGGGAGGCTGAGCCTATGGTACCTCATGGCCAAATGACCCAAATGTCAGCTCTCCTGCTTGCTGATGTGGCATAGCAATTTTTCAGAACAATCTGAGAATGCATATTGATTTTAGAGCACTTTGAAATATCAGCTCTTCAGGAAAAAGCTCTGCTCCTGATGCAAAAGTTTCAAAAGGCTTGCTCCAGCCTCCCACCAAAGCAGATGGAAAGGGGGAACATGCTCAGCAGACTTTCTCAGAAATCTGCCAAGAGCAAGACTCAAACTTACAGTGAATGAGTAAAGCGTAGCTTCAATGGCTGCAGTATATTGCCCTGAACTACTCCATGAATCTGATGTTACATGTATTGCTTGCTCAAGACACCCTGGAGATCTAACTTGAATGCAAAGTAATTTTTGAAATATTGCTTCCCAAAGGGCCACTGGTTGCCCTGGTCTTTTAAGGACAGAGGAGATAGTTACCCCATTCCATGTGTCCAGGAAAGCAACTGAAACAGGGAGAGAGGAAGATGGTCCCAGAGAGCAGTTAGTACTGGGGAGAGGGAAGGTACAGGGCCACGCTGACCATTGTTCCTTTAAGGGCCTGGGAACAGGTGCCTGGTGGAGTGGGCAGTGCAAGGAGCCAGGCTCTCAAGCAAAGAGCTGTGTGGATATAGCATGAGGGGAGCATGTTTAACACATACTGAGCAGTGGGTTAAACATGGAACTCCCCGAGGGATCTATCAGAGCTCCGTGCAGGGTGAGGAAAATATAATGGCCCATCTTCTTAACTGTACAGAGGCAGAATTCCAGGCCTCTGATATCCTAATGTTTGGACATCGTTGGCAGTAAAAGCACCTCTGCCTAGAAAAGCAACAATTCTGTTCAAGAGAAGTGATTACTTTCAAACCAAGTATCCCAAATAATGAGGCCTGGTCTACACGAGAAAGTTATGTCAATGCAAGATAATTTACATCAATCTATTTGTGAACTCAATTTTTTTCTGGCTGACATAAGCATCCTGTTACAGCAACACAGTAACAGCACCTTCCCAAACGGCATCGGGCCATGGTCTGTCTACTAAGGTCAATGCAGTGTGAGTATAGACACTGCATGGCCTGTGTAGACCCTAACAGTCAGCCAGCAGCTGTCCCACAATGCCTCTTTCACTGTGACAGTGACTGATCTAGTCACAACTGTAAATTCCACTGCCCAGGGTCACAGAGACCACAAGGCACTCTGTTTCCTCTCTCGTCTAAACCTCTGGTTTTGAAATGCCTTTTCCTGATTGCACACCTAGCAGCTCTCCCTTGTGTGCAACTGGTGGAGTGCATAAAGGGGGGCAAGCAAAGGCATGGGCCCCCCTGATAATCATCTCCACCACCACCACCCCAAGCTTCTGCCCCAGTCCCCCGCCGTGGGATTCCCCCCAAACCTGTCCTCCCTCATTTCTGTAAGAGTGGGAGTCAGGCTGAGGGTGGCTGAAGGGACGTGTCTGGGAAAGGTGCTGCAGTTATGGTCCTGCTGAGCACCACTACATGGTGCCTGGAGCAGGAAAACCTGGCTGGCGGCACAGCTCTGCCTGAGGGCATGTGGGGAACCTGCTGAGTGCTGACCCTTCCTCACCTGCAGCCTCCAGTAAGTGTATGGGGTCTGCCTAGTGTGCACAGAAGGGAGCTCAGGACAATGGGAGGGAGAGAAGGCTGCAGGGCCCAGGGGTGCTGAGGGATGGGTGGGGAGCCTGAGAAGGCAGCAGTGGCCTGGTGGATGGGGGAGGAAGCAAAGGGCAGGGGCAGCATGTGGGAAGCTGGTGTTTAAAGTGCCCCTCCAAAAGCAGTCATATTTAAATCCTTGCGCACACCAGCAACTGACTATATCAGCTTCACATATTAAATGTGCTTCTGCCTGGAGTAGACCTGAAGTATTAAATCTCCTGAACCTGGGAGAAGAGCTATGAACCAGCCGTAGAAAGGTGGACATCTACAGGCAGATTGCATGGGGGATGCAAGCAAAGAAGTATGCCAGGGATCCACAGCAGTGCCCCATGAAAGTGAAGTCAGAGAGGCCAACAATAGATCTGGTGCAGCCCTGCAGCTTTTACAAGAAGCTGAATGCCCTAATAGTAGAGGCTCTACCAGCACCCCGCAGACCGTTGTGGATACCTTATAGGTGCCCAAGACAGAAACTCCTGCCATGAACATGAAGGAGGAGGAGGAAGGGCAAGAAATGCAATGGAGAACACCAGCCATGCTCCAGACCTGTTCGATACTGTTACAGTCTAGCCTAGTGGTTCCCAACCTTTTTGGCTTGAGGGCCACAAATATCATTGTTACAACCCTGAAGGGCCACCAGTCTCTGCCAGCAGCCGTCCCTCTGTCCCCTCACTGCAGCCAGACAGGAGTTCAGCAAGGACAGTGCCTCCCTCCTCACTGATCTCCCATCCTCCTGGCTGCAGCAGGGAAACCACACGTCCTGAGCCCCATGAACTCCAGCTGGGTCCCTAGGCATTGGCTTCTTTCTGCAGCCAAGGGGATGGGAGATCAGTGCTCCTCTCCCTCTGGCTCCAACAGGGAACACCAGCGCTTAGTGACTAAGGCGGAGTGCTTTGCTTTGCTCCCTGCTACAGCCAGGGGGAAGGGAGCGCTGATCTCCTGTCCCTTTGGCTGCAACAAGGAGACTGCACTGGTCTTTTAGCCATGTGGCAATGTGCTCTCCCTGGGTCTTCTGCAGCCCGTGGGATGGGAGTGGCGGGACACTGGGAAAGCCCCCACAACACAGGTTGGGAACCACTGGTCTAGCCAGTTCTGCCAAGCAATCATGGATGAGCCTGATGAAGGGGAAGACCCTGTGGTAAATGTGTGCATGCAATATTCTTTACAATGTTAAACTTTGACAATGACACCCATCCCATCCCCAAGTTAACAAGACAAAGCAACTTTTCATTGTTTTACTGATATGAGACACAACAAATGGGAGACCGTTAGGATCTGCTTTTGTTCCCCTTTTGGAATAGATGGGGTTGGCCATGCAGAGCACTTTTTTATGTGAATAGGGATGTCTCTTAAATCCTCCTGAGATCTTGATGAAACCTTCATGGAGAAACGCTGCAAGCCTCTCTCAAAGGTTTCTAGGGATGGCTGAAACCTCCTATTTTTTCCTCTATGGTAGGACACTTTCCCACACCCCTCTACAATGAGTTCAGCTGGCACCACTGCAGTAAATATGCTGGTGGCACATGAGCCTGAGCAGCTGTGTTCTCTGTGCCATCGTGATCCTCAGGAGTGAGAAATCAGCTAAAATCTCCACCACCTGCGGAAAGCAGTACCAGTATTAAGTGCCATTGCCCGACAGTGGTCCCCATGGAAGAGGGACTGAAAATCCTTGTCCGTGTTCTTCATGGGCTATACTCACTATGGCTGGGACTGGACAGAAGTACTGTGTAGAGGCGCTCCAAAGCTGAAGCGTCAATAAGTATTTCTTATTAAAAGTGTTTATAGGAATAAGGGGGAGTTTTGAAATTTAACTTTCCCTTTCTGTTGTGACTGTAAATCCAATGGCACATCTGTCCTTATCAACAGCTTCTGGTTTGATAGCCTTGAAGGGTGCCATCTCCATCATTGCAGAATGCCTGACCCTGATGAGGAGGAGACAGCAGGGAACTAGAGAGGATATGTTCAGCAAGTCATTGCTGCTTCAGACCACGAACAATAAGCGCAAGAGCCAATATGACACACAGCATGGAGAAGGAAAGAGAGAACAGGAAAAAAGGCCAAGACTTTCTGGTTGACCTACTGGTTCAAAAGTCCCAGACTCTCCATGCTTTGCAATCCTTGGAGAACGCCTTGGTCACTGCTCCCTATACCTCCTAATTTACAGTGTGGCACTACAGCACGCCTTAGCCCTACCACTCCACAGTGGGGGACAGCAAGGACATACCTTGAGCTGTGAGAACAACTAGTATACATGTAGCCATAATACGCATTTGTTTACTCATGTGGACATAATGTTTACTTCCTTTCTAATTTTAAATTTTCATCCTATTATGTTAAAAATGAGTGGGGATTTTTTGGCATGTTGATCTTTTGTACTGTTATTTTCCACTCTGTTACATTTTTGAAAAATCAAATCATTTTAGCAGTCTGCAACAACTGCTGCAGAATGCATAAAATAATCAAACCTACCACTACGTGTAAATGTACACCAAGCACCCTGTAATTAATTGATTCAGGAACACATCCAGCCCTCTTAATAAAAGTACAATAAGCACTACACCAACCTTAGCAGTGCCACAATCTCCAGGCTCTGAGAACACTCCAACACAGAACTCTACTGTGGCTGACTATTCAAAAAGCTATTTCAAAGCCTCACTCAACTGCATACGTTGAGGGGCTCTTGGAATAGTCTGTGTTGTCTGGCTGTTCCAAGTCAGCAGCAGACAGCTGCTCACCTTCTGTCCTCCATCCTAACCGCAGCTTTTGCCTCATAAATCTTATGCAGGACACAGTAGGCACATTTACTCATAGGGATATTTTTCTTACCAAGATCCACTCCAGTTAGTAAACACCACCAGTGTCCCTTCAATCTGCTGAAAGCACCTTCAACAGTCATTCCACAGCTGCTGAACTGGTAGTTGAATCTTTCCTTGGTGTTATCATGGTGGCCCTTGTGCGGCTTCATGAGCCAGGGGAAGGCTGTGTCCTTCAGAATCACTATTAGCATTTCAATATCACCAGTGGTAGTCAACTGCTCAGGAAAGAATGTTCCTGACTGCAGCTTTCTTAACACGCCTGTGTTCATAGAGATATGAGTGTCATGCACCTTCTTTGATCTGCCCATAGTAATATTGGTGAAGCATCCCCTGTGATCCACCAAAGCTTGCATAACCATGGAAGAGTAGCCCTTTCTATTGATGTACTCTGTGGCAAGGTAGGCTAGTGCCAAAGTAGGGCTATGGGTGCCATGTATGGCCCCTCTGCAGTTAAGGAGCCTCATTATGGTGAATCCATCTGCTAGGTTTTGCATATTACTGGGAATCACAGTCCTGTATAGCAGGAGACAATTCATGGCCCTAAACACTTGCATGATAATGGCTCCATTCTGATTTTTCCAACTCCAAAATGATTTCCTACCGACTGGTAGCAATCCTGTTTCTATCTTCAGGAGTGTGATGATCACTTGCTCCTCCACTGTCAATGCAGCTCTCATTCTGGTCTCCCTATACTGGAAGACTGGGATGAGCAGGGCATACAGATCCAAGACTGTGGCCTTTCACAGCCACTACTCATTTTCCCAAACCTGCATTATGATGTGAACCCATCAGTCACTGCTTGTTTCTCTTGTCCAGAAGTGGTGCTCCACCATGTGCAGGTGGTCGGTGAATGCCACCAACAACCTCAAATTGTTCTTCACTATGTCTCAAAAAAATCCTCATGTTTCCTATTGTTGCAGTACTTCTTGAGGGTCTACAAATACAGGAGGATAGTGTGTCCTGGATTTGCACTATTCATAAGAATAGTGTAGAGGTCTGCTGGCTCAATGCTTCTCTCAGAGCTGGCAGAAACCAAAAAGTGCTGCAGCAGTTTGGGATTTTTTAAAAAAATAATTGGGATATGGATGGCATTATGGGATGGAAAAAGGAGTCAAGTTCCCAGCATGATCCCTGAGCAAGTCTGGACCACCCAAAACACATTGCAAAAATCTCCTAAAACGCATTGTGTTGGATTGTGGCGCATGGCACTCCGGGACAGCGACCTATGATGCACCAGACTTTAAATTGACACAAGCACCCCAGGAGCAGCCAGTGTGCATGAGCAACGCACAGACTTCCCTGGTTGCAGGCCGACCCTGCTTGCGCGGCCCAAAGTTTGTGGCAGAGCCCTGGCTTTACTCGCAGAGGGAGGGTGGAAAGGCCGCCCTGCCCCACTGGCAGCACAAACCCCCTCGCTGGCGCAGCCCTCCCTTGGCGCGTTGAGCAGGTCTGGCCTCCCTCCTACCACCCCAAGGAAGACTCCCCCCGTGGCTCTCAGGCCCCCGCTACCACGGTGCGGGGAGCCTCCCGGTGGCGGGGCAGCGCAAAGACAGGCCTCGGGGACTAGGTGTTGCCAGCCCGGGCCAGCCCTGTCCTCCGGCCGTGCCCGGGGAAGGTCCCCGCCCGGCGGCGGCGCAGACCCCCTCGGTCCCGCCCGCGCCGCCGCTCCCGGGCCGGGGAAGCCCGCGGCCCGCCCCAGCCGGGGGGGCTGAGCGCCGCAGTCCCCGGCAGGAGGTTGCCATGGTTTCCCGGGTCACATGCGTGCGAGGGCCCCCCGGCGCCGGGGGAGGAGGCGGGGGCGGGGATGCTACAGTCACCGCCGGGGCCGCCGCCGCCGCGCCGAGCTGGGGAACCGCGAGCAGCAGCCGCCGCCTCCCGGCCTCCCCGAGAGCCGCTGCCGGCCGCCCGCCCGCCACCTGCTCCGGCCCCGGCCCCCGCCCCCGGCCGCTCCCCGCGCGCTCCGGCTGCCGCTCCTGGGGCCTGCGTTCCCGCCGCCTCCGCCCGGCCGGCCCCGGCATGAGCATCTCCATCCCGGCGGGGCTGACCGAGCTGCTGCAGGGCTTCACCGTGGAGGTGCTGCGGAGCCAGCCCGGCGACCTGCTGGAGTTCGCGCTCCAGTACTTCGGGCGCCTCAAGGCGGAGGCGGCGGAGAGCGGCGCCGGAGGCGGCTCCCCCGCGCCGGGCCAGGAGAGGGGCAGCCTGCCGGCCCGCCGGGCCCCCGCCGCCAGGGGCGTCAGCTTCGCCGAGGAGCCCGCGCAGAGCGACTCGGAGAGCGGGGACGACGAGGCGGCGTTCGCGGGTAAGGCGGGGCGGGCCCCTGGGGGCGCCCAGCGCTGAGGTGAGGGGAAGGGCTGGGGCCTCTCGGTCCCCCGGCGGCGCTGGGGGGGCCTCGGCGGGGAGGTGTGCGAGGGGCCCCGGTATCCGGCCCGGGGGCGCCAGTGGTGCCGCTGTTCCAGGGCCGGGCTGGGCCGCCGTCTAGATTCCTGCCCTTCCCCTGACAGGGCTGGGGCACGAAGGCCAGCGCCCTGGCGCTCCTCCCCGGCCGGAGGCTGACGGATGGGCAGAGCGAGGGGAGGGCGCAGCACACAGCTGTCAGTGTGCCTTGACCTTTCCGTGCTCCTGGGCTGCGTGTATGTGTGAGGGGGGAAGGCGCAGGGAGCGAATCCCCGCTCACTGGTGCGGCAGGGCTGCATTTTAAGTCACAGTGTACGAAGGGGGACACGATGCACTGTACGCTTTTTTGGTTTTGCTTGTCCAAGCACATGAAGCTGTTGTGGCAGAGGATCAGTCCGTCCTTTCACGCTTCTGGCCTTGTGGTATCCCTGACACTTCCCGGGGCTGCAAATAGTGAACCTGGTCACAACTGTATTATTTATTGCTGTTAAATAGTACTGTTAAAGACTGCACAAGGTCCATTTTCTTAAAAGGCTGGCTCCGAAAGGAAAGTGGGCTGGCAAGTTGTAGGGAGTATGTTGGCCAGAAAGGCTGGAGAATGAATGGGAAGAAGCATCCTGTCAAGTTGCTGTTATTGGCAAGTTCCACCCCTTCTGTATTTACACAGAATGACAGAAAACTGGAGGGTAGCTTCCTTTCTGTTTGTCAAACCAAACTTTAATCACATGGGCTGTCTCTCAGCCACCAGATATGCTGCATGGTGTATATAAGTGTAGCACTGCACCAGATTTTGTATTTACGTTGTTTATTGTGCATAGGCCTGCATTATGTCTAAGAGAGGACATGTCTTTTAAAGAGGGACTAATCATCCCGTCTTTGTAATAGGGGAATAAGAAGGCAAAACCTGTATTTTATAGTTAATCAGGCAAATAGCATATTGCTGTTTCTGTCTTATGAATACACAGCAAGTTATAGTCAGTCTTTCAGTGCTTTAATTCTCAAGGACATGTTGCTGTACAAATGCAGTTAATTAAGCATTTTACTTAGATGTGTTCCTGAGTCTTCCATGAGGCAGACAACCAGCTGTTAAAATCGTATTTCCTTTTAATAGTTATGTTCAAACTACCTGCACAGTAGGAAGGCCCCAAAAGTAAGCATAACTGTGGAGACAGCAAAGGATAGTTGCAGTACTTCATTTCACTACAAGCTAATACTAAACCGCCCACAGTTAAAAATTCTCTTTGTGTGGCTGGCCTGGCATGGTTTATTAGGAGACAAAGCACCTATCGAGGGGGCAAGCTGCAGCTGTCTCTGAAAAGGTGCAGAGCACTGTCTCACTATGTACTGTGAACTAGCTAACCAAAGGTTAGATTAGTAGTTGTGATTTGAGGTTGGGAGCAAACAACATAAAAATATCTTTGGTATCATTGACAGTTTTGTGAGAACAGTTTGAAACTGAAGCACCTCGTTCATTAGTTCATTGGAGCATTGGTTCTTCCAGGTCAAGTTCAAAGTGTATTTGCATAACTGTATTCAAAAGCTTGCTGTTTGCTTTGCCAGCTGAGCTGTGCTAGCTTTGTAAATAAATGAAATGTTTTTATATGCATTTTATCATTGAAAGATATTTGAGGTGGAAAAAATAAATTAGCTTAAATTATAGTTACATCTAAATTGGAAAATTATGCTGCCCATTCAGGTATTCAACATCCTTGTAATCTTTGCAACTACATACATGGAGCTTGCAATTTATAAGAATTTGTAGCAATTGATTGGGTATTGAAGATTTGTATAGTAGTTTTGAACTCTGCTGAAACCATTATATCATCTATGAGGTGAGTAAAAACCCTGAAACTGTTAGTGTATCTGCAAGTTGAGATAGAATGATAATGGGGAAGAATTAAAATATCGTCATTCCTTCATACTGAATATGGCTGTCAAACCTGGGTCTTATGAAGTGAACAAGTCTTATTAGTTTAAGGCATGGTAAGTGGACTACTTGTATCTTATATTTGAGGTGGTAAATACAGCATTGAGTTTATTATAATGTGTTACATATGTAAATATTTTAGATTATTTTAAGATGCTTTCTAAGAATTGTAGTGCATATGCATAATCAACAATAAAAAACATTTTATTTATGTTCAGTGTTTTAAGGCCTTAGAGGAGGAATGTCATTGTAAATAGTTTTGCTTAAAAAGAGACCAACCAGGAATTATTTAGCTAACTAATTATGTGTGAAAATAATTTTGTAAAACAAAGTATATATGAAATTTTGGAGTGTTTTTAAAGCTTAATTGTACTAAGGTTTATAAACTGTATCAGTATTCCAAGCCTGGAGCAATGAATGGTTCAGGGTCTCAGGATGTAAATATTTTGGGAACCACCAAGCAGGGATTAATCAATCACTTCTAGTAAATGGTTAGTGACTGGTTATGTGTGACTTTTTTTTTTAAGTTTTACTTTTAGCATAAACGTCTGTACCTTCAAAATAGCACGCATGTATCTGCACATTCTCTTACTGACAACTGGATGCATTGAGGGATTTGACTTTTAATAATTGTTTTGTAGGCTTAAATATAAACCTAAAAATCACTTATTTTTGAACACTTTACACTTCTATAAGTAGCACCTTCGATTACTAATATTGGAAGTTATTAGGAATCAGCAGTTTGGCAGAAAAGGACCTGGGCTTACAGTGGACAAGAAGCTGGATATGAATCAACAGTGTGCCCTTATTGCCATCAAGGCTAACAGCATATTGGGCTGCATTAGTAGAAGCATTGCCAGCAGATTGAGGGAAGTGATTCTTCCTCTATTCGGCATTAGTGAGGCCTCATTTGCAGTACTGCATGCAGTTTTGGATGCCCCACTACAGAAAGGATGTGGACAAACTGGAATAAGTCCAGTGGAGGGCAGTGAAAATGATTGGGGGGCTGGAGCACGTGACTTATGAGGGGAGGCTGAGGGAACTAAGCTTGTTTAGTCTGCAGAAAAGAAGATGGACGGCGGGAGATTTGATAGCAGCCTTTACCTGAAAGGGAGTTCCATAGAGGATGGAACTAGGCTGTTTTCAGTGGTAGTAGATGAGAGAACTAAGAGCAATGGTCTCAAGTTGCAGTGGGGAGGTCTAGGTTGGATATTAGGAAAAAGTTTTTCACTAGAAGGGTGGTGAAGCACTGGAATGGGTTACCTAGGGAGGTGGTAGAATCTCTATCCTTAGGAGTTTCTAAGATGTGGCTTGACAAAGCCCTGGCTGGGATAGTTTAGTTGGGGTTGGTCCTGCTTTGAGCAGGGGGTTGAACTAGATGACCTCCTGAGGTGCCTTCCAACCCTAATCTTCTATGATTCTGTGAAACAGTCTGTTGTTTGCTTCCTTTGTCTTTTGCATCACTTTTTGTATAGTTCATCTTTTCCCGTTTGTGTGGGCTTTCATATAGGAATGTGGTGAAAACACATTTATTTAGTTATTTAAATAACTAAAAACATTTAATTGCAAAATGACAAAAATTGCAGTGGACTCAGGAGTTGGTGTAATAACTGAAAGTTCTGCTTTAAAAAAAATTCAAGTAAATGTCAAGGTGACAGTGTTCCTTTTTTCATTTGGGAATTCAAACTGAACATTGTTTCATTGTTGAGAACACATTGCTATTGTCCCCCAAGTCTTGTTTTGAATAAATGTTTCTAACTATGTAGGTACTTATGTGACTCTCATTCACGGTGGTATTTGATAACCTCACAATCAATTAATTTTGCCCTTGCAGCACCTCTTGTGAGGTAGGTAAGCATTATCCCATGTTATAAATGGTGAACTGACCCACAGAGTAGATTAAGTGATTTGCCCACTGTCACACACAAGTCTGTGGCTGATCCAGGAACTGAATTCAGATCTCCTCAGTCCAAGTCCATTACCCTGTCCATTAGACCAACCTTCTTAGTTACAGAAATTAAATGAAAATTAAGGCCCTTACCTTGCAAACTGGATCAGCTTGTGTGACTGAATTTATTTTGAATGGATATCTGAGGGTTTTTTGATTTGTTTAAAAAATAAATAAAAAACATTAAACATAACATTAAAGTTATTGTAACTTCAGTATACTATAGCTTTCTCAGCACACTGGCTGCTTTGGAAATTATTTTTAGATTTTTGTAGTAAATTTATATATAAAAATAATTCCTATCAATGCACATGAGTAAATTCCATTAACATTATGTCCATATTTAAGGGTGAATAGAGCCCTTATTTTAATATGTGCCTCAGATTATTTAGAGATTGAATGCATAGTAAATCATGTGTTATTGTGTGCCTGTTGAAAAGTTAAAATTCTTCAGTAAATGTTATTAGCTTTTACAAATGATTAAATTTTTATTCTCTCTCTGAGTTGTTCTGAAGTGTCAATGCCAATATGAACCTTATTTCGGTCGATAATAACTTGCATCATTTATAGCAGCTAAGTATTTACTTACTGTTATAGCTAAAGTTCATATTCAATCAAACCTTAATGTGATTTTCTACAGATATTTCTAGAGCCACAATTGTTGCTTTCTTAGTAATGCAATTTACATGAGTTATATATATCACTCAATGTTATATTGCCATTTAGGATAATTTACATACTGAGGTATTTTAAAAGGAAAAATGCTTCAGTTTGGATATCTTTCTTTCAAGGCTGACTTTGCATCTCCGTATCTCTTTGTTGCATATGTTGCTATGCACACTATTCCTGAAAATGTGGACTGCAAAATACATTTATATGTTTTAGTTTAGTCTATCCATTATGTCCAAACAATAACAAAATAGAGCACTGTGGGAAGTTAAACTTTTCCACTGTAGCTAACAATGTCATATGAAAGACACTAATTTCTGTTCTGGTTACTTTATACATTCTAAATTGTTTTAAAAAATGCATTGTGTTCATAGAAATTCGATAGTACTAGGTTACCTGTAAAATTCTGAGTTTCAGGCCAAACTTGCTATAAATCTTGAACATGTCCAATATTAATATTGACAAGTAACTTTGTATGGTACTACTGTGTGATAGATAAATTCTAAATCAGGAAAATTAGTATCTATTGTTTTCTCTTTTGACTATTTCTGAACATTTACACATGTGAAAAGTTTGAGAACTCTAATAATAAATGTATTTTATTAGTTTTCAGGTCAGTGTTGAAAATGGGATACATGAAAATCAAATGTGATATTTTGTTTTTTTCACAGTACCACTGTTTGTAAAACTGACATAAATAAGCACTTAATTATGCCATGTTTTTGTTTAGCTTCTAGAAGTGGTTAAGTAGGTTTTGTTCAGATTTATTAAAACTTCAAAACAGCAATTTGGTTGCAAAAATTACTTTGTGTGTTGTGCAAATATAACCTAGTTGTTATATTAATAGGCAGAGATCACTATAAAGTGGGCAGTGTAAACAAAACAATAATCTTTAAATAAATAATTAAATATAATTATGATGATCAAATTAAGGACTATGTAGAAAGACTTCTGAATTTTGTTAGAATAAACCATATATCTAGAAAAATGCTAATGAATACAAATGGTGAAATAGGTATTTCTCTATATAATTTAAATGAATTTAGTGTTTGTTAAAGCTCATTTCCTGAGGGCATCATTCAAACAGCAGAAAGTAATTTCTTTCAGTCACTGTCAATGGTGAACTAAATTTGAACTGGTGACCTAGAGTTGAAAAGCTCTACAGCCTATTACCAATTTACTGAGCCACCTAGTCTGCTGAAATGAATTACTTTTAAATAAACAGTTTCAGTTTCCAAATTAGTTAAAAAATACTGGTATAGAGTTATATTTTTAACTTAAATTATTATTATGGAAATATCTATGTGTTCCATTCATGATAGTGCTCAATTGGGCTAAGCCCTGTACAAAACTTAAGTAAAAGTGCATTAATATTACACACACTATGATAAAAGAACATCATTAAGGTTGTAAATCTAAGCATTTAGAAATTAGGAAATGGCAGCAACCTTAGTTCAGCCCCCATATGTCTATGCATTATAATACAGTCTTTAGTTACATAATCACACAATATATTTTTCATAAGGCCTCACCTCAATCAGTGCACAGAATGGATGGTGCTCTCTGAATGAGCAGTTATTCAATAATGTGGTCCCATTTATTATTTACAGCATACTGTTCAAACCATGCTCTGAAAACAGAATTACTAACTTCCTAATGGCCTTTTGTGTAGAGTTCCTCATCAATATCTGTGTCCTTCACAAATATTAATTTTATTTTCACAATGCCCCCATGAGATGAGGGGATCTTATTATCCCCATTTCACAAGTGGAGAGCTGAGGCAGAGAGAGATCAAGGTCAAGAGTATCCTCTAATTTTGGGTGCCCAATCTGAGAAACCTAGGATCTGTTTTTTCAGAGTATATAGTATTATATAACATTTAATATGTTCAAAGCACAGTGCCCATTGACTTCAGTTTCAATTGTGACTGTTCAGCACTTGTGAAAATAAGTCAGGTACCCAGAAAATAAGAAATATAGAATGAATAACTACTTATAAAAATCTGATTTAAGTGATTTACTCAGCATCCCAGAGAAATTCTGTGACAGAGGAAGGGATGGAATCCATTTCCTCAGTGCAGCATTCAACCGCCTTAACCACGAGACCTCCTTTCTCTCCTTGTAGTCCCTTGCCTCATTCATTATACACCTTCCAGCTTCTATAGCAAATGAAGCAGGGGCCCTACACACAACTGCCTTCTTTATTGTACAACCCTGATTCACACCCAGAGTAGGTGGTTTTCTTTTTCTATACTATTGCTGATTTAAAAAACAAACAAACAAACAAAAAAACCTAGGGGGGGAGGGAAGAAAAACTCAGAAACTCATGTGGCATCATATTGACCCTCCTATGGGTCATCAGCAGGGTTGGAAACGGTAGGGGCACCACTTGCAAAGACTGTTCCCGCTGGCAGAGTCAAGGAACTGTGATGTGATTGGAATAACTGAGACTTGGTGGGGTAACATTCACAAATGGAGCACTGTCATGGATGGGTACAAACTGTTCAGGAAGGACAGGCAGGAGAGAAAAGGTGGAGGAGTTGTATATAAGAGAGTAATATGGTTGCTCAGAGCCCCAGTATGAAACTGGAGAAAAGCCTGGGTTAAGTTTACAGGCAAAACCAATAAGGATGATGTTGTGGTGGGTGTCTGTTATAGACAACCAGACCAGGAGGATGAGGTAGATGAGGCTTTCTTTAGACAACTATTGAAAGTTTCCAGATCACAGGGCCTGGTTCTCATGGGGGATGTCAATCACGCTGACATCTGCTGAAAGAGCAATATAGCAAAGCACAGACAATCCAGGAAGATTTTGGAGAGTGTTGTGCACTACTTCCTGGCGCAGGTTCTGGAAGAACCAACTGGGGGCCGTGCTTCTCTTGACTTGCCACTCATAAATGGAAGACTTGATAGGAGAAGTAGAAATGGGTGGTAACCTTCACAGCAGTGACCATGAGATGGTTTTGTTCAGGATCCTGACAAAAGGAAGAAAGAACAGCAGGATATGGACCATGGACTTCAGAAATGCAGACTCTGACTCCCTCAGGGAGGTGATGGGCAGGATCCCCTGGGAGGCTAACATGAGGGGGGAAAAGAGTCCAAGAGATTTGATGTATTTTAAAGAAACCTTATTGAGGGTGCAGGAACAAACCATCCTGCTGCGCAGAAAGAATAGCAAATATGGCAGGCGACCAGCTTGGCTTAACAAAGAAGCCTTTGGTGAGCTTAAACACAAAAAGGAAGCTTACAGGAAGTGGAAATTTGGTCAGATGACTAGGGAGGGGTATAAAAATACTGCTCGAGCATGCAGGAGTGAAATCAGGAAGGCCAAAGCACAACTGGAGTTGCAGCTAGCAAGGGACATGAAGGGTAACAAGAGGGGTTTCTACAGATATGTTAGTAACAAAAAGGAGGTCAGGAAAAGTGTGGACCCCTTACAGAATGGGGGAGGCAATTTAGTGACAGATGATGTGGAAAAAGCTGAAGTATTCAATGCTTTTTTTGACTCTGTCTTCACAGACAAGGTCGACTCCCAGACTACTGCACTGGACAGCATAGAATGGGAAGGTGGTGAGCAGCCCGCAGTGGTGAAACAACAGGTTCAGGACTATTTAGAAAGGCTGGACATACAGAAGCCCATGGGGTCGGATGCAATGCATCTGAGGGTGCTGAGGGAGTTGGCTGGTGTGATTTCAGAGCCATTGGCTATTATCTCTGAAAACTCATTACGATTGGGGGAGATTCTGGATGATTGGAAGAAGGCAAATATAGTGCCCATCTTCAAGAAAGGGAAGAAGGAGGATATGGGGAACTACAGACTGGTCAGCCTCACCTCAATCCTCGGAAAAATCATGGAGCAGGTACTCAAGGAATCCATTTTGAGGCACTTGGAAGAGAGGAAGGCAATCAGGAACAGTCAGCATGGATTCACCAAAGGCAAGTCATGTCTGACCAACCTGATTGCTTTCTATGATGAGATGACTGACTGTGGATGAGGGGAAAGCAGTGGATGTGATCTATCTTGACTTCAGCAAAGCTTTTGATATGGTCTCCCACAGTATTCTTATCAGCAAGTTAAAGATGTATGGGGTGGATGAATGGACTATAAGGTGGATAGAAAACTGTCTAGATCATCAGGATCAGCGGGTAGTGATCAACAGCTCAATGTCTAGTTGGCAGCCGGTAACAAGGAGAGTGCCCCAGGGGCTGGTGCTGGGGCCGATTTTGTTCAACATCTTCCTTAATGATCTGGAGGATGGGGTGAATTGCACCCTTAGCAAGTTTGTAGACGACACTAAGTTGGAAGGAGTGGTAGACACACTAGAGGGCAGGGATAGGATACAGAGTGACCTAGACAAATCAGAGGATTGGGCCAAAAGAAATCTGATGAGGTTCAATAAGGACAAGTGTAGGGTCCTGCACTTAGGATGGAAGACTCCCATGCAATGCTACAGATTGGGGACCGACTGGCTAGGCAGCAGGTCAGCAGAAAAAGACCTGGGGGTCACAATGGACCAGAAGCTGGATATGACTCAACATGTGCCCTTATTGCCAAGAAGGCTAATGGCATATTGGGCTGCATTAGTAGGAGCATTGCCAGCAGATTGAGGGAAATGATTATTTCCCTCTATTTGGCACTGGTGAGGCCTCATTTGGAGTACTGTGTCCAGTTTTGGACCCCCTCCCCCCACTACAAAAAGGATGTGGACAAATTGGAACGAGTCCAGCAGAGGGCAATGAAAATGATTAGGGGCCTGGAGCATGAGACTTATGAGGCGAGGCTGAGGCAACTAGCCTTGTTTAGTCTGCAGAAGAGAAGAATGGGGGGGAGGGGGTTGATACCAGCCTTTAACTACCTGAAAGTGGGTTCCAGGGAGGATGGAGCTAGGCTGTTCTCAGTGGTAGCAGATGACAGAACTCGGAGCAATGGTCTCAAATAGCAGTGGGGGAGGTCTAGGTTGGATATTAGGAAAAATGTTTTCACTAGGAGGGTGGTAAAGCACTGGAATGAGTTATCTAGGGAGGTGGTGGAATCTCCATCCTTAGAGGTTTTTAAGGTGCAGCTTGACAAAGTCCTGGTTGGGGTGATTTAGTTGGGGTTGGTTCTGCTTTGAGCAGGGGTTGGACTAGATGACCTCCTGAAGTGCCTTCCAATCCTAATCTTCTATGATTCATTGAGCTAACAGAGTAACTGATGGCAGTGGTAGTCATCATCTCCTTTTAGACTCCCTATTCCAGTTACAGTCTCCTTGTCTAGACAGTCCATTATCCTCTTGTTGCTCCTCATTGGTACTCTCACTCCCCCGCTTCCAATTTACCCCGAAGCCCACATTCCCTGTTGGATCCTGCTTCCCCTCCCTGGGCATCTTCTCCAATCCTAATGTCCCTCCTCCCTAGCCCATCCTTGTTCTAGTCTTTGTCCAGCCAATCCCAGTTCTCCCCCTTGCATCTTGGCTCCTCATTAGGTCTGTCCACCCCCACCTTCTCTCTTCCCACTTGGTTTCCATGCCCAATCTCTCAATCCGTCCCAGTTTCCTGATATACCATCAGCCTCCAGTCTCTGTCCTACACTACCCCAGGGTTTAGCCTGTGTAATACATTTGCTGTGTCTCCCAGTTCTGGCTCTTGTCCCCTCTGCATTCAATTCAAGTGGCTTCCTCTTTCTTACTGCCTGGGCATTGTTATGGGGAATACTGAGGGAACAGGAACGAAAAGCTCCCTGTTTTCAATTCTGGTGCCTGGACATACCACAGCCTGGAGCAGTTGGGAACTGCAATTGCACAGGGCAGCCTGCTCAGCTACAGACTGGACAGCATGTTCAACGTGGATGGAATCTTTGGGGCATTAAACTCCGAATCCCTAGCAAGTCTGTGAGCAGGTGTGAATTGTTATTCCCCCGTCCCCAATGCTTATATCGTGGTAAAATTTGGATAGATTTTCCTGAGGATAGAAAAAGGCACATCCCTGACACAACGGCTACCACCTTGCCAAATTTCAAGTCCCTGCTGCAAAGCCTAAGGGTTGTAGATCTTTTCAAATAAATGGATATCAGAATTTTTTAACATGGTCAAAACATATTATTCCTTAGTCTGTTTCTTAGAAACAGTTGAATTGTCTTGGCTGAAATTTTCCAGAAAAAATTCAGCCTGAGGCAGATACCTAGCATGAAAAATTTAAGCCCCAAAGGTTAATGGCTAGCAAAGTTACAAGCAACTGAAAACAGGGTCTTACAATAGAAAGTATCAGGTAACCTTAGGCAGGGCTATCAGGCCCATCTGCAATGTGTCTATGTAGTTATGTGTGTGTATGTACATTTATGGAATACATGGTGATGTAGATATGTACATGCCGCATATATTAAAGAGAAAGTATATTTGTTTGTTAGGAATATTTTAGCAAGTCTTTTTTTAATTATTCACTCTTTTACCACCCTTCTAAAGATACTCCACGCTCATGGTTCCCTGTGTTTACACTCCACTATGCATTTATATGAATGAACAACACAATCTCAGTTTTTATAACTAAACAAGATAACCATATGTCCTTGAAAACTAGGCAAGTCCCTGTTTTCAGGACCTGTCCCTGTTGGTTTTGCAGAAAGCAGTGTGTTGTCCTAGTTTTTGTAAACCCCTGGAGACTGGCTGTCTGAAGAAGATGTCAGCCAGCAGTGTTAAGCCTAACACATATGTACCTCAAGGGCAAACCCCAGGTCTGTTATACAAAAACATTGCCATGCTTTACTCCATGGAGCCTCTCAGTGAGCATCCTCCTTAAACCAGCTCCCTGCAAACTGTCAAATCCTTGTGAAGTCTGAGACTCTAGGCGTTGTTGCAAGTAGTAAACCTAAAAAACACAGCTATATTGCAGATACCTGTTAACCCAGATAGAGGCTGGTGTCTTCTTGCTTCCCCATGATCCCAGATGAGCATTGTATTGTAATGGGTATTTATTAATGAGGGGAGATGGAATGTTGGTGGTGAAAGAAAAGAGCAAGATGGAAGTCAAGACTGAGTGGATTTGCCACAGAGAATGAGTAAGCGTGGAGGGGGAAATGTGAAAGTCAGAGCTAGGAGAGGGACAAAACTGAAGTAAGGGGAAGGAGGAAGGACAGAAGAGATAAAGTGAAGGAAAGGAAAAAGATGATGTGAACAAGGGAAAGTATAGGCAGAAATGGACATCCTTTTCTTTCCTCCTTTAACCCCTCCATCAAATTCCAGACCCTCCTGTACACATCTCCTCTCCTGCACATTCATACTCTTCAAAACCCTCTTTGCCAGAGAAAAGTGTCCTGTTTTTTTAGCTTGAAAATCTGGTCATGCTATAAAGAAACTAGCTTTATATTTAAACATAAATGCAGCCTTAAATTATTGTAATCATTAGCAACAACTCAAACTCAGGCAGTTCAACCTGATACTCTGGCACATTATTTATCAGACTTAAATTTTTTACCAGTATCACAAAGCTGAGTCTTTCATGGCTGAGTGGAGAACTGATGTTCTTGATTAGTTTGTGTCCATTACTGTTGCTTTTTTTAAACAATGAAGAAAGTAATACAGTACAAAACAGGTGTGTTGGTAAATCTGCAATCTATTTTTCATAGTAAATTCAATGGTTTTTTTTGGTGGTGATGAAAATGTAGCCTACATCACTTCTGGGAGGCTTTGTATTGTAATTACTTTGTCAGTTCCTAATAATCAATATTAGAATGATTATTTGTTTTGTCGGTTAGCATTTATTTGAGAGTTTATTAAAATAATGCCATAGAAAAGCGATTGCTGCTCCAGGATTGCATCTTTCTCCTGTATTGGGCCTCAAGTAAGTATAGTTTTGGGGAAATTCCACATTTGAGTGATGCAGGCTGGAGAGCAGGTGAAGGGCAAAGGCAGATTTGAGAACAAATGACAGCTGTTGAAAGTGGCTCAGGAGATCGAGTGTTAGATTAAGTCTTATCATAGATGAATTAGTGGGAAGAGAGCATGTGAAGAGGTCAAAGGTATATGAAAAATGCATTTATTGCATGGTTTTGCAGTATAATATATAATTGCAGATATAATTTCTACATGTGTAGGATGATGTGTGTATGGTATGTACGGTATATATAGTATCTATAGCCCATGTAATATGCCTTTATAATATACTAAATAAATGTAATAGTGAATTAAATTAATAGATTTAAATTAATAGATAGATGCAGTAGGCTTTTCTAACATAAAAATAAGCTTGCATGTTGTAGTACTTAAAAGTAGCCATGTAATGTTTTCTAAAGAATGTGATTTTATTTTATTTTTTTCCTATTCAGGCATGTGAGAGTTACACAGATAATTTCAATTAACTTTAATAACCACTGCACATGTAAATACCCTGCACATCCAGGATAGTAGATAATTGTTGTCTCAAAAAGATTACCTAGTTACATTTTCATTCATAGAATCATAGAGTTGGAAGCGACCTCAGGAGGTTGTCTAGTCCAACCTCCTGCTCATAGTTATGTACATATCTTTGAGCAGTGGATTTTCATTGTCACTTTTGATTGTGACAGGTAACTTTATAGAATCCCATTTTTATACCTTTAGAATGAACACTGCATTATAGCCTTGATTTTTGATCAGTATCTGAGTTTGGAGCAGTAATACTAAAGATATTGCTGATGTGTGTATGTTTTGCATTCTTAAGTTTCCTTCTGTATTTTCTCTATAACCTATTATTTCATGTATCTTCGATTGGCATAACAAAATCTTCCCTTGTAGTAAGGCAGCACATTATATTGCCGTAGTGTTTAGTTTTAGCATTCCATGATAAAATAACAGATGTGTATTATTTGATCACAAAGCTCTGAATACAGAAATATTTCTAGCAGCCATCACTAGACAGCGTGACCCATGGTCCAACTTTCAACCAATTTTGCAAGTTGTGTGACACATTGCAGTTTTATGGTCCCATCAATAGTGTCACATTAGTAAGACATCCAAACATATATTCATTCAACAATTCAAATTATGCTACGTTGTGCAGGAAAGCATGAAGCCTAAGATGAAACAGGATGCAGACTGAAATTACAAAGATGTCTGCAGGGATAAAATACAAGGCTTGCTGCATAACACCTTCCTTTGCAAAGTGAATTGTACAGCAACAGTTACAGCAGATATGGTTATTTGTGCAATCAGTCTATATTCAATTTATGAATTCTGGTTGATGTTATGACATTGCTATATTTTTTGAATGGCAGAATATGAGGGAATCCACCATTTGCTGAGAGGGACTATCATATATATCTATCAGACCTGGTACAGTGTTTGGCCTTTAGACCTTAAGTAGTCACCTGTTCAGGTGGAAACATTTTGGGACAGTGGGTTGGTTGAAGCTGTGAGATGCTAATTTCTCATCTACTCAATGGGGAGTGGAGGTGAAAAAATCCCAGCAATAGAACAAAGAAACCACCTGTTGGTAGTGGGATATGCAAACCTGGACTTTTCAGAGGACTCTTTTCTAAGCCCAGAGAATTCCCTAGAGTAGTGAGGAAACTGAGGCAAGGATATGTATATAGATGTGTTTATTATTTTGTCTATACCTGGTATTTCATATGCTGTTAAGAAAAGAGTAACTTGCTTTAGAATTCTGTGCACAGTCTATTCGTGTGTTTGCTTTGCTATCTTGTGTCTGAAGAGTTAAACTGTGAACCCAGAGTACCCACAAGGTAGAACACTAGGAAAGGGTGTGCATAAACTACTGGGAAATCTGGGGGAGCCAGCACAAGTCACAGGGCCTAAGTAGTTGGACCACAGGGTCAAAGCTCTCAGGAGGAGGAGGTAGGAAGAAGGTGGTAGTCAGCGGATCTGAACTCTTAAGAGTGCCCCAGGGGCTAGTGCCGTGGCTCTGTTCAGACTCTGGAGGCTTAAAAAGTACACATGATCCAGTGAGTTAGGCCCCATACACAACAGGTTGGTGAGTGTCTAGCCAAGGATGCTCTGCCAGGGCTGTGTGTGTATGACAGCAGACTTACATCCAATATGGGGGAAATAAATGTGTGTCACCACATTATCACCGCACCACAGAGGAATATAGAGATTACAAATAGAAGGAGAAAATGATCAAGAATGAAAAAGCACAGACATTCTGAATCTCTTTACTGGTTTCGCAAATCCTACAGTGTGCCAGTCTCCTATTGTACTTTGGAAAACAATTGGGCAAAAAATCCTATTGATTATTGGAGGTGATATTTTCATAAACCTACATTAAGTACTTTCCACTTGTGTATTTGCATCTTAATTGCTGTGGTTAATGATGTTAATAATTACAGTAATTGATTAGAACTAGAATTTGAGATTAGAGACCTTATTGAGGTTAATGCCAGTGATGAGTCTACAATTCTTACACTTACACTTAATTTGGCAAGCAAAGCTGGGTTAAAAGAGCAATAGCATGCAAGTTACTGTAAGCATAAAGACATCCTTAATTGAAAGCTCTAGAACATTATTGCAAAAACTATTCTTTTTCTGTTGGTTTTCAGAAAATAGCATGATCCTTAATTGTTTGTTATTCTGCTCACAATTGTCCAAAACTTTTTGCTAATGACTCATCCCTTTCTTTTGAGGTGCAGCATGACTAACAGTATCAACTCATTCTAAATCCCTACAACTCAGATGTAAATAAATACCTTTTTATTAATATTTACAGCCTCTCTGTAGTGTAACTTGTAATATGCACCAGACAGGAGGAAAACATATCATGTTCCCTGCTCAAGAAACCAAACATTCCTGACCAAATCTCAATATAGACTTTAAATAAAAGATGTACAGAATACTTACTGTTGGATTAGATACAGGCTGGAACCCAATATAGTCACCCAAACTTGTGAGCTTGTGTTCACAGCCTGAGAGAAGGATAGGTGTTTACATGACTTTATTCTGACTTGGGCTTTTGATACTATTTTTGAAGGTGAAACATTCAGATCAGATCTTGTGTTTTGAATTACAGTGGATTAATGTTATCAATGTAAATGCAGTAGTGTATGTGTTTCTTCAAGAAGCCTCTGGAATAGTACTGATTGCACTGATCTTGGCTTTATATTACCCCCACCATCTCGACTCACTGTTGCCAATGCATTGATGCCTTTCAGTTCCACTCGCTGCTGGTGGAATGCTTTTTCATTGGGATTCTTTGATCCCCAAGGACCTGTGCCATATTAATGTTGGCATACGCCTTCAGTGAAACTGCCTATGAACTTCCAAGTTTTGTGAAACTGGTTAATAGTTGATATTCAATAGCCTGGCAGAAACATTGGTAAAGGAATTGTTACATTCCCTAGCCTTGGCAAAACTTCTCTAGCCATGGCTAGATAAACTTCCGTGAGTAAGTACAAACACTTTCAGGATTAGTATGCTTTTTTTAAGTATCAGTCCTGGATTAGTGATGATTAAAAAAACATTTTTGATTCCTTGTAAACTAGAATTCAAAGGCACCAGAGCCAAAGCTTTTTTCAAATTATACACCAGCATGTCTAAAATAATGCAGGAAGACTTTAGCTCCTGTTGAACTTTTGCATAGACAAATGTGGTTTTAGTCTGCTGTATTTTAGCACAGTTTCTCTGTATCTGGAGTGGGGTATTTAGTTGATGTTAAAATCAAGTGGCATTTGTTGTAAATGAGATGCCACTAAAAACATATATGTAGGAAGTTAAGAAAGTGAGTAACTTGTTTCACTTTGGTTTGCTAATGACCAGTTTTCTCTGTCTGTGCAAGGGGCTGTTGGTTTTTTCTAAAACAGAATTTCTATCAGTTATGTCTCAAGATTTCTTATGAGCAAGACTGGGTCCAAATATTGCCCATTCTGTGAGGAATTGGCACTATTCAAACAGAAAATGCTAGCTGCTTCTGTCAATTGGCAGAGAGGGCAGAATCCACAAGTAGGGCACCTATACTGATCCTGTTTCTTAGAGGAGAGAAATTGACTAGTATGACAGAATTGTTCTTTTTTAAATACTTCTTTTCTGTTTATCTTAGATTTTTTTTATATAGTGCCTATCACTATAATATCTAAGTATTGATTTTATTCCTTAAAACATGCTTTCCTGGTTAAAAAAAAAAGTTATCCATGGTTAGGGAAGAAATCAGTTATCTCAGTCTGGTGCCTTGCTATTAATCATTCACCCAAAATTCCTCTTGGATTTAAGATGAAATCTCTTCATATTTTATTAACTCAGGACATTATGAAAATGCTTGTGTAGAATAATATGACTATAACTTAAGAATACACAGTTACTGCCTAGCACATACAAATTGGCACATACTTCTTGATATTCCTTTTAAAAACATCACAACTTAAAAATCACACTGGCTCAGTGGACTGCTGTGATAACATCAGTACAAATGGTGTTCTGTAGTCTGGAAGGAAGAGTCAATAAATGCTGTTCTATAAACTGCAAATGCCACCCCTGCAAATAACAGTAATATCCAGAAAAACTCATTATATCTTCAAGCAGCATTAATCTCTGGAGTGCAAATATAGAAGAAAAGCAGAAGAGCTTATAAGTATCAGAATCTTGGATCCTCTGTTTCTGGTATACAGGTGCAAGATGTAAAGCATTCTATAATTGCCATTTGATAGCTCATCACAGAAGAGCCTTTCTGTTCCAGAATCTGAAGTGGATCATTAAAGAGAGACTGTCGATTTAAAATCACACTTCTGTCTGAAAATGTTTCATTTGTTATTACAGTAACACCTAAGACAACTGTAGCTGAAACAAAATAGATAAGACAGACAAACAATTTTCTTGAAACCTTATAGTTAATATTGACATTGTGTTAGATAACCATAGAGCACTCTGTAGCTACTGGCAATTGCTCTGTTTTAGCCGTTTGTATATCTTGAGAAATGTGAAAAAATTCACACTGTTTCCAGTGTGTAACTGTTTTGTTTTAGGAGTTTAAATTAAAATAGTCAGGTCAAAGTTTAAATGAGAACATGGCTCTTTCTAAAAGTCAGGCGTATAAACATAATTGCTATAACATTTACAAAATTTCAGGCTTACCATGTGTAATTAATACACTTGAACACTAAAATCAGTCTGGTTGCTGCTATATAAAAACATTTCTTTTTGATTTTTGAAAGATACAAAAGGTCAAAATAAACACACGTTTCATTTCAAAAATTTAAAAGCAAAGCCAAGGACATATACGCACTCATTCCGGAAACTGTACTTTTATATTTACTTTTGGCTAGGAACTGACATTGTTTTACTTGTGTTAGATGGTCCAAGACAAAATAGTTTATAGACCTATTGCGTGTACTTTTTTTAAATTTTCCTGGTGAGTGAGAAGGAAACTTCTTTTAAAAATATTCGACTTCTCAGAGGTGCATAGTAAAAGGTGACCTGAAGTTTTTCAGTTCACTTTAACCTTAATCTCATGTTATTTCATGTACAATTAACTCATAATTGTCTTTACCTCTACAAGTTTGTCTGTAGGTAGTGTATCTTAATGTAGCTCAGGTTGGAGTTTGGGCTGTGTGTGTGTGAGTGAGAGAGAGAGAGGGGAATTAGATGAGTATAGTGTCGCTGATTGTCCAAAAGACTGTTTAAGTTGTGTATTCTGAGACTGTCTGCAGTATGCTACACACCCACTGGTGACGGCATGTAGCGTAGCTACATGCCACAATGAAAAGCATATCACATCCACTCTGAAGCGTGTGGTTACACTTGTCAGTGAAAGGCTCCAGCAGAGGGGAAGGTAGCAGGGAAAGGCTTCAGCAGCTCCAAGGAAAGACTCTGGTGTGGGAGTACGTGGGGAAAGACACAGCCTTTCTCTGCCACCTCCCCCAACTAGAGCCTTTCTTGCTGCCAGTCTCTCCCTGATGAGTGGGAAGACTCCAGCAGCAAGGAGCCTTGTTTCTTGACTGCCTCCTTCCTGCCAGAGTTTTCTCTGCTGCTAGAGTCTGTTACTGTGGCAAGGAAAGGCTCCAGCAGTGGGGAGGCAGTGGGACATGATACTGCTAAAATAGCAGTGTAGACAGAGAAACACTGCTTGCACAAGTAGAGAGCCATATAGGTTTGTACTTGAGTACCCAGGCTTTTTAGGTGTGTCTTTACTCTCCTAAGTCATGCCTCGTGGTCTACAATGTTGTGTACACCCATGCTGGGACGGGCTACAGGGTTATGTACACTACACACCGCCAAAAGAAGCATGCAGTGCAGCTGCACCCTTAATGTGTTTGAATAGTGATGCATGTGAATTCTGGTTGGCCTTGATGTTAGTATTATCTTTATTGGGGGACTCCTTGAGTTTTAATGTTTGGCTGCAAGGAAATTCATTGTGTAACCTTTATTCTAAATTGATAAAAAGAATTTGTGTGGTGAGTTATAGCTTTCATTTTAAAATAGTTTAGTAGGTTGTTATGCCATAATATGTTCCTGTAAGGTGGAAGGGTATAGTTTTAAATTGTTGGATGCCAATTAACTTTATTTTAAAAATTACTAAAGATGTTTAGTTTTAAGAAACAAGAAATGGTAGGCCAGGTGTTTCTGAGGCTATGGCTACACAAGAGAGCTTACAGGGGTGCAGTTGCACCAATGCAGCTGTACCACTGTAAGTGCTCTAGAGTAGCCTGCTGCCTATTAATTTAATTAGGTGACCCCTAGTTTTTGTGTTATGAGAAGGAGTGAATAACACTTTCTTATTTACTTTCTCCACCCCAGTCATGATTTTGTAGACCTCTATCATATCCCTCCTTACTCATCTCTTTTCCAAGCTGGAAAGTCCCAGTCTTACTAATCTCATATGGAAGCTTTTCCATACCACTAATCATTTTGGTTGCCCTTTTCTGTACCTTTTCCAATTCCAGTGTATCTTTTTTGAGATGGGGCGACCAGATCTGCATGCAGTATTCAAGATGTGGGCGTACCACAGATTTATAAAGAGACTATGATATTTTCTGTCTTATTATCTATCCCTTTCTTAATGATTCCCAACAGTCTGTTAGCTTTTTTGACTGCTGCAGTACACTGAGTGGATATTTTCAGAGAACTATCCACAGTGAATTCAAGAGCTCTTTCTCGAGTGGTAACAGTTAATTTAGACCCCATCCTTTTATATGTATAATTGGGATTATATTTTTCAATGTGCATTACTTTGCATTTATCAATATTGAATTTCATCTGCCATTCTGTTGTCCAGTGACTCAATTTTGTGAAATCCCTTTATAACTTTTTGTTCTGCTTTGGACTTAACTATCTTGAGTAGTTTTATATCATCTGCAAATTATGCCATCTCACTTTTTACCCCCTTTTTCCAAATAATTTATGAATATTTTGAACAGTACTGGTCACAGTACAGATCCCTGGGGGACGCCACTGTTTACCCTCTCTCCATTCTGAAAACTGACCATTTATTTCTACCCTTTATTTCCTATCTTTTAACCACTTAGTGATCCAGGAAAGGACCTTTCCTCTTATCCCACAACAGCTTACTTTGCTGAAGAGCCTTTGGTGAAAGTACACTGTATCCACTGGGTCACTCTTGTCTACATGCTTGTTGAGCCCCTCAAAGAATTCTAGTAGATTGGTGAGGCATGATTTCCTTTTACAAAAACCATGTTGACGCTTCCCAACAATTCCTGTTCATCTATGTGCCCGATAATTCAGTTCTTTACTAAAGTTTCAACCAATTTATCTGGTACTGAAGCTAGGCTTACCTGCCTGTAATTGCAGGATCGCCTCTGGAGCCATTTAAAAACCTGGCATAATTTTAGCCATGCTCCAGTCATCTAGTTCAGAAGCTGATTTATATGATAGGTTACATACCACAGTTAGCAATTCTGCAATCTCACATTGGAGTTTATTCAGAACTCTTGGATGGATACCATCTGGTCCTGGTTACTTATTACTGTTTAATTTATCAATTAATTCCAAAACATCTTCTAATGACACCTCAATCTGGAACAGTTCCTCAGATTTGTCACCTGAAAAGAAGGTTTGGGAATCTCCCTCACACCCTCAGCTGTGAAGACCAATGCAAAAAATTCATTTTGTTTCTCCGCAATAACCTTATCTTCCTGGAGTGCTCCTTTAGCATCTTGATGGTCCAGTGGCCCCACTGGTTGTTTAGCAGGCTTCCTGCTTCTGCTGTATTTAAAATTTATTTTGCGGTTACTTTTTGTGTCTTTGGCTAGCTGTTCTTCAGATTCTTTTTTGGCCTCCCTAATTATATTTTTAGACTTTACTTGCCAGAGTTTGTGCTTCTTTCTATTTTCCTCATTGGGATTTAACTTCACTTCTTAAAGGATGCCTTTTTGCCTCTAATGTCTTCTTTTACTTTGTTGTTTAGCCACAATGTCCCTTTTACGGTCCTCTTACTATATTTTTAATTTGGGGTATACATTTAATTTGAGACTCTATTATAGTGTCTTTAAAAAGTTTCTATGCAGCTTACAGGGGATTCACTTTTGGCACTGTACCTTTTAGCTGCTGCTTAATTAACTTCCTCATTTTTGTGTAGTTTCCCTTTCTGAAATTAAATGCTACCTTGGTGGGCTGCTTTAGTGGTCCCTCCTCCCCACAATGTTGAATTTTACTATGCTATGGTCACTATTATCAAGCGGTTCAGCTATATTCAGCTCATTGACCAGATCTGGTGCTCCACTTAGGACTAAATCAAGAATTACTTCTCCTCTTGTGAGTTCCAGGACTAACTGGTCCAAGAAGCAGTCATTTAAAGTGTTAAGACACTTTACCTCAGCATCCCATCCTGAGATGCCATGTACCCAGTCAATATGGGGATAGTTGAAATCACCCATTATTATTAAGATTTTTATTTTTATAGCCTCTCTTATCTCCCTGAGCATTTCACAGTCACTATCACCATCCCGGTCAGGTGGTCGGTAGTATATCTTTACTGCTGTATTCTTATTATTCAAGCACAGAATTACTATCCATAGAGATTCTATGGCATAGTTAGATTCATTTAAAATTTTTATTTCATTTGACTTTATGCTTTCTTTCACATATAGTGCCACCCTCCCACCAGTATGACCTATTCTGTCCTGCTGATATATTTTGTACCCTAGTATTACTGTGTCCCATTGATTAGCCTCATTCCACCAAGTCTCTGTGATGCCTATTATATCAATATCTTCATTTAATAAGAGGCACTCACATTCACCCATCTTAGTATTTAGACTTACAGCATTTATATATAAGTACTTAAAAATTGTCACTTTTTAGCTGTCTGCCATTATGTGGTTTGAATGGGACTCCTTTTCATTTGACTGTTTCTCATCAGATTCTACCCATATTTCATCCTCTTCCATCCTCTCCTCCTTACTAGGATATAGAGAATCTCTATTAATAGATCCTCCCCTACTTCCAGTGCAGTTTCTTCTGTATGTGTCTGTGGAGAGCTTTTAACAGAGATTATATCCCTGAGAGTGAACTGCCTCTGGGGATGCTTTCATCTTGACAAGTTAAGACCAAAGTATACTATTTTCCAAAACTATTGTGAATTCAGTATTAATATCTTATTAGATATTTAAAATTATTTATATATATGGGCAAAATAATTTAAGGGCAAGTGAAGGCTGTGTAGCTGTTAATAATAACCTAAACAGCTTTTATAGTTGGGCAAAGTAAGCAATCTTAATTACATTCTATGAAATCAAAGAGGATATTTACGTAAGGTACTTAAAAGAAGCCATTTAGGGAGCCGTCTTAAGACAGGCCAATTACAAATATTAGGAATCTTAAATCTAGTTACATCCCACCATTTCTCTGCTTACCCGTGTTTAGCCCTGGTTTTCTCTCTCGGATACACAGTCTACATGATGATCAACAGGAGAAACTGTTAGTCTTAAATTACAAGAACATTTCAATATTCCAACAAAATCATTACAAGAGTTTTAAATCTACTCATTCGGCAGTATCTCAGTTAATTTGCTCTCACTGATCCATATTCAAGTCTTGGAGAGGTTCATGTTGTATTGGTTTCTTCTTGAGTTTTCTCTGTTTATTTTGTCTGCCTGTGGCAGTTAGCTCATAAAGTGCTGTTTTTGAGCAGGGTGCTAACTTCAGAGTTTTTGTAACCTTCTCCTTCCTATTTTTAATGAAAATATAGGAAAACACCTCTTCCAGCCTTGTTTAGGTTCAAAGTTGGTTGCTAGCACCGTTTCATTGGCTACATGCCTTTGGGGTTGGCTTAAGTGACACTTCCAGCTTTTGAATATTCAGTCTGATAATTTGCAACATTTCTTTAACTGCCTTGTTCTTTTTGTGGCAGAAGAGATCCAGATACCCTTTAAAGTTAATTTTAACTTTCTTTTTAGTCAGTCCAGTTCTTGCAATATTTTCTCAATTTTTAATACTAGAGTTGAACAGGTAATGAAATTTTGTTTAAAAAAAATCCCAACATTCCTGTTCTTTATACAAAAGTTTTTGGTTCTCAGAATAGTTTTTTTTTTTTTTAAAGAACTCTTAAAAAAATCTTTAGCTTAAATAATTAAAAAATATTGACTTTGGAAGAATGATTCCTGTCTTCTGGAGTTGGTTGAGGGTTTGCTTTTATACTGCCAATAAACTAATTAATTTCCCCATTAGTATACATATTCTGTACTTATATGGCTTCTCATACTAATTTAGCAAAGTGATTAGGTTCCATGTTGGTCCATAAAGCATTTTACAGTTTGCATAACAATGCTATTAGGACCCATGTTAAGAGCATTGCATTTAACTAGCATATTTGCAAATATGCATTTCACAAAGGTGTTTGATATTTCAACTTTTAAGAAATAAACAAAATTTTAAAACATCCCCAACTACACCTATTTTCTCTAAAGTTTTAAGAACACAAGCATGTTTTCTTCCAAGAGGATGGGGGTTAGTAGAGCCCACTTTACCTAGATTTATTGCACCGATAGCCCAATCTTTTTACAATTATGCCTCTATTTAAAATCTGAATGTTTAAATGCTCTGTCGTCTTGGGATTTGCTTGTCCTTGGGCAATAGAAGCAGAAAACTTCTGAAATTGCTTTGATTAGCTTTAATATTTTTAAACATAACTAGCTAGACATATGTGCTTTTATATTTCCAAACATCCTGGTTATAGTGTTTTTGTAGCTATATCTTAATATTCAGTAAAGGTGCACATAAGTTATGACTTAAAATATGATTTTATTAATATGTTTTGCATCAAGTTTGAGGTGTCTATCGCACACTCAAGTGGTCAAATCCTGTTTGCCTTGCATGAGTAATTCCATTTTGTTCCAAGGAACTACTTATTTAAGGAAAATAAACAGGATTTGGCCCAGCAGCCTTGTGGTATGTTAAAAGAAAATTAAAAAGGCATACATATTAATTCAGAATCACTGCACATCTGCAAAATTAGCTACAGTACAACTACAATACTTTTTAAAACAAAATTTTAAATTAATCTCATATGACCATCCACAAATTCTCTGAAAATTATATGCATTTAAAATATGAATATATTTTTACATGACAGACTAATGCAACTGTTGTGGACTGTCAAATCAATGATACATACATTTAAAAGTGTGGTTTCATGATACAGCATAATCAGATTTAGGGCAATTTTTTTCACACACACATGTGGCCATAAAAGATATTTATAAATGTGCAACAAAGCTGTGTTTAAATTATACGTGGGCTGGAATTAAATCCACAAAAGCAAAGAAACTCATAGTTAAGGTGAAGGTTTGGGCTGTATTGGAATGCAGGCCATATGGGGGACTCTTTCCTGGGAAGTAGTGACTCTGAAGAAGGTTTGTGGGTCATGGTAGATAGTAGGCAAACATGAGCTCCCAACGTGATGCTACGGCCAAAAGAGCTAATGCAATCCTAGGATGCATAAATTGGGGAATCTTGCTTAAGAGTAGAGAAGTTATTTTACCACTATTTTTGGCACTGGTGTGGCTGCTGGTGGAATATTGTGTACAGTTCTGGTGCTCACAATTCAAGAAGGATGTTGATAAATTGGAGAGAGTTCAGAGAAGAGCCACAGGAATAATTAAAAGATTAGAAAACTTGCCTTATAGTGATAGACTCAAAGAGTTCAATCTATGTAGTTTAACAAAGAGAAGGTTAAGGGATGACTTGATTACAGTGTAAAAGTATCTACATGGGGAACAAATATTAAATAATGGGCTCTTCAGCCTAGCCGAGAAAGGTATAACATGATCCAGTGTCTGGAAGTTGAACCTAGACAAATTCAGATCAGAAGTAAAATTTAAATTCTTAACAATGCGAGTAATTAACCATTAGAACAATTTACTGATGGTCCTAGTAGATTCTCTGTAACTGACAATTTTAAAATCACAGTTGCATCTTTATCTAAAAGATATGCTCTAGGAATTATTTTGGGGGAAGTCCTGTGGCCTGCGTAATGCAGGAGGTCAGACTAAATGATCACATTGGTCCTTTCTGGCCTTGGAATCTGTGAATCTATTTTCCTCTTGATGACCACCCTTAGAGAGGACAGATGGTCCAGCAGCTAGAGTGCTAGTCTGGGTCTAAGAAGACTTGTTTTAGATTCGCTGCTCTGCCACAGACTTCCTGTGTGAGCATGGGCAAGTCACTTAATCTCTCTAGGCTAGATTCACAAAGGTACTAAGGCTCCTCACTGCCTCTTTGGGTGCCTAAGTCTAACACTTAGACACATCTGACATTCACAAAACTGCTGCACGGCTGCCAGCTAACCCCACAGGTGCTCATGGGGATGTAGGCATCAACATTTCTGCTGGTGGGTGTGGACAGAGCTGCTAAATCCTGATGCTGCTCCGCAGCTACTGAGCTGCTCAGGGCCCTTGTTGTTTTTTTACAAGGAAGGGCTAATCTGGTTTAGCTGCCAAACTCCAGGAGAGGCTTTGTGGCCAAGAATCCCAAGTGGAGATGGACTTCTCGCTCTGGCCCATCAGTCAGAAGCCTAGGGCCCAGATGATTGTGAGATAGGCACCTTTGGGCTGTAAATCCATGAGCAGCAAGGTTCCTAGCAGTTAGGCCTAAATCCTCTTTGTAAATCTAACTCTTTGTGCTTCAGATCCTCATCTGTAAAACAGAAATAATACTTCTTTATTTCAAAGGGGTGTTGTGAGGATAAATACATTAAAGATTGTATGCAGCGTAAGTGTAGTTGTGTTGGTCCCAAGTGTGGCACTGCAGCCCCCATGATCACCTTATATTGTGTATTGTTTAATGCAAAGTACGTCATGTAAGATGTTTTCGGAAGACTCATGACATGCTGAACATTATTGTTATAGTAATATATTTGTTGCAATGTCATATGCATGGTTATGAGGCCTTGCTATGTGATATACTCAAAGATGTGTCTCATGGCTTAAAACAGTGGTTCCCAACCTTTTTGGCTCAAGGGCCACAGATATTGTTATAACCGTGAAGGGCCACCAGTCTTTGCCAACAGGCCCCACCTCCCCACTGCAGCCAAACAGAATGAGTTCTGTGAGGAGGATGTCTTCTTGCTGATCTCTCATCCCCCTGGCTGCAGCAGGGAAACTGCATACATCCTGTAGCCCTGTGTGGTCCACCTGGATCTCTAGATCAGTGCTTCCCTCCCTGTGGCTCCAGCAGGGACCCCAGTACCTAGGGACGTAGACAAAGTGCTTTGCTCTCTGTTGGAGCTGGTGGAGGGGAACACTGATCTCCCCTCCCTCTGGCTGCAGCATGGACCCCAGTGTCTATGGACTAAACGGAGTGCTTTGCCGTGCTCCCTACTATAGCCAGGGAGAGGGGAGCACTGATCTTCCATCCCCTTGCCTGCAGCAAGGAGCCTGCACCGGTCTTTTAGCACTGCTGAAAAGTGCTCTGCCTGGGTCCCTTAGGCAGTGGCTCCCTCTGAAGACACATGTTGGGAACCACTGGCTTAAAACGTATCCAAGCAAGGTTCTCTGAGCAGAGGGGCACTTCGCATCTCATTAAAGCTTATATAGAACAACTCAGCTCAACATTCTAGGAACAAAGGACTGGCCTAGACATCAACAAACGAATCCACAAAGGACCTCACTAACTCAGGGCATTGAGGGAACCATACTCGGATGTTGTTTGTCACCTGACCCTGGAGGGGAGGGGCCAACCCCAGAGGAGAGAAGGAACATTTTAAAAAGGGGAGACATTTTGCTGCTCTTTCTCTTTCACCTCTATCTACAAACACCACCAAGCAACTGAAGTGTTAACCCAGGGGGAGAGCCTGGCTGAAAGGAATCCAGCCAGCCTGTGGTGGAAATCGTCTGAGTTTGTAAGGTTGCCGAGAGTGTTAAGCTTAGTTCAGAATGCATTTGGCTTTTGTTTGTTTTGACTAAACCTCACTTGCTTTCCTCTGACTTATAATCACTTAAAATCCTTCTGTAGTTTAATAAATTTGTTTATTTTATCTAAAATAGTGCATTTGGTATAAGGTGTGTTAGAGGATTGATTCGAAGTGACAAGGCTGGTGCATATCGATTTATTTGATAAATCGATGAACATATGAGGTTGCAGTGTACAGTGGGCAGCACTGAACATTGTAAAACGGCAGTTCCTAGGGTTGCATCTGGGACTGGAGGTAGTGAATGGGGTCATACCATTGCATAATCCCACAAGTGGCTGGCTAGAAGCACTCACTCACTGAGTTGGGAGGCATCTTGCTTGCTGGTGGCTGAGCATGAGCTGCTCAGGAGTGGGAATTCACACAGCAAAGCAAAGGAAGACGGGCTCCCGGAGTGGGGGAATGGGGTGACACAGCGATTCATTAGTCCAGATTACACGAGGGGAACATCACACCTGGATATTAAAGAGACAAGATAGGTGTGATGTTCCGCTCGTGCAATCTGGACTGATGAATCGCTGTGTCACCCCATTCCCTCACTCTGGGATCCCATCTTACCAATTTTTACTGGTGAGAGAGACAAGCTTTCAAGTCACACAAAGCTCTTTTTCAGGTCTGGGACTGGAGAAGAGCTCTGTGTGGCTCAAAAACTTGTCTCTTTCACTGACAGAAGTGATCAAATAGAAGATATTACCTCACCCACCTTGTTTCTCTACATTAAAGATTGTGAGGCGCTCAGATACTACAGTCATCGGGCCATATGCATTTCTTATCTAGATAGATGCTGCAGTGTGTTTCATACTTGTCATAAGATTTTTGTAATAACTAATGCAGTCAAGCTCCTGTTGACAGTAGACTTTTCTGAGAAATTTCTCACTCTTACACCCATCCTCCTGGCTAAGTGTATATGGAAGGTACGCTATTAGATATGCTTCTATCTAGGTATCCAGAAGAGTCTGAATATTCAGTAAGAGACTGAGTTATGAAACCTGTGAAAAGGTTGTGAACCTGTATAGCAAAAGGTGGGCACACTTCCTCAGTTGGTACAGTTGATGTTACCTCTTTAAGTTACCTTTTCCTAAAATTTACTTCAGCCAATGTTTTAAAAAGTTTCTTGCTAAAGTGGCTGGGGAGAGATGGGGGATTTAACTTAAGACACTTTAAAGCAGCCCAGTTTTCAGAAAGTGCCAAGCACCCAACCTCTGAACATCATGCCCCTTTCAGGGATCTCAGATTGGGCACCCAAAATTGCTAGTCACTGTGGAAAATCTTGGCCTTTAGCCTGACTTGGATTAAATCTGAGCCAGCTCACCCTTATCCAGTTCTTGATCCTTTGAGAGCCCTAGCAAGATGGTTGGCAACCTCATCATTAGGTTTTAATGGAATAGATATAGAATTGTCTTATCTGCATATTGGAGATGCTGCATCCTATATTTGCCATTTTATTTTCTGGTTATATTACTCCTCTTTGAATAGAAAAGACAATACATGGCTATTAATTAAAACTGATTTCTGTTCATGTTGCTATAACAGTTAAGACCCTCTACTGAACAGTATGTTCTATTGGTCACACATTACACTAAGGCCCCCCTTGAAGATAATTTATACATATAAAAGGGTTAAATTATTGTTCTGTTTCTAGAATGCCTAGCACAATGAGGCCCTGATCCATGATTGAGATCACTATATGCTGTTACAATACAAATAATAGATGTTTATTAAATGGTTAATCAGTTGTTAGGGTCCAGCAGATCAATAGCTTGTTTATGATATCTATAACACATACTAGTCATGATTGTAACATGCATGTAATGTCTATTAATTTAATCCTTTATAAACTTCATAAGTGTAGCCTTAATAAAAAGGCTGATCTGTCTATCATGGAGGGATTCTTTATTGCTTAGATCAGCAACAAATAGAATGTCCATTGATGTTTAATTCTATTCTGGAGACAAAAATCTCTGTTTAGCCCAGGTATGGAATGTAATGTTTTGCTTCTACCATACTCCAGTCTACCATTTATGAAAAGAAACTGTACATGAAAGATGTTTTCAAATAGATTCCCTTAATTAAGCATGTTCACAGAGTCAGCTCCATAGTGGGTCTTTAAATCTGCTTGATAGAAATCCCACTACTGGTGAGCCACACAGTTTTGTTGTTTTAAAGTAGAAGTTATTCTTTAAAATCAAAATTGGCTAGAAAAGACATCCGGCTGTAGACAGCCAAAATAATTTGACTGTCCTGTTAGATGACACCTGGCTAATCCATGGTTTCAACAGGAAGTTCTCTTTCTAAATACTCCAGTTGTGTGGTGGACCAGGTTTTGATCTTTACTAATGAGGTGTAAAAGGAAGAAGGTTTAAGAGAATTCTTAACAAGAAATCTTTGCCTGATGCTCTCAGTAGGCTGCTTGGCAGAATATGATCAGTGTTATTCTACTAGATAATCAGGGGATGTAGAGCCTATTTTACAAGAAGAGACTACACGAGTTTGGTTTGTTTGACCTAGTAAAATGTTGGCTCAGAAGGAATATGACTGCTCTCTGTAAATACATTAGGGGAGATAAACACCAAGGAGGGAGAAAGCTATTTAAACTAAAGGACAATGTTGGCACAAGAACAAATGGGTATAAAGTGGCTATGAGTAAATTCAGGCTGTAAATTAGGAGAAAGTTTCTAACCATCAAAAGAGTGAGGCTCTGGAACAGCCTTCCAACAGTGTGATGAGGGTTGGGGACTGTCCCAGATCACATCCCCTTGTGGCACAATGTAGTTTTGAAGGCATCCTGCCTTCATTTGCCTTGGGATTCTTGCAATAATTTACTCCCATCCCAGAATATTTAAAGTAAGATTCCCCCTAGGGGTTTTATTTATTAAGTCTTTTCAGAATACAGATTCCTTGGCCCTTTAGTTCCAAACCCTTCTTCTCTTTGATTTAGGAGTCCCACAGCCTCTCTCCTTGGGGCTGGTGCTGTGATTAGGGCCAGCTTCCTACAGCCCTTCTTTGTAGAGTGCCTCTTCTTATTAGTCTAGGGGCCCACAGTCCTTCATCTGGAGATGGTCTGTGCAGGAAGGCAGGCATTCTCTTCTCTGAGCTGTCTGCCTTCTCTCCTACTTTGATTCTCTGGAGGATTCTCCTTTATGACCAGGTCTGGACTGATTAAGTACCTGACTGACTTGTCTTGTGGCTGCAATAACTTTTCCTACCCAGGGAGGATAATTGAGTGGGTCACAGATGGGTCTGGACCCTGATCTCTTAAAGGGGTCAGTCATCCTTTGTCATCTAGTAGTGGAGCAAACAATCTAGATAGTTGTAAAATGGAGTTTGATAAATTTATGAATTGGATTATATGATGGAGTTGCCTGCAATAGCAGGGGACTAGACTTGGCCCAGGAGGTATGTTCCTATTCTGCATTCCTGGCAGCCTGCTCTGGTTTCCAAAATGGGGGATGCCATTAACTGTTTTTACTTATAATGAAAGAGAACGCACGCGTGTGTGTGTGCGTGTGTGCGTGCGTGCGTGTTTTCAGTGAATGATTAAATGAGAGCATGAAACTAGAAGAGCTATCTGCTCCTCTTCCATTCCTGGTTTTTTTCTTAGGAATGGTTGAGATGCAGTTAAATAAAACCTATTTCTTCAGAGCTGAGCTACAGTGTTTGGAAAAATAGTGCTACAATAGCTTTAGCAAATTCTTAATACTATATATTCTGCAAACACAGGAGGCAGCTGCCTGCAGTTTATCAACAGTATAGTCATATTCTAGACTGTTCTTTTGAAGGGCACTGTCTATTGAAATTTGATTTAAAACATACATTTTGTGAAAACAAACTTTTGTAAAATAGGAGTTCAATAGAAATGTGTCCACAATTAAAAATAAATACAACCAAAATGGTTGCTTTTAAACAAATAAACATTCCCTTGATTTGATTGAAACCCAAACTTTCCAGAAGTAGGAACCAAAAAGTGAAACTGACTTCAGTACTACTTCTTGTACAACTGAGAGAAATAGTAAAAGTAGCAGTATTAGTGAAGTAAATTGTACATTCATTTTTAATAATCTGAAGGCAGTCTTAGTAATGAAAGTAATGTTTAGCTATCCTAAGATTTTTAAGTGGAGTTTCCCTTTAAAACAACATGTAAACTTTTTAATGCAGTTTACAAGCTATTTGAAACTTGTTAGGCAAGCAAAAAAGGCATACTAAAAAGTGACAAGTCAACTTTAAAATTCTTTTTGTTCTTAACAATTGATATATTGCATTCAATGTATTTCTCTAAGTGCACTTAGCCAAACAAAAAAAAATCATAATCCACATTTATGTAGGTGCACTTACGATGTCTGTATATCCATATCTGTGTTTAGAATCATAGAAGTGTAGGACTGGAAGAGACTCAAAAGGTCATCTAGTCGAGGCCCCTGGACTTAAGGCAGGATAAAGTAATAACTAAGGATAAGATTTTGTCACAGATTCCGTGACTTTCTGAGATCTCCGTGACATTTTCCACTTCAGCCCTGTACCCTGGGGCGGTAGGCCCAGAGCTGTCAGTTGCCAGGGGCTGTGGAGGCCCCTGCAGCTCTGAGCCATCACAGGGACCCCTGCGGCTCTGAGCTGTCAGGAGTGGAGGGGGCCCAGAGCTGTCAGTCACCCTCCAGCACTCAGCCTTATTATTTTTAGTAAAAGTCACAGACTGGTCACGGGCTTCCATGAATTTTTGTTTATTGCCCAGGACCTGTCCGTGACTTACTAAAAATAACCATGACCAAATCTTAACCTTAGTAATAATTAGACCATTCCTGACAGATGTTTATCTAGCCTGTTCTTAAAAACCTCCAATGACAGAGATTCCACAACCTCTCTAGGCAATTAATTCTGGTGCTTAACTACCCTGACAGTTAGGAAGTTTTTCCTAATGTCCTACCTAAATTTCCCTTGCTGCAATCTAAGCCCCTTGCTTCTTGCCCTGTCCTCAGAGATTAAGAATAAAAAATTTTCAGCCTCTCGTTTGTAACAATCTTTTATGTACTTGAAAACAGTTATCATGTCCCCCATCAGTCTTCTCTTCTCCAGGCTAAACAAACCTCTTGCTTCTAATGAATTTGTAGACCTTTTTCTTGTTACCTTTATGGCTCTAACCACCTTAATCTCGTTTGGTGCCTTGGCCTTTCTAATTTTGTCCCTGCATGCTTGTGTTGTTTTTTAATATTCATTCTTTGTAATTTGACCAAGTTTCCACTTTCTGTAGCACTCTTTTTTTGAGTTTCAGATCATTGACGATCTCTTGGTTAAGCCATGGTGCTCTCTTGTCATACTTCCTATCTTTCCTATGCCTGTATGTGTGTATAGGGATAATCCCCTCAATTCAAGGGGCTAATATCTCTGGAAGCATTCAGTATTGTAATGTTGATACATATCTGCACTGCTGTTGATTCAGTGCATCAAACAGAAGAAAGAGCCCTTTCACTGCTTCAAGCCGTCTAGTTCCAGGTCCATTGATTTAATAAAGACTTTAAAGGTCAGCAATACCCAGGGGGAGCCCTTAGTACTCTAACAACTGAAAATTGACAGCCTGTTTTATTTAAATTTCCTACCTAGGCAAGTTGTATCACTGAGACTTGAAATTAAATCTTGAAATTACAACTGACAAGAGTCAGATGCAGAATCATTGGAAAGGGCAGAAACGGTCTGAGTACAGGTGTCATTTTTGTGATTTTTTTACAGAGGAAATAAATTTCTTTAAAAGGGAATATGAAGTCTTTCCCGGGAACTTGTATAAAGTGGTGCATTTTGGAAATACATTTGAGCGCATGTTGTCACTACAGAGCTTACTGAGCTCCAGGAACCCGGGTTAGCCAAACACAGGTCTATGTGTCCACACTGCTGAGCGACACATGAATCACACTTGCATAGCCACTTTCACACTGGTGCTTTACTAATCTGGGAAAGGAACAAGGATTTCTGTGGGCATGTCCCATGTTTTTTAGCACTGCTCTAAGTTGTACCACTCTATGAATAGTTTCACAACGTATTACAGGAGAACTTGTCTGTCCTTCCCAAGCTGCTGTGTGGACATGTTCTTAACCTGCCAACTCATTAAACTAAAGCACTTTTGGCATGATATGATCTTCATTACTGTTTCCAGCCTCCATTCCATCTGGTAGCTAGTTATGGATCCAGGTTAGGATGATGACCTATTCCAGCTGTTGGCATTAATGCAACTCTCATTTTGGCAACAGGAGGCAAATACAGGCCATGAGACATAATGGAAGGCTGTGACAACCCTGTGTCTGAGAACCACACCCCAAAAGGCTCTACCTTCACCAGTGTCATATGATTATGATATGCTCTGTACAAGGTATACCACCTTCTTTGGTGGTATTTTAAAAGTCTTGATCTGCCAAACCATAATATCTTGTTGGATTGTATGTGCTGCCCTTGTATGTGAAGTTTTGAAACATTGAACATGCTATCAGGATAAATTGCAAGGTGGGAAACTCCCACAATCAGGCACAACAGTGGAGTGGCCAGATAGCATTAATGGCTATCTCTCACCCACTCAAGAATAGATTCCACTAACAGGAATTGTTTACAGTAAAGACATCATTGTAGGAAGCATCATTCGCAATGGGACTTTACTGAACAATAAGGAGACCCCACAGGTAACAAGCCTGATTGTTCTAGCAAGCTGAAACAGAGTATAAAAGGGGGAGTGTGACATCATCACTTGGCTCCACTCCCATACAACTGAACACTTGAAGTGTTGTGTAGAAGACAAAAGAACTTTGAAAGGTGGGGAGGGGAGTTCCAGGCAGGGAAGGTTGCGCAGCCTGCATTTAAGAAACTTATTGTATCTTCTAACAAGGATGTGCCATTGCTAATTCAAAATGTTGTTAGTGTGTAGATCTTAGACTGCAAGCTGATGTTTATTTCAGTTGGTAACTACTTTTAATCTCTTTACACTTGCCACTTATAATCATTTAAAATATATTTTTCTGTAGTTAATAAACGTCTTTAATCTTAACCGGTGTGTTTTTGAGTGAAATGTTTATACAAACTTCCCATTAACAAATATTGGTGCACATTCCTTCCACTTTGGCAGAAGGATGGACTGGATAATAATCTTCACTGGTCAGACTTTTTGGCCAGGATTAGACAGGATAGATCCTGGGGCCCAGGGCTGGGAAATCAGCTAGAGTGTCTCTATTGTTGGCTCATGAGTGGCTGGAAAGCATTCATTGAACTAAGTTGAGTACGGTCCCTGCCCGTGGAGAGCTGTGTATGTGCAGTACCTGGCAGGGGTTTGTGACTTGTCACAACATCACAGTGTGAGAGGAGCCCAAGCTGGTCAGACACAGGGCTCAGTGGTATCCTAGCTATCAGGTGGTACTCCAGGGGTTCTGCATACCATCACAAAGACATTTCAGCATCAGCTTGGAACCCTCAAAAGACCGTGGGATGCCTTGCTGAGTAGAGCCTACAGGCTGCATGGAGACATGGTGGACTGGAGACAGCTGATGCAGGTTTTTAACAGCTATCGGATCCCCCTGTGCTGACCAGTGGTGCTGGGTCAGGACCACAAGCACAAAAAGGCAGGACTATATGGACATTCAGAACCGAGATGACCTGCAATGGCTCCAGAACTTCTGTATGAGGAAGGCCACCTTTATGGAGCTATCTGAGAAACTTGCCACAATCTAGGGCCAGGACATGCAGATGAGTTGTTTTATCAGTCCAGAAGCATCCATTGTCATCTGGAAGCTGGGTATCCCAGACTGCTACATGTTGGTGGCTAACCAGTTTGGTGATGGCAAGTTAACTGGTGATGCTGTGTTGATGGAGGTTTATGAGGCAATTCTTGCTCTGCTTTACCCATGGGTGGTGAAGATTGTTAATGTCCCTGAAATAACAGGTGGCTTTGATAGAATGAGGTTCCTAAACTGTGCTAGGGCCATTGACACGTGTGCCCATTGTTTGCCTCCACAAGGTTCGTAATACTGTCACCCAGAAGGTGCTACTTACTCATTGTGCAGGCCTTCGTCAACCACAGAAGAAGATTCATTAACCACCAATGTCGGATGTACCAGTAGGGTGGATGACACCAGGGTGCTCTAAAGGCAGAGGTTACTGCGACAAAAAAGGACTTTATTTCCTCCCAGTAATACAAATATCAATGGAGTGTCTGTGCACACTGTTTTTTTAGGTGACCAAGCCAGTTCTCTGCTTTCCTGATTCATGAAGCCGTTCCCTGATTTCAAAGCATCTTACAGAAGAAGACTTAATTACACCATGACCAGTTGCAAGATGGTGGTAGAATATGCATTTGGCTGACTGAAGGCAAGATAGGACTGCCTACAAACCTGTTTGGATGCCCATGTGCCCAGTGCTATTTGTGGTATTGGGGCGTGCTGCACACTGAACAACATATTTGAGGATAGGAGGGAGAACTTTCATTAGGAGTCATAGGGGTCATAGACTCTGCTAATTTACAGGCTTGGTACAGGTGACCAGAAAGTGTGCTTCTCTACACTGCAGTCTAGAGATAGATATAGATATGCATGTTCTGCATGCGTCCCTGTACTTACAGACATTGCTCAGCTTGTACTAATAATCCTGGCTTTGAACTCATAGAACAGCGTGTGCTAGAATAAATCACTAGTTTCATATTTAAAATATTCCCCCTCCATCCTTGCTAGAAATCTATCTTGGATCACACATGTCTGGGTTGGGGAGAAAGAGGAGGGAAATGTCATTACTTCCACCCTCAACTGAGCAAAGGCCATCTCACAACATTTAATATGCTCCATAACAATAATTACATTGGTCAGAAATCTGCAAAATTCTGTCACTTATATTGTAATTACCCCTGCCCCCTCCCCACCCCCCCGCGGACAATAACAAAGATTGTGATAGTGTCTTACCCAGCTGTTGCTGTTCCTTTCCTACAGTCTGTTCCCCTGCCTCATCCCTGCAGAGGTCTGTGGATTCCAGGTCAAGGATATCCTCTAGTCCCTTTTCCTGCAGGGTCTCTTCTAGCTCCTCCAATCCGTCTGGCCCCTCTCCAGAAATAAGCACATTCGGCCTCAAAAGCCAGTCCAGAACAACAGTGGGTTCTATGCTCAGGACAGTGCAAAACACCCGATCACACTCCTTATGGTAGAAGCAGGTTGACGGTTAGTTTCTAGACTTGGGGAGGGAGTCTTTTGCTTTGTGGTACATGGTCTTCAGGTTTTTTTTATTCTCTCTCTGCTCTGACCTGCCATCCAGTTAATCCCCTCCTCAGCCAGCTCTTGAGGTGTCTCTACGCTACAGGATTCTTTTGATGGTGTGTAGTGTACATACACATATAGCCCTAGAATGGACATAAACAGCAATGTAGATGGTCAGGCACAGATTAATTCAGTAGAGTAAAGAGATACCTGAAGGGTGTGAGTATGTACCTGGAGTACATACCCGGAGTGAAGATCTTCTCCAACATAGAAAAAGGTTCCAGCCATAGGGGGGGCAGCAGGAACTCTGTCTGGTGCCAGAGCCCTTCCCTGTGCTGGAGCCCTTTTCTGCCGCATGGAAAGACTGGCAGTGGGGAAAGACTCTTGCACAGGGAGACATTGGGGAAAAGGCTCAACCTTTCTGCCTCCCCCATCAAGTTTTTCCTAAAGGCGCTAGCTCGTGTTGTACCTGAAGACCTTCCCTTGCTGCCTTCCTTCTGCTGGAGTCATTCACTGATGCGTAGTTAGATGCTGCAGTGTGGGTATGGTGCACTTCTCATTGCAGTGTGTAGCTATATGTATGCTATACACCACCAAAAGTGGTGTGTAGTGTAGACATAGCCATGGAAGGGTGGAACATGGGGTTTAAATGCTGACCCTCTTTATATAAATTGGTAGGTGATTTCTGGTGCATTAGAAAGGAATAGGTTGAAAGGTAGGAAGGTCTGGTCCCAGGGAATTGTGGGAGGGCAATCAACAGCTGAATTTTGTAGCCCAGCTTACAGCTGGCATCCATACTGCAAAGTAAACAATTTAGAGCCAGAGTTAAAGCAAAACCCAGGCTCTAATCTATACCTGCAGCCTAGAAAGCAAGCCTGTGTTCAAAGCACATATGAGCCTGGGTAAAAGGTTTTTGTATGTGGATGTGAGGGGAGTAGGGCTGGGTAAGAGCCCTGGTGACTTGGGCAGTGAACACATACCCTAAAACTGTCCATGTATAGTAGCTTTAAAGGCGTTTTGTGATAGAATTCAGTACATTGAACAAGGAAGGAGGACTAAAGGAAGATCTTTTGTACTTCTGTTTTTAAAATTAAATGAGAAAATGGTAGAGAATATATTGATATAAAAACCATTCTGTGCTGTGGTAAGTGAAGAGCCAGTAACCAACACAAACGTGCAAGCAAAATTGCAACTTCCTGTTCACGCCAGAATTATTCTAAAGGATGGAAAAAGGAGGATTCCCTTGAGAAAAGAGTGAGTGATGACCCATAGCAGATCAACCAACAAGTGACATGTTGCCCAGCATGGACATACGTCAAAAAATTACTCAGGAAAAGGGAGGTGGAGAAGAAGAGGTTTTCATAATTAAAAACCAAACAAAAAAACAAACACCCTTTCTCCCCCAAAACAAAAACTAATAAGGAAAAATCACATTATGTAACTATCATAGCTAATATTAATGTAACCACATTAGACTATGTAGCTACCAAGAGTAATTCGCATTCAGATAGATAAAAATGGCAGCAAAGGGACTTTTTGTGTGCATATAGTTTATATGATCTGGGACTCTGAATGCCCTGATGGACACAAGTGAGCCCCTCCTTGACATTTTCGGTGACGTGCAGAACAGCCTGTCTGCTGGCAAATTGACATAAATCCTCTCCATTAAAAACAGGAGAAAAAGAGTTCTACCGTCTCCATTTCACCATTAAAAACTTTACGTTAAAAACAATCTTGCTATTGTGGCATATAATATTTAATACTATGGCACCTTTGCAGTTAACCCATTACATGCTAAAACATAATAGTTAAAAATATAAAACTTCCTCTCTGACCTCAAACAAATGATTGAGAATCTTTCCCCAAGACAGCCCCCGAACTTCTGTGTGATAAAGTAACTCATCGTGCTTAGCTCCCATATCATCACACAAAACTCTGAACAGACTTACACTTATTGAGCTACTCTTGATGAAGTTGACTGTGTGAACAGCTTCATGGAGAACTTGTTTTAGAATGGGTGGCATTTTTTTTTGCAAATAGGGCTTGCTTGTCCATAATACAGTGAGTCCAAACTGCTTGCGGTGCAACAGCCTGCACTCGGGTGACTAGCTTGCTGTTTTTTCCAGTCATTGCATGAGCACCATCATAGCAAATTCCTATACAGCACTGCCATTCCAAGCCAGAATCAGAGACAAAAGCATCCAAAGGTGTGAAGAACTGTTCCCCTGTAGCATGCTATGGTAATGGCCAGCAGACCAGAAATTCTGGTCACTGCTGCTTGGAGTTTTTTGTCATTCTCAAATGTTACATATGTCAGCATCTGAGCAACACTTGACATATCTGTCATTTCGTCAAGTTTAATGGGGGAAAAAAGAACTGCGCTTGCTTTTGGCAATCACTTGTTCAGTCATGCCATTTACCATACTGTGACTATGTCTGGCAATAGTGTAATTAGACCCGGGAATTGAATCAAGTTGAGTTGCTGCAGCCTGGGTCAGTTGACTTGGACTTGTGGGGCTTGGGCTGCAGGGCTATAACATTTTATTGCAGATGCTTGGGCTTGGACTGGAGCCCAGGCTCTGAGACCCTTTCCCTCGACATACCCTAAGTGACCTTGCTGAAGTCAATCTCTCTGTGCCTGAGTTTCCAATCTGTAAAATGGAGAAAATACTTCCCTGCTTCACAGAATGTTGTGAGGATAAATTCATTTTGTGTGTGAGGTGCTCGTTTACTATGAGTATGGGGCCCAGATGAATACCTAGATAGAAAATATCATAAGATAGCCTCAGACAATCCCACCTTACATTTAAAACAAAACAAAACAAACAACCTTCAAACTATTAGGTTGGTCTGTTTGTTTTTGTTTGTTTGTTTTTAAAAAGACTCCGTCCTCTCTAAGGATCCCAGCCACCCCAGAACTGTCACCCGAGTGCAGGCAATTTTCTCAAATACCTGAGAAAATTGTTGCGCCTTGCCGCAGGTAGTGAATGTTAGGAAATATCACAATTTCAAACCTGTTGAGAGTAAATACCAGGTGTACACGAGGTTCTCGTATGTATACAGATCATAGACCATTTAGCACTTTAAACCATAGGTCAAGACCAAAATCTTAAACTCCACCCAGAAACTAATAGGTAGCAAATTACAAATCACCTGTGCATATATGTACTCTTTCTAATCTAATTTAGATTTTTATATGTAATATATTTTTGCCAAGATAATCCTAACAAGTGGACAGCAGCTGTCTATATTTATCTAAATTTTTGAAAGATTTTAAGGGATAAAGCTATGTAGAATGCATTGTAGCATTTTGATGACAAGGCAACAAAGGCATGAATAACAATATCTGTATCTGAAAGAAAAGGTTGCAGACTTCTGACTAAACATAGATTGCAGGTGTGTGGGAAGCAGTTCTGGTCAATGTTGCTGTATTAGAGCTTGTCTACACTTACAGTTGCACTGCTGCAGTTGCGCTGCTGTGGTGCTTAGTGAAGATGTTACCTACACCAAAGGGAGAGCTTTCCCTGTCGGCATAGGTACTCCACCTCCCTGAGAGGCAGTAGCTATGCCAACAGGATAAGCCATCCTGTTGGTATAGTGCTAGCTATACTAGAGGTTAGGTTGGCATAACTACATCATGAGTTATGTGACGTGATGTGGCTACACTGACTTAAGTTGGTAGTGTAGACCAAGCCTTATAGAAGAGATGAGGAGCTAATAAAAGTCTCCATGCACTGAATGTGTGTAACAGTTAGCAGGTGCATACTCTCAAATAAGGGGCTCACATCTACACCATCTCCGTCATTTATGTGTTCCAGCTGGGTCTCGTATTCTCTGTAATAAATAAAATTTGTGGCTGCTGTAAAGAGATTATAAATTTTAAAATTTTAAGATTTTAAAAGTAGGAGCCTATAATTAGACTATGCTCTTAAATGCTGAGCTCCCAGTAGCTTCCACTGAAATGAGCAGGAGCTGCTGGGTGGTCAGCAGATCTGCAAATCTGGTAATTTTTAGGCACCCATTTTCTAAAAATCTTGGCCTAAATATCTAGCCATTAGGTTTGTGAAGGAAACTTTCCAAGTGTGGGCTTAAACAGTGTTGTTTCCTTGAGTCTACACATACACAAACAATATCTCTAAGACAGTTGTGAATTGCCCAATATGTCTCAATTGAACATTGACTCCGAACCCTAGTGATAATACTTGAAATGTCAACTTCATTGATTGTTTCACAGCTGATCCTATAACTATTCTGTGATTGATGGTAGAGCTTTAGGATAGAATGACTAGTTTTTTCCTCCATAGACTCATAGACTCATAGGTCAGAAGGGACCAATATGA
>ML675616.1:23249486-23277934 GCA_007922155.1 Mesoclemmys tuberculata
AGTTCCCATCCCATCCAACATTCCCACAGACCATTGAGCAGACTTCTTCTTCTACCATTCTGCTTAGGAAAAAATATGGTGGTAAATATGCTCCAGCCAGTAAAATTAGAAAGCAAAAAAAGTGAAATTGAATCGAAATGTCTATATTGCAGTGTTAGAAAACTTAGAAAACAAATAACCATAGTATTCTTAGAATAGCCTGTGAAATTGCAAATAGAATGTAGCCATTTACAGCTGGTGAGAAGATAAAAGCATTATTGACCTTCTACATTGGACAGGTTTTAGTAGCAGTTGTAAATCATGTTATGAGTATATAACAAAATATTCCTTGAAGATTATTGTAATAGCTTATGCAGCAAAGGGGGAAGCAGTCACAAATAGTGTTGGGTGGACTGGTTAGATAAAAAAACAAACAAATTTATGCTGGAAACTGAGTATAGTTGGATATGTGATGCAGAGGTTGAGGAAACAAATGGACTGTAAGTTCTCCATCTACTTGCCCCTCTGCCCTGTAATCAGCAAATGGATTCTTTGGGACCATGGCTATATCTCGAATATAGGATGGGACTTTTACAAAACAAGTACTGTCCCTGGAATGCCAGCATCCCTCTGAGCCCTGCATCAAAACAGAGCTTTCCAACTTAGAGTCTGGGAATGTAAGACCAGCAGCCTAATAAATACATAAAGGGATGGATCTGTACGCCCAATCCAAGGTTTCATCCCCTAGCACCATTCTGATCTGCACTTGAGGTTGAGTGACCAGTTTGAGGTATCTTATCAGCCTTGAAAGGTCAGCAACCACATGTTTATTACATCAGTAGTATTTCTGCTGCTCATGGTGCTCCTAGAACTTTTTCTGGTGTTCCACATGGTGAATTCTCTTATACGTATTGACCATACTTGACAACTCACACGAGGCAACCTCAGGAATTGTGGGGGGCAGGAAGTTCACCAGTCCAGGGTTTCTTTACAGCTGCAGGTTTTGCAGACTGTTTGTGAAAAATTATTGCCTAGGTTAACTTGTTGCAGCCTCTGCTATAGTTTAAAATTGGAAGCAGTTATTTGAATAACAGTTTTTCCCCTTAGCTAAAATGACTTTGAGTGGTTCTTATGAGACAGGGACTGAGTATATTGGTATAAGCAGAAATATCAGGATGAATTTATAACGCAAAAATGTCTGACAGTGCTGTGCATCGTAATACATGCTTCAGATAACAAGAACAATTAAATACAACAGCAAGCATTTTCTTTAACCTACTTCTATATTCTGACACAGAAAATTAATCAGTCAAAAAAAATTAAGTTTCTTGTTTCTTAAAAAAGAAAAAATAAGATCTGCTTATGTGGAAAATTAATGCTGTAAGCTCTCCAAGAGCAGCACTCCCTTCTTTGCTCCTACAGCCCCTTTCAGCACGTTGAGTTAGCAGTCTAATACAAATTGAAAACTCCTTCAGGCAGGGCTCTCGTTTCTTTATTTGCATGTAGATTTATGCACATCAGCATTTTTTAATAATAGCAGAAACTGTTTTTCACAGGTAAGGGATGGTGTATGTGCCATTTTTTTTAATATTATGGTCAAAGTTAAATAACAAGTCATAATGATTAGCTGCAAATATATGGCAAAAGAAGACTACAATGGAGCTACTTTGTAATAGTATTTTTAAAATATAAGAATTTTAAAGCCAATACAAAATTGACTTTAATGTAAAAATTTAAATTTTTAATTTAATTTTAATCTGGAATAATATATTGGAACATTTGGATGGCTTAATGTTTGCTCGGACTTCATGCTAGCATTTCTGTTCCCTTGATACCGCAATGATGGGGTTAAACAGATAGATAAAATAGGATATGATACTTAAAAAAATAGAAATTGCAATATTTTTGCTCTGAGAACTAGACTATTTATGAACTGCTCTGTTGCTGTTGTGTGGTGATATATTAATAAATGATCACATACTGAAATTAATTTAAAAAAATGATTACTGAGCAAATATTAATACTTTAGACAAAAGTCACCAGGTGCCATTGTAGCAGTCTTAAACATTTTTTTTTCATAGCCTGAGAGCAAGCTTTTAGTTTTTGAAGAAATAATTTAGGCTAATTTTATTATTGTGACATGCTGTATCCCATGTACACCCTTATAGTGCGATTTGTGTAGCGTTCATATTCACCCTTATAATCTAACTGCGTATTGTCTAATGCAAAGTATGTCATGTAAGGTGTTTTTGGAATGCTTGTGACATACTGACATTTATTGTTATGGTGGCATGTTTCCTGCAACGTCATACATATGTGCAGATATGAAACTCTGTCATATCCTCAAATGTGTCTCACATGGCTTGGATAGATGCAGACAAACACAAAGCTGTGGTTGCACGCCCAGCAGAGGCATGCCTACAGGAAGAATGGACTGGCCTAAGCACCTTTCAGCACTTTGGCTCAAGAAAGAAAAATCATGCCCATTGCCCGGACATGGATGATCACCTGGCCCCAGGGGGTGTCGAGGAAACTTGTTAAAAAGAAAGAGGCATTTTTCTCTTGAGGCTCTCCCCAGGAATCTATCTCCCAAGCGACATCAAAGACTGGCACCTACCCACAGGGAGGGAGAGCCTGGTTGCAAGACGCATTGCAACCAGCCTGTGTGGTAAGCTAACATCATAGACTGTAAGAGACTGAAATATTAATCTCAGTTTAGGAGACGTTACCTTTTAGTTAATTGTGATTAACTCCTTGACTCAGTATTACCTTTTGATTTATATTAATCTGACTTGGATTCATTTAAAATCTTACTGTAGCAGTGGTGTACCGTGCTTTCCGGCGCCCAGGGGCACTGAACCCTGCAAGATGGCAGTTCCTGGGCTTGCATCTGGGGCTGAGGGTGTTTGCTGGGTGTCTATCCCATGAGTGGTTGGCCAGAAGTGCTCCTTCACTAGGTCAGGGACTGATTACTTGCAGGAGGCTGGGCCTGGGCTGACCTAGAAGTGGGTGGTTCACACAGCAAAGTTGGGGCCCAGGAGTGAGGAATCGGATGACATGGCTACACTCCAGTCCAGATTGCGCCCCGCGGGGAGAGAGGGGGACGAGAAACATCCCAGTTATACAGTAGTTTTTTGAGAGAATCTGTGACAGCAGATTGCTGTCTTCTTTATTTCTCTATATTAAGAAATAATATAATAAGAAATAATTCTTGTAATAAAGTAGCTTCCTGGGAAATGGGAGTTGGTTTGTGGACTGAGAATTTTAGAAGAGGAGATTGCTTGCATGCTGTTTCTTACTGCCTCTATTTCAGGTCCGATGTATATATGTAAATAAAGCAAGTTACACCCAGAATACCCGGAGCTGACATCACTGATTTTCTCTTTGACTGGGAAGCTACCTGTAAGGTTGCAGAATTCTGCTACCAATCAGTAAATAGGAGATGCTGGTGTTGAAAAACTGTTTGACTGCTGTAGCAGTCATTTCATGTAATCAGAGAAATTAAAGCTGGAGCTTTTAAGTTACTGTGGTTATGAGGCTTCTCTTGAAAGACTATTCTGTAGTCTAATGGATTTCATTATTAGGATTTTAAATGTCAAAAAGAAATGTAGTCCATGCTACAAATTAATGGCTTAAAAATTCATTTTAAATAAATTAAGCTATAGGAGCACAAAGAATAAGCAACTCCTGGTTTTGCATGTTTGCCTTATTTTGTTGCTTATGTTTGTGAAAATGTAGGGAATTTGTTGACTAGGACATGCAGGTGAATGAGGACAGACACAGAGATGGATTTAAGCAGCAGGCTGCAACTTTATTAACATAATACTTAGGAGGAGAACTATCTGCTCCATTTCCCCCCGGCTCTCACGTACCAGGGCTTTAAATGGGTCCAGTATGGACATTACATGATGGGAAACCTGTAACTCATAACTCAGGGTAAACTGTCCTCTGCCTACTTCTATGTTTCAGCTCAGTCTTTTGCATTCTCTCACCCTGCCCCCTGCAAGGGGGACAGAGGATACTAAAGAAATTGTGAAGACTTCATGTCTCTCCTCCCATAGTCATAAAGATTCACCAGTGAAATTGCAGGTCTCTTACTTCTGGGAGCTGGTTCTTTTGGCCTTTTCTCTGTACAGGACTGCAAGTTGCAGTGAACTATACATTCATACAAATTACTAATATTTTGAAGTCCTACTTCTATTTAACTTACCTTTGCCTCCCTAATTATGTGAGGAGGGTGAAAGAACACACTAAGTCTCTGTCAGTTTGGTCCAAAAGGAAAACATTTCTTCCTGACCCCCAACAGGCATTCAGTTAGATCTGTACCTACAGCATCCTAAAAACACAGCTTTTGTACTATAAGTGCAAGGAGGGAGGGTGGCAAAGCTGAAATGGAGTGAGCAGGTCCAAAAGACCCAGAAAAAGGCTTACATTAATGAGAGAAGGAATGAGGTGTCGATCAGCTCCTGTTTTTCTCTGTCTGGCTAATGAGAGGCAGAGAGTTTGTGGAAAAAAAGGGGGCCATCATAGCATTTCCCCAGCATGTACTCCCCCTCCCTTTTGTTCACCACACTGCTGGTCCAAGATGTTTCTGTGCATAGTAATAGTAATATGTTTGTTACATCATGTGTATGGTTATGGGGCTTTGCTATGTGATATGTCCAGAGATGTGTCTCATGGCTTAAAACATATCCAAGCAAGACTGTCTGAGTAGAGGGGCACTTCGCACCTCATTAAGGCTTGTATAGAGGAACCCAGCTTAACATTTCAGTAACAAAGGTCTGGCCTAGATGTCAACAAATGAATCCACAAAGGACCTCAGTGACTCAGGGCATGGAGGGAACCATACTCGGACATTGTTTGTCACCTGACCCTGGAAGGTGGGCGAAGCCTCAGAGGGGAGAAGGAACACTTTAAAAAGGGGAGACATTTTACTGTTCTCTTTCTCTCTTCCACCTCTACCTACAAACATCACCAAGCAACTGAAATGTTCACCAAGAGGAGAGCCTGACTGGAAAGTAATTTAGCCAGCTTGGAGTGAGAATCATCTGAATTTGTAAGGTTGCTGAAAGTATAAATTTCAGTTTAGAATGCGATTTGCCTTTTGTTTTCTTTTGATCAAATCTGTCTTTTTTCTTCTGCCTTATAATCACTTAAAATCTTTCTGTAATAAATTAATAAATTTGTTTGTTTTATCTATAACAGTGCTTTTGATTTAAAGTGTGTTAGAGACTCCATTTGAGGTGACAAGGCTGGTGTATATCAATTTCTTTGTTAAATTGACAAACTGATTATGATCTTGCAGTGTCCATTGGGCAGCACTGGACGTTGCAAGATGGCATTTCCTAGCATTGCATCTGGGACTGGGGGATATTCGCTGGGGTCATCCTGTTTCATGATCTAAAGAGTGACTTGCCAGGAGCACTCTGTCACTCAGTTGGGAGCAACTTGTTTGCTGGAGGCTGTGCATGATCTGCCCAGGAGATCAGCAAAGCAGAGTCAGAAAGGCTCCAACAGTGGGGCATTGGGGTGACACAGAGATTCACCAGTTCAGATTGCAAAGGGGAACCTCACAGTGGTGCAGCAAACAGGGTATATGTACAGCTTATTACTCTGAATGAAGTTCACACTTTAAGCACTGATATTTGTGATTTTAAGTGAGCCTTAAGTGCAGTGGCTAAGAACAGTCAGGAGGAAGTCACCATTTTGTTGTTTTCTGTTTGTTTATTTCGGGTGAGGGAAATAAACTCAGGAAAACATAAAAATGTCTACCAGTGAGGCAGCTTCAAAGCTGAAACTTGCAAGGCTGGAATCGCAGGAGAAAGAGAGGGAACACGAGTTTTAAAAGTGGTAAGCAGAAATGAGGCTCAAAGAAGAAACTGCAGCCAGAGAAGCAAATGAGGCTGTGGAGGCAGCCACATACCAGTGTATCCTGGAGCTGAAGGAGCAGGAAGCAACTTCCGTTGCAGCCAGAGAAGCTACGGAGAGAGCCATGGTGAACAAAGAGCAAGACAGAAGATACCACCTGGAGATGATGGAGAAACATGGGAGTATCACAAGTACCCCAACATCTCCCTCCACACCTAAAACTCCCAGCTTTGATAAACTGTGTTCTGCTAACAAAGAGACAGAGGCCATTGAGGAGTACTTCACTACTTTTGGAAAGTTCTGTGAAGTACACAGAATTCCTGAGGATCAGAATTCCCACCCTCATTGCAAAACTCTGGTAAAACTTTGTCTGTGTTTAATGAAATGCCAGTTGAGGAAGCTTTAATGTATGCAGAGTTTAAGAGGGCTGTCTTGCAAAGGTTTCAGATTACTCCTGAAGTGTATCGGATGAAATATAGAAATCTTAAAATGGGTACAGGCGTGAGTCGTAGTAAATATGCTTGTATTGTGTGATTGTTGAAGAAGTGGGTGAAAGGAAAGGGTGTTGAAACCTATGAATGATTCTTTGGCCTCATAGCCCAAGAAGTTTCTAAGCATGTGTACAGATGATGTAAGGAATAGCCTGTGGGATAAAGATTTGAAACCTGTAATAGAAATGGCTGCAATGACACATGCCTTTGAACAAGCACAGATGTCTATGGGCCATAAGCCTCTGAGGGAAGGGCATAAACCCAGTTTTAAAGGAGGATCCCATTTTATCCCTGTGAAGGAGGGTGGATGAGAGGGTAGGTAATCACCCCTCAAGAATCATTCTTCTCCTGGAAAACCCCACCCTAAGCCACCCATGAAAGAGGAAGGCACGAGGTGTTATTGATGCAACTCCACTGAGCATTTGAAAAATCAGTTCCTGGAGCTGAAGGTGACTAATCCCTCCCCCACCCAAGTGAATGCAGTGATACTAGCACCTGAAGCCCCAGAGGCACCCCCTGTTTACATGGCTGGCTTTGTGGGTGTTGGTCTTGAAAGGGAGGATGAGTTTATCAGAGATATCAAGATACATGGCAAGGAGTCTGTAGGTGGCAGGGCCCCAGAGAGCAACATGTTACCTGGTCAGAAAGCATTAATCCAAGTAATGGGAGGTGGTAGAATTTGGGTACCTGTGGCTAATGTGCAGGGTTGTGTATGAAGGCTTGGAAGGCAGTCTAACGGTGGAGGTCGAGATCCCCACGAAAATGTGAATTGGGAATGACTTTCTATAGGTGGCTAAGGCTATTAGTGTGGTCACCTGCAGTGGCCAGGAATACCATGCGGGGATCCCAGGGGTTGGGGTGAGCCCTCAGGAACTGCAGCTGTGGAGTCTGGCGCATCTCCCAGTGTGTGTGGGGTAGGGGAGAGGAGGCTGAGGCTGGCTCCCCCCCACCAGAGGTGAGGGAAATTACCTCTGTCACTGAGGAAACAGTCCCTAATGTAGGCTGCCAACATTTTGCAGATGAGCAAAGGGCAGATGCCTCTCTGGAGAACATTAGGAAGTGTGTCTCAGAGGGAACCCCGGGGAAGGGGAAATGGAGAGAGATCCTTTGAAGAGGATGGGAGGTTGTATAGGTAAGCCCCTGTAGGAAAGACCAAAAGCCCAGGCAACCCTATAAGCAGTTGGTTGTGTCCACCCAGCACTATGGTGAGTTAATGCTATTGGCACATGATTGCCCTTTTGCTGGACACTTAGGGACACAAAGATCCTATGACAAGTTAAAGAAAAACTTCTACTGGTCAGTGGTACAGAATGATGTAAGGAGCTATTGCAGGTCTTGAGAGCTCTGCCAAAAAAGGAAAAGACCTGTAGAGCCCCAGAAAGTCCCCTTGTGCCCTTTGCGCATAATATAAGAAGCATTCACGATGGCAGTGATGGACATTTTAGACCCTATGCCTTGTCCCACACACAGGGAGAATAGGTATATTTTAGTGGTGCTGGATTTTGCCACCAGATATCCCAAGGCAGTGGCTCTGTCCAATATTGAGGAAGAAACTGTGGCAAGAATACTCCTCACAATTTTTAGTAGGGTGGGTTTCCCCAAAGATATTTTGTCTGACCATAAGTCGAACTTTGTCACAACTGTTCACTGAGCTGTGGAAATTATGTGGGGTAAAGTAATTGAAGACTGCCCCATATCACCCAGAGGCCAATGGATTGGTAGAGAGGTTTAATGGGACCCTAAAATCTATGCTTGGAATTTATGCAAACAAGAGGGGACAAAAGTGGGATGAATTGTTGCCATTCCCAATGTTTGCATACAGAGAGGTGCCTCAAGAATCAACAGGGGTTTTCCCCCCTTGATCTTCTATAGGGGAGGAAGGTCAGGGGGATCCGAGACTTCATCAGAGACTCCTGGGAGGGAGGCACTGAGATAAAGGAAGAGCCAGTGACTGAATATGTACAGAAGTTCAGGAAGGAGTTAAAAGATACGATGGGTATGGTTCAGGCAAATCTTGAAGACAGTCAGGCTAAACAAAAGGCATGGTATGATAAAAATACTTGTAAACACTCTTTTGTAATGAGGAACTTGATATTGGTGTTGAACCCTATGAGGAAATGTAAAATGCAAAACAAATGGGATGGGCCTCATGAGATAGTAGAGGTGGTGTCTGAGGACACATACCGCATTAAAAAACCTCAGGATGACGCTGTTTTCCAGTGGGTGCATGTAAATAGGCTGAAGGCTTATCACAACAGGTTGGCCATGGTAAACATGATCTGCTGTGCAAAAGGGGAAACTGAGGCACCAGGCTTCATTGACCTGATGGCAGAATGCCAAAGTGAAGCAACCCTAGAGGCTATTGACACCTGCAGTGATTTAACACCACTTGGAAGGACAGAAGTGGTGTCAGTGCTGCAGGAACACAAAGAGGTGTTTTCTAATAAGCCAGGGAAGATGCCCCTACTGTGCCAGAAAATTATCACTAATGAGCCACAACTCCCTCCCAGCAGACTCTACTGGGCCACTGGCAAGGTAGAAGAGCACAAATGAAGACACAAATAAAGGTACAAATGAAGACAGGTGCAAAATTTGGGGGTGATCAAAGAGTCTGACAGCTCATGGGCATCACCTGTGATCCTAGTCCCAAAAAAGGAAAACACAAGAGTTTGTGTTGATTACAGAAAACTCAGTGCTGTTACAGTGCCACACTATGTATACCCCATGCCTAGGATTGATGACATGCTGGATATCTGAAGCAGGGCCAACTATCTGAGCCCTTTTGATTTGACTCGGGGAGATTGGCAAATCCCCGTAGATGCAGATGCTCAAAAGAAAACCGCTTTCATTACTGATAATGGACTTTGAGTTCACAGTGTTACCCTTTGGTTTGATCAATGCATTAGTGCGTTTTCAAAGATTAGTCAATTGATACTGAATGGTTTGCAAAGCTTTGCAAAGGCATACGTGGATGACGTTGGTGTATTCAGCAATACTTGGGCTGACCACAAAGAACACTTGGGAATTGTGCTGTCAAAGCTCAAGGAGGCAGGCTTCACCATAAAAGCCCTTAAGTGTAAAATTGGGGCAGCCAAAGTGCCATATTTGGGATACCAGGTGGGTGGAGGCCAAATCTCCTCTGACCCTTTAAAGGTGGAGGCTATTGTGAAATGGCCTACACCCCAAACTAAGAAGCAGGTTCAGTCTTTCATAGTGTGGCTAATTATTACAGAAGGTTTGTGTGTGAGTTCAGTGATATTTTTATCTCCAATCACAGATTTGTGTTAAAAGAATAAGCCAAACAGGGTTAACTGGACTGAGACATGCATTTGATAAAGTGAAAAAATCTTATCTGAAGGGCCTATCCTAGTTAGCCTTGACTTTGACAAGATGTTTGAACTGTGCACAGATGCCTCAGATACTGGTTTGAGTGCTGTGTTAGTGCAGACTGGGGAACATGGCAAGAAACACCCAATTGCTTTCTTAATCAAGAAATTGACTCCAACTGAACAGAATTATTTGCTCACAGAAAAGGTATGTTATGCCATGGTGCAGGCAGTGAAGCAATTAAGGCCCTATCTGTTTAACAGAAAGTTCAGAATCTTAACTGACCATTCCCCATTAATCTGGCTAAGTAAAATCAAAGGCTCCAACTCCAAACCCCTGCGTTGGCGGACCATGCTTCAGGAATTTAACATGGAAATAGTTCATATTAAAGGGAAAAACAATGTTGTGGCACGTGCTCTATACAGGAGGGAGGAGATCCCAACATACAGTCTTTGGATGGGCCAGTGACTAACTTTCCTGCAGCTTTGTAAGAGGGGAATTGTGACACACTGCACACCCCATGATAACCCTTATAATGTAATTGTATATTGTTTAATGCAAAGTATGTCATGTAAGATGTTTCTGGAATGCTCATGATGTACGAATGTTATTGTTATGGTAGTATGTTTGTCGCAATTACATTTGTATGGTTAAGAGACTTTGCTATGTGATATGTCCAAAGATGTGTCTCATGGCTTAAAATATGTCCAAGCAAGACTCTCTGAGCAGAAGGGCACTTTGCACCTCATTAAGGCTTGTATAGAACAACCCAGTTCAACATTCCAGGAACATAGGACTGGCCTAGATGTCAACAGATGACTCCACAAAGGACCTCAGTGACTCAGGGCATGGAAGGATCCATACTCAGACATTGTTTGTCACCAACTACGTCAGCATCGGTGTGGAGTGCCCTGCCAGCACCAAGCCTTTCTTGAAATTATTCGCCTTCACTGGTATTAAAGAACCGGCAAAATAAGCAGCGTACTGATTGAGGCTGTTCCCCTGCGCCGAAGAGGGATAAGAAGGCAGGGTCAGGCAAAGGACCTGCATGGGACCAATCACCTGCTCCACAGTGGGTAGAGCCAGCCTCTCTTCCCAGGGCTGTGAGCACTTTGAAGGAGCCACCTCCGACTCCTGGGAGTGGAAGGGGTCCCCTCCACCTAATGGTGCCCTCGATGCTGGAGGCCTTTCATGTGGCCAGGGACTCGATGTCACTCCCAGTGTCTCCCACTCCACTGGTCTTACCTTCGGCCCTGGAACTGGTAAAGGCACCTATCTCCAGGGGTAAACCTGCCATGGGGCCACTGCAGCAGTCAGTCGACTGGTGCCATTCCCTCTCTCAGCACCAGTAGACAACACCTCAGCCAAGATCTTCAGCGCCACAACAAAGGTCTCTTCTGTCTTGAACTTGGTCCCTGGCACCGCACTCCCGGTCTCCATCCCAGAAGAGAGACTCATTAGCTGCATATTGCCAGTCTTGGTCTCCCCATTACCGGTCATCACCCTTGCAGCAACGGTCACCAGTAGCATGGTGACAGTCACCAGACCCCTGGCACCGATTCCTGACCCCACGCAGCCAGACACTCCATCACAGCCTGCCATCTCGGCACCACTCCCCTCCTATGCAGCACCACTCAGGGGAATCCCATCACCAGTCACCATGTCCCTGGCACTGCTCCCTGATTCCACACTGCTGCTGACAGGAGGAACCACCGTCAGCTCCACCATGGTCCCTGACGGAGGGACTGTCCTTGGAGTCAGAGGAAGAGCCCAGTCACCAACCTCAGAAATGCAGGTCGGTGGGCGTACTACCATTAGGTACTGGCCCGGCAATGGGTGCCTGGCCTGAAGGGCAATGGCCTGTCCAGTGGCCATACTGGAACCTATGAGGGATCCTTGTGCCACCAGATCTTTAGTCACTCCAGTCTTCCACATCCACGTCTGGAAAATGATCCATGGCACTGACCAGCCCCATGCAGGACCTGGACTTGGGGTCTGATACTGGTACTGAACTGCAGGACCTGGCAGCAGAGACAACTCCCCTTGAAGAGGAGGAATCACCATTCCCTTCCCTGGTGTTACCATATTCCTCCTCGTCCCCCAGACGAGGTGGTGGCTGGACCGACCCACTCAATACGGCCAGATAATTTTCAGGCCCACCAAGAACTCCTTAAAAAGATTGCGTCCAACCTGGGCTTGGAGGCTGAGGAACTCACATAGCCTATGGACAGCCTCTTTGACATCCTGGCAGCCACAGTGCTGGCCTAAAGTCACACTGCAGGTGAACAAGGGCATGCTGAAGGTTGTCAAAGCCCTACAGCAGACCTCCTCCTCCCTGTCACCAATATCCAAAAGGGACAGAAAGAAATATTATGTTCCAGCCAAGGGATATGAATACTTGTTCTCTTACCCCTCTCTACTCTCTTCCTCCTCCTCTCCCCCTCCACCCCCCCCCCCCCGAATACCTGGTGGTGGGTGCGGTGAATGAGCGGGCCAGGCAAGTTCGATGCCAAAGAACAAGGACACTAAGAACTGGACTTGTTTGGAAGAAAGCTTTATTCCATAGCCAGTCTTCAACTCAGAATCTCCAACCAACAGGCATGACTGGGGAGATATAGTTATAATATTTGGGACTTGGTAGCATTACTGGGGAGATATTGTTATAATATTTGGGACTTGGTAGCCAAATTCAAGGACACACTGTCATAGGACACCAGATAGGAGTTTGTGTCCATCTTAGAGGAGGGCAAGATGGTAGCTAGAGCTCCCTCCAAACGGCATTGGATGTTGCTGATTCCGCGGCGAGGTCAAAGGTTTTGGTAGTATCCATGCAATGATGTTTCTGGCAGCAATCCTTAGGATTGTCTCAGGAGATGCAGCAATCTTCACAGGGCCTCCCCTTCGAGGGATGTGACAAAGTGGAGATATTCTTGGGGTTTTCTCTGAGTGCTGTCTGCCTCAGTTTCCTCAGTGTTTTACTCATGTATTTCAGTGATAGGACCTGGGTGTGTGATCATTGCAGAGACCACTAGAGGGAGGATGGGCCTTTCCCCAGCCACACGTACCCAGACAATAGCCAGGACTCCTCTGTCCTGGGTCAGCCAGCTGCAACAGATTGTAACAGATTGTGGCAGGTGGAATCAAAGAGGGATGGACACCTTGCCCAGGAAAGAGAATGGCGAGGGGAAAGGGACGTGGCTGGGGGTGGCTGGCTGAAAGGGGCATTTCCCTATAAGGGGTCACAGGGAGCAGAGCCCGAGAATGTGTGCTCTGGGGCTCCCCAGTTGGTCACTGCTATAACTTTTGATTCATCTGCTAACAAAGTCTTTCTACACTGTGATCCTGAGAACTAATAAACTCTTCTGACTTCCATGCTGGCTGTGAATTGCTTCTGACTGCAAGGTGGGCTATATGGCCCCTTTGGGCATGTAAGAGCTCTCCAGGGTCCCATCCAGAGGAACTCACTGCAGGGAGCTCAGGTGGAGCAAGGGTGCTGAAAGCTCTGAAGCCAGATTCCGAAATGGCAGCACTGATGCAAATGGGACCTGAGGGAAGACCCGAACACTAGAGTCCTGACTGGCTTCACCCCGTGTGGTTCTGGAGCACTGTTCTGTGGGATTCTGTCACAGGAGAACATCCTGTTTTCGGAGCAGATTGGTACCAGATTTCCCATCCTGAAAGACTCCAGGGCCACTTTACAATCCCTTGGCCTATATACACCATAGGTGTCTAAGAGACCATTCCAGCCACCACAGCCACAACCTAGATATTCGGGTCAGCCGTGGCAAGGAATCTATAAGAGAAGGAACAGAGATAAGGGGTTTAAGCACTGCTATCCCACTTCTTCCTCCTCTGCCACCCAATTAGGTCCTGTGCGCCATCATGGTGGCCTGTGGCAGTAGTTTTGAAGGTGTGCCTGAGGACAGCGTCCTAGTTACACCCTGCAGTTTTTTTCAGTACCCCCTCTCATACTCCCTCCCGTCCCTCTTTAGGGACCCTTCTCACGAGCAAATTCTCGTTCAGGAGATGCAAACCCTCCTATAGGAAAGGGCTGTGGAGGAAGTTCCTCAAGGGATATGATGGAAGAGATTTTATCCCCAATACTTTCTTATACCAAAGGCCAAAGGAGGCCTCAGACCTATCTTGGATATGCATTGCCTCAACAGATATTTCAAGAAATTGATGTTCTGCATGGTCTCCCTAGCCATCATCTTGTCTTTGGATCCAGGAAGTTGATATGCTGCCCCTGATTTAAAGGACATATATTTCCATTTTCCAAGGCCACAAGAGATTCCTCCAGTTTGTGATGGGCCAACAACACTACCAATTCATGGTGCTGCCCTTCGGCCTCTCTTCCGTCCCCAGTGTTTTCACAAAATGTATAGTGGTGGTGACTGCTAACCTGAGGTATTGAGGAGTTCAAATTTATCCATACCTTGACAACTGAGTCATCAAGGGAAGTCACAATCGCAGGTCCAGCACAGCATCAGCCTCTTGTGATCCACCTGTCAAAATCTGGACCTTCTCATGAATGAGCAAAAATCAACTCTCTCGCCTGTTCAACAGATAGAGTTTATAGGAGTGATTCTCAACTTCACACAAGCCAAAGCCTTTCTTCCAGAGTCTGGGTTCCAAGGGTCTCATTACAGATATACAATCCCACCTGATCACAACTGCTCAGTCACGTGTCAGACTACTGGGAGAAATGGCAGCATGCACGTATGTGGTCCAGCATGCTAGTCTGTATCTCTGACCCCTATAGTCGTGGCAAACATCGGTTTACACTCCCAGCAGGCATGATCTGGACCTTGTGGTCACAGTTCCACTGCATGTCTGGTCATCCCTAACTTGATAGACAAACCCTCTCTCAGCGTTACTGTGAGTGCCCTTCAAAGGGTTTTCCCCCTCTGTGACACTGGTTTCCAGTGCTTCAACGACCTCAGCACACAGGGACTCTGGATGCCGGAGGATCATCCCTCCCTATCAGTGTCAGAGAGCTCAAGATACTATGTCTGGCTTATCAGATGTTCCTTCCCAACCTGTCTGGCAAGATAGTTCAGATACTGATGGACAATACCATCATGATGTTTTACATCAACAAGGCGGTGCTCGGTTGTCATCTTTGTGCCAAGAGACTATCACTTAGGGACTTCTGTGCGCAGAACGCCATTCACAGTGTAGCTTCCTATTTCCCAGGCGTTAGGAATGCACTAGCGGACCTCCTCAGCAGGTTGTTTTTGTCTTGTCATGAGTGGTCACTCCACCCAGAGATTATCAGCTTGATTTTCCAAAGGTGGGGGACTCCCCAAATGAATCTCTTCTCATCCAGAAAGAACAGGAAGTGCCCCCAGTTCTGCTCCACCCACAGGCTCGCCAGAAGCTCTCTGTTCTATGCCTTCATGCTCTCCTGGCAGGGATGCTGCTGTACGCCTTCCCATCGGTACCACTGACCCACAGGATCCTGCTGAAGGTCAAGCAGGACAGGACAAATGTGATATTGATAGCTCCGGCGTGGCTGCGACAGCACTGGTTCAGCACTGTGCTGGAGCTCTCAACAGCAACCTCGCTGGAACTGCCACTTTGGCCAGACATTTTGTCCCAGGACCATGGCCGTCTGTTGCACCTAGATCTAACATCTCTGCACCTGACAGCATAGTTGCTACATAGCTGAATGCAGAGGAGCAGGCTTTACTCATCACAAGTTCACCAGGTTCTCATGGGCAGCAGAAAGCCTTCTACCCGAACAACGTACCTGGCCAAATGGAAGAGGATTTCCTGTTGGGCTTTGGACCAAAACCTTTCTCCTCAATACAGTCCATGCTACCTATTGCCTAGCCTTCTAATCATTTAAGCTTTACCTGGTAGCTATTTTGGCCTTCCACCCTCTGATCCAGGGTAGATCAGCTTTTTCCCATGACATGATGATCAGGTTCTTAAAAGGCCTGGAGAGACTCTAGTCACAAGTCAGAGATCCTGTTTCTCCCTGACACATGAATCTAGTCCTTTCAAGTCTCTCATCCTCTCACCCCCACCTTTGCGCCATTAGCATCCTGCTTTCCACTGCTTCTCTCCTGGAAGGTTTCCTTCCCGGTGGCGATCACCTCAGCATGAAGGGTTTCTGAGATCAGAGCACTCACTTTGGAACTGCCTTACATAGTATTTTATAAAGACAAAGTCCAGCTGCAACCCCACCTAGCCTTCTTACCAAAGGTGGTGTCACAGTTCCACAATAACCAGGATATATTCCTGCCTGTGCTCTTCCTGAAACTTCACAGATCCAATGAGGAGCATAGGTTGCACACCCTAGATGTTAGATGGGCCTTGGCCTTCTACACTGAAAGGACTAAACCCTTCCGAAGGTAGATGCAGCTCTTCATCACAATGGCAGAAAGGATGAAAGGTCTGCCGGTCTCCTCTCAGAGATTCTCCTCATGGATAACCGCCTGTATCAAGTGTTGTTATGAGCAAGCAAAGGTTCCTCCGCCAGCGATTGTAACAGATTACTTGACCAGGGCTCAAGCCTCATTTGCAGCCTTCCTGGAGTAGGTGCCGATCCAAGACATCTGCAGAGAGCTGCTACCTGATCTTCAGTTCATACTTTCACGTCCCATTATGCTATCACCCAACAGGCCTGGAACGACTCTAGCTTTGGTAGAATAGTATTGCAAGTGGCACATCCATGAACTCCAGGCCCTCCTCCAAGGATACTGCTTGTGAGTCACCTAACACAGAATAGACATGAGCAAGCACTCGAAGAAGAAATAACGGTTACTAATCTTTCATAACTGTTGTTCTTTGAGATGTGTTGCTCATTGCCATTCCAGGACCCGCCCTCTGTCCCCACCGTTGGAGTTGATGACAAGAAGGAGCTGAGAGGCTGCAAGACTGGTGGTGTCACATATACCACTGCATGAGTGCGGGGCTCCAGAGCCGGCCCTACAGATGCCATTAAGGCAAAAAAAAACCTCCGGCAGCCATGCACAAGTGCACGCACACACCTAGCATAGAATGGAAATGAGCAACATATTTCGAAGAACAACAGTTACAAAAGGTTAGTAATCATTTTTTACTGTCCATCACTGATGACCGTATCATGCCACTGAAGCCTTTGGTACCCATATGATCACTGTCTGCAGATCAGCATTCCTTGGTGTACATGCTTTGGAATTCAGTGGTGTTTCATTCTAATAATATATCCATATCCGGAAAGCTGCCAACACAACCAGCGCTAATCAAGATGTTTATTGGGGTCAGCTTAGAAAATCCTGTTTTCTGATCTTGTTCTTCTGTTTAATGTGGAGCAGCTGACAAAGATGATAGGAAGTGAAAACATCAATCCAGTGTTCTTCGCCTTCTTCATTGCCTACGTTTCATTAAATAAAGTTAATATAATTGTCGTTCTTTAGATCTGCAGCTCTGTGGCAAGCTTGACAGCTAGTTTCTACAGAAGCTGTTGAAGGGCCTGAAACATGACAGCAGCTTCTGATATATGAATGTCCATGTCCTTCGAGTATCTCCCAGCATTGTCTGTGACACTGCTCCAATATTTGAGAGTTGCTCCCTGTTCAGTATCCTGCCAAGGTGGCTATAATCTGGAGCTGGAGGCTGCTTGATGATTTAAAAAAATACAACATTAAGGAACAGGAATAGAATGGTAGGTAGGTAAATTTGGTGAGGTGCACTTAGGAAATTTAAGGTGATACATTTTATATTTGTAATATTACTGCTATTGATTGTTTCCTGGAATTATGAAGTGTATACATTTAGAAAGCCATCCTGTAACTAAAAAGAGTGACATTTGCTTTTGTTTTAAAGGCTGGTTTTTAAAAAATTTGCTTACATATTCCCTTGATTCCTCTTCCTGTCTCCCTGTTCTGCTGTTTGTTGTCAGAGCCATCATAGTTCCTTACAGGGAAGACAGAAAGCAGCTCCCTCTAGACCTAATTACTCCCACATTTGTCACAGAGTCGTTCTTTTAGATAAACTGTCACTGAATGTAATAGCCAGAATCTGATAACTAGAGGGAGGAAAAGACTTTTAGAGTGAAGTGAGCTCTTAAATTGTATTTCATATGAAGATCTGTATTGGACTGTCTCGTATCTTCTTTTTGTATTAAGCAGCATTTTTACCATAGCAGCTAGATTATAGAATCTTCCTAGATTTGTATTCTAGCTATTTTTTGAGGTGGTTTCGTAGATTCTAAGGCCAGGAGGGATAATTTAGTCTGACCTCCTGGATAACACAGGCCATGTTTCACACAGTTATCCTCATATTGAGTCAAATAACTTCTGTTTAACTAAATGTATTTTCCAGAGAAGTATCCAGTCCTGATTTTGATTTGTTCTGAGTAATTTAGCTCATTCTAATTGTTAATCTGTTTTTATGAGAATTAAAAGACAAGCTAGTGTTAAATTGCATAATGTAAGAATGAAATTTTGAGAGATACAATTCAGCATCTTTTCTGAAGATTTTTGGAGCTCTGAGAAGCGTGCCGGGCTTGGAAACATAAAGGTGAAGCCCTAAGTGCAATTTAACCGCATCTAAAAGTCTGGATTCGTTCTTGTTAGTATGAAGTGAATTATCATGATATAGTGAAAAAACTTGAGTAACACCTTTGAAGTCAATGGAGTTAAACCAGTGTAAAATCATGTGATGATATCAGAAGCAGGTTCCTAAACTCTGGATAAAATTCTGGCCTTATTAAATGCACTGGCTCTATTGAAATTGATGGGAATTTTGCCATTATTTCTCTGAGCATTACACTAAAATATGTGAATTAGAGATGTTATTGCCATGGTGCTGGCAGCTAGTCAGCTCTTGGGACGATTTCGAAGAAATGTTGTGATTGGTGTGTGTGTAAAAAAAGGCCTGTTAAAAAGGCCAGCAGACACATGCCAATTCCCTTGGGTTGATAAAAATCAAGAATAAATGTTAATTGTATTTACCTACATCCTGTTAGATGTATACCAGTGTAACCAAATTAACCTAAATCCTTTTCATGTCTTGTAACTCTATATTACCTTTACCTTTATAGTTTGCAACTATACTCAATTGTTGTTAGATCAAAAGGCATGTATTTAGCATTTAGATGTGAATTTACTTAATGACAAATTGTTTGGCTATCCAGTTATGTTTACAAGACCAAAGCCTTAAGGCTGAAGCATTCGCTATTTAAAGCAAGTGCCGTGAGGACTTTTTACAGACTCAAGTATCTATTCTTCATCAGAGGAAGACACAAGCTGTGATGGATTTTCTTGGAGGACATCTGTTGGCTTTCTCACTGTACCAGAGAGCTATAAATACGGATTAATGGGACTCATCTATTATCTCTGATCTGCTGAACTCTAACAGGGGGAGTTTTGACCCGTTGTACTGAGATCCCCAAGAAAGCCATTTTTTGGAAACCCTAAAAGATTCATGGAAGGACAGTAAGAGACTTATGGAGAATTAGCAGACATTATACCTCTGCTAACAGCTAGAATTATATTCTGATTCAACTGTAATGTATTTTATCTGCTTTGATCTTTTAATAATTCTTATTTCTTTTCTTAATTAATAAATCTTTAGTTAGTTTCCTAAGGATTGGCCACAGTGTTATTTTTTATGTTTGATCTGAAATATTCACTGACCTGGGCAAGTGACTAGTGCCCTGGGGCTGAAAGAACCTAATGTGTTGTAAATTTGGTTTTAATAACCTTTTGTCAAAAAGTCCATTTTCTCTGGATGGTACAAAGGAGCTGGGATGCCTAAGGGGAGTGTCTGTACTCCATGGTCAAGCTAATGTAGTGGTCCAGGAATGAACTTTTATTACTAGCTTGGTGAAATCTAATGATAGAATATACCAACAGTTTGTGATGTCTGCCCATCTATCCTGAGTTTGGCATTCTCAGTTGTGAGTCATTCCAGGAACCATGACAATTATATACCTAAATAGTGCCATCCACTGACAGATCTCAAAATATTAAGCCCCTCAACACCCTTGAGAGATAGGTAAATATTATTTGAGGCATCTAGAAATGTAAATGTTAATTTTTTAGTTTTAATTTAAAACTCCCAACCCCTCCAAAGATTTTTTTTTAAAGTGTGTTTCTAGCACTTTGTTTTCTGAAGATATTCTTGAAACTGATTTGCTAAGGTTGAAAGTTTTTCCTCTGACTGTTCCAGAACATCTTGGTTTAATCACTGTTCTCACCCTCCCCAATCACCCAGAGCAGGCATTTTGAGTTCATTAGACTTATAGCCACGAGTTCCTTAAATTTTTCTGAGGACTTCAGACCAATTCATTTGTCTGTAGGGTTATTAATTTGCTATCTCATCTGCTGCTAATGGCAGTAACATTTCTCTCAGCCCACTGCCTGCAGCAGACTTGGCCCTTTTGAGCAATTAAATTCAGGGGACCACAAAGAGGGGCAGGTCAATTGTTTAAGAACTAGTGAACAATGTGTAGGACTGGGAGCAAGGGATTCCTTCATTCTATTATGATGTTGGATACTGACTTTCTGTGAAAAATCATTTCATTTTTCTTCCTTGGTTTCCCCTTCTGTAAAATGATTATTTTACAGTGGTGTTGTGCTAATCAGATGATTTTCATAAAGGTTTATATAGTTGTTAAAATATAAGGGGGGGTATGGTATTGATAGTCTTAGTTGGTTCATTGAGTGATGGAAATGCTTTTTACTTAACTTATTCTATAGAATTTGCCGTTGTTTTTACATTCTATTATCCTACACATATGGATGGATATATGCATTTTAAATTTAGTCTCGTTTTCATCATCCTTGTAGTACCAAATGTATCTGTTTACTTATTTTCATCTATCTCACCAAAATACATTTTGAAAAATTCTGTTGCTGTGCAGTTATCTGAATTGGGTTTTTCCAAGTGTGAACTTTGTATACAGACAGATATGCAGATTCCACTGTTTGAAACTTGCAGCCATTATGTATTTTTAACAAGGAAATGGTTTCCTTCAAAGCACAGTGTATTGTAAGCCAGACTGACAAAACAGTGCATAGGAATTGATTACTTTCATAATTTAAAGTAAGAGACTTTAATAAAAACATGGTGCTGATAGCAAAATCTGCCTCTTTCCTGTCCTTTGCAAATGGTTTTCCTGTGTGAAAACATACAACATATTTTTGTTGGATTAAAGCAGAATCTGAAAAGTTATGTTAGTACTTAAATGACATCGTGCCCTTAAATGAGATCCTCCTCTAATTAAAATACCATGCACAGTTGTGGTACAGCATTAAATCTGTTAATCAATAGAAAACATCAAATGGCACTAAAAGCAATTTGGGTGTATTTGCCTCCCAGCTTGCTTCTTGTTGGGAAAACTCGTTCACTAGATTTTACAGATCTATGTTTGACCCCTTTTAATAATTATGCAGGACTCAATATACTACTTTGCTACTGCAAATAAAAAAATACACAGCCTTTTCCAGCCAGTTGTTGGTGTAGAGTCAGTTTGAGAATAGGGCAATGTCATTAGAACTGTTTGATAGACCAAGAGTGTATCTTCACTGAGTTTGGTTTCAGATTAGGTATTATATTGGTAGTAGAACTGTCTTCCATCTGCCATGCCAAAGTTCTTCTCCCTGGCCGGGGAAATGCTTTTAGTAGTGTCAAGGGACACTATTTCATGTTGTCTTAGCAGAAGGATGTCAGTTAGGTTCCAAGTATTTTAGCAATATGAAATTGATTTCACATACTGCAGCTGACCAAACAGTCCTGATATGGTGGTTACTTTGGTGACTAAAATGGATTTGAACTGATCACTCTACAGGCAAAAGGAACCATATTCCCTTTACAGATACCGTTTATAGATACAGTACTTTTAACCAGTAATGATCTGAAGTATATCACCTATAATTGCAGTAGCCTTTGTGTAATCCTTCTGCCAGGTGGAGTTGGCAGCGACAAGGGGTGGGTTCAATATATAGGGATTCCTTTTTAACAATACAACACAGAACCAGCTTGAACCCCCATCCAGTAACCTGGGAAAATTATATACAACCACTGGGCGCCTCTAAAAGGCATTAGTTCCCCTCTCACAAGCACTGAGTCTTTGGGTAGAAAAGTAACTTCTAATAAAAAGGGAAAAATAACCTGGCATTAATTTGAGAAAACACTGCAAGCATGATTCAGAGGCACATGACCATGAGCAAAACACCCACCCCAGAGTACATTGGGTAATGTCCTTTCCCTTAGGTTCTCATCTTGCAGTGAGAAAGTCAACAAACAAAAGTTCCTTTAACATGCCTATTGGACAACTATAAAATTCAAGAATTAAAGTTAGCTTATTGTTTATGAAAACATATGTGTTGTAAAGAAAGGCCCTGACCAGCAACTACAAGGATGGCCTTGAAATTAATGAGGCCAAAAGGGACAAAGTAGGGAGGATATCTGAGCCAAAGAATAACTAATGAAATAAGGGGAAGTTTCTAAAAAGAAGGTTTCTGTCCGATAGGGATAACCGCAGTTGATTTTAAATTAAACAAAGAGAATCTGTTTTAAAATGAGCCAATATAGCCTTTCCCATCCCACAGACCAGTGTTATCTCCTTTGTGAACCCAGGTTCAGCGAAAAGGCTATTGGTCCTCAAAAAGGAGGGGAAGAGATATGGAGGAAAGGTCTTGGAAAGAAAGGAGATTTGTAAATCTTATCTGGATTAAGACTGGACATAAGGGTGAATTGTCTCAAATTGGTTTTTAGCTTGTCAGTAATTGGCAATTACATCACTTATTTGTTGAAAGGTATAGTAAATCAGCTATTAAAGGATTCATAACTAATACCTGCTTGATAATGCTGGAGCCAACCAATATTGGTCTAAACACACCTGGGCTTAGCCTGTTTGTAAATATCTTGATCAAATCTTATAACTGTTTTGTTACTGTTTGAGTGTAATAAATTGCTTATTTGTTTGGTTTTTTTAGGCCTGTTTAGAGCAACTGCCTTGGCCTTTGGATTTAATAAAGGAATTTATGGTTACATTGGTGTTTGGTGATTTCTCATATTAATATTAATAATTCCAAATATAATTAAGGACATACTTGAATTGCAGGATGATTGTCAAAAAATTGCAACTGAGGTTTAGACAAGCCATGGAAGATAATGGAAAAATAATAATGGATTTTGGAAGCCTGCTAAACAACCAGTGGGGCCACTGGCTGATCAAGATGCTAAAAGAGCACTCAAGGAAGTTAAGGCTATTGCAGAGAAACTAAATTAATTCTTTGTATTGGTCTTCACAGCTGAGGATGTGAGGGAGATTCCTAAACCTGAGCCATTCTTTTTAGGTGACAAATCTGAGGAACTGTCCCAGACTAAGATGTCATTAGAGGAAGTTTTGGAACAAATTGATAAATTAATAATAAGTTACCAGAACCAGATGGTATCCACCCAAGAGTTCTGAAGGAACTCAGATGTGAAATATGTAACCCACCATTTAAATCAGCTTTCTTATGACTGGAGCATAGCTATTGTGGTACCAATTTTTCAAAAATGCTCAAGAGGCGATCCTGGCAATTACAAGTTGGTAAGCCTAAATTCAGTACCAGGTAAATTGATTGAAACTATAGGAAAGAACAAAATTATCAGATACATAGATGAATATGATTTGTTGGGGAAAAGTCAACATGGTTTTTGTAAAGGGAAATCATGCCTCACCAATCTACTAGAATTCTTTGAGGGGCTCAACAAGCATGTGGACCAGGGTGATCCAGTAGATATAGTGTACTTAAACTTTCGGAAGGCTTTTGACCAGGTCCCTCACCAAACGTTCTTAAGCAAAGTAAGAGGCCATGGGATAAGAGGGAAGGTCCTCTCCTGGATCAGTAATGGCAAAAGACAGGAAACAAAGGGTAGGGATAAATGGTCAGTTTTCAAAATGGAGAGAGGTAAATAGTGGTGTTCCCTGGGTTCTGTATTGGGACCAGTACTGTTCAACATATTTATAAATGATCTGGAAAAAGGGGTAAAAAGTGAGGCAGCATAATTTGCAGATGATACAAAACTACTCAACATAGTTAAGTCCAAAGCAGACTGAAGAGCTACAAAGGGATCTCACAAAATTGGGTGACCGGGCAACAAAATGGCAGATGGAAATTCAATGTTGATAAAAGCAAATTAATGCACATTGGAAAACATAATCCCAACTATATCTATAAATCCACTCAATGTGCTACGGCAGTCAAAAAAGCAAACAGAATGTTGGGAATCATTACGAAAGGGATAGATAATAAGACAGGAAATATCATATTGCCTTTTTATAAATCCATGGTACACCTGCATCTTAAATACTGCATGTAGATCTAGTCGCCCCATCTCAAAAAAGATACATTGGAATTGGAAAAGGTACAGAGAAGGGCAACTAAAATGATTAGTGGTATGGAAACGATTCCATTTGAGATTAAGAAGACTGGGAATTTCCAGACTGGAAAAGAGACAACTAAGGGGGGATATGATATAGGTCTATAAAATCATGACTGCTGTGGAAAAAATAAATAAGGAAGTGTTATTTACTCCTTCTCATAACACAAGAACTAGGGCCCACCAAATCAAATTAGTAGGGAGCAGGGTTAAAACGAACAAAAGGAAGTATATCTTCACATATCACAGAGTCAACCTGTGGAACTCCTTGCCAGAGGATGTTGGGAAGGCCAAGACGATAACAGCGTTCAAAAAAGAACTAGATAAGTTAATGGAGGACAGTTCCATCAATGGCTATTAGCCAGGATTGGCAGAGATTGCTATTTGCCAGAGGCTGGGAATGGCTGATGGGATGGATCATTTGATGATTATCTGTTCTATTCATTCCCTCTGAAGCACCTGGCACTGGCCACTGTTGGAAGACAAGATACTGGGCTAGATGGACTATTGGTCTGACCCAGTATAGCTGTTCTTTTGTTATTGTTTGCAATAATTTAGAAAAGGGTTGACAGCTGGAGCCCAGTACTGAGGGCGGGGCTCCTGCTGGTGGCCACCCAGGGCTGAGAACAGGGGTCTGGGGTTGAGAGAGGGAACCCGGGGCTGAGAGCGGGGGCTCCTGTCATCAAAATTGCAGTGGAAGCTTAATGTTGCGGGAATTTGCTAATTAAGTAGGGCCTTAATATTATTAATACTTTCAGCAGTGCCCTCCCCCTTTTCCTCCATTGCACTCCTCTCACTGTTGTTAGCTTGGGTCAGTGAAGACCCAGAGTTGCGAGGTGCATTTGCATGAGTTTACCTCCCACCTGGGGAGGGGAAAGGCACCTTGGCCATCGCTTGCGTCACTGTTGACAGCTCTATCAGCCACTCACTCCAGCACTGTTCTCTCTACTGCAACCTCTGGGATGTCTTGAGGTCCCACCATTTAACACAGCTCTCAGTGATTTGAGCTGTTGGCGGTGGGGGGGGGAAGGGAGGGAAGTCTCACTGCTAGTGCAGGTTGAGCAGTCTCTTTACCCAGAGATACTGACCCATATCAAGTCTCAGGTGTAGACCTGGTTATCAGTGGTTTGAGCACTAGTGATGTATTACAAAGGTCTCTCAATTGAGTCTTTATTAGCTCTGTGATTACACAACAGAGAGAGGGAGTGTCAATGGTGTCTAGGACCATTAGGCAGAGACCACACCACTAGGGGAAAAAACCCTGTCCTCACCCTCTCACGTCTCTACTGGGCTTTGTCTCCCCTACCCCCTGCTTAGCAAGTGCAGTTCAGTTGAGTGTGAACGTCTCAATCAGGGCATGTCAAGCATGATTCTTCTTTCCTTTATTCATATAACAAGGATAATGACACTTTATTACCCTTGCACCCAATAACAAAATGACTTGCAATCCAACACCAGCCCCAAAGTGATCATTTGGGCAAAGTAGCTCCATTGCGCTGCGCACCTAGGCAGAGTGTGCCTGTCTATGTAAACAAGGTGCTTTCTGAAGTCTTCTTCCCCAGTTCCTCACTAGATGTGAGGGGAGAGCTCATTCCGACACTGCTTACATCTGTGGACAGATACAGCAGAACCTCAGAGTTACAAATGGACCAATTAACCACATACCTGATTTGGAACTGGAAGGACACAATTCGGCATTAGCAGAGACCAAAAAAGAAAAAAGGCAAATCCAGTACAGTGCTGTTAAACGTAAATTATTATTAAAAAAAAGGGAAAGCAGCATTTTCCTTCTGCTCAGTAGTGTTTCAAAGCTGCATTAAGTGAATGTTCAGCTGTAAACTTTTGAAAGAACTACCACAAAGCTTTGTTTCAAGTTACAAACATTTCAGAGTTACGAACTACCTCCGTTCCCGAGGTGTTTGTAATCCTGAGGTTCTACTGCAGCTCTTAAAACCTGAGTGAGAGAGAGGGCATGTCTGTACTGCATCTGGGAGTGAGACTTCCGGCCCAGGTCCGCAGGCTTGTGGTATTGGTACTTGTGCTCGTGCTCTACGAATAGCTGTGGAAGGTGTTGCAGCACAAGCTCTAAAGCCACCCATCTCCCCAAGCTTCAGAGCCTGAGCTGCTAAGTCTAGATTGCCATTTTGATAGTGCTAGCATAAGCCCCGTTAACACAAGTTCGTGGATCTGGGCTGGGAGACTTGCTCCCAGATTCAGTGTAGACTTTCCCAGAAAGGGGGAAAAATGTCAAGTACAGATACTAATCATTTTACTATCTAATCACTGGTTTAGGATCCTGTTTTGGAAAAATATACTGGTCTGAAAGTGTCACCTAATATTTTTGGAGTTGTTATCATTGCACCTAGATGCCCTAATGAGGATAAGAGATCCATTGTGCCAGGTGCTGTATAAACATGTAGTGACAGTCTTTCATGAGGAGTTCACAATCTAAATCGAGAAAAGGTGTAACAACTTAGTGTGACCAACAAAAGTAGGGAAGTAAGGAAGGAAAGATAACAGTGACCAAAACACAAGCATTTGGCTGCATAGGTTAGCTGTGACATACGTGATGTTTCCAAGTTAATTTCAAGTTTATTTTTTCAATTTTTTAAAAAAGAGAGCCACAAAATTTAATTTACAGTGGGCAGGTGGAGGTGTGAACCTCGCCCAGTGATGCCTGCTAAATCCATTACACCCAAGATGAGATTTACCCCTGTAAAAGGTAGTCATCATTTCATCCTCTGTCCTTCGTAAAGGTTTCTGCCAGGGGTGGGGTTAGATTTAATGTGTCAATGGGAATGACTCAGAGAAGGCTCTGAGATTATGGATATTATGCATACATTCACCCTTTTGTTTGCAGCATTTATTTTGAGGGGCTGTCCTGGTTGGTTTCTTACAGACTGCTTTTCCTTGTAATGGAATCGTGGTCCCTTTGCATAACTGCAGTGTAGTCCCCTGGTACACTTTTGGCTACCAGGACCTTCCACTACCATCAGTGAATTTGAACCAGAATGTGCAACTTTGCTCTTTTTCCATCTCCCAGCAGAATTTGAGAGGCGGTTTGCAACTCCATGGGATGCAGGCTTTCCTGTTTCTTAAGCAGTTCTTAGTATGTGGCTATATTAAAGAAATGTTATGTAAACCCCAGTGAAATTAAGTGGGGGAAAAAGTTCAATATTTTCTTCACTTAATGTTTGTACAGAATGATTGAGCGGGTTTCGTACAGTTAAATATTCCTCCTTACATTGGTAATATTATGTAAAAGTAGGTGACTCCCACACTTTAAAATAGATCATTCTGATTATTATCTTGTTCTCTCCTTCAATTCTGTTATGATTTTAACAGTTGATCTCTCTGAACCCTCTAGGATTAGAAATAATTTATTATCATTTGAAATCAGATCCAGGGTGCATTTAGATGGTATAATATATAAAACATTGGTTTCTTGCTCTAGAGTTCTTGAAAGAGCTGGTAACACTAAGCAGGAATTTACATGGAGGCAACCCCCTCCTCCCCTCCAAGAAAGCAGTCAAAATTCTATATATCTTGCCAACTATCACAGTTAGAAACAAGCTGGGAATTTCTATTTTCTGAATGTGTATAGGGCACATTTATAGGTGGTTTGTGAGACATTGGCCCATAAAACAGTCATTGGTGTCTTGGAGATACACATGATGCTTTTTTGGTATTGTTCTTTACTTATGTGAACAGTTTCAGACTTGTATAACTTTGGATTCCTCAAGTGGGATTTCAGGTTGGCCCTTTTTTATGCAAGAGCATCTTTAAGTTAACTGATATCTGGATCTATACATTTTGTAAAAGATAAAGTCAATTCTTTTAAATGTTTGCATCCAAGTTTGCATCACTGTTTGTAGAAGATGGCCTGTTGCAGTCCTAATGAGTCATGGCAATAAGTACATGCATACAGTAACTCTTAAAAAGAGTGAAAATTATATTTTAAATTTTAATATATTTAAATGTCCATGATAACTGACCATAACACCACCTTGTGTTCAAATATTTAGACATACATGACAATTAGCACATTTCTCTAAAAACCTACAGAGAATTGTTCAACAAAATAGTACTATTTTATACCAATTAATCTTTCTAAGTATTTGCACATTGCAGTGTTACTTTTTAAAGTTCCGTCTTTAAACCATTAAGAAAATAATCTAATTATGTCTTTCTATTTTTCTTTTAGCTCCGGTGATAAATCGGTTCACTAGACGGGCATCAGGTAGGTTTGATAAAATTGCATGTTTTCTTTGGTCTGTATAACTATTGACACATGATGATTATGGCTGTTATATTAAGTATGCTGTAACATTAATCATAAATGTTCACAGAAACTAACTTAAGGTTCTCTAAGTTAGTTATCTGATTTGCTGAAAAAACACTATATGTACCATG
>ML675616.1:23282934-23301610 GCA_007922155.1 Mesoclemmys tuberculata
AAAACAAACTAACTTTTGTGTTCTTTTTATTTGTTGTCTGGATTTGTAGACTTTGGATTTCCTGTTTTCAAGTGTTCCTTCTCAGCCAGGAGAGTTAGAAACTTTGCTTTCATTTAAAAAATGTGAATAGAGGAGCTGGGGTTTAAGAAAATCTCCAGTTATCATAAGACTCGTAAAATTGTGAACTGTGGCAACACTGGAGAGAACTAGCTCCATTCAATGGGTTAAATTTGAAACCTAAAGAAAGCAATGCTGACATGTTCAGCTGTGAGCTTTTCACTGCTGATCATTTTAATAAAAAGAGTTAGGTAGTGTGCCTATCCCACACTCCTAGACTGACTCCCATAGTCCCTATCCTGCCGCTGCCAAAACCTCTAGGTTTTCCCCTGGAAACTTCTGCTGTGCTGCTGTCATCACAAAACTCTTTGCAACACTGAAAACTCTAAATGTGCAAACAGCATAAAATAAATGCAAAATCATATGCATGTGTGTTTGCAGGACTGGTGCCTGTGGTAAGTGATACAATAAAGAAGGATAATGCATCACAATATATAGTTTAATTTATTTTTGCGCTTGTAATTTTAATTATGTGATAATATTTCATGTCCTGCAGTACTGTATATTTTATCAAGCAAATGATCTGTTAGTGAACAAGTGCAATCACTAAAAGTGAGGAAAGATATGTTTGGTGCTAACTATGGTGTGTGACGATAAGTGAGGTTATACTGTAACTTTTATATTGATAGTTGACTTTTTAATGAATGAAAGCTGACGAGCAAAGGAGCTTTGTATTTTAATAGATGGGTTCAATTAAAAAAAAAGTGAATTAATATTGCAGAGGGAAAAAAATCAGCAATTATTTTTGTATTGTAACACTGGGAGGAAAATAACGATTCTGCATACTTTTTTCTGTATGCCTATGTCTGAAGAAGAGCACTTTAAAAAAACAAATAAACCAATGGGCCATTAATGCATAATGTGTTTTTGTCTATTATAAAGATGGAAAATGGAGTTATGTCATTTAGAAAAGTGATAACTGACAAAAATATCTTCATCTCCTTCTTAAATAAATGTATCATTTAGTGCACTGGCATGGAAGCGTATGAATGGATTAGACTGTAATTACTTCACAGGGCCCAGAATGGCCTATCTTGTTAATGATGAGTGATTATTTGTCCTTAAGATGAACCTGGAAGTTTTGTTTGGGAAATAAATTGAAGAAAGAACTGTAAGACCTTAATAAGAAAATTAGACCCATTAAAAAATAAAAAGGACTAGTAACAATATCTGTTACACCCCTGCTTGGTTTTTTACCTGTACTATTTCTGTTTTTTTTTAAATTTACTTCTGCATTTGTATGCTTCAAAAATCTTTCAGTTTTGGATGATTTTAATTGCTAATATGTCAAGTTTTTTTCTATTGCAATATCCATATCACATTTATGATGTAAACATTTGCTTGAAATAAATAACACAAAATAATACCTACATATTCTTTGTACACATACAGCAAAATTATAGCAAAATTGTGGGGTACATCTTGAGTGCCAGGTGTACTTTGACAAGGTATGCAAAATCAACTGGATTAACAATTCAGATTTGAAGTGGAAATTCTGTTACATTTTATACCCATTACAGGTATTGCTGCTTCTGTTAACCAGGCCCCAATCTTTCAAACACTTACACTCTTGAGTAACTTTACTCACTTGAATAGTTTCAAGTTGCTTAAGTTAAACATACATGTCTGTCTTGGTTTAAGAGTAATGTGCATGTACATGTACTTAATGCAAATAAACAAATTATACTATACCACTATGGCATTAATTTCTCTCCAACAATAGAAATTTACCATCTGCAAAGCCTAGAAAACAACCACTCCTCATCTGAGGGGCAACAATGTAACAATAACATACAGTGAATCCCCATAATTTACAGGACCAGCCTTCTTATAATAATCATGGAGTAGTTATTTTTAAAACAAAAAATCACGAAGAGTGATACATTTCTTATTTTCATTCTTAAATGCTCATTGTTGAAGGAAGTGGTATGGCATATTTTTAATGTTTTATTTGTAAAATATAAGGGGATGTTATATGAGGGCTGTTGTTGACATTAATACACTTTATAAAGATATTTTCAGTAATAAGTGGAGTCATCTTGAAATGCAGTTTCCTTTGTTGAGGTACCTTTTGAGAACATTGTGATATTCAAGATGCACTTGCAGATGGAAAAGCCAGATATTAGCAATACTCCACCTATTGCAACTTTATTGAATTCAATAATTTTAAGTTAATTCATACTTTTAGAAAATGCTAGTTTGCCCAAGTAGGAAATTTTTTTAAACATGGGTTCATATTTTAGAGACATACCTTGAAACATACTTTACCAATACTAACTAATTTTAAGATTCTGAACTGTGCAGGGTTAGTGACTTTTAACTAAGTGCCACAGAAAGAAATCTGGAAAATTAATGTTCATCCTAAAAATTTGCTTCTGCTAAATGTTATTGCAAGATAGTGATGTAGTGCTAAAGTTTGTTTTCTCGGTAGCCATTGAACAACACTGCTTAAAAACTGATTCCGGAACTCCTGGGAAAGCTAGGTGTGTATACATGATCCAGTGGCTGGAAGCCATCATCCAATGACTGGAAGTTGAAGCTAGAGAAATTCAGTCTGAAAATAAGGTATATATTTTTAACAGTGAGAATAATTAACCATTGGAACAATTTACCAAGGATTATGGTAGATTCTTCATCAGTGACAATTTTAAAATCAAAATTGGATGGTTCTTGGATATGATCTAGGAATTATTTTGAGGGCGTTCTATGGCCTTTGTTATACAGAAGCTATCCCTTGATACGAGGATGATGTCTGTCAGAGGAGAAATCATTGATCAGACTTAAGGTGGCTGAGGAGTCCTCTGCCCTTTGTGGGTCTTCTTACCATGACTAAGTTGAGAAAAGAGGATTTGCTTTGGAAGAAGAGTATCAGCCATCTACATACAATGGCGAGCCCAGAGAAGTTGATGTTTCATAATCTTTGCCTCAACACTGGTGCTGTTAGCTGTAGAGAGAACGCTGGCATTGGTGCAATGCTCTTGCCATCTGATATGGAGAATCTTCCTAAGGCAGTGTTGTTGGTACCATTCCAGATGCTTAAGATGGCTTTGGCATGTCACCCATGTCTCACACCCCTAAAGAAAAGTGGGGATGACTACTGAATTGTAAACCAGGATCTTAGTTTCCATCTGCAGATCTCTGTCAATAAGGACACAACAAAGCAACTTTCTGAAGGATGTACCAGCACAATAGATCCTATATTCGGCTGATTGTCTGGGAGAGATGGCTACGAAGGTAAGGGAAATATTCAACATTTTCCATTGATTGATGATTTGTGGGGGAAACGGGGTAACTTGCGATGGGGCAGGCTGGTGGAGTACCTTAGTCTTCTCAATGAAGAGGTAAAGTCCCAGGCTATGATAGGCACCTAAGAAAAGATCTAGGGTGGATCACAAGTCAGCCTCAGTGTGCCTGAGGATAGCACATTCATCAGCTTACTGAAGGTCAGCAATAACAGTCTTGGTGACCTTTGTTTTAGAATGAAGATGTCACACATTGAAGAACTGGCCATCCATGCGAGACTCAATCCCAATTTCAGAATGAATAAGAATCAAGATCATGATAATATAGATGGAAAAAAGGTTTATGGTGATAACACAGCCATGCTTGACACCAGTATGGCTGGTGAATGGATCTGTCTTCCACGCATTTCAAAGGATGATGGCAGTCATTCCATCATGAAGTAGCCTGAGAATACAAATGAACTTCGATGGACAACCAAATCTAGACAGTATCTTCCATAATGCTTCACAATTCATGGAACAATGGCTGGTGTTGTTCTCTACACTTCTCTTGGATCTGTTGTGCAACTAAAATCATGTCAGTGATGCCCTAAGATGGTCTGAAGCCACATGGGGATTCTGGAAGGACATCTTCGCCAAGAGAGAGGAGACAGTTCAAGTGGATACAAGCAAGGATCTTCCCGGCAATGGAGAGGACAGCAATGCCTCGGTAATTCCTGCACATTGACTTGTTTCCTTCTTAACACTGGTCACAATATTGGCATTCTTTAGGTCGGGTGGAATTTCCTCATTAACCCAAATCTTAACAGTAAGTTGATGAAATTTTTGCAGAAGTGTTATTCCACCAGCTTTGAAGACGTCCACAGAGATGCCATTTGGGCCTGACACCTTGTAATTCCTAGTCTGAGTGACGGCACACCATGCTTCTTCAGGAGATGGGGGGGTCACCAAGAGGTTCTATTACTGGATGTTGAGGAATGAACTCGATGATGGCAGCTGAGACTTAAGATTCACAGTTCAATAGAGTCTCAAAGTGCTCCTTCCAGCATTGCTTGAGGACTACATTGTCCTTAAGAAAAGTGTAGCTGTCCTGGGATTGCAGTGGGCTTGTGCTGTTTGTACTTGACCCATAGATGGCTGTCATTGCTTGAAAAAAGCTTCTCATGTCATGTTGATCAGTCAAGCTCTGGATCTACATGGTCTCTGCTTTCCACCACTGATTCTTGATGTCATGCATCCTCCTTTGAACTACAGTTTTAAGCTGATAGTAAGTATCTCACTTTTGCTAGTTAGAGGATTCATTTTGCCAAGTGCAAAATGCACTTTTGATGAAACAAGGATTTCCTTTGTTCTCATTGAACCAATCCTGATGGCAGTGAGAGGAATATTCAAACAGTTCAGCACATGCCTTGTGAATAATGGTCTTGCGCTCCTCACAGTGTGTTTGGATGTCACTGATGTTGTCAGGTAGATCAGAGAGCCTCTCAGTGAAGTATCACTGAAGAGTCTCACAATTAGCATGATTTTGAAGTGCCTTGTTGTTAAATCTGTTCCACATTCATTTTGGATGTTTACAGTGTTGTAGTGCAAGCTTCATGTTCATGACTCACCTGACTAAATGATGGTCTATCCAGCAATCATCCGTACCTCTCATGGCTCATGTAATATGGACATCAGTATGATCATGGACTTCGATGATGACACAGTCAAGAAGATGCCAGGGTTCAGAATGTGGATGTTTTCAAGTTGTCTTATATTTGTCCCTCTGTTTAAAGATGGTATTTGTGATAAGCAAATCAGGCTCCACATATTTGCTGACAAGAATGCCATTAGAGTTGCTGTTCCCCACTTCTTCTTTCCCAATGGTGCCTCTCCAGAGTTCAGGGTGTCTCCCAACTCTTGCATTGAAGTCACCCATGAGCATAAGCTTGTCTTCCTTGGCTGTGGCAGTCAGGACTGCCTCAAGAGCACAGTAGAACTGCTCCTTGTTGAATTTGTCAAGTGTGGGGGCGTATACACTGATCACCATGGCATACTGGTTGTTACTAAACTTAAGATGGAGAGTCATGAGACATTTGTTAATACCCATAGAAAGTTCTAAAAGCTGGCTAGCAATCTTGTTCTTGATGGCAAAACCAACCCCAGGAATATACCTCTCTTCAGACAACCTTCCTTTGCACAAGAAGGTACAGCCACCTCCATCTTCTGACAGAAAGTCAGGATAGTTGATCACAATGGTCTCTTCTGGTTTGGAATCCATTAATATGAAACTATGAATATCTGTAGGGGATTGCTGTGGTGGTGGATGGCTGTTTGTGTTTTTTTTAACTCTTATTTTTGTGGTGTATTTTAAATCTGGCGCTATCATTTCAGGTATATAGGTAATTATGGAGTTTCATTAGTATATTGTTTGCAATGTGTATTATATATTTGATTCAAATAAGAACATGTTATTTGCCATAACATCTAATAAATCAAAAAAATAATTTAAAGAAAAAGTGTCTGAGACTACCTCTTAATTGAACTAATACAAAAGCAAATGAGAATCAATAACTCAGTCACAGAGATAGCAATAAGCATAAAAAACCTTTATAATTATTTGTCTGTATAGTAGCTAGCACAATGGGTTCCTGATCCTTGATTGGACTTCCTAGGCATTATTATAATACAAATAAGAATATTCATATAATTGGTCTTAGATTAGGTTCTTCTACAGCTAATATAGACCATCAATAGTTTTATTTATCATGAAAAATACATACAAATATCTTCTAATTGAATTTATTTGAATTTTGACAGCTACAGAAAAATTTGATGTAATACAATGCAGTGGCAATAAAAACTGACATTTAGCAAATCATAAAGATATCAATAAACAGACCAGAATCTATTATTTGGATAATAGCTTCTATATATGTTGGATCTGCAAGAGTAGATACGCAGATTTCATTACTGTTAATAGGTGTCTTCTACATAGATCCTTATGGAAGAAGACAATAGCATTTTTTCTACTCACTGTGGTCCCTTATTATTTAATGTTCTAGTTGTTTTCAACTTACAGCGTCCTGCATATGGTACTTCTGTATTTCTCAAATACAACTTCGCCGTCTCAGAGCCCCATCATTCTACATGAGGCTTCTATTATTTCTTTCAAAGCCTAGTGCCTGTACTCATCACTATGATGGACATGTTGTTTGCGATGTTTCTATTATAATTATGAGATATTCCTTGCTATTTTAGTAGACTGCATAAGTTTTAGTTACTTTACTTAGCAGAACTAGAAATTAAAAAGCCAGTGGCTAATTGTTATAGCACCTGCTGACGACAATATAAGGCATTTATTATTTAACAGCTGTTCTGTTCAGCATACTGTGAATGTACTAATATGCTATCAGTGTTTCATTTGTTCATGGAGAGCGGATATATAGAGGAAACAGGAAGACTTAATTGTTCCTGAATTTTAATACTTAAAACTCAGTGAGATAAATTTAATACATCTCATATATCTACGTGCATGTATGCACATGTGCATGCACATGTGTATAAATGTCATATAGTGGAATGCTGGAATGACCTGGCTTAGTTATGTTGCACGATGATTTACATTCTAAAACCTGTTGTAGGTTGTTCATAATTTTCTGAAATTTTCACTTCTTGGGTTGAAATTCATGTGACATTTTACAAGATGGCCCTACCATTGGAACATTTGATATTTATATTTTCTGTTACAGCAGTGCCTAGGTACTGAACAAGGATGGACCCTCTTGTGCTGGGAATGTACAAACGGAATAATAGACTGTCCTGGCCTCGGAGAGCTAACAGTCTAAATAGACAAGATAGACATGGTAGGAGAAAGGGATAGAACATACAAGCAGAGTGAACAGTTTGATAGCAGTAAACATCATGCTACTCTCACGATTTAAAAAAAAAATTGGGTAGGGTTTTGTTAGGAGGGAATTATAAGAGAAAGATGAGGGAGTGGAGACACTGGAAGAGGTAAGAAGGACAAAACAGGAGAGAAGAGGAGAGCAGGGAAGCCAGGTGAAGTGAGGCTGTGAGGAAAGGAGCTACAGGAGGTTGGAATAGTCAGCCAATCAGCAAACTATCCAGAGTGAAAACTGTAGAAAGCTATTTGATAACATCATCAGTGTTTGCCTGTCCCTACTGCAAAAGCTCTGAGTTTGCTTTCATGTTTGCTCCTGCTGCCTCCTGTTTCTTTGGTGCCTGCAGCTGGCACCAAGAATTTTTCTTTGCCAAGACCAAGTGACTTGCGGGGTGGGAAGCACTACTTGACTACTAGTGACCCTGGCATAGGGGGCTTATCTCTACACAGTTCTGGTCTAGGCTGCTGGGGGAGGAGTAGTCCTGGCTGGTCCCTTTCTTTCTCTATACCCCCTCAGTGCTTCAGTGCCTGCTGAGGTTACTTCTGTATCTGCTCTTGTAAGCTCCAATTTCATTTGACCCCAGAACTGGCTTCTCTCAGGAGATTTGAAATGTGGAATTAACCATGGAAATAGCCCTCATTGAGGAGCAATATGTTTCCTTGTTATGAAGGAAGTAGGATTTTGATTCATCTGGGAAGGAAAACCTGGGATTGGAAGGGCTTCTGCAGGCCTTGTAAGATCTTGTGTGTACCTCAGTAGATGCCTTGGGCTCTTCCAAACCAGCAACTTGGAAAGAGATATATATAGGTTGTCTATTATTCTTATGTAACACATCTTTTATTCAGAAGTTGTAAAATTGGAAATACTTAGGGCATTTAGAAAGAATATTAACTATAGAGCTTGTCAATGTTAGGTGACTTGCAGTGCTAGCAGAAAGATTGTTGTTTAAGATGACCTATACTTGCAAGGGTTCCTTACTCTGGCAGTCTCTGAGGCTCTATAAATAAGAAAATAGCTCAGCTGGACAGGATACAAATGTGTGTGGCATTTCCCTGAATGATGCAGAGCTATAGTCGACCTACTGAAGTCGACACACTGTGAGTGTAGACACTTCATGACCTGTGTAGACCCTAACAGTCTGCCAACAACTGACCCAGAATGCCTCATTCATTGTGACAGTGACCGTTCTAGTCACAACTGTAAATTCCACTGCCCCAGGGGCACAGAGACTGGAAGGCACTCTGTTTCTCCTTCCCCCACATTTAAACCACCTGTTTTTGAAATATCTTTTAATGGTTGGCCACCTTGGCAAGCACACTTAGCAGCTCTCCCTTTTTGTGTGCAACTGACCATGCTCCAGCTACACACATTAGACATGCTTCTGTCTTGAGTGGAGAGGAAGTATTGCAGCTCCCTGAGCCATGGGGAGAAGAGCTACAAACTACCCATCGAAATGTGAACATCTATGAGAAGATTGCACAGGAGATGCAGGCCAAAGGTATGACAGGGATCAGCAGCTGTGCCACATGAAAGTGAAGGAACTTCATCAGGAATAGCACAAAGCCAGGGAGGCCAACAATTGGTCTGGTGCTGCCCTGCAAACCTGCTGCTTTTACAATAAGCTGCATGCCACATGTGGCGGAGACTCCACCGGCACCCCACAGATCTTTTAGGATATCTTGGAAGAGCCCAAGACAGAGACCTCTGCCATGAACATAAGAATGGCCATAATGCGTCAGACCAGTGGTCCATTTAGCCCAGTATTCCGACAGTGTCTGGTGTCAGATGCTTCAGAGGGTGTAACACAGTGCGTGGTGATTTCTCCCTCAAGGATTGGGGGAACCTGACCACACCCAGTTAGCTATACTGTGTGGTCACAACCTGGATCTCACTTCCTCACCATTTGTGGGAGAGGGTTCTGTCCTTTTTGGGCCTCTTTAGGTCTCTTTGCCTCAGGGGTCAAAATGAAAGTTACAAACACCCACACATTATGGGGTCCTCCCTCCCTGCCAGGTAGATTGGTAAGTCTATAGTGCTGCCAGTGATTCAACCCCCGTGCAGTGGGTTTGGAGAAATCACTCTGGCTGAGTCTCTCAGCCTTTCTTTCTGACCCTGGGGGTCTGCTGTACCTTCTTTAGGGTTGGGGTGAAAGTTTCCTGCTTAGGAATTCCCTCCACAGCTTCAGGAGTCATTCATGCAGTCTGTTGCTTCGGGCAATCCTGTTCCTTCTCCTTCTCTGGCCCCTTCCTCATCCATGTGGAGCTATACATCCTGGCACAGGAGAAATTGAATAGAATAGGGCAACTATTGAGTGATCCATCCTTTGTTGTCCTATCCCAGCAGTCAGTGGCTTAGGGATACCCAGAGCACAGGTATGTGTCCCTGACCATCTTGGCTAATAGCCATTGATGGACCTATCCTCCATGAACTTTTTGAACCCAGTTATACTTTTGGATTTCACAACATCCCCTGGCAATGAGATCCACAGGTTGACTGTACTTTTGTTTGTTTTAAACCTGCTACCTATTAATTTAATTGGGTGACCCTTGGTTCTTGTGTTACTTGAAGGGGTAAATAACACTTCCCTATGCACTTTCTCCACACCATTCATGATTATAGACTTCTATCATAGCCCACTCCTTAGCCATCTCTTTTCTAACATGAACAGTCCCAGTTTCTTTAATTTCTCCTCTTATGGAATGTGTTCCATACCCCTAATCATTTGTTGCCCTTTGTACTTTTTCCAATTCTAATACATCTTTTTTGAGATGAAACAACCAGAACTGCATGCAGTATTCAAGGTGTGGGTGTACTATACATGTATATAATGGTGTTATGATATTTTCTGCCGTCTTATATATCCCTTTGTTAGTGGTTCCTAACCTTCAGTTAGCTTTTTTGACTGCTGCTGCATAGCAAGGAAGAGGAAGGGGGCAAGAAATATGGTGGGGGAGCTCCAGCCATGCTCTGAGTCAGGACTGCTTCAAGACACTGCCACAGTCTTCCCAGTCCCAACAGGCAAGCACAGATGAGCTGAAGAAAGGGAAGAAACCTTGGGTAAGTGTGCATGAGTTTTTCCTACATTGTTTAAATTTAAAGATGGCTCCTGGCTCATCCCCATGTTAACAAGACAAAGGTATCAACTTTTTATTGTTTTATTCGTATGAGAAGAGGTCCAGGTGCAACAACAAGAGGTAGAGTTGGCATCTGCTTTTCATTGCCCATTGGGTTAGGCAGGGGGTGGCCATGCAGAGCACTTTGTTTATGTGAATAGGGATGACCCTTTTATCTTCCTGAGAAATCTCAATGAAACTATCATGGAGATACCCTGCAATCCTCGTCTGAAGGTTTCTAGGGATGGTTGCCTTATTGCTTTGTGTCAAGCCACTTTCCCACACCACTCTGCAAGCGGGCACCATTGCAGTAAACACACTAGTGTCATAGGGTGCAGGCAGTTTGAGTATGCCTGTCACAAATGTGTTCTCTGTGCCTTCGGTATGTCTACACTGCAATTAAAAACCTCCATCTGGCCTTTGCCAGCTGACTTGGGCTCACAGGGATCAGGCTGAGGGGCTGTTTAACTGCAATGTGGATGTCCGGGCTCAGGCTGGAGCCCAGGTTCTAAAACCCTGCAAGGTGAGAGGGTACCAGAGTTCAGGCTGCAGCCTGAGCTGGAACGTCTACACCACAATTAAACAGCCCCAGAAGTCTGAGTCAGCTGGCATGGGCTACTAATTGCACTATAGACATACTCTCAGTGACCATCAGGAGTGAGATATCAGCTAAAATCACCACTGCCTGTGGCAAACGCTGCTGAGATTCAGTGCCATTACCTAATGTTGTACTTATGGAAAGAGACTGAAATTTTATAGGTTTATGACACAGAATACCCTTTCCCCTGCTTCACACCTGCGGGCCATAATCTCTATCACTGGGGGTTAGAAGAGCAGAGCTGCACTCCAAAGCTGAAGTGTCTATAAGCATTTCTTATTAAAAGTGTTTATGGGAATAAGGGGGAGGGAGTGAAACTTACCTTTCCCTTTCCATTGTGACTGTAATTCCAATGGCTTATCTGTCTGTTTTTACCAGCAGCTTCTTTCATGGTGGCCTGGTATGGTTCCTCCATACCCATGGAACATCTGACTCTGAGAAGCAGGAGGAGGAAGAAGACTAATAGGGAGGACATGTTCTGCAAGATCCTGTAAACCACTGCTGCATCAAACTATGAACAAAGGCCTGGAGGGCCAGTATGACTGACAGCATGGAAAAAAGCCCAGTAGTACAAGCAGGATAAGGAGCAGGAGATGCACCAGGACATAATTCGTGGTCTTAGGCAGCAAACCCAAAGGCTGCAGGCCACGGTTGACCTACAGGATCAAAAATCCCAGACTCTCCACCCTTTGCAGTCCTTGGTGAACTCCCTGGTTGCTGTTCCCTACATCCCCCAACATAGACTCATAGACTCAACATACCATCTGGCATTATGTACAGGACACATCCTGCCTCCTACCAGGCCACAGCGGGGGACAACAAGGAAAACTACAGCTTCAAGTACAGTGAGCTGTGAAAACCACAGATGGTGTATGTGTAGACGGGAAGGACTATGTTTGTGAACTCATATGGAATCCCTTTCCAATTTGAAAGTTTCACGCTGTCAGTTTATTAAAAACTTGTATAACATTGCCTGTGGTTTTTCTGAACATCGATTTTTGCACTTTTTTTTCCCCACTCATAAAATTTCTATTTTTGGAGAATCCAATTATCTTTATTAGTTCATAATAAATATTTCAGAATGCACAGCGGTTGTCAAAGGAAACAGTACTTATAAAAGTACAGCAAGTAACACAGAGTTCATAGCTTCTGGAAAACGCCCAGTCATATTTATAAATGTACGGCAAATCCTACTCAAGTCTTAGCAGCACTCGGCAAGCGAACACTGCATCTGAGAATGCTACTGTGGTTGATGGTTAAAAGTGCTCTTTCAAAGCCTCCCTCAACCACATAGCTTTACATTGGGCTCTTGTTATACCCCTTGTGTCTGGCTGTACAAAGTCAGCAGACAGCCATGTCGCCCTCCTCCCTGATGACAGCTTTCTCCCCTTTGTCTTACATATATTATGCAGGACACAATAGGCTGCTATAACCACTGGGACATTTTTTTCACTGAGATCCAGTCTTGTACGTAATCACGAGCGCATCCCTGCAATATACCAAAAGCACATTCAACATTTATTCTGCACTTGCTGATCTGTTAGTTGAATCTTTCCTTGGTGCTGTCAAGGTGGCCAGTGAACTGCTTCATGAGACAGGGGAACAAGGGTTAGGTTGGGTGCCCCATAATCACCATTAGCATTCCAACATTGCCAGTGATAATCTGCTTTTTGGGAAAATATGTCCCTGCTTGCAGCCTTCTGTACCATCCTGTGTTCTTAAAGATGCAAGAGTCATGCACCTTTCCTGACCAGGCCACCTTGATATTGGTGAAACATTCCCCATGATCCACCAAAGCTTGCATAACCATAGAAAAACCTTTCTATTGATATATTCTGCAGCAAGGTGTGCTGGTGCCAAAATGGAAATATGCATGCTGTCTATCACTCCACTGCAGTTTAGGAACTCTGTTGCTTCAAATCCATCTGCTTTGACCTGCATGTTCCTGAGAGTCACAGTGCTGCATAGTAAGAGGCGATTAATAGTCCTTTACACTTGTAAGGCGACAGCCTACACTGTGCATTTTCCAGTTCTGAAATGATTTCTCTCTGGCCTGTAGCAATCCAGCATTGCAACCTTCCAGAGTGATACTTGTTTCTCCATTGTCAATACAGCTGTCATTCTGGTGTTTATGTACTGGAGGTGAGCTGGGAAGATCTTCGCACACTGATCCAGGATTGTGGCCTTACAGATCCGAAAGTTCTGCAGCTACTGCTCATCATCTCAATCCTGCATTGTGATGTGATCTGACCAGTCAGTGCTTGTTTCTTGGGCCCAGAAGCAGTACTCCACCATCTGCAGATGCTTCATGAATGCCACCAACAACCTTGATTTGTCTTTCTCTGTGTCCCCCAGCAGCCTGTCCTCAAAGAAATCCTCTTGTCCCCCACTGTTGCAGTACTTCCTGCAGGTCTGCAAATACAGGAGAATCACATCCTGTATTTGCAATGTTCAGGCAAATAAAGCAGAATTGTGTGGTCTCCATGCTTCTGTCAGAGATGGTGCACGTTGAAATGTGCCACGTGGGTTTGTGGGACTTTTTTTAAAAGATGCAAAAATTATGGGATATGGATAGCACTATGGGATGAAGAAAGTTACATGCTGGGAACTTAACTCCTAGCTCCCAGAGATCACTGAGCAAGTCTTTTGCATCCCACAACACCCTGCAAAAATTTACCAACAGTTAGTGCACCACATGACAGAACATGGTGCACTGTACTTTACACTGACACAAGCACTCCTGGTGAAGCATGCAGTGCTGACACAATTAGCCCAAGTATGCATGCTCCTGAGCAATATATAGCTGAATGCCAACATAACTTGCATTGACCAAGATTAGTAGTGTATACATAGTCAGATTTAAAGTTTGGGAGGAAATGTGGTTTAATGGGTGGAGCCAGTATTTTTGGAATTTATATCTTGTTCTTCTGATGAATCATCTGATTGCCCGAAATGCCATGCATATTCCTGCAGGGCATAGTTCTGTTATACAGTCTGACATGGTAGAGTTACGAGTGTTTTTTTGGTCTCCCTATGTAGCTTTTGTATGGTAGAACATCTGGCACCCGCTAAAAGAATTAAAAATTAGCCAGCTACTTTACATAATACCTCTTCTGTCAGGAGTCCCAGGAAATAAAGAGCTCTTTTTAAGCTTCAGATCTTGCTGCTACTTCTGGATAATGGTGGCAAAAGTGCTCTCCTCTCTTTTGCAAAGCCCTCTGGGAAGATAATTTTAAAATCAGAAATCTGTGGTGTATGTTTACTTTGTTTTTAAAATTAAATTATTCAAAACTGTGTTACAAAAAGCACTTACTATTTGTAGAGGACCAAAAACAACAGAAAATCTGGGACAGGTCCATGACAATTGCAGGTGCAAGAGCATTATTGAGTTTTATTTTTTTGTATTAGACCAGATCATTTTACCATCACATGCAAAAATTAATGGTAATTATATTATTTGGGTAAAATGCTTCTTCATAAAGCAGCAAATCAAAAGAACTGTGTTCTAATGGGAGCGCAGTCCTATGTTAGCAGCAGCATGAGATTGCATTGTTCCAGGGAGCATTGAAGGGCATGTTGCTGAAAACATAAGAGCCATAACTCTGTCTACTGCCAGCTCCCTTTCTGGTGAGTTGTTTAGTGGGCATATCTTTTTAGTAGCTCTTAGGCTTCAGAGGCTGTAATTCTGGACCGGTCTTTGGGTAGGTTAACACTTGTGCCCATAGGCATAGTTTGATTTCTGTATTTGTGGGGGCTGTTCCAGTCATGACAGTGGGGCACGTATGTGGGTGGTCAAATTGCGTGCCTACCCGAGGCTTGCAGTTGGGGGCAGAGAGACCCACACCTGCTGTTAGTGGGGAAGCATTATGTAAAGGTTCAAGGGGTCACATGACTGCCCGACCCCACATGTCGCCTCTGGGTGCAGGAACCTTCCAGCCCCACCTCCCAATCCCACCAGTTCCTGAGAGACTGGACCCACAGGAGCAGTGGGCATGTGCCTCTGGCGTGGGGTTGACCCCAGCATGGGGGTCGGACAACTGATAGAAACAGTTTTTCTCAGGGGCTCTCACACCCTTGTGGACACCTCTGCAGGGGGAGAGGCACGGGCAATGCCCCTAACTCGGGCTGAGCAAAGGAAACCTGCTCCCAGGGCTTACCCCTGCTCCAGGCCCAGGGCTATCCCACTCTCCTTGCCCTTCCAGAGCTACCTGCCATGTGGGCCACTGCTGCTGCTGCCTGTGGGGCAGGGCTCTTGCAGGTAGCTACCATGCTGCTCAGTCAGTGACTCCGAGCGGTCACCTTCACCTTCACCTTCACCTGGCTGCTGGGTGAGGGAGGACAGAGCCTCCCTATTCCTCTGGCAGGCCGAGCAGAGCCTGACCTGCAAAGGCAGCTCGGTGCATGCAGAGATTGGGGGCGGGGGGCAGTACATGATCGTGTGTGCCCCCGTCCCCATGTGTCGCCTCTGTTTGGGGAGGCAATACTCTCCCTTCCTCCCCAAACTATGCCCATGCTTAGAGCACCCTGTAGAGTACAGACACCGCATACCCAGCTAGCACAGGTAGTAGTGTAGATGTTGAGGCACTTCTTAGGCAAGTACAGTGACCTACACACCTGAGCCTGAGGGTATGTACCCTACGCAGCGCTCTACATGCCCAAGCAGTGCCTCATGCATCTACGCTGCTCTGTTTAGCATTGTGCTGTCCCACTGCTGGAGCCTTTCCCTGCTGCGGTGAAAGTCTGGAAGTGGGGAAAGGCTCCCCCTGCCAGAGCCTTTCACTGGTGTGTGAAGTTATATGTTCCAATTAGTGTGGACATGGCCTGCCTTTCACTGTCATATAGCTATACATATCCTACATGCCACTACAAGTGTAGAAAAGGTCTTTCATGAATCAAGAACAGCGAGGTTTCTTAGTCCTTCCCTCTACTTATGTATTCATGTACAGAGGGAGGGAATAATCTGTCCTGGAATATGTAATTGATTGTGTGTGCGTGTGTGTGTGTGTGTGTGTGTACTTTTGAAATCTGGAAACTGTAGAAAATCTGAGCCTGAACATGAAGCTCTCTCTGAGTTTTTAATCTTGACGTTTCTCTTTACGCAGATTTTCCACAGTGCACAGACATAGCTCGATGTGATTTTTTTTTTACAGTATTCATGGGACTTAATGGTTCATCACTCAGCATCTGTCTGGATGATGACTTATCTGCAAAAATACACTGTACAACAGTCTACAAGCAACAGCCAGTACTGTTCATGACCTATATGAAAACTAGTTAAAGGTTTACATATTTCGTTGGTCACTGTCTTTCCCTTTCCGTATAACGTATTTATATATATTGTGACAGGGCCAGGCCAGACGGCTATGCAAGAGTGCGAGAAGGCATGTATATTAGCCCCAGGCTCAGCAAAGCAAAGCTCAGCAAAGGTGATCCAGCTGGGGCTGCTTTAAGCTAATTAGGCCACCTGGGGCTGCTTAGCTAATTAGGCCACCTGGGGCCAATCAAGGAGCCCCGCCTCAAACATTTAAAAGCCTTCAGTTCAGGCAGGCAGCCGTGGAGTTTGGAGTGAGGAGGTGTGGAGTTGAGAGTTTACAGGTTACAGTTTTGGAGTTGAGAGTTTGGAGCTTGCAGTTTAAAAGCCTGCAGCTTGGTGCTGGCAGCCTGGAGCTAGGAGACTGCAGCCTGGCAGCCTGCAGTCTGCAGAAGCTTGGGAGCTGCCACAGTTCCTGCCACAGCACTGGAGGCAGGCCACCATCTGGGGTAGCAGGAAGTGGTCCACATACTACCCCAAGGGAAGGTAGCAGTACTCAGGGGCAGAGCGGGCCCCATCCCCTCCCTAAACCTTCCCCCAGCTGCCCCATCGGCCGGGCCGGAAGAGCACAAGACCCACGAGGGCGGAGTACATCTGTTCCTCCCCCCCACTCTGTTACAATATGTAAAACATATACACATTTGCACGCACACAATAAACAGCATCTTTATTAAAACAAAAGCAAAAAGCCCTAAAGGGGAAACTAAAAATAAATAATGTTTTACTCTTATTGTACCAGTAGACACTTTGTAGATTTTTACTGTGGCCTGTGATACGTATCATTAACAAACAAGTGATATTTCCTTTTCTGCATCTGTGAAATCACTATTTTATGCAAAATAAGAAATACTACATATGCTTTTAACATCTTGTATCGTTGTCCGGGTTTGTTATGAGCATGCCAAAATGAATAATTGCCACATACCACAGTATATGTTCAGTCAATAGTACAAAATTTTATCATGAGGAAAAGCATGCTTATTTGATACAGATCTAAGAAGAGCAAACAGATTTTGATCCAGACATGCAGAAAATGGATTTTAAAACAGAAGGTTTGAAATATATTAACGTTAAACTTTTAAATGGGAGGTGGTGCAGGTGTTAAATCCCCCTTCCCACCCAGCACCAGGTGCTTACTTGGGTCTAGTGGCCTCCATACCAAATAACCAATGTTCAGGGTTGATCTCCAACCAACCTCTGAAGAGCCTCTCATCTGCACTGGACACCAGCCACATGAGATGAACTTACAAACTTACAACTTTTAATTTCATGTCCTTTCTCCTTATTAACCTAAAAGAACACTTCCAAGATGCTGTGAGGAAGGCAAAAGTCAAACTAAAACTCTGGACACCTTCCCCATTTTGCCCAAGGGAGGAAATCCTTCCTGATCCCAAACACTAGATGTTTGTTCAGATCCCCGTACGATCTTGGAAATGCAGTTCAAACTATACCTTTATTGCAGGGCAGAGCTACACTGCAGCAGAAAGCTTCTGCAGAACCTGAGTGCTTCATATACACCAAAGGGGGTGGTGGTGTGAGACAGTTAGCACTTCCTACTCTCTTACAGTCTCCCCCTTGTCTGCCCCCCCCACCCCATCCCCCAAGGTCTGCTCTTCATGCGTGTTCTGGACTGAGGTAAGGGGAAGGGCAGCAGAGCAGTTGAGCCTGCCCTTCTGTTCTCCCCTTCTCTCACAAATACAGAGGTGGTCAGATATCCCTGCTGGTCAGACTGGGGGAGGCAATGGAAGTAGAAGAGGTTAATGAGTTCAATGATGCCTGCTATTTTCATACCTCTTAATTAAACATTCCTATATTTTCCATTCTGTCACCCAAGCCTCTGCTACTCCAGTGCAGATTCTAGGAACCACATTCTGCCCTTGGTTATGTGTACATCTGATGGTGAGTTCCTGGCCACGCTCTGTCTAACAAGGTAACATCTCTTCACTGTCAATAAGAAGGAGTGGTCCTTGCATGTTGCTGTCAGATGTGAGGCAACTAAGAAGGGAAAGAATAAGAACATCTGTCTGCCGCTCAGTACCTGAGCGGCATAACAGAAAGTGAAGCAGATGGTCTGAGTAGCACATCCCAGGAATCAGTAGGACCACATAGGATAGTCTAAAGAGGTACATAATTTACATGACTAAATAAGGTTTGCTTTTTCTTCATCATATTGTAACCCTTCTGCCAGAGTCGGCAGCAGCAAGGGCCGGGTTCTATATCTAGGGGTCCCTGTCAATGACTCATAGACTCATAGGTCAGAAGGGACAATATGATCATGATCATGAATTGATATGATTCAATAACTCAGTCATGGGTTCGGGGTTGTTATAAATGTGTATGGGTAGGGTTTTGTGGCCTGCCTTGTGCAGGAGGTCAGACTAGATGATCATATTGGTCCCTTCTGACCTATG
>ML675616.1:23306610-23340160 GCA_007922155.1 Mesoclemmys tuberculata
CAAGGTCAGTTATAAAAAGATTAAATAAGGTCGGTCCAAGAACCGATACAACAACAAACTGGCTCGAGCCCCCACCCAGTCACCTGGGAAATCACACACTATCCCCTGGGCGTCCCAAAGGGCAATAGTGTAGAGTCTGAGTGTAGAAAGTAAACCTTTTAATAACAGAAGAGAGATAACACAGCACTGGTTGGGGAACCAGTGCGAACAAGAATTCATGAACTCAATGAGCTAAAACCCAGTCCAGAGTACAGGGCATGTCCTTCACCTCCCCCTTCGTGCCTTCCCCTGTACTGACCATCGTAGTGTCAATGTCCAGTTGGGGGCTCAGTCTGCCCCTCTGCAACTTCCCCTGGCCACCGGCTGACCAGGCCTCCTCCGTAGCTGTCTTCTGTTGCCTCCGGGGCTTGCCTAGTCCCCAGCCGCTGACCACACCTGGCTGGCACCGACCGCGCCAGGCTCCCGCTAACCACTGGTGCCGACCGCACCTGCTCCCGCTGACCACACCTGGCTGGCACCGACCGCACCAGGCTCCCGCTGACCGCTGGTGCCGACTACACCTGCTCCCGCTGACCACACCTGGCTGGCGCCGACCACTAAGGTGTATGTCCATTGTATAAGAAAATTGGTTGGGCATCGTTATAAATAATTGAAAATCAATTACCATGAATTCCTGGGTGAAAAATTGATGTAAATTTCACTTGAGGCCTAATCCTGAAAAGTGTTGAGCGTCTCCCATTGACATCAATGGGAGTTGAGGATGCCTCGTGTTTTTCAGGATGAGGAGTCAAAAACATGCACTGTACAAGAGAGCTGTTTTAGATGGTCACCTGTTCAGTGCTCATTTTTATGTCATTAGGCACCAGTCAGTATCAAGGATTTAAAGTTGCTTATGTTCTTCATAAATGTACACTTATCAATGGAAGTTATTAATGGAAGTGGCGTAAGCACTTATGTTGCCTTACTGACCAACTGTGACTTAAAAAACATTTGTACTTGTATGTTATCAGTTAGGATTTCCCTTCTATTTTCATCTGCTGTTAAAATGTGATACCAACGGTAACTGGAGACTTCACCTGTGTCCTGGATTTATTAATGGGCAAATCATGACTTTCTAAATTTACTAGACTCTCTTTTAATTAAGCAGTATGCACCTTGGTCTGACTCATGGATTGTCATAAAAACGTGTGTGTCACTGAGTGGAATTACTTTGTTTTATGGCCTACTTGCCACCACTTCAGACTGATGGATCCCTCTGCACATCTGTGAGATAGGGTAAACAATAGGAACTAAGCATTTTATAGCCTTCTAACCAGTTTTGCCATTTCCTTTTCTTCCATTTTTGAATGGATATGCTCTGTAAAATCTCTCCATTTTGCTCCTTTGTGTTAGTCTGTTGACTGCACAGTGAAATGTACTACATTCATGGACGCTGAAGAGCAAACAGCACTTTCAGTGATTAGGACTGTTCATAAATTGCACATTGCTGCTAGCACACTGAACAGAAGAAAGAAAGGTTGCTCAGTAGGAAGGAACACCACAAATCTGGGATCCCCAACCTAACTGGAGCTCTGCATTCTCAGTGGAGTTCATGAAGAACTGGGTTTTTTGGTTTATTACCAAATTTAAAAAAAACGAGTGGGAGGGAATCATTTTGGGTCGAGCTGAAAATGACATTTTTCAAAATTTTTGGCAAACAGAAAGTTGAAAACAATTTCATTTTTGGTTAAACAAAATGTTTCATTTTGACCAGAAACAGAATGTTTTTAGATTGCATGTTTTTTATTTTTAAATAAAGTTAAAGAATTTCTATATGTTAAGTGGTTTCAGATGAAAAAAAATCAAAACATTTTGTTTAGAAAATGTGAAAATGAAACATTTCAACTCTTTTGGGATTATTTTTGCTTTTTCCTCCCAATAAGAACTATTAGGAAAAACAGAAAAGCATTTGCTAAATGTTCGAGTCTCCAAAACTGCATTTTTAGTCCAAAAAAAAGTTTTGGCTGAAAAATTTTGCCCATCAATATTATTTTGTGTTTTGTAATGTACTTGGAATAAAATAGATTGGCTGCAGCACAAATAGCTGCTTCTTCATGTTGCCTTGCCATTTTGCCTCAACCCTGTCTTGGAGAAATAACATGCAGCGAATACTGAAAGTTCAGTTTTCAGATTGATTACGCCCTTGATTCCTTTGTTGTTATAGCTTCTCACACAGAAAACAGTGAGGAAATGAACATTGTCTGATCTCCACACCCCCTATGTAGGCATTGGGAAAATCATTGAGTATTAGTGGCTGAGTTATTTCATTTTAAATTACTGTGAAGCATTTTAGAGTCTTTGGAAGGTTTAAGTGAGAGAGAGAGAGAGTTTGTATGTATGTGTGTGTGCGTGCGTGCGCGTGCTTGCATCCACACATGCATGTGCATTCAGATGCCCAGAATAATTAAAAAGAAAACTTAATTTAATCTTTTTTTGGTAGTCTGTCAGTTTGTTTCCTTAAGCAATCCTGTTTAATTCATGTGTACATTCATCTACTGCATGCTCATGACAATACCTATGTGTGGAGAGAAACACTAAAATAGACTGACCCAAAGGCCAAACAATATGGGAATACAGTCAAACTGTTCTCCGTTCACCATTGGTTCTCTGCCATTTCAAGAGCTACATTAAACAGACGCATTTTGTACCATGTCCTAAAGGGCATTAAAATCTAGAAATTAATTCTGTATTATGGTGGACTGAAGACCCAGAGTAGTTGGGTAGTGCCTAGTGAGGGAGTGGAGACTCTGAAACACGTGCACCCTCTTCTCTTGGATCTTTAAGCACCATGTTATGCATTTTCTTTTTATTATATTCTTACAGATATAAGGAATGGCTGGGAACTGCGGGGGACAGATGCACCACTATGTGGGAGCAGAGGCTCTATCTATGGTGTATCCGCCATTCTCTGGATCCCCCAGGCTACCCATACTGTATGTACGGTGCTTTTATGTAGTGTGTGTAATTCTGTTCTTACATGGTCCTATAGCTAACATACTTTTTTTGGTTTTTTGGAGTGTATAAAGTTAACAATATGAATTAATTTAATGAGGCCTGAATTCTGGTGGCCTGTTGCAGTGTCTAAGTCAATGGAAATTTTCCACTGCCTTTAACAAATTTTGGTTCAAACCCTGAAGAAATAAAGAAGTTTTGTGTTTTTTGCGGTTTTTGGGATTTTTTGGTATAATCTTACTATTTTTTATCATTTTTTTAAGGAGCTCAGTGCAGTACCTCATTGCATTTATGTATGTATGGTATGTACGTGCTGTAGTGCTGAAGGAAATTAAAATATAATCTAGGACTAAATGATACCAATTAAAATTATTGCAAATATTTGCGGTGGAGTGATGTGCTTAGTGTAAAGATCCATTAACTGGTAAATCCAGAAGAATAATTTAAAAATAAAAAACTTTTAAATTTCGTGAGTTCTCCCTTCTCTGCTCTGATAAAAGAGCTAAAATTACAATTACTATCACAGATTGCATTTGGCAGAATAATTGCTATACCTTTGGTTGACATAATAGGTAACATTAATTAAGTTTTCTTAAACTGGAGAGGGAAGACTTTTAGTCCAAGTGCTAGATTTGAAGTAACAGATTTTTCTTCAAGTAGTGTCCCTATTGGTGCTCCACTCTAGGTATATTTATGTGCCTGCACATCAGATCAGAGATTTTAGGTAGCAGTGTCTGTTCAGCCCACACATGCACTTTCCCTGTCTCATGCTCTGCCTTGTTGCTATATAATGCTGTGTGGGTGCACCTCTCTCAATTCCTTCTCAACTGCCTTTGGCCTGAGACAGAGCCTTAACAGAGTCTGATATCAAGTTTCTTATCTATATCTTCCTTTTGTTCTCAGTTAAGAGTGTAGTTTCCATTAGTGTTAGTACTTCCCTTCTTTTCTTTACTTTCACAAAAAAAATGTCCTTGATTTTGTCTAGAAATTGCTATAGCCCCAGTTTACTTCCATGGAGGCATGGCCCACCCATTTGGTATGGACACTCTTTGGTGCCCCACCCCCGATGCCCTTTGCACCAATTTTGTGGCCCTACTGGGACCCATGGGAAGCCTATAGACCCCAATTCTTGAGGACCTCAACTGTCACCCAAAGGAATAGAGGAAGACAATCGCCTCAGCTTCTCTATCTGATCCTCAGGAGCAGACATTTGAGGAACAGGAAGTGAGACTAGACAGGAAGGTTACTCCTATAACCAACATCTCTTCATTCTCTCCTGATGAAGCCTTTATGCCTCCTCACCAATCCTGGTGGATGACTTCAGACAATTTCCAGATCTCATTAAGAGAGTGGCAGACTTGCTACAAATTCTGTTTGAAGAAGTGAAGGAGTCTCAGCACAAGCATTTCATCATCATCTTGCACTGTACTCCCTACTAGTGAGGCCTTGCTCGACCGAGCAAAAACTACGTGGAAGAAACCAATCACAAGTTCTCCCACATGCAAGAGAGCAGAAAAAATAATATGTTCCCTCCAAGGACATTGACTTTCGTATTTTCTAATCCATCCCCGAGTTCCCTCATTGTCGACTCTGTAAATGAACATGGCAGACAGCACCACACCCAATCAACACTTGATGGCAAGCCTGGAAATGACTGGAATTATTTTGATGAAAATTATATTAATCAGCGATCCTACAATTTAGGATTGCTAATTATCAAGCCCTTATGTCAAAATACAATCATATAAGCTACTCTAAGTTAAGCACCTTCATTGAACATCTCCCAGCTGATCAAAGAGAACAGTTTTCAGGCGATCATTACTGAGGGTCAGCTCCTTGCAAGGACATTGGTGCATCTGGATGCTGGTACATTGGAGTATCTGGATGCTGCTGATACAGCTGCTCACTCTATCTGAACAGCAGTGGTCATGCAGAGAGCCTCATGGCTTTCCACTATGGAAAATCTTCCATTTGAAGGACCCAAGTTGTTTGCAGAAAATAGAGATAAATCCCTCCACTCATTAAAAGACTCCAGAGCCATGTTGCATTCCCTGGTAATGTACACACCTACACAAAAAAGAAGATAAAGTACGTCCCAGATGGCTCAGAGATCCCCAGCCTGCTCAGTTCCATCCTTCCCAAAAGCATTATGAACTCCAACAGAAAAGAGAACGACTATAAAAGCAAAGATCAGCTGCCCTACAATCTTCAACATCACAAGCCATCTGCATCTAATCACCAATTTTGATGTGTTGATCAGGGCCTCAAGTTACCATCCCCACTTTTATTTGCTGCAACAACCCAAACATTTCCACCCCTTTGGCATCCACCTTACTCTTTTCCATCAAAACTGAGAGTGTATCATCACAAATAAGTGGTTATGGAGATCATTTCCAAGGGATCTTTGATCACTTTACCTTCCCCTCCCTCCAGTCTACCCTCTCTCCCTGTCTCTCTTCAGTAGACTTATTTGCTACAGCCACAAACAAGAAATGCTCCCAATTCTGCTCCAGGGCTGATCTGGACCACCACTCTCTTAGAGATGTCTTTCTCTTCCAATGGAACAGAAGTCTCTTGTATGCATTTCCACCAATTCCTCTAATATCCAAAGTCCTGCTCAAGATAAGAAAAGAAAGGGCCAGGGTTATTCTTATAGTTCCATTGTGGCCAAGACTGAAATGATTTCCACACCTTACTCATTTGATGATTTGCCTGCCAATCACACTCCAGCCCAGACCTCACTTCCTGGCTTAGGATCCTGGATAGATCCACTACCCCAACCTGCAGGTTCTCCACCTCAAGGCATGGTTTCTTGATGGTTCCAAAGTTTAGAAAGGAACAAATCTGAGGATGTAAAGGAGGTGCTGTTACCTAGCAGGAAACTAACTCCTCCTCCTCACATGTACATTCAGAAGTGGAAGAGTTTCCAATTCTGTTGTGAAACAAGACATGTTACCTCTCTATCTTCTCCACTAGCACTTGTGCTAGATTACATCCTAGAGCTAAAAAAGTCAGGATTATCTCTAAGGTCCAGAAAAGTGCATCTAGCAGCCATCGCTGTCTTCTGTCAGATAGATGGTTATTCTGTGTTTGCTCATCCTACAACAAAGAGGTTTCTCAAGGGCATGGGTAACCTCTTTCCACAAATCAGATGTCATACACCAATATGGGACCTCAGCCTTGTCCTCAAAAGCCTTACAAGACCTCCGTTTGAACCTGTGACCACTTGCTCTTTTTCTATACGTCTCTGTGAAAACCACATTTCTAGTGGCCATCATATCTGCTCAGAAAGTGGGAGAGACATACCCCCTTTACAACAAGGTTACATTATTACCACACCCAAAATTCCTACTGAAAATACCTTTGGACTGCCACATGAATCAGCTTATCCACCTCCCAGCCTTCTTTCCCAAACCACAGCAGGACAAAGGACCCCAAATTTGATGTCAGGAGAGCATTAGCCTTCTATGTGGATAGGACTAATGTGACCCGATGTGTCTAGGTAGCCCACCTGAAAATGCCAAGGTCAAGGCAGGCTGCAAAAAGAAAATCAGATTCTCTCAAAACTGGTGGTTAACACTGAAGTTAGCTTCACCAGCCAGTCACAAACAGTGCTTCTGATTCCCCACACTGGTTATCGAGAAGCTAAAACAAGAAGTTACACAGCCCCCTTTATTACATTTTAGTCTCTGGCTCCTAATCAGCAACTAAGTCCAGTAAAGAGGTAAGTTATTTAAAACTCGATTCCCTTTACAAAATGTTATTCTTCCCCCTCCTCAAAGGGTCAGCCACATTACTAGATTAATATTAGTTTGGATCTTACCCAAAATATCATGCAGCCAGCTAATCCTCTAGTATCTAAAACTAAAGGTTTATTATAAAAGAAAGGAAACAAGCAAGATGAGAGATGTTAAATGATCAAAGCAATGAGACACATACATAGGACTTCCAAGTCCAAATATATCAGATTCTCAGCAGCATTGGTGAGTTTGCTGACTTGTAAAATCCTCTGAAGCACATCAAGTATGTGGATGAGTCTGGTCTGCCAGTCCTTTGTTCAAATCTTCGGCTTCCACAGAGAAGTTAATTCAGAAGTAAGAAGCAGGAGTGAAGACAAGATGGAGATGGTGCATTTGCCTTTTATACCTTTTGCCATGTGGCTCATGCCAAGCACAAGCTCACAGCACATGGGTATGGAAAAGCACTGGAATCCCCTGTCTACTGGAATGTCCCAACATCTCTTGGTGACACATAGATGTATCCCCTGGCTTCTCTCCTGGGGCCCTTGATGGGCCATCATCAGGCCAGAAAGCGCTGATGCTAATCTGTCTGGTGTTTCACAAGTTTTAGATACTGATCTATCGCACAAATTCATAACTTACAATACAAAGATGATACATGCATACAGACAGATGAACTTATCATATTTAGCAAGTCATAACTTTTCCAATTATACCTTATGTAGAATATCTTATAAGATTCATTGCAATTTTGTCGTATTTGTATTAATAATATTATAAATGGTCACTTATATTTCATACAGAGTCACAATTAATTCTTTTAGAAAATCTCCCAGACTATTCCTCTCCATTTCAAACAGATCTAAGGGATCCCCAGTCTCTAAGCAATATCGGATTGAATTACCTATGGCTATTATGCTCACAACCTTCAAGTTCCTTTTGGAATATGAATTCACTCCACAAGATCTGTCACCACTTTCATAGCCTTCCCCAAGAACATTCAGATCACAGAAATATGCAGAGCCGTGACCTGGACGCCTGCTCATACATTTGCTGAAAGTTATGCACTCATTTATGATTCAGAATCTGATGCCATATTTAGCTCCATTGTATTATCTTCAATATTAGATTAGACCCTGAAGCTCCACCCCTCCATTGGGGGGTACTACTGTAGAGTCCTCTAGAGTGAAGCATCCATAGGGACATTACTCAAAGAAGAAAAAAGGGTTACTCATCTTGTGCACTAACTGTGGTTCTTCAGGGTGTGTATCCCCAGGGTTGCTCCTCTGCCTGTCTTCCTTCCCTCTGCTTCGGAGTTCTTATCAATGAGCTCTGTGGTAAAGAAGGAACTGAGGGCGGTTCACCTGCACAGTGCTTTATAGCACCAGGGCAGAGCATGAGATAGGGAGAGCACATGTGGGGGATGAATGGACACTGCTACATAAAAATCTCCTGTCTGAGGTTCAGGAACATGCATACACCTAGAGTGGAGCACCCATAGGGCGATGCATCTCGAAGAACCACAGTTACTGCACAAAGTGAGTAAACTTTTCTTATCTCAACCACAAGATTAGGAAAGATTACGTGTACTTTTCATCTTTGTTATATCTAACAATTTGTTATATCTAACAATCCATTTTCCTAAATGTTTTACCTGATTTGTGTGGACAGTTGCAAATACATTTTTACACCTGGACCAGAGCCTCTGCCTCTTTAAAACTTGGCCCTAATGGATAGAAGAAATAGGAGGCCTGAATCAGTTGACCTCAGACAGGGAAAGTGGATATTAAAAGAAAGAAGAAGAGGAGGATAACATTAAAGGGAAAAGAAAAACAGAGAGAGGAGAGTCATAGGTTTTTTAACCATTAAATTCCTTCCAGATTGTACTTTCACTCTTGGGTTGAAAACAATACAATTCTCTGGCGGAGGGTCAGGCACCTAGAACAAATAAGATCTATAAAACATTTTGTAGCCTCTGCATCATAAAAAGCTGCTTTATCCTTTTCTTTCATTGTGTTTGGATGATTTTAAATGTGTTCAAAAATGTATAAAAGTAGCTTGCTTTGCTACAATAATATATGTGGTTTATTGGTGAACACATAATTGGCTGAAACTGTTGGATGGATTTGGTTATATGATCTGGAAGTTTGCAAAATTTCCTTTTTTGGCAGTTTTGCTGAGTTACATTTCTCTTATGTAACATACAGAATCACTGTTAAGACATTAATCCTGTTGCTCGGCAAAGATATAACGGTGAATCCTTTGTCCTGAACTGTTCCTGAAAGAAATTGCAGAAAATATGAAGGGGCCTTTTTATTCTCACATGTAGTTATCTTTTTATTTTAGGCAGTTGTGTTATAATTGAAATACAGTTTCCTTTTGCAGTTTGGCAAATTGCCTGAAGAAGAGTATACTTCTCAGAGAGTGAAAAAGACATTTCTTTTACAAGTTACAACATTTCCGGTTCCCTTTCCTTTTAGCTGGAGAGAGGTTTTAGAAGGAAACAGTTTGACGGTCTCTTAGATGGTATATACTGTACTGTACTGTGTACAGTATATACTGTAATCACTGTACTTTTGGGTAAAAGAGAAGAACCTAGTTGAGGTGAGCTGTTGCAGCTGCTGCTGCTGTTAAAGTCTGATCTCGTTTCATCTCACATAGTGGTTGAGATTCAACTGGAGCTGATAAGGTTGGCAATGTGATCTGGGTACCTCTCTCTGTCCCTGTCTAACTAGGACATCTCTAATCAGGACATCAGGATGATGAAGGCTCAAGGTCCCAGGAGACGGTGGGGGTGGCAGCCGTGATGATGACGCTTGCTCCAGTAGTCTCTGTATTCCCAGTCCCCAAAACCATTCTTTAATAACCCACAAAGGGGATGGCTGGTGGAATAGCCTGTCCCCTCATTATTTTGTCCACCAATTAGGCCTAATATCCAACACCAGTTTAGTTAATTAATTTCCCGTTCCTCATCTTCTGTTTTTACCAAGAATGATTTCAATATAGTCCTTGAATCATAGCAACATGGCCTTTTTTATTTGTTTGGAGTAATTTAGTCTTTCTGTCTGGCTCTTTTGCACCTGTTTATAAATTCACTACTGAAAGCAACTTGACCTACTTTCCAGCAACATTTGTTATTTTAGGTTATTGTAACATCTTATGAATTTTCACATACTTCTTATAACTGAACTTACAATTGGAGTAAACGTGTAGGAGCAGTTATTGCAACACCTCCCAAATACAATATTTAAAACCAGAAATAACTAACTTTTTCTTCCTTTGCAGTCACTAGGAGAAATGATTGAATTAATTTATAGTGGTTTTGTTTTAAATGAGTGTTTTGTGTATGACTTTTCTGAGGGATAGCTGAGGTGAAGAAATAAGTTTTGTGTTCTGAAAGTGGAGAGTCTGTTTATTCAGATTTTTTGTGTCTGTGAGTTCCATGATCTAGGTCCAGATCCTGTGAAAGTTCTGCCTCTGACATTCATTTGCCTCTCCCTATTGGCTGATGATTTCATTGTTCGGGTGATGGATTGTAGCTGTCCTGGAAGGTCATGTTTATGGGAGGGGGAGGCAATCTCTCAAATAGCAATGAACAAACCCCTGGAGGCCTTGAGTATCAGATAGACCATGAATTGGACTTTGTGTTAAGTGAGATCTGGTGCATAGAGCACAGCACTGAAGTGAGACATTTGTGGTGACTTTTGTTGCTACACAGAAAGTTTTCTGTCTTTTATACTGATTTGATCTTTTTCAGGGTGCATGGTTTCATTACTACTTGGGAGCTGCAATAATTAAGCCTTGAGAGCACATATGCATGGATCACAATGACAAAATCTTTGCTGTACAGGAGAGGATGCATTCTCTTTGATCAGTTTCAGATGGAAGTGGGTAGTTTTTTCACCTCATCTATTAGTAGCATTGGGTAGTCCAAAAGCACCACAAGGCTGCAGATTGTCTTGATAACTTGAGGCTATATGTCCTCAGTAGTGAGAGATGTTCTTCATAGTGTTCCTCTTTTCCTACTGATTTCATTTCAGTCTTTCTTGAGTTCTTCAACCACATAGTGATTTTGAGAAGACAGAGAGAGCGGAGAGATGGTGCCATAGAATTGGCTGTCATTTGCATATTGCTGGCACTTCACCTGGTGTTGTCTCAGACTCCTCTTTACAGCTTCATGTATATGTTGGGAAATATGGGAGAGGGGAATTGAGCATATGGACTCTGCAAAATTTGGAGGTGGAGGAACAGTTACCCATAATATCCCTTAAGCTTTTCTCTGAGAGGAAGAGCTAACACCAGTTCAGGACATTTCTTGGAGGCAGGACAGGAGCATGGAATGATCTTCTACAGTATCAAGTGCAGTGGAGAGGTCTAGCAGGATAAGTAGGGCTGAGCTTTCTTTGTTTATGGATAGAAGAAGGTAATTCATCAGAGCAACAAGTTCTCTGTGCTGTGCTCCAGGCTGAAGACTTACTGAGAGTAATTTATTCAGGGTACTGGCATCTTAACAGGTGGTGTTTTAGTCTTCATTTTCCCCATTTCTCAATTAACTTGCTTTAAAAAGGGTCGTTAGACACTGGGTGGTGGCTTGTAAGGTCTCTAGTGTTGAGCAATGGTTTCTTGCATGTTTTAGGGTGGGTGGTCCACAAAACAAAATAAGATAATTTCTGTTTTAGGGATCGTAGGATTCCTCTGCTTTCTTGTACTCTCTGAGAAGAACTGTGATCAGATTCACATGTGGATGTCCAGAAGGTTGTCAGCGTTTTCATGATTATTTAGTGAATAGAGCATTTTCTTGGCAGGATTGCAATTGGATTCTGATCCAGCTCTTGGCTTGTTTCTGGCTTAAAAGGCCATTCCAGATGCGGGTGAGCATATCATGTGTTTGGTGGTATTGGGTACTTCTAGAGGATTAATGCCTGGTGTGAGAGATTAGCTAGTTTGTTTATCAAAATACCATTTAGTTTATGAGAGTTACTTATATTATTTTACCTTCGTACATATTACCAACATTATCTCATAACATTAATTTATATTTTCATTATGGCTGAGTAAAATAAAGTTTATTAGTTAACAATTGTGTTTTTTCTTAATTATCAAATTCCTTTAAAAATAAAGCAAATCTTGGCAGCAAAAAGTGTAAATGGATTTTCAGGCAATGTGGAAGAACCAGATGTTGAAGATCAAGCTGTCCAAAATGTCTGTTGGAAATATTTTTCTCAGAGTGAATTTTGTCTACCTGTCCTAATTGCTTCTTTAGTTGGGACCTAGGTACAGATTTTAGGTCAGCAGATCTTTGATGCTGAAGGCTGTTTGGAATTGTTCCAGTATGTCTATTCAGTGTAGGTGTCTAAAATCAATATGCTAAAATTCTAGGAATACTGTCAACAAATGCGTACATAGAGAAAATTTCTTATCCCTTTTCCATGCCCCCATTTTAGTGAGGATAGCTTCTCTGTCTCAATGGCATTCTATGGATCCACATTATTCCATTTTTTGCCACTGTACTTATACTAGTTGAATGGCAATTCTCCAAAAAGGGCCGTATTTTTGGAGTTTAATGTACCTACTCATACCCACATAATATATCTCTTGAAAGCTTATTTTATGTGTGTTTAGATGAGATATGAGGTGGAGCTGTCAAGTAGTGCCATAAGCCTATAAGTGAGGTGAAACAATGGTAGCCCAAATTAGAGTGTCATTTTTTGCACAGTTCCAGGAATACTGCAACATGACTATAACTATAGTTTGTACTGTTTAAGTTAATTTCTGCACCTTAATGTGAAAGGACCAGATGGTCAAAGCTACCAAATGATAATGTACTAAACGATCTTTGTTGGTTTTACACAGGCAAGTATATTTTTCAGAAATGATGAAGCTGTTTAGCATATGGCAAAAATGCAAATATTGTTTAGCAATATACAATCATGAAGTGTTTTCACATTGCATATTCTTAATTGCCAAAGCATCTCAAGTGATTATAATAGATTTTCTATATTTTCAACTGAAATTTGCTGACCAGATAAGTCTCACGGTTGTGCTTCAGTAGCAATAGATTGTTTGCCCTTAGTTTGTACAGCTTAGTGGTAGATACAAATGTATGTGAATTCCTAATGTAATGCTTCTTCACTTGTAAGCTTTTGTACATACAAGGGAACATCTGTTCTGCCTGTTAGAAGGATTTAATTAGTAATTGCCTATGCATGCAATATTAGCCTTTGACATCTTTTAGAAACTAACTTTTTAATTCTCTGACACTCATGCACAGGTCAGTATTAGCGTTAGAGATGACAATACACAGCTTCCTATTACAAATATGCAAAACTATGAGAGAAAGAGGTGGATTAACAAGAAGTAGTGAAGACAAAGTCCACAAATAAGTTCTTGTCTCTGCACTGAAGATGGATGAAGAGCATGTTACTGCTCTTACCAGCCATGTCATGAACAATATGACAAATCCATTTGATTCTGAACCACATGCAGAGGTGCTTATTAACATATCTTCTAGACTGCATCGTAACATCAGATGCACAAGAGTCTCTACTCAAAATAGCAGATGCTGGTGAAGAACAAATGGAGAGATTTGTGAGAGGTGCACTTGATTCTGATGGGACACAGCTTCTTCAGCCAAGTCAAGATATCTGACATCAAAATGTCTGCTGACATGGCCAAAGTTAAGTCTGGCAAGGGAAGGACAAATCACAGCAGCTGTCAGTCCAGAAATGGTTTTCCCAGAGCCTAGCAAGATGAAGAGATGGCAACAGTTCTTAGTCAACCAATAGGACCAATCAGAAAAACAGAGAAAGCTGATCTAGGGCATCCGATGGAATCTCAATATGAAAGAATCCATGAATTAAGAGCACTCAACAAAGAAACTGCAGTATACATCAGAGATGACGTGACTGTCATACAAGCGATAGCTGGAGACAAATTCCATACCTTTGATGAATTGGCTGCTGAATACTTGAGGCAGGTCCTAAAAGGATTTGACAAAGCTAAATCTGTTATCAAAGTCTTCGATAGATATGACAACAGTAACTCTGTGAAAACTGTAGAAAGAGCGCTGGACAGAATTTAAGATTGGATGCACAAAATACTAGGTGATTGGTGGATTGCCCTGTGTCTCCATGCAAAAAGTTTCTGAACATGGCGTTCAGCAAGTAGAACTTGTAAAATTCCTCTGTGAATATATGGTTCAAACTGTACCGAAGAGTGTAGGAATACACCCAACACAAACTCTCCTCCTTGCTGGAAGCTTTTCCAATGGTGAAATAGCAAAGTTCATAAAGAGTCAAGTCATTTGAAGAAGCCCAAGACTTCTACAGTACTCAGTAGGAAGCAAACACAAGATGTTTCTGTGTACTTTATGTTCCAGTATGGCTTTTGGTGTCAAAGGATAGTAATAATAATAATTAGGACACCTGATACAGATGTTTTGGTTCTTGCTGTTCACTATTTTCCAAAAATGGAGCATATAGGTAATCTCATCAGAGGTCTTGCCAAATTGGGAGAGCATGGCGGACATGCCACAATTTCTGCAGCAAGAAAGTTGGTAGCAGTGCTGTATGACCAGAACAAGAAAGGAAAGGAGACTCACAGAGACCTGAATTGTTTGCGCCTCAATCTATTCGTCAAAAAGGACAAGTCACTTGCTGAATTCCCACCATGTGAGAACAGTTTTGAAGAGCATGTTAGAAGAGCATCTTGGCAAACAAAGATTTGGATATCTTCGCACATAGGTAAACCGGATATTGGATCACCATTGCAATATGAATGAAAAACGTAGATGGTGAACTACTACTTGTATTCTTCAGGCCTAACAGCACCTGACCTTCTGAAAGTCCTTATTTGTGCAGTAACAAAAGAGTTTGATATGCAATCAACTGTGTATGTAGTCAGAATGATCTTCCTGGCACAGAACTGTGTACATGCCAAGTCAATGAAGACTGTGGTAACCCATACACTCTTGACAGAGATCATAATGATGAGCAAGGTGATGATAATGATGTTGACTAGAAATGTCACTAGCGCCATTACATTTCAATCATACTTGTACACATTTATTATTGGATTTGGTTTTACCATTTAGGTTGTTGTGATGATTTGAGGTCACAAAGAAATCCAATTTTATGTCTTGAAATAGTCATTCAACTAATAGAAGCAAATAAAAATATTTCAAAGTGATCATTTTTCCATTTTTCTGTGGTAATGGAGCCACTTGATAGCACCACATCATACCTCATGTTAAAATAGACAAAATAAGCTTTCAAATGATGTATGATGTGCATGTGTGTAGAGAGCGTACATTGTCAGCCAAATCAGTGGTGTCTACCACTTACCTATACCCCTCTATGCTTGCTGCTTTATTTCAAGATTACTGAGCTTCAGTGTTGTGACCCACATTGAGGGATGGTGACCATCCTGTCCTTTTCATGTTGCTAAGTCCTAGCTATAAAGGAATGGTGATGTGATATGAAACAGGCTTGGAACCCCTGCTTTGAATAATGGTTTCCATCCTCCCAGATGAGGAAAATTCCCAGAAGCTGGGAATGGGCAACAGGTAATGATGTTCATTCCCTCTGAAGCACTTGGCATTGACCACTATCAGGAGACAGGATACTGGGCTAGATGGACCATTGATTTGACCTAGTATGGCCGTGCTTATGTTCTTATGAAAACATGGATGACACTTTCCCTGGAATGTATCAGTGTTGTTGCTCAGCTGGGCAGAGAAATGTTTGTGGAGCAGTATGAGACAAAAATACCAGTGCAAAGCTAATTGTAATCAGTTTAAGGTATAAAACACACACAAATTGCGGTCTCAAAAATGCCCATTATTTAATCAGATAGTTTTAAGTAAATTAAAGCAAATTAATATTATAATGAAAAGTGTTAGGCATTGCTACCAGAGCCACCTATAATAAAATATAAATAACCATGTATTGTAAGTTTTCTTATAAATGTATTCTTTTTTCACCTTTTTTCCTCCCCAGATAAGAGGTTCCATTCTATTCCAAATCAAGGATGCACGTATTATTCCTTTTATTGTTAATGAGTTTGTCACAGTTACAAGGCTAGCTGCATCTTGCCTCCTTCCTTTTTTATTTGTGGGTGCAGGCCCATAAGTGTTAGGCCCTAATCACAGGGTGGAATCACACAAGCTTCCCCTCTTAGACCGGGACCTGGCTACTGTACCCTGTATATACCAACTGCTTGTGTCCCTGAGGGGTGACTGTATTTTGAAGCACCTGCATTTGTTCCTTTCAAGAACCTGTAACCAGTGACATAGTGATCAACATCCTTCTTAAACCAGAGTATTTTATTTAGTAGTCTGAACAAAGCATTAAAGAACAAATGACTTTAAAACAACAAATAGCTACATACGTCTATCTTACATAAAGTTCTACCTTTCTATAATGATGACCTAGGTAGACCTATCTTCTTCATACACTTCCTATGGATTCCCATGCTTCTCCCCATACCTGCAAGAGAGTGTACTTGTAAATCCTTCACGTCATCTTTGTTTTGAATGAGGCTTATTCAAGTGTTGGTGGGCTTTTGTTTTTATCTGGTCAAACATTTAAGCAAGGTGGTAGGAGACTGAGCCAAAGTTGTTATAGTAAATAGACCTGGGGCTGTCCCGAACAACTCTGAAGTGGCAACTGATAGGTGACCATCTTGAGCCATCTCCTCCTTTCTGTCTGATGGACCCTTAATGAGAAATGCTTAAAACAAAATACTCATGCAGAAAACAAGATCCCAATAACCAGGCCAACACATATTATTCATAAATATTACAGGGCAGCTCCATATTCATTGCAGGCTTCTTTTGCAAACGTCTTACCTAGCGCCTACCTCCTTAACCCTTGCTTGCCACAAAAACAAAACTTGACAATAGCTGGCAAGTTCTCTCATCTCCCTCCTTCCCATTTTCCATCTTGCTATTTCTTCATATCAGTCTCTGACTATGAGGCCTCCTTCTATTATCTGCATCTGATCTCTCTGATCTATTGATCCCATCACTTTTCATCTCCTGTCATTCTTGGCTGCTGCCTTCATTCTTAACTTTAACCACTTTCTGTCTGCTGACTACTTCCCTGAGCTTTCAAGCATGCTCTTGTGTCAGACTTTTAAAAAAACAACTAGAAAATATCAATTTATTTCAGTCCCTCTAGTCTCCCTAACTACTGCCTCCCTTTTGTCTCCAAAATCCTTCTAGAGAAGTTAAAATGGTACTTCTCTGTCCTGATCGTTGCTGACTTAGTTCTACTGGTAGCTATTGTCTTTCTTTTCTTGACTTCTGTGATTCCCGTGCTTTCTTGGCTCTTCTACCTTGCTGACTGCTCTTTCATTTAGCAGCTTCAGTTCATCATCCACCTGTTCTGTCTCCCTCCTTGTCATAAGGTTCTTTCTTGATTCCTTTTTCTCTCTCTACATGTTCTTGGTGACCTTATCTGCTCTCTTGGTTCCAGCTGTCCCTTTTATGCAAATAATTCCCAAATTTACTTTAGTTCCAGGTAGCCTGTTTTGCATTTTACTGCCTCTTACATCTCTTGACTGTCTTGCCACAGCCTTACACGTTTTCTCCAAAAATAAACATTTTTTCAACTATTTGTCCTCCGCCTCTTTTTCTTTCTATTAAATTCATTGTCCTTCCTGTTTGCTAGACTTGTAAACTCATTGTCGTCTTTTAACCTCTCACATCCCCCATATCCAGTCTCTCATTAAATCCTATCGTTATATATTGCAACAGCACATGTACACACACACAAAAAGGGCATCTGTTTTTTGTCTGTTAAGCCAATGTGCCACACTCCAGACATTTTACAGTCTATGTTAAGACATGACATGAGTGGAATTGATAGCAAGCACTGTGGAATTAAGAGGAAGTGAGGATAGGTATGGCAGAAAAACATGTGGTTGCTTTTGGTTATTAATGTGAATGTCAATTTCTGCTTCCTCTTTAATGTAACAATATTTACCATTACCTCACTGTCGCCTCCATGACATCCTTGTTAATTATGGATATTTCTATTGCTAACTCCCTCGTAAGTCATTTGTGGGTGCTTAGCACTTCTGAAACTCAGATCACTCTTATTTAGGTTCCTAAAAATGAATTTAAGTACTGAATGTTAAGCATGCAGGTTTGAAAATTTTGGCTGTAGTAGTTTTGTAGTAAATGGTTAGATTAGTTTTCTGTTCTATTCATTATAACACAGTTGGTCATAAAATCCACTGGAAATTACCTAAATAGTTTGTTAGAAACATTTACATTGTTCATTAAATCATCATTATGGCACATCTGAAAGATACATGGTCTTCTTGCAAATCAAGCACCATTTTGCTCCATTTCTGGAAAGGACTTTTGGTGGGCTGGTTGTATATTCAGTTTATGTCAATCACTGGCAATCTTGTTGCTCCACCCAAGCTTTTGATGCCCATGTGATAGTTCATTAAAAATCAACAGTAAATATTTTAGTACTTTTTGATTTTCAATTATTTCAACCCTTAGATGGTACATAGTATAAGTCAGGGCTCGACAAACCCTGGGCACCAGGTCACCATGGCACCAAGAAATTTTGTTCTGGCACCTAGTTTTTTTCCCGGGGGAGCAATTGCTGCGCTTCAGCCAGGGCACCCCGCCACTGAGCCCATGTTGTGGGAGACGGCGGGGGGAAGGGGCAGAGCTGGGAGGGGAGAGCGGCTGCCAAAAACTGAACCAGATTTTTTTGATTCAGGCTGTACTGAGCATGCTCACAGGAACTCAGCATGCTCAATAACATTTGCTGCAGCCACTGCCCTCACCCTTCCCTTACTTGGACTCAGACTCCATTGCCCGCTCTTTAGAGGGGCTAAAAAGGGGCAAAGAGGGCAAATTGGAGGCGGGGATGTGCAGGATCTAATCAGGGGACAGAATTTTACTGGCCTGGGTTGAGCCAATGGAGGTAGGAGCAGGAGAGAGGCTGAGGAGCTAAATCAGGGAGCGGGGGTATGAGCCGGTGTCAGCCCATGGCAGAGGCAAAACCCCAGCACAGGGAGGGGCAGAGGGGGTAACAGCGACCCCACTGGGATGAGCCACCTGTGTCCTGCCCTGTTAGCAAAAATAGTGTGGGGTGGGAGGGTTGAGGGCCTTTTTTGTTTCCCCTCTCACAGGAGTCTGCAGAAACTGGCGGTACTGCGGGGGATCACAGGCTTTGTCTGATTTTGGCATTGGGCTTCCTGTGTGCCAGAAACAGAGACAAGACAGGAACTGTGGCAGTACTGCAGGGGGAGGGGTCACAGGTTTCTACAATGAGCATCTTATGTTCCAGAAACAGACGGGTCACAAAATCTGCTAGACAGAGTTTTTGGCACTACAACCACTTAACAAATATAAAATATATTTAATAATGCATATATAATAACGGAGACATACTAAGTTAGAAACCTGAATATCTGGCATTCCAATTTTTAATTTTTCAGTAATGTAGTATTTGTGATTCTGTTTAATAAAATGTTTTAACAAAGTTGGTTACAATCCTGATTGTTATTTAAATGAGTGCGATTTAGTGTTGTGAAAAAGGAAGTGAGATTTAAAGGGGTCAAATAATATAAAAGTTGTTATTGATCACCTACAAAACCAGGATTTTGAGTTAATACTGTATTCTGAAAAGTTACTTTGATTAGAAGTTATATTCAGCATTTATTCTCTCAATAGCTGCACATTAAATTTGCTCAATCACAAGTAAAAAGATGTTTTTTCTAACTGCAAATCTTGCATATTCAAATTAGGATCTGAAAAGCATGCTAAGATCTTGCTGGTTCTGACTAAACTATAAACAAAGATTCTGCAGTTGACTTGTATAGTCAATGATTCACAAGGTAGAATTGAATCCAGCTCATTCTCCCATAGCTGTCTTTACTCTGAATTATCAGCAAGAGTAAAATTAGGCATAAAGAGCTCTGCATTTGCTTAGAAACTGTCAAATATTTCCACATTTCACATTTCAACATTGGTTGTTCCAAATAGCTCATAGTAATGTTGGGAACTGCTTAGACTGCCATGAGAATGGGGGAAAAAGTCATGCAGTTCAGCATAAGAGTAAAACACTGAATGTTGATAAAGACCATTATTCATGAAGAGGAGTCTCTATATCTGTCTTTTTTTCTGGTGAAGTTTTTGTAATGTATTATATGGCCATTAGGCTTCTCTGTTTTCGGATGTGTCCTCTGTACAAAAACTTCTGTAGAGGATTATTCATGAGAAAAAGAAGCTGAGTGACTCTGCAGTAAAGCTTCTAGAGAAGATTAAACTGACCGCATTTATTCCCTATATTTTAAAGTGTGTTCTGCCTAGAAACTTCACTAGAAACACGTTCAGTTTCCTTTTCTATCTGAGATAAGCACAGTTTACTTTCTCTGACTTGTTCGCCTGTCCATTGATAAATGGTGGATAGATTCTTCCCTCACTTCCCGTTTCGTTGTAGTATGCTTTCTGGTACTAAACATGCTACTTAGCATACTGTGATGAGAGCAATTAATAAGACTGATGCATAATTCTGCAAGTATTAATTAAATTATAATTTTGCTATGGAATGAATATCTGCTCATCTGGTTGAGAGAGTGCCAAAGGCATATCTGTATTTAACTGCTAGTTGTATATTTCAGAACAAAAAAAGAAAAAAAAATTACTTGTGGCATTACTTTGAGCCAATAGCACCTAGGGAGCCAATCTGTTGAATAAGAAGGTGCTGTGTTTGCTGTTATTTCTGACCATAACTGCATTCTAAGGCCACTGATGTCTATACACACACCATCTTGTGTGAGGAGTCATGTATCACTTGATGCTATTATATACCAGTAATCTGCTAGAACCTTTTATATGATGATGTTGCTGCCTTAAATACATGTTACGTAGCACTTCTCAACTTTTATTTTATAGTATTATTTCTTGAAAGTCACTTTATACAAGATGCTGAGTGATTGGTTTGGTGAGTGATAGCTCTTCTGTTACACTAACGAGGCTCTGGAAGTATGAAATATGCTTGAATGGTTATTCTTATAGTTTTATTCCATAAAATGGACATAATTTTAGAGACTTTTTTACCGTGCAATTAATTTTATTTTAACTAATTAATTCTTGTATCAGTGTCTAGAATGAGTAAATAAATTATATTCATAGTACTGTGAGTTCCAACTAACCACATACTTCTGAACAGATTAATGACAGTATGTAAGAGTGTGATTTGCGTGTGTGTGTGTAAATTAAAAAATCCAATCATGACAAAGTGAAAGTCAGAAATTGATGATAAATCACGAACTCTGTCTAATAACTTTTTTCTTGTGTTTGCAAAGTATGTATAAATGTAGCACTTAGCATTGGTGAAGTTAATGTTGACTTCTCTCTCGCCATATGTTCAGTGTAATTAATTATTTGATTATATATTTATATATATGGTCTCATTAATTATTTTGTTATTGAAGCCTTAATGTTTCAGTATAGCAAGGTGATGAGTAGCTACAGTATAAATACTATTACTTTTTCTGTGTTCTGTGAGTAACTGAGCTATATATTTATTGCCATTTAGAAATTGATTCATTTCTGGAGTAATTTTATTTCCATATGTGTTTATAAGATAGAACATATTGTAAACAGTGATCAATGAAATTCTTTCTGGATTTCACCTTAAATGAATGGATGAACCATAATTTACAAAACTCAACTCCCCCTTCTGGCAACGCAATATATTACAGTTGTATTCAATTCCCAGCATGTTTGGTGTTGGTAATGTAATGCATGTTAGTCATTCATATTTTCTTTGGTGTTTTTCTTGTTGATTTATTCTTTTCTTGTTCTTTTATTCTTTTCTTGTTGATTTATTCAGGGTTCTGTGTGTTCGTAATGTCTATCTCAGTAAATGAGCTAAGTGATACAAGATGGAACACATTTGGAAGATTTAAATCAACATAGTTTTACTTTGTCGAACTAAACAATGAGAGAAAAATTGTGACTGTCTGTATTACATTTCCTTTTAGTATTGGCATGCTAATTATACATACTGTGCTGTATCACATGAAATTAGGAATGCTTAATAGAACAGAAAGGCTAACGATGTGACTATTACCAGGATGAAGATCTGGAGCGAGCAGTAACCGTGCATGTGAATATGATAAAAGCATTACATGCTTTATAACCTGGAATGTCAGATGAGTTAGAAAGGAAAAATGTGAAGGATAAAATACCACAAGTAATAAAAGCTAATCAGCCGTGAATGGAATGAAAGATGCCTAGGCATGACATGGTCAAAAAAGAGCTAGAGAAGTGTATTCTGATCACAGATGGATAGTTGTATGGGAATAATAATGATGAAGTGTCTAACCTGTCTGGAGTACAGAAATGTATAACATAGAGAACCTTTAATGCTGCATGAATAACTGTAATCCCATAGGACATAGTCAGAGCTGATTTGTTTGTATTGGGAAATCATGATCTCCTGATCATAATGGACTATTCTAGCAATTTTTCTGTAGTGACACTTTGATACCAGAGCATCAACTGTGTCCAGGCACATTAAAGCCATGTTTGCACTCATGATGTTTCAAGGACTATACTAACACAATGGACCACAGTTCAATAATAGAGTATAAAATTTATGAATTTCAGTATCAGATATCTAGTCCTGAAATACCCACAGGCAAATGAATTAGTAGACTGTGGAGTCTGTGTTGTGAAGAAGTAGTTCGGATAAGCAACTGATGGAAAAGAATTGCATTTTTAGTGTCATTCGACTACAGAGCAATGCTTCTGCAATGTTGAAAACCACTGGCTGAACAGTTATATAATAAACAAACACATACTCAATTACAAGATATAAGACCTAATCAAAGGAAGACTGATAACTTATAGTTCTGGCAAAAAGATTGACAAATCAAAATTATAACAGAAGAACAAGGCCAGTATCAATTAATAAACCATAGATTCTGCACTGTCCAGAACAAACTACAGTGACTAAAAGAAACATCACATCATCCATAATCAGTTTATGATAGAAAATGGAAACTATTTTATGAAGGAACCTGCGAACAACCTAAGAATGAACATATAGCAGGAAGGAGTGAAGTGAGAACAGATACACCAAAAGGACAAAAAGAAACCTTAATGGATTGATCCTGCTCCAGGTTGTGTGAAGAAGCTAAAAAGATTATTTAAAACATAGATGAGCTACCCAATAGCTCTAGAAGGCTGTTAAAATGTCCGAAAAGATTGACTGAGACTTATTGATACTGTGATAATAACATAAAAGTTTTCAAGTTAAATCAATGTTTTTGTTAGAATCTGTTAGTGTAGAGAACTAGAGGTGGGTGGAATGGGAAGTGTGCTTATACCTTAGCAGGGGATGTATTGTGTTTATACAATCTGCAGGACACTATGCAGTAACGCTTCCTTTTGAGTCTCTAACTCTCTCACACACACAGACAAAAACCAGTTGCAGAGAGTGAGACAGAACTTAAAGCCATGCTAGATTTACAGCACATCAGTACTGTTTACCTTGAATTATTTTTAACTAAATAAGTTACCCTAAAACCTGCCTCAGTCATCACTGAAATATTACAGCTACCATAATACTGTTTATAAGAATATTTTGTTTATTTAGAAATACAATACAGTGGTTATTCAGCAGATTTAAAGTTTCCTTTTTGTGAGCATATTTCCACTTATTTTGGAGCTAATCCAACTCCTAGTAAAATCAGCAGGAGGCTTTCCATTGATTCCATTGAGAGTTGTATCAGGCCTGTTAAATTATTGAAACTGTCAAGTTTTATAAAATGGACATTGTAAGGCAGTTTGCAGGGAGCCTAGCACAGTGGAGCTCCACACCTGGTTTGGGTCTCTAGTGTAATACAAATATTTAACAATAATGTGCTTCATAAAATAGTAAGCCCTTAACAGGATACAAATGGAAAGAGATTAGCAATGACTACAATTCAGTACTGCACATAATGTGTTTCCTATGATTATTTTTGTAAATGCTTATAGAATATGTTGCTTTTTGAGAATCAGCTTAAACTCTTCATTTTTTTGTTTTAGTATGTGCAGAAGCTTACAATCCCGATGAAGAAGAAGATGACACAGAGTCCAGGGTATGTAACTCATTGGGTGAAATGCTTACCTCCAGTTCTCAGACATTAGAAATAAGAGAAAAAGGTGACTAATGATAGTAGTTATGGAATCTGTGTAACTATTCTTTTTCAGTGTTCTCTGACAGTGTATGATACGAGGTTTTGTTCCAAAGGACTGTCGTCCCTTCAACTCCTGTACTAGGCCCCTATATAGGGCCCAATTTTTAAAATATTAAAAAATGTTTTAAGTGATCTTCCCTGTGATAACTAGCCTTTTAATGAGACATTTCTTGTTCAACAATATATTTGCCCAGAGAGCCCTCTGCTTGTAAAGTACTCACTTAATAGCCTGATAATTTTGCTGTTGTAGCAATCTTTTCCCAGGGGAGAAAATAAACAGTAAAATTGCATAGATATTTTCTAATTTGAAATTCAATAGTTGTTTGTTTGGATTAACGAAACTAATATTTTAACAACTCAATAAGTCACCCCTTAAAGGTATTACATTAATTTTGAGGATAAAATAATGCAAGTATGGTTTAAATGGAATTTTTAAAGCTGTGCCTCATCTCAGTTCTGATTGTTTGTAGTATTTTAAAAGTAATTTGAAAGTGATACCTTACATATGGTGTCATAGCTGAAGGCTGACAGAACTAGGCCTGTTTAGTCTGCAGAAGAGAAGAATGAGGGGGGATTTGATAGCAGCCTTTAACTACCTGAAAGGGGGTTCCAGGGAGGATGGAGCTAGACTGTTTTCAGTGGAGGCAGATGACAGAACAAGGAGCAGTGGTCTCAAGTTGCAGTGGGGGAGGTCTAGTTTGGACATTAGGAAAACGTTTTTCACTAGGAGGGTGGTGAAGCATTGGAATGGGTTACCTAGGGAGGTGGTGGCATCTCCATCTTTAGAGGTTTTTAAGCTGCGGCTTGAGAAAACCCTCGCCGGGATGATTTAACTGAGGATAGTCCTGCTTTGAGCAGGGAGTTGGACTAGATGACCTCCTGAGGTCCCTTCCAACTCTAATATTCTATGATTCTATAGCTATGATGCTTCTTACGCCTTCTTAACACTATGAACGAAACAAACAATTTGGTTGCCAATCACATTATTAAACTGGGATTGGTCAGTCTTCTTTTCTAATTTAGTACATTTCTAGCTCACTCGGATGCTGTAAAGTTTTTATCTACTGTGTGAGAATCTTGATGTAAATTAACCCAAGGTGTTGGAGAATGATATGGGATATACTCAGGGCAAATAAAAAACATTTCTAATGGGAAAACATGACTTTGGTATTATATATTACCCCAATATGTTTGAAGCATAAACTGAGAACAATAGAATCTTGTTTTATATTACAACATTTGAACCCTCAAGGTATCCCACAAGGGTTTGCAAAAATGAATTAGATGTTAGTGGTATAGTGGCGATATAAGCACAAAGAAATTAGTGGTGCTGTCCCTAATACTGCAGCGCAAAGCCTGTTTTGGGTATGTACCCTGTCCTTATGGTTTTGAGACAAGAATGCTGCTAAGAGTGTCATACTGTTCTGTAAGATTTCTTAGCAGTGTTAGTTCAGAGTTTCAATTATGATGATCATTTTTAAGGTTCTACACTGAGAAAAGAAAATTAAACAAGGAAGTTCTATTATATTTTTCAGATTATTTATCCCAAAACAGATGATCAAAGAAACAGATTGCAAGAGGCTTGCAAAGACATTCTTCTTTTTAAGAACCTAGATCCGGTAAGAGATTATTTATAGTGAGCAGTATTAGTGCCACTAAGATTGGATTCAATTAGAGTTTGGTATAGACATTCTTGCAACGAATTTAGATCTTGTACAGTAATAATAGATTTATTGCTGCTTGCCTTGAGCTTTTTGTAAGCTGTATAGATGTCCATTTCACAAAAGGAAAAGCATTATCAAAATTTGTGAGGTGTGTACAGCACAGTTCTTTCCTTTAGTGCCAAGAAACATGACACTGATATTGGTGAAAGTGAAATACAGTAACATGATTGTAAAATGTTTTGCCTGTTCAGAGGCTTATTAAAAACCGTTTTAAGAGACCAAAAAGTATTGATACATATAAATGCACAATTAATTAGTTACAAAACTTTAAGAAACTTGCTCCTGCTATTCGTTTTATAGCATCCAAAAGTGTGGTAAATGCCTCACAGAAACCTAATGAGGCAAATTCCCTGCCTCAAAGAGCATACAATCTAAGGCCTGGTCTTTGCTACGAAGTTGGCGTGAGTTGCCTGCCTTGTCTTGTAATGACCTAGTATGCATGTGTCCACACACAAATTTGTATCCTGCCAATATAGGTGCCCTGTTACAGCAGTGTAATTCCACCTCCCCAAATGGCATTGAGCCATGACTGATGCAGTGTGACATAGATCTCACAGTGTCTACACTCGACCCTAACAGTCCTCCAGCAGTTCTTCCACAATGCTTGACACTGACCGCTCTGGTCACAATTGTGAACTCCACTGCCTAGGGATCATGGAAACAAGAAGCACCTCCACCCTTTTAAAACTACTATGTATTTTTGAAATGCCTTTTCCTGATTGCCCAGCTTGATGAGCATACCAAGCACCTTTCCCTTGTTGTGTGTAGTTGATTAGCTGACCAGGCCAGCTACATGCTCCTGCCCACAGTAGACAAGAGGTATTGGATCTCCTGGGCCTGTGGGGAATAGCTACAGACTGATCATAGAAATGTGGACATATGCAAAAAGATTGCACCGGGGATGTGACAGGAATCAGCAGCAGTGCTGCATGAGAGCAGAGGAATTGGGAGGCCAACAGTCAATCCGGTGCCAAGCCACAGACCTGCTGTTTTTACAATGAGCTGCATGCCATGTTTGGTCGAAACCCCACCAGCACCCTGCAGACCACCATGGATACCTCTGAGGACCCTGAGACAGAAATCTGCCATGAGGAGGAAGAAGAGGAGCGACAACATGGTGTAGAGCAGGGCAGCTATGCTGTGAGCCAGGATCTTTTCAAGACTCTACTACAGTCTAGTCCAGTGGTTCTCAACCTATTTACCATTGTGGGTCGCACATGCAGTTCTCTATGTGTTATATGGGCCACATCCGCACAATGTATGTACTACCTGTATGGCCCTGAGGATGCCACAAGGGCTGCAGCTGAATGCTGATCAGGCCACAAGTGGTCCATGGGCTGCGGGTTGAAAACCACTGGTCTAGCCAGTCCTACCAGCTGAGCATGGACAAGCCTGATTCAGGGGAAGGAAGGTCAGGTAAGTGTGTGCATGCATTTTTTTCTTACAGTGCTTAAATATGAAGATGGGTCCCAGCTCAGCCCCAAGTTAGCAGGATGCAGGTACCTACTTTTCATTGTTTTACTCGTATGAGAAGAGGTGGAGGTACAACAAACAGAGATAGTTATCTGCTTTTCATTCCCCTGTAGGGCTAAGGGGCTGGGGATGCAGAGAACTTTGTTTATGCACCTAGGAATGTTCCTTGTATCCTCCTGAGAGATCCCAGTGAAACTTTTAGGGAGGATTCAGAGGGGTTATAGCCTTTTCCCTTCCTCTGTGGTAGCATGCTTTCCCATGCCAATCTGCAATGAGTTCGGCAGGCTTCATTGCAGGGAACAGGCTATTGACATATGGACCTGAGTGACTTCAGGACATCAGCAGCAGCTGTGTTCTCTGTGCCTTTGTTACACTTAGGAGTGAGATATCAGCTAAAATCAGCACTTCCTGTGAAAAATAGTGCCAATATTCAGAGCCATCGCCATGTACTTGCACCCATGGAAATAGGGGCTGTAATATTATTGTTTTGTGTAACTGAACAATTCCCTCCTCATCCCTCCCACACCTCGGCAGGCCATACGCACCCTGGCTGTGGCTGGAGAGCATTGTAGAGGTGCTCCAAAGCAAGTCAGTAAGTATGTTTTGTTTAAAACTCTATGGGAATAAAAAAAGGGAGTTTCAAAACTTAACTTTTGTTTTCCATTGGGATTGTAAATACAGTGACGCATCTGTCTGTTTTCTCTATAATTGGTGCCCCCTCCACATCTGCGGAACTGCCTTACTCTGATAAGGAGAAAGAAGTGGACTAGAGAGGACGTGTTCCCTGAGATCCTGCAAGACAGTGCTGCATTAGACATGAACAGAGGGCCTGGAAGATGAATATAGGAGACAGCCTTGAGAAATAAAAAAGCAGAGAGGAGAAAGGCATAGAAGTCCCAGCAGGAAAAGGAGAGGAAGATGCAGCAGGACATAATGGGGCTTCTCAGGCAGCAAACACAAATGCTGCATTCTTGTTGATATATGGGTCCAACAGTCATGGGCTTGCCTCCTTCTGCAGTCAATGGAGAGCTCCATTTCAATAGCTCCCCACGCCCCCCAACATTCCACATGGCATCACAGACCACATCCCTGCCCCTACCGCTCCAGACTGAGGAAAGTAAGGAAAACCACAGCTTCACATACACTGACTTTTGAGAGCCGTAGCTGGTGTATGTATGGCAGAAACAGAATGAAATGGACAGTATCATTCTATTTTTAAAGTTCTGTTCTGTTATTGATTTTATAAGTTTGAACTGTATTGGTTTTTAATTGCACATTATAGTTTGCACTCTTTTGGTGCACAATAAATTTTTATATTTTGGAAAAAAAGATCATCTTTATTACTTCATAATGTATTCTACAGAATGCCCAACACTACTCAAAGCACAACTTACTTGTAATACAATAGTACCACAGAACTCATTGGTTCAGTTAAAAGCACAATGTAATAATTATGAATGTCTAGCAAGCATTGCATACTTCATGGGTTCATTAAAAGACAGTGTGATATTCAGAAGTGTACACCAAGCACTACACAATTCCTAACAACTCCCAAAATTTTAGGCCCAAGCAGGGCACTGTCCAGAACAGCACATTACTGTGGCTGACCTTTAAGTGCCCCTTCAAGGCCTCCCTCAGCTACATAGCTTTGCACTGAACAATTCTAATGGCCCTTGTGTCTGGCTGTTCAAACTCAACAGACAGCTGCTCCACCTCCACCCAGGCAGCAATTTTTCCCCTTTTGCCGCAGATATTATGCAGGACACTACAGGCAGCTATAACCATTGGGATATTTTTCTCACTGAGATCTAATCTGGTGAGTAAATACCACCAGTAACCCCTTAATTTGCTGAAAGCACATTCAACAGTCATCATCATCTGCTGAGCCAGTTTGTTGAATCTTTCCTTGGCTTTTTCCAAGTGGCCACTGTACAGCTTCGTGAGCAGGGTTTAGGCGGGTTCCTCCAAGATCACTGTTGGAATTTCAATATCACCAGTGGTAATCCGCATGTTGGGAAAAAATGTTTCCTGCTTGCAGCTTCCTGAGCAGTCCTGTATCCTTAAAGATGTGAGCATCATGCACCTTCCCTGACCAACCCACATTGATATCAGTGAAGTGTCCCTGCTGATTGTGACCAGTGCATGTATAACCATGGAAAAGTAGCCCCATTTTTGTTGATGTAATTTGTAGCAAGCTGGGCTGGGGCTAAAATAGGGATGTGCATACTGTCTATCACCCCACCACGGTTTCAGAACCCTATAGCTGCAAATTATCCACATTGTCCTGCACATTGCCGGGAGTCACACTTCTGCAAAGCAGCATTAATGGCCATACACACTTGCATGACAATGGCCTCACTGTGGGTTTTCCAATTCCAAAATGATTTTCCACCAACCTGTAACAGTCCAGCATTGTAAGCTTCCACACTGCGATTGCCACTGACTTCTTAACCCTCAGTGTAGCTCTCACTCTAGTGTCCATATGGTGAAGGGCTGGAATGAGATCAGCACACAAGAATGTGGCCTTTCCCATCCAAAACTTCTACAGCTATTGCTCATCATCCCAAACCTGCATTATGATGTGATCCCACCAGTCAGTGCTTGTTTCTTGGGCTCAGACGCAACACTCCACTATCTGCAGCTGCTCCATGCATGCCAACAACCTTGAATTGTTTATCACTTTATCCCTTAGTAATCTGTCCTCAAAGAAATTGTCATGTCCCCCATTACCGCGGTACTTTCTGTGGCTCTACAAATACTGCAGGATCTTTCATCTTGTGTTTGCAATGTTCGTGACAGGAGTGCAGAGCTCTGCAGGATCTATGGATCTGTCAGAGGTGGCCTAAAGCAACAAATGCCGCATGGGCTTGTGGGATTTAGAAAAAGAAATGCAAAATTATGGGATAGGGATGGCATTATGGGATGGAGAAAGATGCAAGCTGGGAAAGAAGGCAATGGCAGTATGATTACATTGTTGAAGTTTAAGGCAGAAACTGCAGATAAAAAATGAAACAAATCAGAGTGAAAACAATTGACTGTTACTGTAGGCACTATGGAAGTAATGAATTTTCAGTCAGACTTAAATGGTGGGAGTGTAGTGGCTTGCTGGACCAAGGCAGGGAGATCAGGCCAGATAAGGGGGTAGCCTAACAAACAGGCACAATGGTATTTAGGAGACAAGCAGACGAAATGTGCACATGAAAGTTTCGATCACTGAGTAGCGAGAGTGGTGACTCAAAAGAAACTTGACTGATTAAATAATGTGTGTAGTAGAGTTATACTGGGCTTCCAGTGTGAGGAGAAGAAGTTTAAATTTTATTCAAGAAATAGGAAGTCAGTGGAGAGCTCAACTTGCAGCTCTGTTTGGAACTCAGCTACTGGGGCAAGGAGCTGTAGCTTGCTCCTCCCAGCTAGACTCAGTTTCCCCACCCTAGGCTGGGATCTCATCTGCAGCAACACTCAGCTCTGCACCAGGGCACACATTCTCACAGGTTGGGACAATGGCTTTCTGGCCCTCTGCCTGCATGTGCCTCTGGATCTGGCTCCTTGTGAATGCTACTAGGCCAAGAGTCCACATCTTTCCCAAGCATCTCCATGGATATGTGTTTGTGTACCCCATCATCCTCGGGTCACTCCCTTTCACCCCACTTCAGATGTGTTTTAGATAAGGGAACCTTAAACAGAGGTCGCCCAAATGTCTGCCTGCAATGTTAGGTGTTTACCGGGCAAAATCTTATCTGGGTCCACTCCAGTGGTCCGAGCTAGACACACCTAGGTACCAGTGATCCATCTATCTGTACTGGGACAAAATGCCTTGAAGTCACTCCCTCTGGGTCTGAAATTGCCACTTTAACCTGCTTCACCAATGGTTCAGTGTCTTGACCACCCTCGGGCTAGGCTGCCAGCATGTTATCTTGCCACGGCCCATTACCAGCCCTCGGTGCATGATCACTGGGCAGTTTGCCCTCTTGTGCCCTGGCCCCTGACAGATAAAACACCTCAGATCCTTAGGATCTCTTTTTGGAGGTTGGCTCAGGGCTGCCGCTCTTTCCTCAACTTGGGTTTACTCGCTTCCCATTTCTGGGGAGCACCCCCATAGTCCTCCTTCTGGGTCTTTGCATCTCCACTCTCCTGCCCCTTTCTTCCTCCAGCTGGTACAAGCACTCCTCCCCACCTCCCCAAGAACCCTCTGAGCTTAGCTTCCCAGGAGCATGGAGTGGCAAAGGGGGGCTGGAGTTGGTATGTGTGGGGGAGAAGAGGGACTCAGAGGAATGGGAAGGTGTGTGGGGAGTTAAGAGCAATGGGTGTGCTGGAAGGAATGCTGGAGGAGTTGGGGAGGGGAACTTGGTGGTTGTAGCAGTGAGGGGGTAGCATTGGATCAGTCCGTGGACAAGCGGGTGGGAAGGAGGGGGTCAGATTCATGGATGTTGGAGTGGAGCTGGGCTATGGTACATGGGTGTGTTGAGAAATTATTGGTTAAAAGCCAAGGAAATTGGCAACCATCGTGCCAAACTGGATCATGGCTAACATTAAGATTCTGTCACAGGCATTTTTAATAAATGTCAGGGACAGGTCACAGGCAATAAACAAAAATTCACAGAAGCTGCAACCTGTCCCTGACTTTTACTAAAAATACTCTGGAGGAGGAGGGAAAAACAGAGCTGCTGGGGCTTGCTGCTGCTTTGGCCCAATCAGCTGTTGAGTGCTCTTGGCTGGCCAGCTGATCAGCTGTTTGGCAGCGGCCCCAGGGCCAGACGGCCTGTCAGCTGCTCAACAGTGGACCCAGAAATCATGGAGGTCCCAGAAAATCATGGAATGTGGGACCTCCATGACTAAATTGTATCCTTAATCATGTCATAGATGTAAGGGGTTTAATCAGGCGCCTGATGAATCTGCTTATGGCTGACAAGCCCAATTTGAGAGCGGAATAGCTTGTTACAAATTTCACAGAACTATGTGTTGTTTGAGTTAAAGTCCAGGATTAGTGGACGCTGCTTTCTTCTTTCTCACTTTGCTTCCATCCTCTGGATCAAAGCCACTTCATGTTGAGCTGCACCCATTGCTAGATATTCCCACCAAATTGGATGGGATTCTTCACACTCCTCCCAGCTTTCTACATTGATGTTGAATGACTTCATAGGTCAGACAAAGAACTTTTTGCTATGTGAAATTTTCAGGTATCTTAAACTCTATTTTGTAACTGTTCTGTGCCAGCCTTATGATGCTTTCCACATAATTCAGCTAGACATATTTTTTACCTATTTTTATTGCAGTATTTTTTTCTGTTTTTGCGAAACTGCGAGTGAAATATATTTCAGTTAAGAATACCTGGATTGAATTTCTTCTTGTACTATAGGTGATGAGATGTATGAATGTTTCATGTGAAGAATGTGGTGAATAAAGGATGATCTGGCTATGAGGTGGTGATTCTGAGATTTGTGTGCACAGTATGCAAGGAGAGATTTGTAATTATAGATGAGATATTGTGGACGGGAAGAAGGGAGTTTTTGGTTAGTAATGTTTTTAATTAATTGATTTCTATTCAGCTATAATTTTAAACAAGTTTTTTTAATTTGGGGATCTGGAAATGTCCTTTGTTTTTAGAAAATATTAAAAAACAATTGTTCAGATTCTACGGCCAGAAAGAATTAGTATGATCATCTGACCTCCAGTATAACACAGGCCATAGAAATTTCCCCAAAATAACTGCTAGATCGTATCTTTTAGAAAAACATCCTATCTTGATATAAAAATTGTCAGTGAGGGAGACTCCATCGTGAACCTTGTAAATCGTTTCAATTGTTAATTACTCTCATTGTGAAAAATGTATGCCTTATTTCCTCTCTGAATTTGTTTAGCTTCAACCTTTAGCCATTGGATCAAGTTATACCTTTTTCTGCTTGACTGGAGAGCCATTATTAAATATTTGTTCCCCATATAGGTGCGTAGTGACTAATCAAGAGCATCCCTTAACCATCTCTTTGTTAAGCTAAATAGATAGACACAAGGAGCTCAATCAGTATAAGGTATGTTATCTAGTCTGTTAATCATTCTTGTGACTCTTCTCTGACTCCTCACTAATTTATCATCATCGTTCTTGAATTGTGGGGACCAGAACTCATAGACTCATAGACTCATAGGTCAGAAGGGACCAATATGATCATCTAGTCTGACCTCCCGCACAAGGCAGGCCACAAAACCCTACCCATACACATTTATAACAACCCCGAACCCATGACTGAGTTATTGAAATCCTCAAAAATGAGATTTGAAGACCTCAAGCTGCAGGGAATCCACCAGCAAGCGACCCATGCCCCACGCTGCAGAGGAAGGCAAAAAACCTCCGTGGCCCCTGCCTATCCGCCCCGGAGGAAAATTCCTTCCCGACCCCAAATATGG
>ML675616.1:23345160-23377136 GCA_007922155.1 Mesoclemmys tuberculata
CGCATTGCCCTTGTCTAAGTAATCCGTCACCTTCTCAAAGAAGGAGAATACTGAACACAGTATTCCAGTAGCAGTCACACCAGTGCCAAAGACAGAGGTAAAATAACTTCTGCTTGAGATTTCCTCTTTATGCATCCCAGGATCACATTAGCTCTTTTGGCCAAGTGTCATCCTGGGAGTTCATGTTCAGCTGATTATCCATCATGACCCTTAAATCTTTTTCAGATTCACTGCTTCCCAGGATAGAGTATACCATCCTGTAAATCTGGTCTACATTAATTGTTCCTAGAGATTTACATTTAGCCATATTAAAATGCATATTATTTGCTTGCATACAAATTTGCCAACCGATCATCTCTCTGAATCAGTGACCTATCCTCATTATTTTGCCACTCCTCCAATTTTTGTGTCATCCGCAAACATAATAGTGATGATTTTATGTTTTCTTCCAGATCATTGATAAAAATGTTAAAATGTAGGGCCAAGAACTGGTCTCTGTGGGACTCCAGTAGAAACAGACCTACTTGATGACAATTCTCCATTTACAATTACATTTTTAGATACATCATTTAGCCAATTTTTAATTCAATTAATTTGTGCCATGTTAATTTTATAATGTTCTAGTTTTTTTAATCTAAATGTCATGTGGTACCCAGTCAAATGCTTTACAGAAGTGTAAATATATTACGCCAACCCTATTATCTTTATCAACCAAACAATCTCATCAAAAACAGATATCAAGTTAGTTTGACAAGATCTATTTTCCATAAACCCTTGTTGATTTGTATTAATTATATTACCCTCCTTTAGTTTTTTACCAGTCAAGTCCTGTATCAGTTGCTCCATTATCTTTCCTGAGATTAATGTCAGGCTGACAAGCCTATAATTACCCAGATCATCCTGTTGACTTTTTTAAAAAATTGGCACAGCATTAGCTTTCTTTCAGTCTCTTAGAACTTTCCCAGTGCTTCAAGACTTATTAAAAAAACATCATTAATGGTCCATCGAACTCCTCAGCCAGCTCTTTTAAAACTTTTGAATACAAGTCATTTGGACCTGCTGATTTAAAATGTCTGACTTTAATAGCTTCTGTTTAACATCCTCCAGAGATGCTAGTGGAGTGGAAAGAATGTGATCACCATATGTTGACTATATCATTTGTTTTTCCCAAATAAAGAACAGAAATATTTTATTGAAGCACCTCTGCCTTTTCTGCATTGTTGCTGATAATTCTACCATTTCCATCTAGTAATGGAACAACACTATTGTCAGGATTCCTTGTGTTCCTAATGCATTTTAAAAACCCTTTGTTATTTTCATAACACTCCTGGCTATGGATAGCTCCTTGTGTTCCTTGGCTTCCCTTATCAATTTTCTACAATTCCTAACTTCTGATTTATATTCATTACCATCAAGTTCTCCTTTTTTTTTCTTTTGGTGGTGGTGGTGGTGGGGCTTTTTGGCTGCCTTCATTTCTCTTCTAAACCAGGTTGCTTATTTTAACCAATACAACTTTCTTCTTTGACTGTGGGATTGTGGCTTTTAGGGCATCTTAAATGATTCCCAGTTGTCATTCACATTCTTCTGATTAAATTCTTCCTTCCCTAACTGGGCTTGTAATTGTTTTCAGCTTTGTGAAACTGGCCCTGTTAAAGGCTGCAAGTATGTATATTACTGGTCTGGACTTGATTCTGCTTGCATATTATAAATGAGATCAAACCATGATCACTTGTACCTAAGCTACTATTCATTCTTTAGTTCTGTGATCAGTTCCTGTTTATCTGTTAAGACAAGATTGCTATTGGCTGCAACACTTTTTGAGTTAGGAAATTCTCATCTATAATGTTTAGAAATTTAGTACTGGCAGCATGAGACCTCCGGCATACGTCAGCCACATTGAAGTTCTCCCATGATCCTGCAGCTTTTTTTCCAACACATTGTAGATAGGTGTATAAAGAAGCTGTCTGTCAGCTGACCAGGATGAGGGCGGTCTAGCTTAGTGGCCAGAGCGGGCAGCAGGCCTTGTGGCCAGACCCATGGTCAAGTCTGGATACCAGAACCAGGGGTTGAGCCAGAGTCTGTAGTCAGGAGCCAGAGCCAGGATCAAATCCAGAAGTCAGGAACTGCAACAAGCAGGGTGTCAGGAAAGGAAGGCTCAAGGCAGAGATGGGATAGAGGCAAGACTGGGTGCAAGGTAGGAGCAGCAGGAATAAGGTAGCGCAAGAGCAGGCACAGTGGTGGGCACGAGCATTGAGAATTCAATGAGTTGTTGTTGGCTTAAGAGCCAGCCTGCTGGCTTTGGCAGCCAATCAAGTTGTGTGGCCCATCAGACAGCTGCTGCAGGCCCGCTGTACTGATGAGGTTGCCTGAAGACTAGCTCTGCTGCAATCCCTGATTGCTTACACAGTCATTCTATTCCCTAGTGTGATTTGGTTGTCTGTAGCGGACGCCAACTAGAACCTCATCTTGTGCTTATTTTTTAGGACATTGATCCATAAGCATTCAAGAACACTGTCTTCTGAATTATCAGTGACTCCAAAACAGGTAATGCCATTTTTTACATAGATTGGCACTCTCCTTCCCCCCTTTGTTGCCTTGGACCTGTTGGATCTTAAGAGGTGTTGTCCATTGTTTCCATGTTGAGAACATGGTATCAATTTGAAACTTCTAGCTGTGTGGAATTCTTCCTGCTTCTCTTCTCTCTGGTGGCCACGATCTACCTATCCTGTGCTGCTATGACTTCTTGCTTCTGGTGGTTATGAAATACCAGGCATCCTCTGTCTTCCTCTCTCACAGATTCCTTTGTTGCCAACTCCTTTCTTCCTTGAACCTGGGGTACAGTTGTTTCCTGAATGTGATTGTCTAAGAACTCTTCAGCTTCTCTGACTCTTAGTAGCATCTCAACTCTCTTTCAAATCAAAGTATCTTTTCCTCCAGCACAACCACCAATTTGCACTTCATATCCAGGAAATCCTTTCTGTCTTCAGGCAGGAAAGAGAACATGGTACGTCCATTGCTGGTCATCACTTCTGTTCCATTGCTGGCCATCTTGATATCACACATAGTAATGACCCCAAATTCCCTCTCCAAACTCCCTCTGATACTCTCCTGCTAGCTGTTCTGTTTGTGGCTCTCAAGAACATAAAAATGGCAATACAGGTTCAAACCATTGGTCCATCTAACTCAATGTCCTGTCTTCTGAGGGAATGAAAAGAACAGGACAGTTATTGAGTGATCCACCCCTTATCTTCCAGTATCAGCTTCTGGCAGTCTGAGGTTTAGGGGGACACAGAGCATGGGTTGCATCCCTCACTATCTTGGACCTACGCTCCAAGAATTTATCTCATTCTTTTTTTTAACCCACTTATAGGTTTGGACTTCATAACATCCCAAGAAAATGAGTGCCACAGGTTGACTGTGTTATGTGAAGAAATACTTCTTTATGTTTGTTTTAAACCTGCTTCCTATTAATTTCATTGGGTGACCCCTGGTTCTAGTGTTATGTGAAGGAGTAAATAACACTTCTTTATTCAATTTCTTCACCACATCATTCATGATTTTATAGACCTCTATCATATCACCCCTTAATCATCTCTTTTCTAAGTTGACCAGTCCCAGTCTTTTTATTTCTCTTATACAGAAGCTGTTCCATACCCCTAATCATTTTTGTTGCCATTCTCTTTACCTTTACCAATTCTAGTATACCTTCTTTGACATGGAGTGACCAGAACTACATGCAGTATTCCAGGTGTGGGCATACTGTGGTTTTAAATAGTAGCAATATGATATTTTCTCTCTTATTACCTATCCCTTTCCTAATGGTTCCTAACATTCTGTTCGCTTTTTTGACTGCAGCTGCACATTGAGCAGATGTTGTCAGAGAACTATCCACAATGATTACAAGATCTTTCTTGAGTGGTCACAGCTAATTTAGACATCATTATTTTGTTTGTATAGTTGGGATTATGTTTACTATGTGAATTACTTTGTATTTACCAACATTAAATTTAATCTGCCATTTTGTTGCCCAGGTACCCAGTTTTCTGAGATCCCTTTGTAACTTTTTGCAGTCAGCTTTAGACTTAACTGTCTTGAGTAATTTTGTATTGCCTGTAAATTTTGCCACCTCACTGTTCACCTTTATTTCCAGATCAATTATGAAGATGTTGAACAGCACAGGTCCTACTACAGATCCTTGGGGGACCCACCTATTTACCCCTCTCCATTGTGAAAACTGACCATTTATTCCTATCCTTTGTTTCCTATCTTTAAACCAGTTGCTGATGCATGAGAGGACTATCTTTTTTATCTCATTTGCCTTTGTCAAAGGCTTTTTGAAAGTCCAAGTACACTATGTCCATTGGATCACCCTTGGCCACTTGCTTGTTGACAACCTCAAAGAATTCTAATAGATTGGTGAGGCATGATTTCCCTTTACAAAATCTATGTTGACTCTTCCCCAATATATCATGTTTTATCTATGTGTCTGATAATTCTATTCTTTACTGTAGTTTCAGCCAAAGTACTGAATACTGAAGTTAAGCTTACCAACCTGTAATTTCTTCCCTACGAGGATGCTAAATTTAATTACATTATGGTCACTATTACCAGGCTATTCAGCTGTATTCACCTCTTGGCCCAGATCCTGTGCACCACTTAGGACTAAATAAAGAATTGCCTCTCTCCTTGTGAGTTCCAGAACTAGCTGCTCCAAAAAACGGTCAGTAATGGTGTATTAGAAGGGCATGAGTTGCTGAAAAAAATCTTTTGCCCCCAGATATTCCTGCCATTCTGCTCACCTCTCCATGATTTTCTTTCCCTCATTTTGCTCTCTACCCTGGCTATGTGTGTCTCTTCTCTCCCACTGTTATGCTAAATCCTACCCTATGCTGAAATCTTAATTTGTCCAAGGTAGATGAAAGATAGATGACAGGATGTCATTTTAAATTGCGCTGAGCAAATTATGAAAAATTGTTGTTGAAAGGAAGAACAGAATAGAATCAAAGAATTGTTTGAACTGAGTCTTGCTGGAATAAAGGAATTTCTGACTATCTTTGGTATTTATATGGCTCCCTCACCACGGTAGCTGAGGAACTCAATCTTTAGTGTATTTATCCTCATAGCATCCCTGTGATGTAGGGAACTACTGTTATCCCCATTTTATTGTTGGGTAGCTGAGGCACCAGGAGACCTAGCGACTTGTTCAAGGTCATACGGGAAGTTTGGGATGGAGCAGAGCTGAACTGAGATCTCCCAAGTCTGAAGCAAGCACCCTAATAATTGGATCATCTTTCCTATCTGTTATGGTTTTTCAGGGCATTTGGCAAGCACTTCTTCACACCCTCAGCATCTCCTCCAAGGCTTCTGGTGGCCATGGCATCTACCTTGATAATCATATTGGAGCTCAGCTCCTTGTGCCAGATTGGCTGGTGCAAGCACCATTTCAACTATACATATATGGTAGTGCCTTTAAATCCACGATACCTCGTTTTACATGAATAGCAGGGAAGTAAATTTGGACTCATGGAAGTTATTTTCTGTCTTTGTATTGGTCATGACTTTCCATTCTTTCTATTCTGCTTGGTTTGAAGGAGTGCTGCCATCACTGAGTCAGGCTATGGGAGTTTGTATCAGCAAGTTTAAATGCTGATGCTTCTTAGGGACCAGCTGGTTTGATTAATGGACATGTTCAGTGGGGAAAGCATTGTTCGCTTCCCTCTTTTAGAAGGGCTCATATTATTAAATCTATGAAGTGACGTTAACAAGATACACAGATGTCCCACTGGTGGCAAACTAGTTGGCTCTCTGGTGTTTAAAAAAAACAAATGAATAACATTGCCAAAGAAGAAATCACATTCTGTAAGCACTCTTCTATCTGAAGCAAGAGTTCCTGTGCAAGGATGCACTGCTGACTAGATTTTTAATCCATGTAGCTATATTAGATACAGTACAACTTCAGTTATGTTCAATGCCTGTTTATTACTTATTAGAAATTTCTTCAAAGAGTCCCCTTGAGATAGTTACTATATTTATTTTCCTGACTTGAAAGGAAATCCATACCAAAACATTATTTTGTTCATACAACACGTTCATGCAATATGGTACTTAAAACATGTGATACTAAGATTATCTAGTTAGAAGGGTCATGAGTGACACATGTAATTTTTGACCTGGAGAAAAGCATCATATACTGTTCTAGGGAGACTTTGCTAACAATATTAGAAAGTGCTATTCTATAGGGCTTTGCTGTCTATGTTTCTTGTCTGTACTACCTATAACAGTGTTACTGAGTTCATACACATACAAACACACACACACAATTTTGTTTGAGAACTTATTTTAAAAGAACCACTGGCCTTGAGATACATCAGTTAGATGTGAACATAAGTAGAGAGGTAGCAACCCATCTTGCTTCAAGAGCCAAACCCCTGGATATAACTGAGCTCTGGGAGCATACAGAGTTTAGAAGCCCTGCTAAGCAGGAATTGCACAGCTCCACAGCTCTGTACTGCTAATTTGACTTTTGTATATGTTGAATCACAAAAGTTGAGTTGCAGTTTTGGCCAAAAAGCTTTTCCTATAGGGCCAAGGCCTCTTTCAGTGCACAGAATGGATAGTGGGAATGCTCAGGGAATGAGGCAGTTCAAGACTATTTTTTTATCCCCAGCATTCCATGTGTAACTCATGCCTAATGTACTACACCTCATCCAGGTGCTCGACAGAGTATGGGTTTTTTTAAATTTCCTCATGGCTTGTCTGTTGTGGTCCTCACAGTAGTGCATGAGTGCTTTACACACATGAATGAATTCTTTTTCACAACACCTCTTTTTGAAGAAGGGACAAGTATTATTACCCCCACTTCATACTTCTATACTATATATAATATTTTAAATTTAGACCTCTGCATAAATTTCTGTTTCTTTTCTTTCTTGTGCAAGTTCTGATTTCTGTGAGCTAGTGGTGGTTCATTGTGGTGAGATTTGCTGCTGTTTCATTTTGTATCTGTTTTGCTGTGCAAGCACACCTTGAGCTAGAGAGGCATATTTATGTATGTTTAAATCTAAAGTCCCCAAAAAACTATGTAAAATTAGTGTTGCTAAGTTGCAAAGTCAAGCATTCAAAAATTAGGAGATGCCAGAATTGAAATTTCCCATGAAATGTTAATTCAGCCACTTGTTCACATACATAGAGATACAATCCTAATTACACTGGACAACAAAGATTTTGCTTCCTGAATACTTTTGTGTGTATTTCATGGATTTTGGGCTGCTGATTATGAAGATCACTGAAATTTCCCTATCACGTACTGTTTTTTTGAAATCGCCTGTATTTGTTATTTCAATTCATAATTTAAGTCTATTAAAATGTTGCCCACAATGTAAGCTGAAAAGTTTTCTATCTTGTGTCCAAGCATGCCTGGGTATGCAGTGACACTGCACCTAGTGCAGGCCACACAACATGCAGTGGGAATGCTAAGGCTTAGGCAGGGCGGATGCTGGCAGGACAGGTTTTAGAAAGGCTATAAAAGCATTTTGCGCACACCGTTCTATGCATTGCGTTTATATCAGTTTGCATTCTTGATGCGCATGTTCCACGTGCACAGCATTTTGTGTGTATTCACAATAATAAAGCAATTGTATTTTCAGGAGGATTCATGAAAGCAAAATGTCTCGCCAATTTCGCAACAGCCGCAATACGTTGTTACATTTGTGGCAAATATACGCTTAAACCTCAAAGACGGAGCATGACTGAACATATTAAGAAAGCCTATGAGCTCTCCTTTGGCTGTAAAATTGGCGACCAGGACAAAGCCTGGGCTCCTCATGTTTGTTGCGCAACATGTGCTGTCGATCTTAGAGCTTGGCTCAGAGGTACTTGGAAGTCAATGCTGTTTGCTGTCCCGATGATATGGCGAGAGCAGAAGGATCATGTGACAGACTGTTACTTCTGTCTGACCAATGTGTCTGGGTTCTCTGCTAAAAACAAGAAATCCATTGAATACCCCAATCTCCCTTCAGCCATGAGACCTGTGCCACATGGCGACAGTCTTCCAGTACTGAAGCCACCAGAGACATGGATCCTAAAGGAGGCAGACGAAGATACCAGGATACACGAGCCAGGAATGGAAAATGACACTGATACAGATTTTGAATCATTTACGTTGAGTGAGCCTCATCTGATAACTCAATCTGAGGTAAATGACCTGGTCAGGGACTTGGGTTTGTCAAAGGCAAAAGCAGAATTACTGGGTTCAAGACTGCAAGAATGGGGTCTGCTGTCACCAGGCACGAACATTTCTGTCTTTCGCAGCCACCAAGAAGATTTGACACAATTCTTTGGTCAGGTTGATAGTCTGTGTTTCTGCACTGGCATTGAGGGGCTGTTCACTGCTTTGGGTTGCCAGCAAGACCCACAACAATGGCGTCTTTTTATTGATTTCTCAGTGTTAAGCCTGAAAGCTATGTTGTTACACAACGGCAATGTCCACCCTTCAATACCAATCAGCTATGCAGTACATATGAAAGAAACCTATGGAAATATGGAAGTTTTGTTGAAACACATACAGTACACAACTACAACTGGAACATCTGTGGTGATCTGAAAGTAGTCGCGCTGCTACTAGGAATGCAGCTCAGATACACCAAGTACTGTTGTTTCATTTGCGAATGGGACAGCCGTGCTAAAGAGTCTCATTACATTAAAAAGGACTGGCCACTCCATAAGCAGTTGGTTCCAGGGCAGAAAAGTGCAGCACATAAACCACTTGTAGAGCCGACAAAGATATTTTTGCCTCCTCTTCACATAAAACTTGGACTGATGAAAAATTTTGTGAAAGTGATGAACAAGGAAGGTGAAGGATTTTGATATTCGAGACAGATGTTTCCCACAATAACTGATGCCAAGATTAAGGAAGGCATTTTTGTTGGTTCACAAATCAAAAAGGTCATCAATGATAGGCAGTTTGAAGAACTTCTAGTAGGGCTGGAGAAAATCGCATGGCAGGCATTCAAGGATGTTGAAAATTTTCTTGGCACCTACAGAGCACCAAACTACATGCAGCTGGTTGACAACGTGCTTCAAGCGTACAAAACCATGAAGTGCAACATGTCACTAAAGATTCATTTTCTGCATTTGCATTTAGAGTTCTTCCCTGCAAATCTTGGTGCAGTCAGTGACGAGCATGGTGAAAGGTTTCACCAGGACATTGCGATCATGGAAAAATGGTATCAGGGCAACTGGAATCCATCAATTCTGGCCGATTATTGTTGGACACTTAAACGAGAAGCCTCAGACACTGAGTACAAACGAAAGTCATCAACAAAACATTTTTAGTTCAGTTGAACTATTGCAAAGCATCAGCACCGTTATGCGATTAAACGCATTACATTCAATAAAAGTCAATTTCTTGTTTCTCCAAATTCCTACATGATACAAGTAGTCTGAAATTGTATTTGTGTTCAGCTTCAAGTGGTCTAGCATAAACAAAAAAATTTCTGAAGAAGCAACACTTTCGAAAAAATTTGTCGTCCAGTGTCACCTAATTCTCCACAGGACTCCTGCCTCATTCAGACCAAAAGATAGATAGTGGTTAGTGAACAAGGCAATGGTTAAAACCAAATACTGAAAAATGTCCAGTATGTGTGTGGCCTATGCTTTATTTGCTTCATGCCATCCAAACACTGCACTAAATTTGGACTTTATTTCCTCATGGGCCTTTCTGTGGCAGTCATCACAATAATGTAGACTAATCCTAAATGTGCTTATAATTATACATTGTTGTGTTAATCCAGTTTCTAAAATTTGGATATATGGGACTGCATCAAGTAATTCTTTTATTCTCTTCTACCTAAAGGCACTAAAAAGTTAAAAGATGACAAAGCACATGGTCTCCACTGTATCGTGGATATTTTTATTTAGAAGTTGAACAAACTGTGTGCACTGTGGGCATACTTGCCAAATTTACTAATTAGCAAATTAAGAGGCATAACTAACAGCCATTGGAAAGTTGTGTTTCGAAGTCTGCATTTACTGCATTATCAAGATTTCTGCAGCCACTCCTTGTTTGGAAAACTGTGCAGATTCTTGTTCCCAGCATATTTTTTGCTGAGTTCTGGAACATCAGTTTTGTACAGTAGAGCATAGCATTTTGAAATCACTCTGAAGATATTGTTCCCATGAATATTTCAATGCCAGATGCAACAGGTAAATTCTGTTCTTGCAATACGAGATCAAATATGATTTAATTTGAATCAAACAAACAATTTTGCCCCAGAGCATAAAATCAATTTGTGTTAGAATGATGAAGTAAAATGGCTCTGACTCACTTGAAAATAACCATGCAGCTAATTTGCATATTGTGTGAATAGAGATCTAAGAATAAACCCTAATTTTTTCAGTAGTTGTCAGTAAAATGACAACCACCTACATATTGAATGTTTCCTTAGTTCTGTGCAATGAGGTTATAATTACAGGGAACGATAGATTTTGATTGATTAGAAAGACAGATCTTGTATGTCTTGAGATTAGGAAGAGTACTCGAAGGCATTGTTAGACTGTGTCTACATTAGACATTTTTTTTGGTGAAAATTTGCCACAGTTGGTACCTCCTTACAGCTCCAGCAGTGGTAGTGCAACAGTGGACTGGCCACCAACACTTAAACCACAGTATTGCCTAGCCCTGCTCAGAATAGGTGTAGATTATACAAATACCTGTGGCCACCAGCAGCCTGTCTACACTGGTGTTCCCACTAATGGTAGCAGTGTAGACAGCTTCACTGTACTACTCTCTTTGCTGCCATCTGACGTCTGTGAGCCTGACTGATCTCACCCTGGTGTAAATCAAGTCTTTCCACTGAAGTCAGTGATGTTGTACTGGAGTAAAACCACTGTAACTGAGCCAATAATCAGTTTTTTTTCCCTTTATGTATCCAGGCTAATTATGGATAATAATAATGGATAAATAATATGGATGCTCATATACATTATGCTTTGGAATAGGAGGTAAAGTTACTTTGTGAATTCAATGCAATTTAACTAGTCTTTTTGCCTTCTCATGAAAAGCCCGCTGTAACAAAGATTTTGGGGAGAAGTACATTAGCCACAACATTTCAAACAAAGAAAATATCAGGGACAAGAACTAGAATATTCAAGCCCTTTGTGTCAGTCAGGAGTCTTTGTGTATGAATCCACTATCAACTATGGATGTATTGCTAGGAAAATCTGATTTCTTCCCTATCCCTTAGCGTGAAGGGAATGGCAATGATTCGTTCTCTGTCAAAAAAAGGGTTTTTTTTTAATTATTCTAAAGTGTGCTGTCATGATAGAAATCCGTGTTTCCAGTCACTTTCTCAAAAGTGTTTCTTTTCTGACTGACATTAATATGCTTACACTCAGTCCAAAGAGTAATTATTTTTAAAGGCTTAGGAAATTCCATTGAGCAATATTAATTATCCAAGTATGAAAGCTAGTATTATATAAACAAATTAATTCAAAATAATTTCAAATGCAGTTTTTCCTACTCAACCCACTTTGTGAAAGAGCTTCAAATTTGGCACGTACATAGTTCTCAGTGAGGAATCTGTGCTTTGTTGTGTTTAAAAAAATATTAAATAATGAGCTGACTGCAAAAGTTGTTAATTGCATAATGTACATATTTAGTACATTATTTTCCTTAATGAAATTTGTCTAATTTGAATCAAATCTATCATATTTGTAATGCTCCTGGTATTGTAGTATAGATTATCAGATGCCCCAACTACAGCATTCCATATAGGCACATGTGCACACATTTAAATAAAAAGCTGCATCTGATTACACATAAACAAAACAAACACAAACTACCTTAGAAAAAAAAATACAGTAGCAGAGCACTCAAAATTAGGAATAACCAGAATTAAGGCTGCTTATATCTATGCATTATGATGGTACTAATTACATGATCACATACTGTTGTTCCCACAAGGCCCGTGTTGCTTTTACTGCGCAGGATGGACAGTGCTCAGGGAACGAGGCAGTTCACCGTTTTTTATCCCCAACATTCAGTGTGTGACTGCTATGTTTTTTGTACTGCCTACCATCCAGTGGTGCACTGAATGTGGATATTTTAATGATCTTTTCTGTTGTGCTCTTTACGGCAGTGCCTGAGTGCTCACAAGCATGAATTAATTAATCTTTACAACACCTCTTTTGAAGGAGGGAGAAGTGTTATTACCCCCACTTCACAGATGGTCAGTGTCAGAATCAAAATTGGAATTAAGTTCTTGTTTGCAGTCCTGCACCCAACTCTCTGGAATGCAGTGCCTCCAGGCAATTCATTTAATGTCTGTGTCCATGTTCCTATCTTTAATATGGAAAATATCCTACTACTTACCTACCTACTCACAGGGGGTATCAGTACTTTTGCTTTATGCAAAAGCAGTTCTCAATTTGTTGACATGCTTTCATATGTTGAATTGGGATGGTATATAGGAAAGGCAATTTAAAATAAATATGTGGACCAGTTGTCAGAGCAATGATACTGTATGTGTGACCTCATCCTCTGGATCAGCTATTGAGGAGAAAAGTTGGACAAGGAGAAGAGACATAAGTACTGCATCAGCAACTAGCTGGATGCCACACTCATTGGGTATGTGCAGTTTGCAGAAATCTGTGTAATCTGTTGCATGAACTGAAGGATATGATAGAATTGCTGAATTTAATATATCTTCTCAATCTTGAAGATAAGAAACAGCTTCAGTTGCAAAGCATCTATCTAAAGGAAATTAATCTACACAAACAAGACTTTTCATGGCAAGACACATTGAAGACCTCCAATTTCTAAATATTTAAACTGTGAAACCTGAGTTCCATTCATACATTTCTATATTTCTACTTGAGATTTGATTTAATTGAATGTACCCCTTGATACTTCTGACTCTGTATGTAGGAGGAAAAGTAAAATATTTGTTGTAGAAGTGTGGCAGAGTCCAAAGCATATTCCTACTAAACACAGAAATTTTAAATTTAAAGTGATGAAGCAGGGACCAGATTTTCCCATAAGGAACAATGAGTCATGTAATCTTTGTCTTTTCTGAGTTTAGTCAGAACCTTTGCTACCAGTTAGATCTCTTTGATATGAAGAAGAAAATTGTCTATTGCTGTTGTAGTCTTGTCTTGGTTTCTTATGCAGAAAGTTCTTATGAGCCTTTATCAAACTCCATTTTGTCCCGAAAGAGATTCCCTTTGCCTTAAGGCAAGACTTCAGGCTTGTGCTGTATGTACCTTTTGCTGTGTCTGCTAATAAGATGAAGTCCTATCATTGCAACATCATAATCTCTGATTACCCAAAACCCCCCCATTACCCAAAACCACAAGTAATGAGGTGTTAACATGTACTTATTTAATCTGTGAAAGAGAATTGGTGGACTTGTAGCCCTTCGTACAGGTTTTTAATTTCAATTTTTCCAGGTAGTACTTGTAATTCCCAGGGTACAGGGTAATCATTTTGGGGAACCAAAACTCCTACCAGATTCTACATTCTAGAATCATGGCCCAAGATACTGAATTGTGTATCTAGCCAATGTTGGGGTTTGACTATCACAGCCTATACACTATCACTGTTCTAGTGGATAGGGGTTAGCTGTGACCAGCATTGAAAAGAACACAGCTTCAATTTATTTAGGACTTAGACATTCCAGTGTAGTAATTCAGCAGATAACGAAATGACAGAATTTTGCTTTTAAATACATTAAATCACCTTAAATGCTTTAAATATCTTTTTACAAATGGGGATGCTATTTTTTTCTTACATTGTTGAAAAAGGATCTGATGACTAATGTAGTTGCTGGTCATTATGCCTTTCCAGTTGGCAGGGGAGGGGAGGTTGAATACTACAGAACTCTGAGCTCAGAATGCTCTAAACCAAACTCTCGCATGAAGCACACTGAAGATACATTATAACTACATATACTGTACCTTCAGAAAATATGAATAGCTCTACAGTTAAATAAATGTGTTGTTGTTGAGTCTTTTTCCAAGACATCTCTGAAGTGTTTTAGTCTCCAAGAATCAGGATCTATTATAATACACTTACCTTTTGAGAAAATGAAATTACTTTCCTGTAATTCTTACTCAGTGGATATTATATCTAGATAGCTTCCCATCTTCCCATATGATGTGGAACATTATTTATTTGTACTGTTATGCACAATAAAAGAACTGAGAGTTAGAGGCATTTGAGACCATGAAAGTAGTAGATGAGTGCTAGCCACTGGTGAGGCAGTTTAGAAATGCAGCTGAGGGAGGGGCTGTACTTTTCAAATGCCTGAGATAATTAAAATAACATTACCTCAGTATTTGCAGTATTCTCTAGGTGCTCCCTATATTTAACATAGGGAATACTACAAACACAAAGGTATTTACCTACTGTGGCACACTGCCAACTCCCTCTGGTGGGTCTCGTGCTTTACCTCCACCTTCTATGATCAGGATGTCCCCAACTACCTTGCCTCCCCTGGTTGTAGTGGAGCTCTGTCTCTTGGCCTGCGAAAGAACCTTCTCCAGCAGCTGCCCCAGACCTGGCAGCCCTTACTGCAAGTGTTCCCTCCCCTTCCTTTAGGGAAGGCAGGGTTTAAATACCCCAGGCCTGGCCCTTCATTGGGTCCAGATGCATCAACTGACCGCCTGTGCTTTCCCCTCTGCCTGCAGGGTGGACGGCTTTTCGAGCTCTCCCGTCTGGCCTTGGCTTTTCTTTCTTTTTTTCCTTTTTTCCCCTTTTGCAGCTGCTTTTTTGGGGCACCCTGCTGCTACTGCTGCTTGAGGACTCTGCTGGTGCGCCTCCCTCCCAGCTGGGAGGGAGGGGGTGAGTGTGTGCCCCTTCCACCTTCTCCACCACCACCCCCCCGCCCAGCGGCTATCTCCACCCTCCCCCGCGGCTGCTTCTTCCAAGGCCAGCACTAGCTGCCGAAAGGCTCCTTTCCCCTCCCTTGGCTGGCTGCCTTTCCCCCCTCTTTTGCTGCTGTGAGCCCCCCTTCCCCTGTTGCTACCGCCCCTTGCTCTGCCCCCTGTGTTTGGGGGCACCCCTGCCCCTTCTCTCCCCATCCCCCTCCCCTGCTGCGGCCTCCACATTTGGGGGACCCTGACCCTTCCCTCCTCCTCCCCCACCACTGTAGTTCCCCCCCCGCTTTGGTCCGTGTGCTCCAGCAGCACTAATGACCTCCCCCCCCTTAATTAACCCCCCCCGGTTTCGTTAACCCCCCCCACCTTCACACACTGCACCTCCCCTCCCAAGTTCATTTAACTCCGCCCCTCCCCCAGTGCAGCCAGAGGAGACGCCGAGGTTCCATCTTGGGCTGATGAGTGCACGGCCCCTGCACCCCTGCCTGGCTTGACCCCCTGTCTTTTCCCCTCTGCCGGTGCCCTCCTCCCCTGCTTCCAGCCTAGCGGCTCCTCTTCCTACCCCGTCCCCTGCCCCCTTCCTCTCCCTCCCTTTCCTTTACCCCCCACCCGATCGAACCGTTCCCAACCGTTCCCAAGATGGCAGGTGTGCCTGGGACCGGGACCCCCCCTGTAGACGCTCCCACCCCCCCCTCTCATCCCAAGGCCCTGTCCCTGCCTGCAACAACTGGCCCTGCCTCCCCCGCTAAGCCACCGGGAGTCACTTCCCAGGTGCCGGCGAAGGACGACTCTGGTGGGGACACCACGGACTCAGCTGCTGCCACGGCTCCCGCCCCCCCTAATCTGGGGGGCACGCCCTCGGTCGGCAGAAAGAACCAGGGGAGTAAAAAGAAGGGCAAAGGCCCTGCCCAGAAGGCGATGCCTCCTGTGGCTAGGGCCCCTCCTCCTCACCCTCTATCCCCTCCCACTGTCCCTTCCACCAGCTCTGGGGGCGGTGGCGCCCCCAGGGCGTATGCCCAGGTGGCCGTGGGCCCCCCGCCTGCCGCTGCCAAGACACCTGCCCTGACCGCCGCCTCCAACACCATCCCAGGTGGCCGGGGCCCCTTCCCCACCCTTACCAGGAAGCATGGGGTCCGGTGCCTCCTGGTGCCTGCCTTGCCCAACATAGAAACCTACGTGCGGGCGATGGTGCAAGTGGTGGGGCCCACGGCCATGGTGGCGGCCTCCCGGATGTACGGCAAGGTGGTCTTTTTCCTGGCGTCGGAGGCTGCCGCCCAGGAGGCGGTGGAGACGGGCCTGGCGGTGTGGGGTGTCCACGTCCCCGTGGAGCCCCTGGAGGACCCGGGCGTACGGGTGGTCTTGTCCTCTGTTCCACCCTTCCTCCCCAATGCCACCCTTCTGCCTCTCTTTGCCTCCCTGGGGAAGCCCCTCTCCACCATCAGCGTGCTTCCCCTCGGCTGCAAGGACCCCGCCCTTTGCCACGTCCTCTCATTCCGCTGGCAGGTACAGCTGCAGCTGCTGCCGGCAGTGGCGCGGGGCAGGGAGGAGCTCGAGGGGTCGTTTCTGGTGCCCCACCAAGGGGCCCAGTACTGGGTCCATTATACCACGGGGGAGGCCTGGTGCTACCTTTGCCGGGAGACGGGGCATGTTTGGAGGGACTGCCCTCTGGCCGGGCAAGGAGGGAGGCCCGGGACCCCCGGGACCCAGGAAGGCGCCAGCCAGACCATCGGTGGCGCCCCCCCCAGCCGTCCGGTCCCTGTGGCCGCCCCCCCTCTGCCAGCAGTTGTCACCTGTGCTCGGGCCCCGGGGGCGCCCCCCCTGGCTCGCCCAGGCGAGCTGACGGGCCCTGCTGACGCCCAGAGCAGTCCAGCGGGACCTGCGGAGGGGAGGAAGCCAGGGCCGGCACCATCGGGCATCGCAGGGGGCGTGCCCCGGGGGGAGGCGTCTCCTTCCCCTGCAACCCCACCTCCACTCTCGCACACTCTGACTCCCATTCTCTTGCCCCCTGCCCCTGCCCCCGCTCCCCGACCCTCCACCTCGAAGGGCTGGGTGCTCATGCTGGGTAGGCGTGGCAATTGCAAGGCCGGAGCCAGCCCCCCCTCCTGCCAGGCGGAGGGGGGCTCCTGGGGCCAGGCCTGCTGCCGCGCCCCCTGCCGGAGCCCAGCGGGTGGCACCGACTGAGGAAGTCGTGGTGGCAGACGTGGGCAACACCATCGCCCTCCTGGAGTCCCTCCTGGAGGAGTCCTTGTCCGGAGCCCCCCAGCCCCAATGCCACCCAAAACCCCTGCTGTTGCCAGAGTGGACCTTGGGGTGGCAGGGGGGGCTTTTGGCTTCGGACCCCATTTTGTGGGATTTCTCCGGGTGCTGTACGCCTCCGCAGAGTGCTTGGTCAAGCTCAACTGGACCCTGACCGAACCGGTCAGCTTCGGGTATGGAGTACGCCAAGGCTGTCCGCTGTCCGGCCAGCTGTACGCTCTGGCCATTGAGCCCTTTCTCTGTCTCCTCTGCCGGAGGATGACAGGCTTGGTGCTCCGTGAGCCAGAGCTGAGGCTGGTGCTGTTGGCGTACGCCGATGACATGCTCCTCGTGGTCCAGGACCCGGGCGACCTGGTGCGGCTGGAGGACTGCCTGGCTGTCTACTCGGCAGCCTCCTCCGCCCGGGTCAATTGGGCCAAGAGCTCTGCCCTGACGGTAGGGGCTGGGTGGCAGGCGAGCTCCCTCCCACCCGCGCTTCAAGCCATCCAGTGGAGCGCGGGCCCGCTGCTCTACCTGGGCGTCCACTTCTCCGCCACCCATCCCTCCCTGGCGGAGAACTGGCAGGATTTGGAGGGCAGGGTGTCTGAGCGGCTGCGGAGATGGACAGAACTGCTCCGGTGCCTCTCCCTCCGGGGGAGGGCACTAGTGATCAATCAGCTGGTCCTGTTCATGCTCTGGCACCGGCTCAACACTCTGGTCCCGACCCCGAGTTTCCTGGTCCACCTCCAGAAGACAGTTCTGGAGTTCTTTTGGCCAGAACTGCACTGGGTCTCCGCAGGGATTCTGAGTCTTCCCCTGGAGGAGTGGGGGCAGGGCCTGTGCTGCATCCGCAGCCAGGTCCACACCTTCCGCCTCCAGGCCCTGCAGAGACTCCTCTACAGTGCAGGTAGTCCGGCGTGGAGCCACTTGACGCATGTCTTCCTCCGCCGCTTCCGAGGGCTCCGATACGACCGGCAGCTCTTTTTTCTCCACCCGAGAGGTCTTCCGCGAGACCTCTCCGGGCTGCCGGTCTTCTACCAGGACCTCCTCCGGACCTGGAGGCTCGTCTCGGTCTCCAGGCCCCTTGTGGTCACCGAGGGTGAGGATCTCCTCACGGAGCCCCTGCTACACAATCCCCAGCTACGTGTGCAGGTGGCGGAGACCCCCTCGGTGCAACGGCGGTTGGTCCTGGCAAGAGTCACCAGGATCGGAGACCTCCTGGACTACGCTCGGGGGACCTGGGTGGACCCCTATGTGCTGGCTCAGCGTATGGGGCTCTCCACCCCTCGAACCCCCCGACGCGTACTCCAGGAGGTGAGGGCAGCCTTGCCCCCTACTGCTTTGATATACCTCGAGCGGGTCTTGCAGGAGGGTGCTCCCCGCCCCCCCCTCAGCCCCGGCCCTCCGGTGCTTACCATTGGGCCTCGACCCCTCGGCCCCCCCATCCTCACACCCCAAGCCGGCTGCTCGATCTGCAGCCTGTCCTTTTCCAGACCGCGCCTAGGAAACATCTGTACGCGCTCGTGCTCCACACCCTTCACTTCCTCGCCCTGGCGTCCCACCCGGACACCAAGTGGCGGGACCTCTTAACACCCTTAGAGGGTGAGGACCCCCGGTGGGCCAGTCTGTATTCCACCTTGACCCCACGGCCCGCTGGGGACATCAGTTGGCGGTTCCTTCACGGAGCCGTGAGCACGGGCGTGTACTTGGCGCGGTTCACCTCCCACCCTGACACCTGCCCCTTCTGCGGCATCAGGGAGACCCTGGAGCACGTGTATCGGGAGTGCGCCAGGTTGCAGCCCCTCTTCCGGCTCCTCCAGAACCTCCTGTTGAAGTTCTGGCTGCACTTCTCCCCACACCTGTTTATCCATGCACATCCCATCCGTGGCCCCACGAAGTTGCGGGACCTCCTCGTCAACCTTCTCCTAGGCCTGGCCAAATTAACCATCTACAAGTCCAGGGAGAGGAGGTTGGCAGGGGAGGCTCCCTGCAGCTGTGGGGCCTATTTCCGTTCCCTTGTTAATTCACGCCTCCGGGCGGAGTTCCTCTGGGCAGTGTCCACTGGCTCCCTGGACACTTTTGAGGAGCAGTGGGCGCTGTCCGGGGTTCTCTGCTCGGTGTCCCCTTCTGGTCTCCTACGTTTGACCCTGTGACCTTCACGCCCTTTCCTATTTTATTCATTTGTTGTCCCCCATAATTTGTTGTCCCCGGGTCCAGTGGTTCCTCCCCTAGGCTGGGAGAGGAACCTTTAGCGGTGGGTGGGCTTGTGCCCACCCATGTCTCCCGGTTTCAAATAGAGGCAGAGGGTTTTTAACCTTTTGGGCCCTCATACAGGCCCTGGTATACTCTTCTGTAGCCATCTGGCCTAACTTTACCACACTACTTATCTATGGCAAAGTTTTAAGGATGCTCATTTCATGTTAATTTCTTTCTGCACCAATAACATACATACATGCTTGCTCTCTTTCTGTGTGTAATGGAGATACACAGTAGATGAAATATAAAATCCATTGAACTGATATGAGAGTTGTCCTCTCAGTTTCAATTTGACTGCTCTTGCGGAGAGGTGAAACTAACAAGAACGGCAGCCCATCCACGGCTCGAAAGGGAGGAAGTGTCTACACTGATGCTGCGTTGCCCTACCTCTGCCAACAAAAGCCACCTCTCATCGAGGTGGTTTTATTTTGTTGAAAAAAGAGGGCAGTTTTGTTGGCAGGGAGGTGACTGTAGTGTGTACATCAGCACTGTTTTGTTGACTAAAAGCTGATTTTTGTCAGCAAAACTCTCTAGGGTAGACCAGGCCTAACTGTACTGAAAGGAGCTGAATAAATACTATATTGCCACAAATATGTCTACCATTAGTTAGCAGAGCAACAGTTAATGTATTTTAGCGACTGCAGGGTATGTCAAGCCATACAGTGGGTATCACATTGGGTGTCAAGCAGTCTTGCATTTCTAAATAAAGAGACAGTTTTCGAAAAAATTGTTAGTGGGGCACTGCGTTAGGAAAGTGAACAACTCTATCAACACTGTGTGTGTTTCTTTGTGCTCTGAACACAATAAAAGGAAAGAGGTGGAATTAAAAGTTGAAATACTGACTATAAATCACATTATTTTTCTCATAAATTGATGGATTATTGTCACATGAAAATTGTATACATTGCAGGTGTGCTACCATCACCTGAGCTGTGTCCAATACAATATGTGAAGACTAAATAGAACATTTAACAGTTAATTTGTATTTTTTTTATTGTGATATCATAAAAGCAGAGTCTAATTTTCATCTTATGGGGTTTTGTTGTTTTAAATAGGAACAGATGTCTCAGGTATTAGATGCTATGTTTGAAAAGCTGATTGAAGGAGGAGAGCATGTCATTGATCAAGGTGATGACGGTGACAACTTCTATGTAATTGATAGGTGAGTGATTATGTATAATTGTATCACAGAGGATTATGCACAGTTATATCAATGAAAATATATTTTGTATATATTTTCAGTTGAATCATGAAGGTGTGTGCATATATGAAAGAAAATGCAAAGATATTTTATCAGACTTAAAGAGCAGTTGAACAATAGAGAACAGTCAGTGGAAAAAAAAGCTAGCCTGCAAGTTTGCAAGGGAACACAATACTGCTCTTTTAATGTAATGTTCTCTCACAAAGACTATTTCTTAACTCAAAACTGATTTAATATAACAAACAATTGGAAAAGATTTAGCATTCAAAAGTTGAAATCTTACTACAGTCTCAATCCTGTTGGTAAAATTTCTTGTTCATAAGAATATAACTTAAATTTTCAAATAACTACAAGTTTTAACTACCCTTCCCATGCGGGTCTAATACTTCATAAAGTCAGATAAATAAGTAAAATGATTGATATAATTGCTGAAACAGTGATTTGAAAGTGGCCTTTTTCTTGCTGGGGCTACTGCTTACCTTTGATTAAATTCTTACCCAAGTCATCAGTATAGATACTCTTGGTGCTGACACCTTCCAGGTCAGTGCACCTAACATTTTCTACCTTCCATCTTCAGTTTGAAGTAGGATACAGTGATATAGTCTGAGCTATTACGTTGTTTTCTAGAGAGAATCCCTAATGTATTCTGCATATCTCTGAGGAGACTGTGACACAGAATAGGGGATTGGAGGATTCTAGTTTCTCCAGTCATTCTGTGTTTATGGCTTAGCCACTTCCTGTTCAGATAGATGCAGGGACTTCACTGAGTTCTTCCAAGTACATAGCTGTCAGGACTTAGGTGGTTCTGACCATCTGTCTACAAAGTCCTTGACCATGAAGGGAAAGGAATTGTAGAGACATTTGCATTCCATTCCAGCTACTTGCAAAAAGGAAAGCTATAAATATTTGGCACTGAACAAGCTAATGGCATGGCATCAGAGTGGGTGGCTATCTTATATTTACTAGTGTCTCAGAGCAACAGCTATCGATAAATAATTTTGTGGGTTTGCTTTGATGTGGAAAGTTAAAACTTTATATTAAATGAGTATACAATATCTTTATTTTGTATTTGCTATTCTTTATAAGTACGTGTGGTATATTTTGCCACCATTCTTATTATTGCAACTGTACACTGCAATATACCAATCACTGTTTTAAAAGACATTTTAAATGTGAAAGAACTTTTACATTTTAAATTAATTTAATTTAAATTAGGAGCCTAGTTTTCAGAAGCCATTTCTTTATGAGGACTTTCTACAGTACACAGTTGGGTAGTTAAAATAAATTGTTAAATAATTTAAACCCAAAATATGTTCAACTTCATTTGTAATAATTGCAATTCTGATTTTATTTCCATGTAATTTATAATTATAACTCTAATTCTGAAAATCTTTTTATTTTTCAAGAGCAAAACTACCACATCATCACAAGGCAATAGTAACTGTCCCCCTTAGAATAGCCACAATTTCTAGGGCATACACAAATGAGTGAGATGTCCCTACAGGCTACTCAGTATCATTTATACACAATACTCAATTTATATTTCCAAAGCAGTACCATCAGTGGAATGCATGGTGCATAACCAACTTGGTAAACTAAACAAATAAGGTAGTAAACTAAACTGGCTAACTGCTCAGTAAGGAACATTGGGGGAATGGAGAGGGTGGATGTCTACTCATTGTGTTTATGCATTTTGTTAACAGGGGAACATATGACATTTATGTAAAATGTGACGGTGTTGGGAGGTGTGTTGGTACCTATGATAACCGTGGAAGTTTTGGTGAGTTGGCCTTAATGTACAATACACCTAGAGCAGCTACCATAATTGCTACATCTCCTGGTGCTGTATGGGGTTTGGTAAGTGAAATGTTTGTTTGCATGTATTTTTCATTGAAACGTTTTTGTCTTTATATAGTATAATCTAAAATTGTATAGCTGTAGCTATTTGAAATTGAAAAATTGTCTTATAATTGGAAATTTATCCTTAATAGAGAAGCCTTTTAAAACTTGCTGAAAAAGCCTGGGGCAAATACTGTCTTTGCTCAGACTCTGAACATAAGCTTTAAGCAAACTTGAGTGTCAGAATGGCGATTGTAATTTGATATAAGAACCAAAACAAAAATAATTTTGGAAATTTCCCCAATAACTTTCAGAGTTTATCATGTTTCCAAGTGTAAGAGATATGCCAATTTTTTTCTCATATATTAAAGGTTTTCCTAGATCTTAAAAAACATGAATCCCTTTTACTACAGTATACAAAATCCAATGTGGATTGGATATTATTAAGCTTACTATAACTGGAGTCTGTACAATAGTAATAAAATTTGCCAAAAAAATCTTGTGGTAGAACTTAGATTTGTTTTAGGTACTTTGAGAAAGCTGTTCCTCATCAAGTCTGGTAACTTGCCCTGGGTGCCATGTCAGAGCAGTGCTTGGAGCACCTGTGGAGGTGCTTTTTCTAGGTGTTTTTCTGCCTCCTGGATTCTTTAGACTGCTGGGCTCTCTATGTAACCTGGAGCAGCATGAATACTGCTCTAAATTGCAATAGACTTAATGGCCACCCGAGGACACTGTATTAGTGGGATTATACTGCATTCCAGCCACATCCCCTTGAGTTGGGTGGTGTGAGAACAAGAGAGAAAGACATACATGCTTAAAGGATTGCCCCTCACTAGGGAATTTTCTTTTGCCCACATAGGGCAGCTTTATGTCTTCATTGGGCTGCTGAAGTGGTGCCAAGAATCTGGTCCCATGTGTTGAGTTTCGCTGTCACGAAGCTCATTACTTGAAATAAATGTGTTGAGAACTGTGGGATGAAAGGATTTAGCAGCAGCATTTCTGAGAATTTTTTAATTATCTGAAATTATGTATTTTGATTTTCCTGAATAATTTACTCCAGATTTGTCAAAGAAAGCTAATATATGTTGGTAATAAATGTAGTCTGCAGTTGAGGCTGAAAGGTTAGGCACCATGGTTGAAATCCATGAAGGGACTTGGGCGTTGCAGTGTTGAGCATCACATTGCCTAATGTTTGGTGCCTAGAAACTCACAGGAACAACACCACGATCCACAAGCCAAGTTAGGCGCTGTGCAATGAAAGGGAAGAGATAGTCCACTTAGAAAGTGATCCACAAAAGTCAGCACACTATGTGAGAAACAGCCTAAACTACCCAGTGGGAGATGCTGACAAGAGGGGCATGTATTAAGTCCTGTCCCTCTCTCAGAGATAGGTGCCTAAGTCCAGACTTCAGGGCTACGCCTATCTCTGCTTAGTGATCCATGATGGGGAACCCCTCTCTTGGAGTCAGGCACCTTAGGTTTCTCTTGCAGGAATGAGTTAAGCAGTTGCCTAGCTCCACAGAAAATAGGGGTGGGGCTGCGTGCCTTGAGATTTGTAGTCAAGTGACTAGAGTACTCACCTGGGTTGGGGTGTGGGAGACGCAGGTTTAATTCCCCCTTCTCTGCCAGAGGGGAAAGGATTTGAACGGGTTCCTCACCTCTCAGGAGAGTATTCTAACACTGAGCTGTGGGATATTCTGATGCGGTTCATTTTCAGTCTCTCTTGTTGGAGCTGTTCCATTGTGGATAAATAATGGAAGAGCTTTTTCAGCAGAGGGACTGCACCCTGGGTATCCCACCTCCCAAGTGAGTGCTTTAATTACTGGCCTAAAAGTTCTAAGGTTGGCACCGCCCAGTGCTTGTTTTGCAATGGATGAGGTGCTAGGACTCAAGCAATTTTTTTACTTTCATAACTGAGGTGGCAAGGCCAGAGATGCCAGGCTCTGCCCTGGCACAAATTAAGCACTGACACCACCATCACCATCTCCCCCAACTCTTCCACCTCCCTTCCTCCCATTTGTGAATCACTCGGGGGCTGAGGTGGGGTTAAGTGTCTAGATGCACATGCCCAGAGGCAGAAATAGAGGCACCAAGGGAACTTTTACCCTGAAAACTTAGACCCGGGGTGAGTTTAGGCACCCACAGAATTCAGTGTGAATTTTGTGGATCGCAGTGGAGCTAAAACTGGGACTTGGGCACCTAAATCTGGGACTTAGGCTCTTAAGCACCTTTGTGAATTTGGGCCTATGTTTCTAGTTCCTAAACTTGAATTGGGTGGAATGTTGGTTCAAAAAGGGAAGATAAACAGCCAGTCTGCCTCAAATATAAAATCTTAGAAATCTTAATAGGGATCAAAAATGGAACCTTTTCTGGTTTGAAAGAGTAACTAATTATCTGTAATGAGTTAAAAAAGCTTAGTTTGTGATACCCTAAAATGTAGTTGAATTACAAAAACATTATTCGAACCTTACTTTCTAACTAAAACAAGATCTAAAGGGACACTATCATCTTAAAAATTACATTTCCATCTGAAAGTTGTAATTGCTACTAGAACTGAAACTGATAGCAGGGGGCAGGGAGGTGTAATCATGTTTCAGTTTCTCATTTGTTGATTCATCAGTAGTTGTATGTGTATAGTCAGTTTCAGTTTTGTTGATGGCCAGTTGTACTTTCTATCTCATGCATTTTGTCTGGGGGCAGTTTGTGTAAATGCTTTTCCCTGAGCAGGCAAGAAGGCATTTACCAGTAGTTTACCAGCTGAATTTGAAACTCAATGGGCAGCACTGTGCGCACAAGTAGGAAGGTGAGGAGGAGAGCGTATGACAATGTTTGCTATTGCTCTCAGGCCTGCCCAAAAGACCCTTATAAACATCACCAGGAAAGTTGAATTCTTAAAAGAGGAATTTTAAAAAATGGGCAAGAGATTTCACTTCAAGGATCTCCTCTCAGAAAAATCAGTTGCTTGAAGTTATAGGTGTTGACTTTTGGTTTTGCTAGGGGGTGCCCCAACCCTGCCCTTGCTCCACCCGAGGCCCCGCCCCTACTCCACACTAACACTGTGCACCCATGCCATGTAGCCATCCCCATTTAATGGGTAGGGGAACTGAAGCACAGATAGCAAAAGGCACTTGAATTCCCTCCCCACAAGGCTATACCTTGCATCAAGGTAGGGCTGAAATAAAGCCCAGGAGTCCTGACTCCTCTCCTCCTTCTTTAACCACTAGAGCCCACTCCCCACCCAGAGCAGCAAATAGAACCCAGGCATCCTGAACCCCAGCCATCATTTACCTCTGGCAAGGTATGTGTATTGGGATTGTCCTGCACCCTGGCAGGGGCATGTAAATGCCAGTACAAGGTCCGGGGCAGCAGGGAAGCAATTCCCACAAACCCAGGCTGCGGGTCAGGACTCCTGGGTTCTGTTCCTGGGCTGGACAGGAACTCAAAAGTAGTTGAGATACCAAACTTAAAAAAAAACAACTCTCTTAAAAATCACTATTAGAGTGTAATAAAATGATGGATCTTAGCAGCATGTATCTATAATGAATAAATTTTGGCAGCCAAATCTTGCAAACTGTTCAGACTGGCTTGGATTTATGTGCTCTGGAGATTTTATACAAATAATTATGATAAATAAAAAGGATTAAGTTGGAAGGAGGTTTCTAGTGTGTAGCTGTAAGGATTTGAGAGAGTAAACATCAAACTTCAATTAAATTCACTGAGGTACTCAGGTTTATGAGGCTTTGGTCCCCTCAGAAATATTAAAGAGTAAGTACAAGAGGAGCTAAGATTACTCACCAGTTGGAAAAGAAGGACATACAGCACAGCAGTTACAGAATGGCTGCTTGAGGGCTGCAGTAGCTTGCACAAAGGACCAGCAACTCCTCAGAAGATATTCTGGGAAAAAGGTCCTAGTGAAGTGCAATCCTGGGGAGATGTGGTAAGAGCAAGACATTCACAGCACTTGTATGTAACAGCCTGTGTGGACATACCTGGTAACCTGACCTAACCAAAGCCCATTGTAGGCAAAGGAAAGAGTCTCACAAGTGGGATTAAATGGCTAGACTGGGGTATTGCCATTCACTACAAAATAGAGCACTGGGAAAATGGGGACGTTCTAAGCACAATTTAAACAATGTTTGTGGTGACAGCATTTGCTTATTTCTTCACAGCAGGGAAGGGTGCCAGGTGGTCATTCTTCAGTGCTGCTTTTGCAGCCTGAAACTTCCAAAGCTGGGCTGTGTGAGAATAATTATCCCGGAATGTGTCGGGGCTGCTGCTCGGGAGGGGGAAGAGAGCGGGAGGGGGGCCGCTGCTATTGTGCTGGGTCTGTTGGTGTCAGAAGGAGCTTGCTCCTGCCTTTTTAACAGGTCAGTGTGAAGGTGAGGGGCAGATCATGGTGAAATCTGCCATTTTTGAGAGCTGGCTTCCACCAGCTGAGCCTCTTTGTCTCCAGATTGAAAAGTTCTACAGCAGCGGTTCTCAACCTGTGGGTCACGACCCCGGCGGGGGTCGAACGACCAAAACACAGGGGTCGCCTAAAGCCATCGGAAAATACATATTTCCGATGGCTTTAGCCGCTGAGAAGTCGCGCTACCATCTGTAGCAGCGCTATTCAGCTGGAACGCACACCGTTATGCATGCGCGTTCCAAACTGAATGCCTGCGCGCATGCGCAGACGTGATTGCATCATCCGTCCGGGGCCTAAGGGGTGGGGAAAGCGGGGGGAACGCTCCACAGTCCATAGCAGCGCATTACGTGTGTCCTGTGCTTGCTGATGTCATCAGTTTTGAAGTAGCCACCAAAATTATTTTTTGGTTTGGGGTCACCGCAATATGAGGAACTGTATTGCGGGGTCACGGCATTAGAAAGGTTGAGAACCACTGTTCTACAGAGACTTCCAGCCCTGCTATTGGCTCTGCCGTATGCTGCGTTCTTATTGGCTGAGCAAAGCTTGGGCCAGTGAGGGGACGGGGGCAGAGGAGCCAAGCAAGTTGCATTGCTCCCAGACGTTGGTATGAAAAGTCAGAATAGGGCAAATGCCATCTCCTGCGGGGCTGAACAGAGCCTCGCCCAGCCTGCTTCAGTCATACTATCCCTAAGGCTTTCTTTGTTGTTGTTGCTAACAAGGAGGGTGACCCCCCCACCCGACTGCCCGAGCAGCAGTCCCAGGCTGACTCAGGCCTTGCACAGCAGGGAGGTGTGCCTGAACACTTGACAAGCTGATGGCAGGCAACAGGCTGACTGAGCCAGCTGCAGCCCTTTGGGGGAAATTAGCTGATTGGAGAATGCCCACAGTTCGGTGGGTGGGTGCAGAGCACCCATAGGTTTTTTGGGGGGTGCCTTAGCCCCCCACCACCCATGGAGTTGGTGCTTATGTTTGAAATGATCCAATTAAACATATCAAATTGAGTATGCTCCTTTTATTCATTCATTGAGGTCATTAAAAGCTCATAAAATTGCCCTCGAGTGGCTGATTATAATCATTATATGTTACCTATCTCTTTTATGCATTTTCCATCCTGTGCTAATATGCTTTCCTTTAATTAATTTCCTTTAATATGCTTTTTTCTTCTCTTTGTTTTCAGGACAGGGTAACATTCCGGAGAATCATTGTAAAAAACAATGCCAAAAAGAGAAGAATGTATGAAAGTTTTATTGAATCATTGCCATTCCTTAAATCTTTAGAAGTAAGCTATCTATTGTATTATTTTAATGGTTGTGTCAGTGCTACATTATAAGCTTCTACTGTTGGGCAGGGGGTACGGTGGGGGGGGATTAACTTGGGATAAGAACTTCCTGTAAACTAAAATTTTGCACACCTTTATTTCTGGGGAAGGGCCTTTGGAGGAAAAGTGTTGACATTTCCAATTTGATCTCTTTCCCCTTCTCCCCCCAATTAACTATTTTAGCTCTTCATAAATCTTGATCCTACAAATTGATCCACATGGCAGACCCCTGATCAGGATCTTCCTGGAAGAGGAGTCTGCCTGTTCAGATCAATTTATAGGATAGAGGCCATAATAGTGCAAAAGATTAGAATATTTGTGTGGTTTCCAGCCTTCCATTTAAACTGAATTTTTGCTGGATATTAATAATGTGAACTAGTGCTTTGGGAATATTGGAAAAAAAATGAATACTTTCATTTAAAAGATATATTTTTCTGCAGACACATGTACTTTCTCCAGTAAGTATTTTGGAAGACTTAGAACATGTTGACTTGCCATACAAAAATGGAAACTTAATTAACACACATATCTGTAAACCATTTCCTGGAAAATTGTTAGACAGAGGTCTCTTTATCTCTTTATTGTCAATACAGATAGATAGAGACATACTATAATGTATATTGGTCCATAAAAACAGGTATTAAGAACTAGTTAAATATATTTTTAATATTAGAAATTTTTTTAATGTTCCCATTCTTTTTATAAAGCTATCTGAACGCTTGAAAGTGGTGGATGTGATAGGCACCAAAATATACAAAGATGGAGAACAAATCATTGCTCAGGTATGGTAGTGTCTTAGTCAATTTAGTTTTTGCTTCTATATGTAAAATTACTGTATTATCTATAAGTAATCCATTCTTTTAAATTAAGTTAGTCTCAGTGTAGTACACACAAAGGGAATAAACTGCTCTGAAAAAAATTGTATAGTTCAAAGAAGTAAGTTGTTATGATGTAAGTTTCAAATAATAATTTAAAGCAAAAAAAAAAAAGTTTAGTGCAAATACTTGGCAGGCTATTTCAATTAATTTTCCAGTGTCTTTCCCCCCTTCTTATATTTCCATACTGTGCATATCTACAGTTATTAAAGTGCCTCTTTGATGACAAAATGTAATTAATTCTTTTGGGGATTTGGCACATTTTGTTAGCTTTTGCAAAACTGTAAATGGTAGGTACATGCCTCTTGTGGGATATTTAGCCAGTGTCTGATTGGGGGGGTTGCTTGCTACTTTAACAGCTACTTTATTTCATTTGCTGTTTTTTAAGAAATAGCATGTTTTTCTTCGAGTGCTGTGCCTGTGGGTGCTCCACTTTAGGTGTCGGAGTGTCCCAGCACCATCAATCAGTAATTTTCTGCAGCAGTGTCTGTCCAGGTCATGCATGCGCAGTGGCTGAGGTGTCAACTGCATTGTGGGACAGCCACTGTGCGCGTGACCCGGTCCCCTCCATTCCTTTTCAGCCATCCCTGGCCTGAGATGGAGCTCCATAGTGCTGTCACTGATGGAAACAGAAAAACATTTTTATTAGTTATAGAGATAGTTTGCCGATAGCAGTTTAGTCAGAATAAGTTAGTTTTAGAGTAGATTAATGTCTTAGCTAGTAATTTAAAAAACATTATTTTTAAAAATTTTTTTTTAGATAGTTTCCCTTTTATAAAGGAGAAACTATTCAACAATGCCTGGTTCCCCAAGTTTTAAAAGTTTTGGATCTTGTCGAGACACAATCCCCATCTCAGATGGCACTCTTTATCAGGTGCCTCAAGGAAGGACACATCACACAAAAGTGCATACACTGCATGAACTTAAGGACAACAGCTAGGTGAGATAGAGACCTCCACTTCACGCTCACATTGATGGACAATCCCCCAAACCTATCTCTGAACTGGGACAAAAAACCCCAGGAGAGTCCCGTGACAAACAAGAGTAAAACAAGGCTCAGTCCTGCATAAAATTGAGGAAAAGAGCCCCAAACCCACCAGATAGAGACACGCCTAAAAAGAAGCAGTCTCCGGTCAGGTCACTACCACTGGTACTGACCGCCTCACAGGTGAGCACTTTTGATGATCCAGCACTTCCAGCACCACCATACCAGGACCGCAGCTGAGTCCCAATGGAAGACAACAGAACTGAGAGGCAAGTTTGACTCTGCCTCCACAGCACCAGCAAAACCAGCACCTCTGTTCCCCCATCGGCACCGCCAGCATCAGCGCTGACCAAGACGGCACCGAGAAAGGCTGAGTGAAAAGCAGTGGCACCGTCCAGCATGCTGACGGAGACAACCATGCCAGCCCCAACAGTACAGAAGCAACAACAACAGCAGTTCAAAATGCAGGACGGCACCATACCCTCCCCATTACACTCATCACTATTCAATGCCAACGTTTTGCTGGAACATATGGCATCGGAGCTTCCACAATCTCCCATCGCTATACCATTCTCAAGCACCAAGGAAGGCGACATGCAGGAAAATGCCTTTTCACCGCAACACACCTCCCCCATCAGACGCGCATGAACATCTCCCTTCATTCAAGATTCCAGGTTGACAGAATGATGAAAGAATGGTTCAGACAACCATGGATGTACCCTCAAATGCCTTTCCCTCTGCAATGGTGTCCATGGGAGCTATGGGCTGCTTATAAAGTTAAACATAGCTGTCTTGTAACAGCACCCCATGCTGAATTAAGATCATCATCACCGTCACTCAGGCCTGAACCATCTGTAGCAGACTGAATGGAGGACACAGACGAAGAGACACAGCAAGACATGAAGCCACTGCACAATTCTTCATCACCTGATGAGGCCATAATGCCACTGTCTCCTACCACAGCAGATAACTTCAGGCAATTTCAAGAGCTTTTTAAAAAGATGGCACAAAGCCAAGAGATACCCTTGGAAGAAGTCTCAGAGAACCAACACAAGCTCCTCTGAATATTACACACAGCATTCACCACAAAGATAGTGTTGCCAGTAAATGATACTTAAATGGAACCCACAGAGGTCGTGTGGTACACACCAACAACTGCTCCACCAACTTGCAAAAGGATGGATAGAAAATACTATGTCACTGCTAAAGGCATGGAATTTTTATTTACCCTCCCTCCTGCAAACTCCTTGGCTGTTGACACCAGGAACCAAAGGAGCAAACAGACTCAGTACAAATTCACATCTCAGGATAAGGCATGCCAAGAAACTTGATTTGTTTGGCCACAAGGTTTATTCTTATGCAACCTTGCAGTTTAGGATAGCTAACTATAACACGCTTCTGGCAATGACTATGATAATTACAGCAAACTAAATGGCTTTGTTAATGACCTACTAGAAGAAAAACTGGAACAATTCAAGTAAATTATAACCGAGGGACAGCTAGTAGCTCAAACATCACTACAAGTATCCCTTGACATCATGGACACAGCAGCACAAACAGCCGCAACAGCTGTAGTTAAGCTCAGGGCATCCTTGCTGCAGTCATCAGGCCTCCTTAGGGACCCACAAGTAAAGGTTTACCATTCAACAGGGAAAAACTATTTTCCAAGGAAACTGACGAGGTATTTCACTCCATGAAGGACTCCAGAGCAACTTGGAGAACGTCTGGGATATACAGACCTGCTCCCAAGCGTAAAAGATACCAGCCATGACCAGGGGTGTCACTATTTATGCATCCCATTACCAAATGTTTCCTTACTGGATCACAGAACACATATCTGGAAGTCCGTGACCCCACACTAACATGGGATTTAAACTTGGTATTAAAAACTCTCACAGGACCCCCATTTGAGCCTTTAGCTACATGCTCACTCTTACACCTTTCATCCTTTAGCTACATGCTCACTCTTACACCTTTCATCCTTT
>ML675616.1:23377146-23436283 GCA_007922155.1 Mesoclemmys tuberculata
CCTTTCATCCTTTAGCTACATGCTCACTCTTACACCTTTCATCCTTTCATCTAAACCAACCAATCCATCTCCCCACGTTCTACCCCAAACCACATGGGAATGACCCGCAGGGCCAGTAATGTCAGAAGAGTGATGGCAATGGCATTCTATCTGGAGAGAACCAAAGCATTCCATAAATCCTCAAGACTATTCATCTCTATCACAGAATGAGCCAGGGGATCCACAATATCCACTCAAAGACTGTCCAAATGGATCTCTAGCTGCAACCACCTATGCTCCGAGCATAGCAAAATAAAACCACCATCAGGGATTAGAACCCACTCCACTGGGGCGATGGCAACTTCGTCACCTTCCTGAACAGTGTACCACTTAAGGACATCTATAGAGCTGCAAGCTGGGCTTTTGAACATACATTCATAAGACATTACGCAATTACACAGAGCTCAGGCACTAACACACTGCTAGGTTCTACAGTTTTAACATCAGTTATTCAAACCACTCTGAAGTTTGTTCCATCCGCAACAGGGCATTGCTCTACAGTCACCTAAAATGGAGGACCCATGGGGACAGCATTTGAAGAACAGACTGTTACTCGCCCTGTGCAGTAACTGAGATTCTTCGAGATGTGTGTCCCTGTGGATACTCCATTACCCCCCTCCTCTTCTCTACTTCGGAGTTTGTAGCTAGAACTGTATGGTGGAGAAGGAACTGAGGGGGTAAGGTCGCGCGCACAGTGGTTGAGGTGCCAATGGTGCTGCGAGACGGCCACTGTGCATGCCCAACCTGGGCAGGCGCTGCTGTGAAAAATCTCTAATTGACGGTGCCGGGACACACCAACACCTATAGTGGAGCATCCACAGTGGGACACATCTCGAAGAACCTCAGTTACCGCACCGGGTGAGCAACCTTCTCTTTTGTTGGTCTGAACACAACAAAGTAAACTCATTTTCTTGCATAAGTTGAGAATTCAAATACTATAGAAGAGGAAGACTTGCACTAGTAGGTGCTGAAAATGGATCTTATCATTGAATGCCTGTTTCTATTCCTCCAAAAGAACAATGTGAGGATAATTCCATCAGGGTAGGTTGCAGGCAACTCAAACTCTGTCTTGCCTTTGGATTTCCTTTAGATATTGGCTCTAACCCCTCCTATGCTTACTGATATCAGAGCATCCATGTTCGGAAATAACTTTTGGGGTTTTATGAGTTAAAAATCCTCAAGAACAGAAGAAGGTGGTAATTGGAGTAGATCTTTCAGGCTGATTATTTCTGTGCACCGACTCTTGTTCTACTCTGGCCCACTGATCCACAGGGAAGCAGCTTGCTTATTTTGCGGAACAGGGATAAGTATTCTCCAAGTTATCTGATAGCTATATTTTCTCTGCCTCTCTTGATGCTTCAAACTGTGTTTTGTCCATGGCTTAGTAGAACTGAGGTCCAAATGGAGCCACTGTGTCATTTTCTTTAAGGAAAGCTCTTTGCTCATCCCATCTCTGGATGGATATTTTAATCTTTCTGTGCCATGAGCATGGATGTCTAAGTAGAATGTATTAAAGCATTTTGCATTAGGTACTAAAAGGATGAGCTGTGTGTCATTGGCTACAAACATTTTAATGTATTTCTTAATGTTTCTACAAAATTAAAAAACAATATTCATATATTCATTTTTTTTTAATTTTTAATAGGGAGACATGGCTGATTGTTTTTTCATTGTAGAATCTGGAGAAGTGAAAATTACTATGAAAAGGAAGGTAAAAACCTTAAAATGAATTTAATTTTTAGAACTCTTGAAATCATTGATATATTCTAAATGTTAAACAGCAGATGTCTCTAGCTATCCCACTGCAGTTTTCTTTACTCTTTAGACATGTTTAAAATTCCATTATGTGTAAAACCATACATTAAGCAAGTCTCTTATTTTTATCTTATCTGGCTTTTCAGAATAAACAGGATGTAGAAGAGAATGGGGCAGTTGAAATAGCCCGGTACTCTAGAGGACAATATTTTGGAGAACTTGCTCTTGTAACTAACAAACCTCGAGCAGCTTCAGCATTTGCTCTTGGCACTGTCAAGTGTTTAGGTACTGATTCAGTGATATTTTTGCTTGCTGTGGCTAATGTAAAAAGAATCTTTTTACTTATCAAAGGCTGTATTTGTTATGTATTCTGTGTTCCTTCATACCATAAAATCAGATTTCAGTCACCCAGTAGTTTCCCTTTAAAATCATTGATCTGTTAGAATATACTGTACCTATTACAGTATATTCCTGTCTATACTAAAAAAATTACTTGTAATTGACAACTGTGTCAGCTGTGCCTCCCATATATTTCATCTTCAGATGGAGTTGAAAATGGTTTCATATTAGCATAGACAGGATCAAAATACTTTTAATATCTGTTACATAAACCTGCATAATACTTAACAGACAAATACAAGATTGTCCTTGTCCTATGGTCAACCAATACCTAAGAAACAACTGCTTGACATAACCGACCTTCCATGCTACCATCTCTTACATAACTTGCCATTTCTGAGTAAGTTACCAAGTAGCTAGCAAAGTCTCTGGCTTTACAAGCCCATATCACTCTGTCAGGTTTCAGGCTGAAGCACACAGCAGAGACAACAGTGGTTGTGTTAATAAATAACATTATCTTGTCTGTGGACATGAGGTGCAAATACATGTTCTTTCTTCTATGCACATTTATGGTACTGTATAAATAACAAAGATACCAATTATAAAATTAACACAAAATTTGTGCATATCACAGCTGTGAATGATGAGATTTTCAGTTTTAGCAAAGAGAGCTATCTGAAGTAAAAGCATTCCTGATATGTGTTAGCAGGAGCATGACTCCAGCGACTTTCTGAAGACAGAAAGGAAGTAAATAGAATGAGACAAGAAAAAAGCAATTTTGATGGGAAGTATGTACAAATTGCTGGCAATTCCAGTGTAGCAAAAATTTGAGGGTGGGGGGGAGTTGGCTGTGTGTGTGTGTGTAACAGAATTGTTCATTTTGATGTTGTGTATTTTGTCATAAGAACTGCCATAAGTAACATATGTAAGACATAAGATGCATGCATATGCACATTTAGGCCTAACTTGTACTATATAGACTCGTAAGAAAAATTGTGTGTGTGAGACTGAAAAAAATGAGTTTTCCTAGTTATGGACTTTTTACTTACTTACTAAATGTTTTAATGCTAATCTAATAGATTCAAAATTAGTTTTAGACTTATCAAAATGTAAAGTTTCTTCAAGTTAAACTCAAATTATTGACTATATCTTTTTTAATTCTCCAGATTAACACTTCTGTTAAACCAATATGAATAACACTGATATCAATAGAATGGTTCCTAGTAATAAAGTTAAGCACATGCATAAGTCTTTGCAGAATTGGGGTCATGGTATTATTTAGGTCTGAATGATTTGGGAAAAGTTATCTCTGGCTCTACTGACATACTGTGAGCCTGATTGATTCCTTTCCCATTATAATTTAAAATTCTATACAATTAATGTCATAAACTCTGAAATTCATTTCTGCAGCTGATGGCCACATTACATTCTCTCTTTCTCTCTCTCCCCTTTTAGTTATGGATGTGCAGGCATTTGAAAGGCTTTTGGGACCTTGTATGGAAATTATGAAAAGAAACATTGCAAACTATGAGGAGCAGTTAGTTGCTCTGTTTGGAACAAATATGGACATTGCTGATCCACATGCATGAAATAAATACTACTATGGAACAAGATCTGTTATGAGAAAATAGCACAGTAGTGGTTTGTCCACTGAGAACATGTCTATCTTCCTGTAGATGCCAAGCATTTTCTGTGATTTTAGGGTTTGGGGTATTTTTGTTAGTTTGGGGTATTTTTGGTTTTTGTTTTTGCTTTTTTACATATTACAATGGATATATCAGTAAACTGAATAGGGATTTAATAGATTTTGGTCCTGATTTTCAGAAGAGCTTAGCACTAGCAGTTCCAGCTGAAGTCAAGGATAGCTGTAGATGCATGGCACTTTTTTGAAAATCAGGTTCATTGTATGCAGCATTTCATAAAGAATAGATTTTAAGAAAATGATACACTGATTAATTTGTTCAACCACTTTCTGTTTTACAAAATGGTTAAGATTTTCCTGGAAAGACTATTAGCTTGAATGTGATATGTTGAAAGTATTAATGCACACGGCGTTCATAAGTATTGATAATAGAGAAGCTATACTGTAGGTATCCATTTCTGCCTATTACAGTTGTCATGATTTTATGTTGCAAATACTATACCTGTATACAAAAGAAATAACTCAAAACTACTCATAATGATAAGGCACGACACTACATTTTGTGTAAAGTTCATTACCCATGTCTGATTTTAACATTTTGTGATTTGGTATTAAAGTCCTCTTTGCTTAATATGTCACATTTCAGCAAGCCCATTTGGAAAATATTGTAATATCTTATGCAATTTAGGGGATTTTTATATTTTTGCAATAAACTGCATTTTTATTTGTTACATATATGTGGTACATTCCTCTGTTGAGAAAGCTGGCAAATTAATCTTGTTGCAAGCATGTTTTTTAAAAACAAAGGCAAAAGAACTTTATGCAGGCAATTGTCACATTCCATCTAATCATGCATAACCTACATCATTTTCCCTCTGATTTCTTTCTGATTTTAAAAGCTATGCGTTTTGTCTTTTCCATTAAATATGATTTCTATTCTAGGGTCAAATTTTGTTTTTAGACATCACTTATTTTTCTCTCTTAAATCTTTTCCCTGTTTCAAGTCAAATGTTCTCTGTATCTCTCTTTTCTAAGTAGAGTCAGATTTTATCTATCACAGACCAGATTCAACTACTAAAGTGTTAAAAGCCATACTAAAATTGTTTGTTCCTGGAAATCCTTATCAGGAAGTCTAAGAAAGCGTTTCAACCAGAAAGATCAATAATTTGAAAGGGTGTTTTATACATGTTTGGAGTGCATGTTGTTAAAACTGACAAGTTCTGCTTTGGTCTTCAAAGGCCCCTAAGACATCATAAAATACTGTCATTGCAGCAGTAGGAGAATGGGGTAACATTTTGCTCCGCCTGTGACTGTGGAGAGAGTATTATCTTACTTAAATTAAGGAAACAGGGTTCATTTCTCACTAGTAAAAGTCTGTGACTGGAAGTATCAGACACAGTCCAATTCTCACACTATATACTTACATGTTTATTGCTCTATGTGGAAAGCTAGTTCACATAATGACAAGTTGCAGTAGTTCTGCCAAGACAGAACCAGAAGAATTTCAGCAAGGTTGCTTGCTCCCTGTTTTAAACAAATGAAAAATCGCATCTTACTTTTCTTCTTAGACAATTACTTTTCTAATGCAATGTATTTGTGTTTGTCAGTCAGTGTAATTATCTATCCTGTAGTTATAGTAATCTGTTCTGAGAATTTATACAATCATACTTGAATATGAAACTATGATTATACAGTACCATTGCCAACATGTAATTTATATCATACAGTATGATATAAATTATAAATGAACAGTGTTAACAAAAATAATCTCAGCAAAATTTACAAGTGTCAACAATTTTTTTTACACAGCCTCCTGATATGAATAGTTGCACACATGAAAACTTACCTTTGTACATTTGATTTATTGAAAAAAGTGAAGTCTGTTATACTAGAAGGAAACATCAGGTAACCAAAATCTAAGTCATTCTGTATGCTTAATCTATAAAAGTTACCTATTTTTTGTACTAGCTTAATGTTATTCAGAAAAATGCTAATGGTTACTTGTATGATGATGAATTCCAATCAAGGCCATAAATGCTAGTAACAATATTTTCAATATTGTTTGTTATATTTAAAGTTTCCTTACAATAAACACCACTTTTATATATAGAGAGATGTTGTTTATTTTTATAAATAGTTATAAGTGAATTATTTATACCCACTTATTAACATGTTCATAATTCTTAAAATGTTTGTAGTGCTTTAAACCTTCAAAGAGCTTTACAAACATTGAGACTCTTCTTCAGTTTTTCATATGTTGGGAACAAATAACAGAGAAAAATAACCTGTACACAAACGTATATAGCAATTCTGGACACTCAATATAGATAAATGTCAGATGATCATGGTGATGGCTATTTTAACCATTTTACCACAAAGCCATGGTCCTTACTGCCCTCTCCCGCCTCCCCAAAAACCTCCTTACCCAATTGTAAACTGCAGATAAATGTCAAATGCAAGAGGTGTGATGGCTATAAGATAAACACAAACTTGGGGTTTAGTGAGGCCAAGGGTCTGGCTCTGTGTTCCACCTGGTTGTTTTATTGCTGTTGTTAATGAGAAATAATCTGTGGGATTTTATTTGTTGGCAGATGAATTTTTCAAATTTAAAAAAATGGGGAAGGAGGGTTAGCTCAGCTGGGTGCATCTCACTAAACATTAATGAAATTTGGCGTAGTTTTCATATAAATCATTATGGCATAGTCGACCTTAATTCTGCATTTCCTAACTCTTGCAACCTAAGTAATGGTCTTTCAAGTTTCCTTAATGCAATCTTTTATACACTTCGTTTATGTACCACTGCCCTCTACTGGGTGGAACATTTAAGCGCATGTCATAAGATTATAGCTCAGGTTCTCAAATCAGTTCAAGTATTCATTTTAATCAAATTTAAATCTGAGGATTAGACTCATGGAGTATGAATTTATTCCCTCTCTCACTGTGTTATGAGTTTCGTTGAGTCTGATATCTAAGGCCCAAATCTTGCAGTCATATTCACTAGTATCTGTGCGGGAGTCTTTGCCAGTGGATCATATTGCTGTATAAATTTTGCATTTAATCAGCACTTTTAACCTTTAATGTCTGTAAAGAACTTTGAATCTTCACAGCATCCCTGTAAGATAAATAATTTATTATATTCTTTTGGGGAAAGCGCTTTTATCTTCAGATTGAAAGTGCTATAAAAGGGGATAGGGATAGGCTCCATGAAAAAGATGGTTAAGCATTAGGATGTATCGTCTTTTCTGTAGGGTCTCAGCAAGGCTTGAGGAAGGACCATGTGCCCCTCACTGCCTCCTGCCCACTCTTCACCCTCTACCCTAGTGCTGACCTTACAGAGTGAGGAGTGAGGATCATGGATCTGGAGACAGATGGCAATCTAGATCATTATTGTTATTTGTACAATGCTCAAAGTGTCCTGGGAGCTACAGACCCTTACGAGACAGTCCTTCCCCATAGAGTTTACAACCTAATTAGATAAATAACAGAGTAGATAAGGAAGAAGAAAGGCATGCAACATAAAAGCACAGGAGTTTTGAATTAGATTCTAAGACATCAGCTTTTCTACTTTTGTCTTTTTTGTCACATTAGTCTGATAAACTAGTATAAAGACTTTTATAATTACCCATTCTCACACCAAAACATATTGCATGTTCCTAAAAGTGAAATACCTCCAAATAAATCCATCGGGATTGAAATAACCTGCTTTATCTTACTAATGGACAAGCTATCACTTCCATAGAAAACAAATATCAAGATTCCATTGTTTTAGAATTACAATAAAACTAGGCATCTGCTTCCTGCAGTCCTGTATCTTGATGCTCAATAAGTAAAACTGGGATAAGGTGTACCTTGATGCTCAGTAAGTTGTATTGTAGTCCCTGTGAAAGTTTGTTCATATTAATTGCACTACACTATGCAGTCATTTATTAACAACCAGAAAAGAGTATCCTTTCTAGAGGCCATTATTAAGAAGTGGAACTCCTTTTATTTTGACTGTAATAATTAATCTTTATCTAGTTCTTGCTCATTTTCTCACATAGCACTTTGTTAGTCTATATTAAAGTAATGCATGATAGGCTGTGCCTGAGAGATTCCTATATTACAGTGAATATAATTTGTTTTCTTTATTTATATTTATTTATGGGCATCTCCATATCAGTTTCTTTTAGATACTATGTTACCAAATTGTAACAAACTCTAATGCTAATCTCTGTACCTGATTAGTTAGCTGGGATGTGTGTGGGTTGGGAATGGAAAAAGAGGAATGGCATGCTTTTTTTTTTCTGATTTCAAACCACCCCCACTCCCACACAATCTCTGAGCTATTTGTTAATGAAGTTTTCATGTATTTATTAAGATACTTGTGATTATTTTTAAATTGTGAAAACATTTCTGTATTAGAATTTTTACGGTGAAGATCTGGTAGGTAGAGCACAGCTCTGGACCTCAGGAGATCTGTGCCACAGATGTGATGTGCCTATGGCAACTCACTTAATCTCTGTGCCTAAATTCCCTATCAGCAAAAGGTGTATAGTGTGAGGATAAATTCATTAATATATGTGAGGCCCTCTGATATGGATGGGTCTGCATAAGAACCTAGAAAGGGATTCTTTGTGTTTTGACCCAGACTACAATGAAAGGGAAGGAGTGGTGTTGTCTGGTAATTAAAGCATTGGATTGGGAGTCAGGAGAGCTGTGTTCTAGTGTTGGTTCTGCCACTTACTCATTGTATGACCTTTGGCAATTTATTTAACCTCTTTATGCCTCAGTTTCCACAGCAGTAAAATGGGAATAATACCTACTTCACTGGCGTGTTTTGAACCTTAATTAAAGCTGGTAGATCGTTTTGAGATTTTAGGTTGAAAGGTGATAGAAAAGTACAGAGTATTATTTAATTCAAAACCCAAGGAAGAGCAAAGTCATTACTTCCAGTCTTATACTCTGACTCAGTGCAACATCAGCTTGATAATGAAAGAGCTGCTGTTAGGAAAGAAGGGAGAAGCAGCTGTTCACTCCAAGAGTGGACAATACCTAATCCCAGTGCAGGCTATTACAAAATGTGCAAAAGAAGCCAACTCTTGTTAGGGAATCAGTTTTGTAAACAGAAGATGATGACAGCAAATATGATTTGGAGCAACAAAATCCACAGGAGAGAAGGGTGAATTTTTAAAAATTCATAAAGATTAAGGAAGTGTACAAATGTGCTGCTGATCACCTTGTGTTCTACAATGAAACTGACTGTGGAGAAGATATTCAATGCTTCTGCACTATCTTGAACTGAGCCTCCTACCATGTACTTTTTGGGAGTCATCTAAACCTTTGCCCCTAGTCTATGACTTTCTTTGGCTGATTTTCTGCACTTATAGATAAGGTGGCGAGTAGCACATTTCCAGGATACCAGACATTCCAGTACTTCCGGGAATATAGGCGCCTGCCTGCACTGGTACGATCTTGCATGCACCATGTGTGCAGGGTCCCATTGCATTGGGGTGCCATTTTGAACAATACTGTGCTCAGGCCCCGCTGGCATGACCTCACATGCATAGTGTGCAATGTCACATCAGTGGGGGGGAGTGGCGTGCTATCCATTATGGCATCCCCCATCTATTGAACAAAACCACACTTGGCTTTGTCTCAATACTGAATGGGGACAAACATTACAAAACCAGCTCTGTTTAAAATTGGATGAGTGGCCTGCCTACTTATAGACCCAGAGGCACAAAGTATTCAGGCACCTAAACCCCAGATTTGGCACCACCTGTGTAGCTGTAGTGCTTTAGTGAAGACATTACTACACCAATGGGAGAGCTTCTCCCATCGGCGTAGTTAATCCACCTCCCTGAGAAGTGGTAACTCTTCTGTCAACATTGCACTGCCTACACAGTTGGTTAGGTTGGTATAACTACTTCACCTAGGTGTGTGGATTTTTCACACCCGAGTGACGTAGTTATACCAGTATAGAACTGTAGTGTAGACCTGGCCTAAAGTTGAGAGCGATCTGCAAACTAGAGAAGGATAGGTGGACCAACACCTAAGTTACATGCAAAGCCCGATCAGGTAGGCAGCTTCTGAAAATGTGGATAAATACTTAGTAATTGGGCCAGTCCTTAGGGCACCCATCTGGACACTGGGAGACTCATGCACCAATCACTTGTTCATTAATTATCCAAAGTGGAACAGCATGAAGAGGAGGAATTGAGGAAGCCCCACATCAGAATATCCCATTCCCATTGCTCTCAATGGCTAGAGCACTTTCTTGGAAGGCAGAAGACCTCTGTTCAAATTCTTTCTCCCTCTTTGCCTGAGGGGGAAATTGAACCATATCCCAGGCAAATGCTCAAACAGCATTGTTAAAAGTTAGAAGATGGGGCAGCAGTCACCATTACTGTCCTCTTTTGCGTGGAGTGAGGCAGGAGTTAATTTTTGCAAGAGACACCTTAGATTCCAAATCTGCCTGAGTTCAGGCACTGGGTTCCCATTTGTGTGTGGATCATTAAGCAGAGATAGGTGCCTCTCTCTGTGACAGGAATGGGGCTCAGAACACAGTCCTCTCCTGAACATCTGCTTTAGGCAGTTCCCCCATAACATGCTAGCTTTTATGGCTCATCAACAGGTGAGGTGCCTGTCTTCCCTTCCCCATTGCACAGGGAACCTAGGCGCCTAATTCAGGCTTTGAGGATTTGCCTGTGATTTTTGTTCGTTTTACCTATCTAAAAGTTTAGGCGAGGGGATGCAACACCCAAGCTCCTTTGCGGATTCCAGCTCCGGGGGCAGCGAGTTGCCTCCCCGGGGGGAGAGCAGACAGAGGCTCTTTAGAGCCTCAAGTCTCAACTTTTTCCACGAGGGGCCTTCCCATCCCATCTGGCACCAAGTGGAAAGGCCACCTGTGCCTGCCTCCCTGGAACGCCCCGCAGCCAGCACTGCAGCCTGGCTGCCAGTGGGGCTCGGGCCCGCTGTGCTGAAGCGGTCAGAGAAGCCAAAGGCCTCTCTCTGCCTGGGCTGGAAGGAGCCAGCCGCCCGCGAAGCCTCCTGGGTAGCAGAGGCGCAGATACACGTGTCCCTATGACTCTTGTTTACTATCAGCCCAGCGCTTCGCGGCGCATTCTGGGGCTTGTTGTCCAGCCGCTCTCCGTTTAGCCGCCCGCGACGGGAAAAGAAACTACGCCTCCCAGAATGCAGCTAGAGCGCAGCGGCTTCGCCACTCACCAATCGGAACCGCGCCTGGCGTGTGATTGACGTGCCGCTCTAGGCAATCGTCTGCGCAGGGCAGTCAAAACAAGTCCGCCCGTGGCGGTGGAATCCTGACGGGCAGGTCAGACGGCCAATGACAAGGGGCCGTCCCTTGAGTTGGGTCTGTCCCGGCCATGGAGGACGAATCCCATCTATGGGGAGGCGGGGTTTCACGGAAGGGGGAGGAGGGGAGCGGAGGGGGAAGCTAGTAATGGCGACGGGTTTGGTAAGTGCTGCAAAGTTGGGGGCTGAGGCGAGAGGGGCCGGGGCCGGGGCCGGGCAGGGCAGCGGGAGCGGGAGGCTGTTTGCCGCTGGCTCCTCCCCGCCTCCGGAGCCCGGCGGCTCATTCCCGCACCCAGCCGCGGGGTCCCGATGCGCGGGCGCCTGCCCGGGGTTGGGGCTTCCCGCCGCCGGGCGCAGCCTGCGACCCCGCGCGCCTCACGCGCCAGCGATGTGTCACGAGCGCGGGGGGCGGGAGCGAGGGGCGCTGCCCTCCCCCCCAGGGCGCTCCCAGCGCAACGGCCGCCTCGCGGGGGTCCGCGAGCGGGGCCCTGCGCCCCTTCGGTGTCCGGCGGCCTGCGTCGCCCCCCCCCCCCGGGCGGAGGCGCGGAGAAGCGCCGGGGCTGCGCGGCCGCGCTGTGTGGGCGCTGCGCCTGGGGCTGGGAGCGGGCGCGCGCCTGGCCCGGAGGGGATCCGGACGGACGGACGGACAGGCAGGCGGCCCCGCGGAGAGCCCTGCGGGGGTCGCTGGGCGGGCGCCTGGGGGGCAGAAGGGCGTTCCGCGGGGCAGAGCCCCTTCTCCCCTCCCCCCACCGGGCTGCTTGTTACGCAGTTTGAATGAATGGGCCTTTGCGCGCATGCGCCATGTCCTGGAGCAGTTTATAAACAAGGGCTGCTTCCAGGCAGTGGTCACATGGGGGGGGAGGGCTGGCAGCTGCTGTGCCTGGCTCCTTCCGGCCTTCCTTCCTGCAGACTGGCTGTGGCTCACAGACACGGCTCCTCCTCCTGCCAGGCCCCGCTTAGTCATGCTCACTGTGCGACTGACTCCCAGAGCTCGCCACTGCGGGGACATCGGTGCCGCTGCGCCTCTCACCCTGGCCTTGTGCTTTGTAGTCAGCCTCCACGCTTCCGCCTTGTGGCTCAAGGACGAGGCTCTCTCTTGCTCCGTGTTTGGACGGTTGCTGGCTGGAAGTGCGGCTGCAGCATAAAGGAAAAATAATTTGCCCAAGTCCTGTTCTGGAGGTTGGGGGTTGTCTGGGAACCAGTGATCATGGCCTGATTACATTCCTTAGAGGCAAACAGAGGATAGTCCCAACCAGTAATTTGTATAGAGCAGAACTCCTTTTATCTGATCTATTTGGCACTGGGGACAGATCTGATAATCCAAAAATTGGGATAATCTGGAGAGTGTGAGGCTGCAGTGCCATCTACCTGCCACAGGGGAGATTACCCACTTCTGGACCTGCCTGCACTGGTGGATTAGTATAAGGGAAGGTTGGATAGACATGAATCTGTTGAATAAATTTGGTGCATTAAAAGGGTTAATTTACCCAAACTGAAGTGAATTATAAGAATTTTTTTGGGGAAATTTAGATGGAAGAATGTGAATGAAAATTAGAGCGGTTAGGAGACCCATTAGCTGACTGAAAAACCATAAATGCACAATGAAGAACGGAACAACTTTGAGTGGATGATAATTTCTTGGGGAAAAACAATTTGAGTTTAGAGCGTTAAACGAGATTTTGACAGCACTAGCTGTTCTGAAGGTACAGCGAGATTATTTTTGGTTTATTCAAGTCGTTTAGATCTGTGGCTAGTTCATTCAAAGTTAGGAAACCAGTAGAGAGTCGAAAAAGCAGAAAAACTTGTTTTCCTCTTCCATATGTGAATAAAAACAAGATGAGAGATGAACTACCAGTTCTAAAATCTTGAAGAACATGGTGACCAGAAACAATCAGTTTAATTTACTAACCACAGATATTTCCTGTGTTTAATGAGTTAATTTTACATGCAAAATATGTTTTGATAATTTTTTGATAAACTTTTTTTTGTGTCACAGTACAGCAAAGATAGTTTTATTTAATTTAAAAAAACTATTTAAAAACACTTTTGTGCATTTAATTCCCATCCAGTTAGCACTTGGCAAAAAACACAAGTAAAAAAGTAATCTAGTATGCAGCATTCACTATTTTCTAACATTATGTGAAAAATTAAGAACCGGAACAAATGTAAGCTATGTAACATAATTGCTTAAATTAATGTGTTTGTATAGTTTATTCTTCAAAAAAAGTATGAAATTGAACGTAAACTCTATAGGTATAGATCAACATGTTTTAATGATTACCAACCAATAAGAAATAACCTTTCTTTAAGAAAATAACTAAAAAGTACAATTGTAAAACCAGATTTAAAATTAGTTACTTAAATCAGGGTTTTCTGCTTGCTGATTTAAATTACAATTAAATTCAGTGATTTAAGTCACTTTGATTTTTAAATCAATCAAGGGGTCACTAGACATTATCCAGCATCTTCCTCAGTTACTAATCAACTGGAAAGTACTTCATCTTCCTTATATTATATTAATACATTCTGCTTCTTTCCAGTTAGAGAACAGAAATATTTATTGAACACTTCTGACTTTTTTGCAATATTATGAACAATTTTACCATCTCCATCTAGTAAGGAGCTTATGTTTTTGCTAGGATTTCTTTTGTTCCTAGTATACTTAAACTCTTTTTTGTTCTTAACCTTGCCAGCCATGGAATTTTCTGTCTTTAGGTTCCTTTATCAGTTTTACACACTACATAACTTCAAATTTATGCAAATTGCTATCTGTGTCTCCCTTTCTACATTTGTTACATATTGCTTTTTGTTTCTAACTGCTCTCTTTCCATCACCACTGAACTAGGCCATGATGGACTTTTAGTCAGGGTGGATTGATTGAAAATGTTAACTTGTGTTTTAACAGTTATAAAACCTTATCAACATCAGATGTCAAAATAATCAAAGTAAATATTCTAAAATAAAACTTAAAAGCTTTTGTAGACTTTTGCATACAGAGAGATTTTAGTTTGGATAAAATTATTGAGATCTGGAAATTTTTAACTCCTTTGCTGACTGAAATGTATTCCTCTTGTCAAGACATGCACATAGTACAGGTTGTATTCGTCATAGGCTTTGAATTTATTAGGTAACGTAGGACAGGTACTTTATGAACTTGGCAGTTGGTTTAGAGAAATATCTTCCCTGTGGGGCAACTAAGTCAGTCATTTTGGCAGGGACAGGAAAAAGCTAGAAAAAAAACCCGGGAAGAAGAGAAGGGACAGCAAAAGTAGATGGAAGAGAGAAAAAGGAGGAGACAAAAGAGGAGAGAATAGTCTCAAGAATGGATAGTGCTCTAGGTTATCAGGTGCCCTTTCCTACCCCGCATGAAGGGTCAGACCCAGATGGAGGATGGGGAGGAAAAAGTGGGAAAGAAAATCGAATGAATGAAGGAAATAGGGATGGTAAAATAAAAAAGACCCTGATGCATGTAGCATTTAGATAATGATATTTATATACATAGCTCACTTTCTCTATTTCACTGTGTAGTCCCCCTGGAGAACACACAAAGCTCTGTTAGAACAAATTCTACTTTCAGCTATCACATACAAGTCTGAGTAATTAGATTACAACTGACTTGGAAAATGTGACTGCATAGCTGAACAGATTTAGAGAGGGGAGGAAGATGATGGCAAAATGTTGATTAGGGGTCGACTTCAAATTATTGCTTAATAGACATAACTAGATTGACAAAGCAGGTATTTCTTTTTAAATTGCATGCCACAGGGGCAGATTGTCAAGCGCGCCTCCTCCTCTCCTCTTCGCGCGCCCCCCCTCTCCCGCCCCCGGCCCGGATTTCTAGCCCAGTTTGCCTTATGAGGAATAAAATGTTTTGTACATAATGGAGGCATAGATGTGTCTCGGTGGTGGTTTTTAAAAAAAATCTTTTAAACCAGATTAAAGGTGTTGGCACTTCCCAGTTTTGTGATACCAAATAATGGCTTGTCTACACTGGTAAAATCATGAGGATTCTAATCGATTCCTTAGACAAGCCTCATCTATTAGAAGTGTTAATCTCAATCATTCCACTAATAATCTGCCAACAGGTGTTTTAGGACAGACCAAATAATTCAGCAGCATTAGTAGCAGACCATTATTAGCATAAGCTGTCACAAGGCAGCTGTCATTTTGGACAGCTTTGGGATGTGATCTTTATAATTGGATTTCTTTTTCTTTCACAGTGTATGAGAAAAATTGAAAGTAAATTTTTCTGTTTTTTAGAGAGCAAAATCCTCCATTTAAAAGTCTTGGAATCTTGTTCGTAATACCAATTTGTACCACTGAGCATTTGATTAAAGTATAGAATTTTACTAAAGTATAAGTATGCAACTTTATAACTTTAAGTAGTTAGTAGTCAGAAATCAGCAAAAGCTACAGGCCAGCATTTTCAGACATATGTGTCTAAAGTTAGGCATTCAGGCCGTGATCCATCTGGTCCATGTAGTTGATGGGCATTCATTTTGTTCACAGATAATAGAATGAAGAAAACTGTTCCTCAGGGCAGCCTTCCTGAAATTGAACTGTCTACTATTCTAATGACCATTTCTACTGTCCTCAGTGGAGATGATGCAGCAGGCTATGTTTTGAAGAATATTCTTCAAATAGGCATACAAATACTAATCTTTACTGTTAGTTTATTTTCTTTTTAATTAATTGTTAGCTTCTGTTTTCCTTTCTGTGACATTCATGGTCACGTTGTGGGGTTTGAAGTGATGAGAGCTGAGCAGCAATTGTAAGATGCTTCCTTTCATGTTGATATGCCTTTTTGGCTCTATAAGGGATATCTATGGCATAAAGTGTGAAGAGAAGTTTGGTAGTGTAAGTCCTTGATGCTGTTGACCACAAAATGCTGCTGACACAGATGTCCTTTCTAGTAAGGGTGGATGGAGCTGTTTATGTGGTTGTGCTGCTGTTTTATTGCATTGTATAACTGATTGAAGTCAATTAAAAGACTCCCACTGACTCCACTGATAGCTGGTTCAGGTACTAAATGCTCCCTGTGGGTAGTTATGTGCAACTGCTCTTCTGCTTCTGAACGCTCCCTTATGCAGAATACCACAGGGCATTATTTTGCTGCCCTTCTTGTTGAATGTTATGTAAGGTCATTAGAAGTCCTTTCTAGCAATCCTTAGCTTGAAAGGATACATGTGACAGTAATACAAATAAATAATAATAGGTGGTGAAAGATACTCATGGCCCCAAATGTGCCTCTGCAATCCTGTTTCCCCACTAAAGAAAACATTGACTTTGTAGATACATGAAAACTGGCCATAAATGAAAATAAAACAGCTGTGCAGTAGTCTCAAATAATTTCATTGTGCTAGCAGAAGTCTGTTTGTAGTGTGGTTGTGGGAGATTTTCAAATGAACAAATGGAAGAGTTAGGCTTAACTGCCCTGTGTGCCTTTGAAAATCTCCTGTATTATTATTGTTGTTTTTTATTATTTATATTGTGGTAGCACATTGAGAGGCCTCAGTCACTTCAGGACCCCATAGTGCTAGGCACTGTATATAGTAAATGACATTTTTAGCCTAAAGAGCATACAGTCTAAAAGACAGGATGTGAGATGGATGGAACAAGTTCATAGGAGGGCAAGATAACAAAAATAGTCTGTTTTAGCACAGACTTGCTGTATACACAATTAATAGCCAATCAGTTGCAGTAATGTTAACCACAATCTTCCAAACCATTATCAAATGGCAGTTTTCTGTATTCATAGAGCAGAGGGAGGTTACCCCTGCTTAATAGATTATTCTTCTGTATATTATAGTTCATAATTGTAGTCTCAAAGGTGTGAGCCTGTGTCTTGGAATTTTCTTTGTTAGTTAACCATCTCTTTGTCTTCTGCTCTATTGTAAAAGACCCTTGATTATCTTTTTCAGTGATACTTTTTGAAAGTAGCAGTGAATCATGTTACAGTGGCTTTAGTCCATCATTACCTGAAAGACAAGGTAATCCGAATTATTATAGCTAGAAAACAAGGTTTTCTAATCTCTAGGAGACAGCAGTTGTGCAGAATAACCCCCTGCTCCTCTCATAGTTGGTACTAACGTGTAGTCTAAAATAATAATTTTATTTTAAATGTTGCAGCACCAAGATTTTAGGAAATGAAGAAATCAAGCTATTAGAGTAATTGAAATGTGTAATGAAACTTACTAAAATGGGCTTTTTGTTCTCCACTATACCTAAGCATTTTGATAATACAAGAAGTTAGATAAAAGCAGTAGATAAGATTTTGGATAAGGGATAAGATTTGGCTTGATGATAAGATAACAATTAGTATGTGGAGCCACATAACATACCCAATATTTCACAATTTTTATATGTGTAATTCTGTCTTTTGAAGTCAGAAAATTTGGAGCATCCGAACATGGTGTGGGAAGTGAAGACGAATCAAATGCCTAATACAGTACAGAAACTTCGGTTTGTAGTGGACAAGAGAACTTCAGGGATGAATGAGTCATTGGAGTTACTGAAATGTAATGAGAATCTGCCATCTTCTCCTGGATATGCATCCTGTGATGAGCACATGGAGCTTGGTAAGGAATTTAATAGCTTTCTAAAAGTTACATAATGGGCCTAGTTCTGTAGCTGTTCCATATGTGAAATTCCCATTGAAGTTCATGCAAGTTACACACACGGAATAACAGAATCAGACAGAATTTTCCTCTTTCGAGATTTAATTTTGGTTTTTATTTATGTAGTGCAGGAAATATGTTTGGCACTATAGTTGATGTACCAGATCATCTTACAGTCCTAAGGCGCAGTTTAGCTCATTCCCAGCCCCATTCACATACAGGCAAATGGCGACAGAAACTGCTCTCTTAACTCTGGCCTGGTCTGCACTGACAATGTAGGTCAACGTAATGCGACTTATGTCAATCTCATAAAGTATGCGTCTCCCCTCAAATGTCAGTTCCGCCAACCTAAATCACGGTAAAATTCGACTTAATAAAACAACCTCCGCAAGTGACGTAGTGCCTAAGTTGAATTTTATGGGTTGAATGAGCGTCAGTGTAGGCAGAGCGCAACATAAATTGACATCATTGGCCTTCAGGAGGTATCCCATAATGCTCTGTTGTGACCGCTTGGGACATTCACACTCTGCTGCACCAGGGCCACATACACAGGAAACAGCCTCTCCTGTGAAGCCCCAGGAAATTTTGAATTCCCATTTCCTGTTAGGTAAGCGTGGAGAGAGCTTGCCAGCACAACTGATTGTGGCGACTGCACGCCCTAAACGTGCTCCAGCATGGAGTTGACCTGAGGTCTTGGATCTCATCAGCCTGTGGGGCAAAGAGTCTGTTCTGGCTCAGCTTCAAGCCGGCAAAGGAAATTTAGATATCTACGAGAAGATAGCGCATGGTATGGTGGAGAAGGGCCACAACAGGGACACGCAGCAGTGCCACGTTAAAATCAAAGAGCTGAGGCAGGCAAATCAGAAAACTAGGGAGGCGAACAGTTCTGGCTCGTCACTGAAGACACGCTGCTTTTAAGAGGAGCAGCATGCGATTCCTGGTGGTGACCCCGCCACTGTGCTATCATACAGCATTGATACCTCTGAAGAATCCCAGTCCAGGATGAATGAGGAGGACTCTGTGGACGAGGAGGTGGATGAGGAGAACGGGGCAGAAGAGCCTCATTCTTCCTGAGAGCCAGGACCTGTTTGTTACCTCAGAGCAGCCCAGCTGAATGCTGGACAGCATTACTGATTGAGATACCAGGGAATGCTCATCTGGTGAGAGTGTATAGCAAATCGCATTTCTGTGGTTATGTCCCCATTCCAGCTTCTTATTTGGGGGGGGAGGGGGAGGGTGGAAAGAAGTTTGTGTTTTTTTGGGGGGATGAGCTTTCTGGATGTTGATATACTTCAGTAGAAGGTTACCTCCAGAACAAAATAGACTGTGCACAGGGATGCTCTGAGAATTCTCTGTGGCTATCTCCAGGAAACTTTCATGTAGGTACTATGTAATCCTTTGCAGAAGGTTTTTGGAGAGGACTGCCTTATTTCTTTCACCGCGGTAGGACACTTTTCCCCACCACTCTGCTATATACAGCAGAACACAGCATAGCAGCAGAAAAAAAAAGGGCCAGGCCTGTACCTTGATGCTTGCAACAAATCTTCCCTTGCTGCCTGTGTTACTCTCAGGAGTCTGATATCACACATGGTCACCTAGGGAAGATGGTGCAGGTTTACAATAGCCAACCAATATTATCACTGTGTGTTATTCCCTTGCTGTGGATGGTGTCCTGGGCCCCCATACAGACAATTCCTAGCCATGATATTGTTGGCTTGGGTGTACAAAGTTGCCATTGTTATCCGGCCTATGAAAGAAAAGAAATGTTACAGTGTAAAAAGAACTCTCTTTCGTATTCACAAGGCAAAGCCAGACCCACGTACCAATCAAAATTAATTGCATGGGTCGGAGTGGCGTTCCAGCCATGGTAAGTAAGGGCCCTTGCATCCATTATAAGGAAGTCCCTGTAGCACTAAATTACCCAATCCACACTTAACCAAGGAGAAGGATCATTGGGCTCTCCTTTACCATCCCAAACACCAATTTGAAAGGAGGTGGTCAAAAGGGATTGGAGGAGGGGATGGGTGAAGTGTCACTGGGAAAATATAGGGGTACCCATTCCTGAACCCCTTTACTTGCCTTACAGTGGACACCTCGACCTTCACCCCAGCTTCTACTCCTGCAGAGCACCTTTCCCAGATTAGAAAGTGAGGGGAAAAAAAAACTTGGGATGATATGTTCAGCAAACTAATGAACGAATCTGTGGCAGCTGACACAGAGCTCAGAGCCTAGAGGATGTCATTGTCAGAAAAACTAAATATGGACATGGAAAACAGAAAATCAGCACAGGAGCATGCAATGCAACAGAAGATGTTGCATATTATGAGGGATCAGTCTGACATGCTGAGGCTTCTAGTAGAGGTCCAGGAAGAGCAGCAGCAGGACAGACTCCTTCTGCAGCCCCTCCAAAATGCTCAACCAACAAGCGGTTTCTTACCAACCCCCACGCACTCTAGGAGAAGGTTGAGCAGGGTGTGGTACGTGCTCCACTCCACGCTGGTTTAGAGGAGCAGAAAGAGGTGACGGCCCTTTTAAGAACTGGTAATATGTGTGCTTTGCTGTTTGCACAGTCACACTTTGCTCTGGATGGCCAAGCAGCCTTATGAGAATGTTAAATTATCTTTCTTTTCTCCCCACTGTAACGGGTCACCAATAAAACTGTACTGTTTTAAAAAACATTACTCTTTATTCATTGAGAGCGCGGGGGTTGTTGGTGGGGAAAGGAGAAGAGGGGACTGATGGTGCGCTGGTTGGGGATGGGATGGGAAGGCACAGCACTGACAGAGACTTACTTTACTGCGGTTCATTGCAAAAATAGGTTTTCAGTGCTTCCCTGAGGCACAGTGCTCCGTGGTTGGTTCTCAACATAGCACTGGAATCTGTCTGCTCAAAATTTGTGGCCAGCCTATCAGCTTCCATGACTCAACCCTGCAGGAACTTTTTCCCCTTTGTTTCACACCCATTATGGAGCATACAGCAGGCAGAGATAACAGTTGGGATGTTGCATTCACTGAGGTCTAAACTAGTGAGCAAACTGCGCCATATTGCCTTTAGGCAGCCAAATGGACATTCCACCACCATTCTGCAGTTGCTGAGCCTATTACTGAAATGCTCCTTCTCGCTGTCCAGGTCCTGGTGTAGGGCTTCATTGACCAGGGGAGCAAGGGGTGGGCAGGATCCCTCAGGATCACTATTGGCATTTCAATATCGCCAATATTTATTTTTTGGTCAGGGAAGAAAGTGCCCACCTGCATCTTTTTTAACAGACCTGAGTTCCTAAAGATGCGTGCCTCATGCACCTTTCCAGACCACCCCACATTGATGTCCGTGAAGTGTCCTCTGTGATCCACAAGAGCCTGCAACACCATTGAGAAATATCCCTTTTTGTTTATGTACTCTGTGGCAAGGTGATCAGGTGGTAGGAAGGGATATGTGTGCCATGTATTCCCCCGACGCAATTTGAGAACCCCATTCTGGCAAACCTGTCCAGTATGTCCTGCATGTTTCCCAAAGTCACTACCCTTCTTAACAGAAGTCTATTAATGGCCTGGCACACTTGCATTGCAGCAGCTCACACAGTGGATTTACTGACTCCAAATAGGTTCCTAACTGACCGGTAGCAGTTTGGGGTTGCTAGCTTCCACAGAGCCATGGCCACTCGTTTCTCCACTGTCAGCTGGTCTCAAGCGAGTATTCATGCACTTCAGGGCTGGGGACAGCTCTGCGGAAAGTTCTAAGAAAGTGGCCTTTTGCATACGAAAGTTATGCAGCCACTGCTCATCATCCCACACCTTCATAATGATGCAGTCCCACCAGTCTGCTTGTTTCTCAGGACCATAACTGGCTCTCCACCAACTGAAAATGATGCGTGACAGCCTGCAGCAAACAGGAATTTTTTCACTCTATGACTTGTAGCAGGGCAGCTTCAGTAACATCACAAGTAACTATCTCAGCCTTGAAAATACTGCAGGATAAGTCATGAGGTATTTGTGATGTTCACAACGATGGCGCACAGCTGAGCGGGCTCCATGCCTATCTGGCAGTAGCGTGTGCGCAGCAAAGATGGGTTTGGAAAAAGGCGTAAAAATACGTTGGTTTGTTTTGGACAAGAGGGGGAGGGAGCACGTTGTGTCATGGGAGGACGACAATCTTCCCAAAAGGCACTGTGGGTAGTTGTACTGAGCGACAGCTACCCATGGTGCACTGCTTTGATTATTGATGCAAGTGCAGCTGGTGGCGACACAAGCCACCAATACAATGCATATGGTGAGATAGTGCTCTTCAGATTTCTGCAGCTCAGTGGGTGAAGGTAGATTTAAATTAAATCGACTTCACTCCACAGTGTAGACATACCCTCTGGGTTGTACATTTCTGCTCACAACTTCCAGCAAAGTTCTTTTTTTATTTTTTTTGGGCGGGGAGTACTGAGAAAAAACTTCACATCTTGTCTCCCAAGGGTATTTCTGTTTCTAAATGCAGATTTTGGCCTAGAGGAATGTTTAACTTCAGTGCTAAAATGCTCAAGAAAAGCAGTATATAAACCATTGAATTATGAAGTAATCAATAAAATATTGATGTGTTTAAATGAAGTTACACTTCAGTACATGAAGTACCATAGTGTTAAGTTACACAGGAGCAGAGTATATTGACTGCCATAAGAGCTTAAATAACAAATAGGGGAATTCTGCTTTTGCAAGAACGTTGAATATGTAAAATGTATAGGCATGTATTGTATGAATAATGGCTGCATTCATGGCTTCTGAAATATCTCCAGGTTAGCTATGAAGGTATGGGAAACGTTGATAGAAATAGCCCCGCATGTTTATAGTTTTGTAGATTCTTTCCTGTTAAAGCAGGTGGATCATAGTACTGGATATTCATTGCACATTTTAAGTGTTGTAGTGTAAAGATGCACACTAACTTTATTTATTGATTTATCAGTCTAAGGTTTAAATGGACCAACATGTAGGCAAAAAAAAATCAGTCAAAAATACTATATCAGCTACTAAAATAATTTTTTGCGTGTAATTACTTATTCTCATAACTTGATCTTTGAAAGTATCTGTTCAGTTTGATTTTTTTAGTTGAAATTATCGCTCAAGTAAAAATAGGAGTTTAGTGAGGAATTCTATAGTGTTACATCTGCAGCCCTATGTAAGTAATATAGATGTGATAAATAATGGGATTTGAGAAGCACAGATAATTGCTATATAGAGTTTTTTAAGTTACTATGTCCCTTCTTTTGTTCACCTTCTTTCTGTCAGATTCTTTTATCCACTATTTTTAAGTAAAATTCAGCCATAGAAATAAACATGATTTCTTATGCACTTGTTTGTAGATGATCTTCCGGAACTACAGGCTGTTCAGACCGATTCTACCCCAACTGCACTCTTTCAGCTTGGTACAGATGTTTCACATCAAGAATATTCAAGGCTTTCATGGACCCAACATACCTCAAATAATTCAGAAAGTGCTTATTCTTGTGAGAATGGGGTGAACTGGTTGACAGAACTGGCAAACATAGCCACTAGTCCACAGAGTCCTCTCATGCAGTGTTCTTTTTATAACAGGTATAGGTATTCATTTTAGTTCTTTTAGTTCTAAAATAGGCAGTATTGTTTGTTATAAACATTTCCTTTATTCATCAGAGGTCTCTCAATCCCAGCTGAAGCTCTGAGAATTCCCTGTTTTAACCATGTTTTTGTTTCTTTTATTTCTGCATGATAGCCACATTGCTGTCACAGAGTACAGCATGGGACTCCTTTTAGAGCCAGTTGCAGCAGCTTCATAATTGTCTGTAGGGGATGAAGTTGAACAGTGCTAGGAATTTTCTCAACACAAAAAGATCAGTATACTTGCTACTTGCGCTGATGTGCTGCTGTATGAGAGACTATCGGTATGTCTGCACTTCAGTCGGGAGGTGCGATTGTAGCATGTGTTGAGATACCCAAGTTAGCATTGATCTGGCTAGATCAAAGTATGCTTGAGTACGTCTACCTGTGCGCAGTTATACCTCCCAGTTGCACTGTAGATATACATTGTGTCACAAGTAGTGGTAGCATACATGAGAGCCAGCCAGACTTGGGGCGAAAGGTGCTTGAATTGAAAGCTGCTTGGCGGTTTAGTTGGAGTCTGGGTTGTGGCTCTCCAGCCTGTGCAGTCCTGCTCCTTCCACGTGTAACTGGGGGAATGAAGCAGCAACAGAACTATGGCAATATATTGTATTTTTAGGTAACTTCTCATTTGGTTAAGGAATGATCTTGTCCTTTTAAACTTTCTGTCATTGTTACAGTCAGGTGTGAATGGCAATATTAAAATTGGGTGAGATGCCAAGGAATGGAATAAAATCATAATTACAGAAGAAAAATTGAAAATAATTGTGTGATGAAAGTGTGAAGACTTTTATGGGGCTTTTATGGGGCATGGCACTAAAATTAAATTGGTCCTACAAAATGTGTTAAATGTCTGCCTATTTTGGGTGATATAATTTAATGACAAATTCCACTGTGGGAAAGGGGTGTGTGTGTGTAAAATGTGAACAGAGACAAGATATTTATGCACAAACTTTGGCTGTAGGCAAAAAATATTATATTTTGGATTAAAACAAGAGTCCCGTGGCACCTTAAAGACCAATAAATTTATTTGGGCATAAGCTTTCGTGAGAGTGGTTTCTGTCCATGAAAGCTTATGCCCAAATAAATTTGTTAGTCTTTAAGATTCTGCAGGACTCTTGTTTTGCTAAAAACAGACTAACATGGCTATCCCTTTGGAATTTTTGGATTGAAACTTCATATATGAAAAATAATTGTAAAAGAAAATCTATTTAACATTAGCATAATCTTTTGATGTCAAAATCTGAGTTGTATTTAAAAAAAAAAATTTTCATTGTAGGTCATCTCCTGTTCATATAATAGCAACAAGCAAAAGTTTACATTCCTATGCACGTCCTCCACCAGGATGCTCAAAGAGTGATCCCAGCTTCTCTAAGCATCACTTAGATGAAACACCAGTCAGACATGAAAGGGTGAGTTGTCCTGAAATGCTTGTTAAATTATGTGAAGAATCAGGACTAGCAGGCAGAAGTTTTCAAAAACAGAAGAAGGTACAAGAATGAAAATGTATACATTCCTAAAATTATTCATATCATAAGATAGATTCCCTATTATCATTATTTTTTTAGCACCAGAAATGAGCTAGGTGCTGTATATGACACAAAGACATACAGAGAAGGAGTACTAGGAAATGCAGAGGAGGAAATAACAAGTTCTTGTTTAAATATTGTATTATGAACCGACACTTGTTGGTATTGTGAAAGAAGTCTTGTCCCAGAGCTTTAAAGATATGAACAAAGGGCCAGCCTTTAGTCTTTGGGTCTGATGCTACTCTCACTAAACTCATTGGCAAATCTCACTGACTTCAGTGGAACAGTATGAGTTTGCAGGCTGACAACACATTTAGCTACATTGTGGGATGATGAGATGTGCTGGATATTGCAGGAGTGTTCTCTGTAGCTGACTGAAGAACGGAGTTGGTAGGTTTTGGGGAAAAAAAATGTCTAGACTTTGGCCAGTAATAGGGTGGCTATGGTTCCTCAAATATAGGATCATAAAATTGAAGACTGGTTAGAGATAGGGACAGAAAAACTCAGGGGATTGGGAGCAAATACTTAAACAAGATTTGTTCCCTTCTCTTGAGCCTGTGTGTCCCTATTTCCAAAGACGCCTCATTTTACAATCCTCAGCTTGAAGCCAATGAGTAAAGATAAGCACATTCATGAATATTTTCAGGATTAGTCTTAAAGATATTTGTTAAATTATTTGTTTTTATTTTCTACATAGGCAAGTAGTGAATCAGAGTCTGGCATTTTCTGTATGTCGTCACTGTCAGATGACGATGATCTAGGATGGTGCCACTCTTGGCCCTCAACTGTTTGGCACTGTTTTTTAAAAGGTAAAATAGCTTTAAAATAGCTGTAGGATTCTTTTTTATAGCAGCTCCTCCTTTTGAAAGAAACTTACAGACCTTTTATTTTCAAATATCAGGGACACGTTTATGCTTTCACAAAGGACACAATAAAGAATGGCAGGATGTTGAAGATTTTGTCAGATCTGAAGGCTGTGAAAATGAGGACGATCTCCTAATGGGTACTTACAAGGTAGTCCTTTAATGCTACAGAATCCTTTAAAGTAACTTTAGCATGGTGCTTAGATGGTGTGTAACATTATAAACGTCTTTACTTGTTGAATCAAAAGGGTTCTTTTTTTTTTAAGTAGATGCATAAGACCAATTGAGGCCATTCCTGGTCACATGGAGACTCCTCTGTCTCGCCCCCAAGGAGGGCAGACTGGCACAGTGTCAATGCTAGCATGTGGAATGGAGCATGTCCTGTCAACCACTCTCCGGTACTGCGCAGGGAAGACAGAGACCCTGTACTGTTGACTTTGGTCGTGGCCCCAGGGCATCCATTGAGTCCAGTACTGACAAAGGCAATACTGGTACTGGCTGTTTCTGCGCCAGTGATGTATCCAGGTGGCCGTGGACCTCCTCTGCCTTTCTGTCCTGAGCTCACTCTTGGTCTTTGCCCGCGCTTGTCTTGTTTATAGCCCAGTTTGCTAGGCAGGTTGCTGAAACTGGATGTGTTGGTATCGCACCCCAGTATTTCCCTTTCACAGTCAGTGGAAATGGGGATGGTGCTGGGCTCGGCACCCTAGAATTTCTTTGGCACCCCTGCTGTTGGTGCTGCTGATGTTACCATGGCTGTACTCTGTCCTCCAGTTTGGCACCATCAGTCACATGGTACCACTGCCAACTTTGGGGTCAACCATTGTTTCCAGCCCTGGAAACGATTGAGGCATCCTTGGTGCTCGCTGTACCATTTCTACTGTTGGCACTAGTTCGCTGTTCATTCTAGATTGTAAATGAGTCAGACCAGTTACTCGTGCCCTATGGGCTGGCTCCACCGTTCTCCCCTGAAACTTGGGACTCCTTGGTGTCCAGGTCAGGATCTTCCTCCTCTTGCTCTCCGTCAACTTAACGTCATTGGGGTCCATTCACCCAGTGCTATGTGCATCAGGATTGGCATTCATCTTGTGGTCAGGACGGCCCCCGGCCTGGTACCTACTAGCTACCAATGACCTTTTCATACCAGTGGCCTCCATGGAATCTGTGGGATACTCCTTGGTTGGAGAGGTCTCTTTTCTAATTTCACTCTAAGGTGAGATCACCATGCAGGTCTGTGGCATTGACTCGATTTGTTACAGGCCCAGGCATCAGTGAACCTTCCCCTTGCAGAGCCTCCAGAATCGTCCTGTCCGGGTCTGTCAGTCCTGGAACAGGATCCGGCTCTTGCACAGTTACCAAAAGTGGGGGGAAAATGCCCGTGCGTCTTATGGAGCGAATGTTCTTTTTTTTTTTAGCTGCTGTGGGACACGGGTAGGGGGGGCGGCGCTGGTAAACGTGCAGAGTAAGCGCCAGCGGAAGCGTAATCATACCTGCCACGGCGGCGTGCGGAACCGCTGTGTTTCAAGTTCCCTCTGCAGCTGCTGATCTGGTCCCTGCCGGATTGGTGCTGCAACTTGCCGACACCTCCCCAGCTGCTGACCTGAACCCCTCACCTAACCCCTTTCCCTAGCGTCTGACATTAACCCCCTCACCTAACCCCCAGCCACTGACCCAAACCCCTCACCTAACCCCCCTCCCCAGCGTCTGACCCGAACCCCTCATCTAACCCTCCTCCCCAGCCGCTGACCCGAACCCCTCACATATCCCCCCTTTCCAGCTGCTGACATGGTTGAAATATTATTGTGGTATATTTTATTAAATATTTTAGCACACCATTTGGTTCAGAATATTTTTTTCTTATTTTCCTCCTTAAAACCCTAGGTGCGTCTTATGGTCAGGTGCGTCCTATGGAGCGAAAAACAGGGTAACCATTCATCTTTGTCCCTAGATGATTCCACAGTCACTGGCTCGTCCTCTTTGGTACCAGAGGATTTCAAGGTGTAGCAGGAGCTTTTGTGGCATGTGGGTGCTTCCCTGGGTATTCAAGCAGAGTTCCTGCAGGAGAATACCCATAAGTTGTTGGATATCCTGCAGCTGTCTGCCCTTTGGAGAGTCACCCTCCCTACTGATGTGCTTCTAGAGCCTTCTAGGGTTCTCTGGAGCATGCCGGCTTCAGTACCTTCTACTGTGAAGTACATGGAGAAACGCTTTATTCCCATGCAGGGATTTCAGGGTTTATACTCCCATGTGGCCACAAATTTTCTGGTTGTAAACATGGGGAACAATAGAGTCCAGCACACTCCCAAGGATAAGAACATTAAATGGATGGACTAGATGCATAGGAAGATTTACACCTCCTCTGCCTTACAAATGTGAATTGTGGTCTAAGTATGACTTGTGAACTAGATGTTTAAGTTTGCACACCTGCTGCCTGAAGCCCTGAGGGAGGAATTTTGGGTTTTTATTTCTGAAGGCTGCTTGATGGCTAAGACTTTCTTGCAGTCTGCACTAGATGTTGCATGTGCTTCGACCAGAGTGGTGGCCTCTGCAGGGACCCTGAGAAGGGCATCCTGGTTTCAGAATTTGTGCATTGGTCCCAATGTGCCATGGAGGATTTGCCCGTCGACAGCCAATATTCTACACTCCTGCAAGGACTCTAGGGCTACCCTATTATTCTTGGGGGTGTATAATCTGGCACGGCAGAGGTCCCACTACAATAGTCAGCAGCAGCAAAAGTATCATCTGTAGTGCACATTTGGACAGCCTTTTGCTTCCCTGAGACAGTAGGCTTAGTTCCCAGAGGAGGAGGCATTTGGCTCTGGGATTTGGCTAGTTGACATGCCTTACTCTGGTGCCCCCCGAGTGCTCATTTTGACTTCTTGTTTTGGAGCAGTGTTCTGGTTGTCGCTCTCTTCTCCCCATCCTCTCCATTTACCAAGTTTTGGTAGGGTGGTCCTGCAATCCTTGTGCTATGAGCACAAGGTGCAAGTCTCCCCTCTCCACCCACCCCGTGGGCACTGCTTGGCAAAATTCTTGGGCTCCAGTGCGCTGCACATGCACACACTTAAGTGGAATACATGTCTGCATCATATCTTGATGATATCATCATTTCTTGTGAAGGACAGCTACAGACTGGGGACCAATGAGCTAGGCAGCAGTTCTGCAGAAAAGGACCTGGGGGTAACAGTGGATAAGAATCTGGATATGATTCAGCAGTGTGCCGTGGTTGCCAAAAAGGCTAATACATATTTGGTTGCATTAGTAAGAGCATCTCTATTGCTCCCCTCTATTCGGCATTGGTGAGGATGCATTTGGAGTATTGTGTCCAGTTTTGGGTCCCCCACTACAAAAAGGATGTGGACAAGTTGGAGAGAGTCCAGCAGAGGGCAACAAAAATTATTAGGGGGCTGGAGCACAAGACTTATGAGGAGAGGCTGAGGGAACTAGACTTGTTTAGTCTGCAGAAGAGAAGAATGAGGGGATGATTTGATAGCAGCCTTTAACTACCTGAAAGGGGGTTCCAGGGAGGATGGAGCTAGGCTGTTCTCAGTGGTGGCAGATGACAGAACAAGGAGCAATTGTCTCAAGTTGAGGTGAAGAAGGTCTAGGTTGGACATTAGGAAAAAGTCTTTCACTAGGAGGGTGGTGAAGCAGTGGAATGGGTTACCTACAGAGGTGGTTGAATCTCCATCTTGAGAGATTTTTAAGATGTGTCTTGACAAAACCATCACTGGGATTAATTAGCTGAGGTTAGTCCTGCTTTGAGCAGGGGGTTGGACTAGATGACCTCCTGAGGTCCCTTCTAATTCTATGATTCTGTGATTCTAAGGATGCATAGTGAGTCTGCCCAATGTTCATCTGAGCACCTGAACATAAAATTACTGAACAGAGTACCTGTGTACGTGGTCTGAATGTTACATACTCTTGTTAGTTTGTGAAGTTCTTTCAATTCTTTGAATGCCGGTATTTTGCAATTTGCTATAAAGAGACGATTGTGTTTGCTGTATCCATGAGGTTAAATTTTTCTGAAAAATCTGAAGTACGTGTGTGTTTACAGGGCTATGGTTCTGATGGTTTGAAGTTGATATCTCACGAAGAAAGTATTTCATTTGGTGAGTCGGTATTGAAGTTGACTTTTGATCCCGGTACCGTGGAAGATGGCTTACTTACCGTCGAGTGCAGATTGGATCACCCATTTTATGTAAAAAATAAAGGTAGGAAAATACTGTGTGTGTAAAGGAAACATTTAGAGGAGTTATGTAATAAATTCTTCTAAGTATATGTAAATCTCATAACCATCTCCCACAGTAGTTGAAAGCAGCAGTATTCGTCTATCTCATTACTCTAAATCTGCTTGAAGGAAACACTGGAATTTGAACAAAAAAGTTTGTAGAAATGTTGTATATGTTCTCTCGAAAGTTTTAGCAAATATGATAGAGAGCACACAACGCACACGCAACTTTGGTAAAATGTTTACTTGGTTTGGTTTTCTGTTTTTTTGCTAGGATAAAAAGCTTGTAAATGAGGTAAAAATGTAACTATGTTGCATCAGTAATGACAAGTTTCTGATTCTAGTAGAAAGGTAAATCAAAAGTAAAAAGAAAAGTAAATCAAAAGTTTATCTGAATTAATATTTCAAATTCAGTTTTCGGAAATCCAGTTTTTCTTTTGTGCCATCTGCCAGGAGGGATCAGCAGCGATTAATCTTTACCAAGACATCAGAGCTAGTGTTCACAAGGTTATTTTTCTAATTTTAATTCTTTACCCCTATAGGTTGGTCTTCTTTCTATCCAAGCTTGACTGTGGTTCAACATGGCATTCCATGTTGTGAAATGCATATTGGAGATACGTGTCTACCTCCAGGACACCCTGATGCCATTAACTTTGATGATTCAGGTGTTTTTGATACATTTAAAAGGTAACTTCTGGATAAAATGGTTTCAGTGCTTTTCTTTGATAGTTTTATGCAGAAGAAAAGTTGTATTAACCTTGTGGGCATGTAAATCTACCAATATTTGAAAGATGTATGCTCCAAGGAGGGAGAATTATTTATGGTGATACAAGAGGGTATGAATAGCAGAGTAAGAATCCAGGCTAAATATCAGAAAAGCTTTCTGGTGGTGAAATCTGTTAAATGATGGCATAGTCTCCCAAAGAAAGTGGTGGCAGCCCTATTGCGTAGCACATTTCAAACTAGACCAGATAAAGCACTAGAAAATATACCGTGTGGAACAGTTCCACAGTGGGTTGGAGAGTGAGGTGGATTAAATGACCTAATATTTGCCACCTCAGTGTGCATTAGTTGGCTACTTGCATATGCTTCATATGCAGCCCATTGTTTTAGCCACCTAAGCAGTTCCCCCGTAACCAAAGAATCAATCACTATGGCATGGTTTTATTGCTCCTGGAATATGGTTCCTTCATTTTAAATGGTATCTAATCAGATTTTGGAGGATTCTGATGTAGTTCAGAGAAAAGGAAGAGAGAAAATAGTTTGTATCATAGTGATTTTTCCAGTACTTCTTTCTTCCTAAATTCTCTAGCTGATTTCGAACCCATCTTTATCCCCATCACCCCAGTTTCCCTTCCAGCAATAGATTATGGTCTAGTGGTCACTTGAACTTTCAGTTTTTATTGGAAATATTAAAGAGTTTCCTGTTGTGTGTTTTAAATAGAAAGACTTGAGTTTAAAATGGCCATTAGACTAAAACTACTATCGAAAGGGCATCAGGGCTGTTGGGGATGAAGGAAAAATAAAAAACTGCCTGTTCTGTGTTTGGACACTTATCAGGCCCTGTCTAGTTCTTTGGGCAAAAGGAGTAAAGCAGTGAAGAGATTATGAGGCAGCAGCTGCTGGCAGCTGGGCAAAGTTAAAAAGAAAACCCGCTAGTGTTGCTGGGAGAGGGGAAATGGGGAAGGAGCAGGACTGCTGGGAGACAAAAAGCTCTTTTCTTCATTTCTCTGTTCCTCTTTGAGCTGGCAGGCGTGGCTGTCAGCAGTTTACCCTGCCCTCTCCCCTTCTGTAGTTTTATACCCTTTCAAGCAGATTTTGGACAATGACTGTGCCCCATCCAGGGTACTAAAGGGAGAGAAGAAATCCTCTCTGTAGACAAGCTAGTTCTAGGGTATCTGTCTGATGCTACTTTGATCTTCTGTTCAGAACAGCACTTCCAGCCTGTATCTCAGCCCAGAAGCAGAGGCAGGTGATGTAAATGCCCAGTTCATTTTAAAATATAAAACTATTGGGATTTATGGATTATGCACATTTTTAAGTCAGTTTTGAGGTACAAGTTAGCATTTTAAAGTGATAATTGTGAATGGTACCTCTTTTTAAGGGCATAGGAACACGGTTTTTAGCTATTTATATTTCCCCCAATTGTGATGAACTAAAGGCCATAGCACTGAAAAGTGTAAACAGTTGAGTGTCATGAAATATGGTGGAATTATGACGTGGTGGTGTAGCCATGTTGGCCCCAGGATATTAGAGAGACTGGGTGAGGTAATATCTTATATCAGACCAACTTCTAATGGTGAGAGTGTTGAGCTTACACAGAGCTCTTCTTCAGGTCTGGGAATCTAACGGAGTGTCATTGTTAAATAGAAGATGGAAGAGATTGTTTAGCTTAAGTAGTTAGCGCATTTCAAGGGACCATTCAAGGTGAAGTGGCCTGTTTACATCCAGCTTAGTGACTGTCTGGTTTCACCCACATATTTGCTATTGGAACATTTAGGGCATTTAGTAACTATGTGGTGAAACCAGACAGTGACACTGCTCTTGAATTAACTGACACAGGAAAATGATAAAAAGACAAAAACACCACATGGCCTGTGGGTGAACACTTACTAATCTGTTCCACCTTACGGTTAGCAGTGACACTCTGAGGCCAGGTCTACACTACAGACCTATATTGATATAACTACGTCACTCAAGAATGTGAAAAATCCATAACCCTGAGTGATGTAGTTATCTCTCTCACTCACACACACTCACTCACACACACACACACACACACACACACACACCCCTCCCTCCCAAAAAAGACAGCACTATGTTGATGGGAGAGCGTCTCCTTGGCATAGTTAATTCACCTCCCTGAGAGGTGGTAGCTATGTTGATATTACACTGTCTACACGGGGGATTATGTTGGTATAACTACATCACTCGGGTGTAGGTTTTTCGCATCCCTGAGCAACGTAGTTATATCAGTATAGGTTGGTAGATAGATGTGGCCTTAGTTTCCCAGACCTGAAGAAGAGCTCTGTGTAAGATTGAAAGCTTGTCTCTCTCGCCAGTAGAAGTTGGTCCAATAAAACAGTGTTTCTTAACCTTTTAAGAAGCAAGTGCCCCCTAACTTCTGAAAATTTTAATAAGTATCCCAACACTCAATTTTTCACAGGATTTTATATTTACAGATTAATGCGAGCCATATGTTGGAAGAAGGGCTAAGTGTATATAAGGCTGTGATATGACAGATGTGTGGGTCAGATCTAGTGTGGGTAGTAGGGTTCCCACCTTTACACCAGGGGTGCACAACTCCAGTATGTACCTGGGCTAGAGGTGATGTTGGCCAAAGCTAGGAGGCTTTCAGCAGCATGCTGATGCTGGGGAATATACAGTACTTTGCCATATTTTTGCCATAGATTTGAGAAGAGGAAGGAATAAAAGAGAGTGAGGGAAAGCAGGTAATTGGTAAAATCTGGGGCTGTCATAGAGCAGTGAAATTGACAAGTTTTCTAGGCACTGGGCTTTGAGCCAGGGAAGGGGGCTGCTGCCTGACTGCTAGCCGAGGGGGGTGAGCGACTGCCACCCAATCTGAGCTGGGGCAGAGGAGGCTTCCATGCTGGCTGGGATGCAGGGATGTGGACAGGCAGCTGCTACCCATCTTCAAGCCAGGGTGCTGGAGGCTGTCCCTCGGTTCGGAGCCGGGGTGCAGGTGGCTGCCACCCAGCGGCAAGCCCAGCTCACAAGAGACGCAGGAGGCTGCCACTGGGTTCCCATCTGGGAGGGGGCTGCTGCCTGCCTCCCCAAGAAGCTAGTGGCTGCCTCCTGCCTCCCAGCTGGAACTGGGTGGGAAGCAGGCGGCCTCACCCTAGCTTCCTGGGACTGGGATGGGGATGAAAGTTTATGCCTGCAGAAATTAAATTTTTTAGTCTTTAAAGTGCTACAGGACTCCTGTTTATGCAAATAAAAGATTCCACCTCATTTCTAATGGTGGAATTCTCACACTTCTACCACTAGAGGGTGGAAGATTATCAACTCTGAATTAAATCATGTACTGTATCAGTGTGCTAATTTCTCAATGAAAATTGCTATACAAGTACAAAAGTGTATATCAGTGCCTAAAGCAATTGTTTGTGAAGACATTGTTTATAATGTCTGAGTATTTTGTTTTTATATTTGCTATTAATATAAAAAATTATAAATGAACTACAAGAAAAGAACTTTTCTGGAAGTTTTATGGAGATGTTCTGTTTTGCATAATAAATATTATAATGACGCATACTGTGTATAATAAAATGCAAATGACTAACACATTTTTATAGACTTAAACTGCACTTAAAGCAATCATCAACACAACCTTAACTATGAGGTCACTATTGACACGTCAGTATATATTATACAAAGTATATACATATCTTAAATACTGTACTAAAACTTCACATAAATACTGATGGGCTTAGTTAGGCTCAAATTGAAGGAAAAAAGTAATGACGCACACCCAGATTTTGTCCACAAACTAAACTCCATCCACTTGCAATTTGTGATGCCAGAATAAATTGTGTTAAGTTCAAAATACGTTTAACTCTCTCTGCTATGTTCCACTGGCTGCCTCAGGCTTAGTTCTTCCTCATTGAGGTTTGAGTAAGGCATGTATATTAGTGATGTAGGAATCTAAGCTGTCATTTAAAAACAAAATGTTTCTTGATGTCATGGTTTTAAAGAGAATCTTGAAAAGGTGAACTGATGCAGTGATCTCTGCCTGATTCTGCTGACAGCCTCTGGTGGAAGGAGTCACTAAACTCAGGGAGGAAGCTGCCTGGCCTCATACACGTTGCCCAAGCAGACCAGGCCCTTACTACCATGTGCATGAGCTTTGGTGCCCTGTTGGTTTCTGCAGGATTCGCTCCCACTGGTGGGGTTCAGATGCTCTCTGGACTTCACTTTTCCTCTCTGGCCTTTGGGCTCTTAGTCACTTTGTGGTGAGGAAGTGGTAGTATTTTCCCAAGCGCTATTCACTCAGGGTCCTTAAATGAATTGTCATTGTCAGCAACCACACACCAGGTCTTGAATTCAATCACCTGCCTTGAGTTCTAACAGACACAAAAGCAGAAGGTGGACTAGGGTCCAAAGCAGAAATAAAAGAAAGTTATTCCAAAAGAAGGTAAAATGAGACAGGAACTACAACTGGCATACATGGGGGGAGTCTGTAATAAACAGCGGCAACTCCCACCACCACATTGTGGCTCATGTGCCAAAGTTGTTGACTAGTCTCTGTACCAACCACAGACTAAGTACATCATAGTAGAATGTATGTACATTTGGGTGAGGCACAGAAACAGTAGAAAGTTAAAAGAAATGAGCAGTGGAACAGTTAATTAGGGATTGTTCAGGAATAAGCATTTAAAAATGAGGACCTGTAAATTCCATTCTAATTCATTCACTTTCTAATCAGGTGATGTATCTTTTCATTCTAGTTATGATTTTACACCAATGGATTCTTCTGCAGTGTATGTGTTAAGCAGCATGGCTCGTCAGCGTCGCGCTTCTTTATCTTGTGGAGGATCAGGCAGTCCAGACTTTGAGAGATCAGAATGCAGTAAAAACTGTGTGCCTGATGGATCGTCACAGCTTTCCTCCAGTTCTTTGTGTAGTAAAGCTGGCAAAAGCCCCAGCTCAGGGACTGCAAGTACTATGAGTGCCACTTCGCCTAACAAATGCAAAAGACCAATGAATGCCTTCATGCTTTTTGCCAAAAAGTACAGAGTTGAATATACTCAGATGTATCCAGGGAAAGATAACAGGTAATGGAACTCAAGTTCCTAGTTTTGACCATATAGTTGATCTAGCAAAGTTTGCAGATTCTGTTTTTAAACTTACAGTGAATGAAGCTTCGCAGATGAAATAAAATGTGTTTAAGTTATTGTTCTAAGAACCAAATTGAAAGCTGCTCATATAAGGCCAAACTTAAGAAGGAGCTTCGGACCTCAGTGAACTTGACAACCAGTGTCAGGACAGAAACTGATTTACTATCTTACTCTTATCGTAGCTTTATGTAGGCTTTATCGTCCCTTCAGAAGCATTTGTATGTTTGTGTGTGCAGACACGCACACAGACTCAATAAGTGTCTTTATACATTTTGGAAAGATTTGTTCAGGGAAAAAATATCATTATCCTTTCTGTGTTACAGTAGGGAAAGGAATTTTTATATCTTGCCCCTCAGTCTCTGATTGTGTCTTGACATAAGATTGTAAGCTCTTTGGGGCAAGGAGTGTTTATCTTTTTGCCCGTCTATACGTAACCTAGAACAGTGGGGGTCTCCTTGATTAGGGGGTTTCTAAGTGGTGGTGTAATCCAAACAGTGTTTTTACCTGTTGCTATGTTAATTCCTTTGCTTGCACTACAAAGCTTGACACATCCAATTAACTAGTCACCCGGGCGAGTAGTAAGTAGCTATCCCTGGCAAGAAGGGTTGAATAGGTCTACATTTTGATATGTATAAATTTTATTCATATATATATATATTATCTGTGATATGTATCCATACAAACAGTTTATATATAAATAAATGTTTTGACAAAGATACCTGTTATATATAAATGTTTGTACATACATATCACATATAAAATGGTATGTTTTTATTTATAAAACAAAAATATATATATTGATATACAAAATGGTACATAGATATGTTTGTATATATTACCTATAAAATGTTTGTGTTTTTATATATAAGTTCTGAAAAGAAATCTTTTGCCTTTATGTGAGAACAGAATCATTTCTTATAAATTACAGTTCTAACCCTAGCAAAAACTAAAGGGAACAGAACTACAGAAATGGAAGTTGAGAGGATTAATGGGCTGCCAGTTTACATATAAGATTATGGTGGGAGGGCCTTAAATATCTGTTCGCTGCCGTGTCATGGCAGTGATGTTCCATGTGTACATAGTCACTGCAATGGTGCATCTTTGCAAATGTGTCTGTCTTCAAATTAACTAAAATTTATTACTGAGAAATCAAAACAACCCATTAGAAAAGTATATGACGGATATAATTTCATTTAAAATACTGATTCCAAATGGTGCAAGCTGGAACTGCAGGTGGGTGGGTTCCAAGGAAGTTTTAATATTTCCATTTGTAGATTTAAGATGAGAAAAATAGCTGCAGACCAACAAGTAACTGACATACTGGAATGAAACACTTAGTGCCTCAGTGGGAATACAGTGCATGGGAACATGTATATGCTTCTGTTTTTTTAAAAAAACGTGGTGTAGTGTCAGTCACTAGAGCTCTGGGTTTATCGATTCTACAAACTTGTGACCAGCAAACCAGCCTTTTAAGCATACTCGTGGAGCATTGACAAATGCGGATGGGCAAAAGCAATCACCACATTTATTCAACTTACCAAACACATTAAATGAACACTACCCATGGTACAATTACATCATAATCAGATGATTAATTTTGTAAACTCAGATTCTAATCTTCCATTGCAATAACAGCTCTGCCTTTTTTTTTTTGGTTTGTTTTTTGCTTATACATATAAAATAGGGTAAGTGACCTGATGTTCCCAGCTGGGTTACGTGGGGTGGTGGGAGAGGAAAACAACATCCCCAATTAACCAGCAGTTAGATTAATAAAGGAGCGTAAGCACTGGGATACCAAATTTTTAAGCACCTAGAAAACCACCGAGATTCACAAAGTTTGAATTAGGTGCTGAGGCTTCCTATAGAGTGAATGCACCTTAGACTAGGATTTACAAAAACTAGTGCACTGTCCAAGGTAGCCAATGGAATCTGAGTATATCTACCTGTATCTAGTCTAGAGGGAGGTGCTGCCCTCTATATGGATTCTTAGTTGCAAAGCCTTTCTTGGAGTTAGGTACCTATGCTGTTTCTGTCAAAGGTCACAGGGACACAGCTCCCTCATAACTTGTAGCCCAGGGGTCATAGTAATTAAAGAGTCATGGGATCAGAAGGACTGGAAGCTGGGTCTCCCACATTCTGGGTGGTTGCTCTAACCAACATGCTAGGGTCATTCTAGTGCCTGTGTCTGTGTGCTTTGGCCCAGTGATGCTTTAATTAGTTAATCTAACTAGAACAGCTTCAAGGAGAAACTGAGGCAGGCCAAGATGGAACGATCCCATAGTTCAGGGGTTAGGGTACTCCCCTGAGAAGAGACAGATCTCTGTTCAAATCCCTTCTCTCCCTGAGGAGGGGGGGATCTGAACTCCCATTTTGCACCTCTGAGGTCAGCATCCTAAACATGGGGCTCAAAGTTATGATGGAGCTCCTCCTCCTTATCCCACCCCACAGTTGTGCTAGGCCGAGGACCATATATCAGCCCTTGGTTCATGGATCACACTGGGTGTATGTGGCCGGCTGCCTAAAGTGAGGCAGCAGTGCACATGCTCAGAGGCAAAAACATAGCTGCCAAGTGAGATTAGTGCTGACAAGTTTTGGCAGAGCGGAGGAGGGATTTTTTGTCAATACCTATGGGGCCTGATCTCGGGCTGTAGGTGCCTAACAGGCATCTAAGTCTCTTTGTGCCTCTAGCCCAAGGCTAATAAAATAGTGAGCGCGCTCTCTCTCTCTCACACCCCCCCCTCCCCCCAGCATGTAACTCAACATCCATTTCATTCTAGGCTTGGGCAGAATGCTCCTAACCCAAGACCAGTGTTAAGCTGATGCTTAAAGTAAGCATTTCAGACCTCAGTAAGCATCACAGCCAATGTCAGGGCAGATATTGGGTTCATTTCCATGTAACCAGAAGTGGACTTTATTCTGTATGCAAAATGATTTAAATAATTTTTGAGTGACATAGATGTTTTAAAAATGGAAAACAAATCTGAAATACAATACCACTTTTTTAGTCTGATGGAAACAGATTCCTAGGCTCATGTAACTTCAAATGTGTAGCAGGAGCAAATTGAATGACTTGTTTAGAGCAAATTTACAAGGGATAGATCCCAAATTTTGAGCTGTACTAATTCCTTCCTCTTTTCCAATTATAACTAGCCATAGCTGGCTGTTAGTGTCTTCCTATTGTGTAATGAGATACCTTACTAACACTTTAAAAGGACAGCAGATACTTTCTGAGGCACCTAAGTTCGTGAGTGGGAACACAGGTTGTGAGGAAAGTCAGGCTGATGAAGGGTGTCAGTGAATGGGGTTTTGTGCGAATTATCATTGTCAGTGGAACCTCTGTATCCAGATTTTTCATCAATCTCAGTGGTTTTGGTGGAGGAGCATCCATGCTATTGCGAACAAAACTCTTGCTTTTTCACCAGATTTCTGAATCTCAAAAACATACAGATTCAATACCTGCATGCACAGCTTTTTCTCTAGAGGTATCAATTACTTCGGGCATGAGAATGATTGATAGGGCCTCCCCATACACAATTTTAAAAAGTATTTATTTAGGAAGTTATAACACATTTATAAGTCTTTTCCCTGTAACTTTCAGAGACAAAACAATAGTCATTACAACATTGATCCTTGGTTTAGAGATACTTGGTACAGTAAAAGAATCATAAATGTAGAGCTGGAAGGGCCACCAGAGATCATCTAGTCTATTCTCCCTCATGCTGAGGCAGGACAATGTATACCTAGATAAACAAATAATAGAATCATATTATTTTGTTGAATATTAACATTCAGTAGTCATGCCTAGGTCTGTTAAATGGGTGTAATCAGCAATTTCATTGTTTAATAAACTGACATGAAACAACTTGGGTAATGTCAGGCTGCTCGCCCATGCACATTTTCATGCAGTCGCAGTGTAAATAGAAGTTGATCTCCTTTCTGTTTAGCTAATAGCTAGAACTCTATTTAATGACAATATTACTGTTTGTCAATCAATTTTCTGGTTGAGTTGCATTTGCCAGCTTCAGTAGCAAGAGGGCAGTATTTGAAACAGGAAAGAATTTTTTTTTTTTTTTCTTTTTTGAAACTGTGGTTTAGTTCCTTGAACTCATCTTCCTGGCTAAGATGTGTATCATATCTGGTTCATCCTTTTCCACTTGCCCTAATTAAAATGAGCTTATGTGGCATTCTTCCCATAAATTGGGGAAAATACAGATCTTCAGAATCTGTGGTTGGAAGCCCAGTAGCTTGGCATGACACCCTTAAGCAAATTCTTCATTTAGCCAAGTCTTGGTGTCCTCTCACCATAGTACTTGAAGATGTACCAGTACTAAGTGGTCAACCGGCCAGCTTTTGGTGCAGTTGGACCATCTCTCAAAACTGATAGGGCTTTATGAATCATTCTACCTAAACACGTCCATGTCTCTAGTTTTAAAACAAACTAGCCATGATAACTCAAAAATATAAACCCATCATTGAAAGACAAATTGACTTACCTGTGTAGATTTAGTATGATGGGAGAAGCGGTGGACTAACATATGAGCCTTTGGTCACAGGAGTCTTCAAAGCATCTCACAATACAGGCTTAGTGGTTGTATGTAGAGACTAAATTGAGCTTCCACTTTGCTCCCTGGGTGCTTTGTACCCATAGGAGTCTGCCTGGGGTAGAGCCTTTCAGAAGTGGTCTGTCTCCTTGTTGGGATGGAGCTGAACGACCTGCCTCTGAACTGCCATATGTGAAACCACACAGAAGTGCTAGATGGCACTGGGATTTACCTGAGTCTATTAGCAAGTCTGTAAAGTGCACAGCTTACCTGGGAGGAGCTTGTTTACTGTGATAAGCAAAGTACTTTGTGTGTGTTTTCCTTAAAGATTAGTAACAAAGTTTTCATTTATTTAATCATTGATAATTTGAGGAGGAATATCACTTATCTGGAGTTTTCATGAATCATCAATAAAACATTCTTTGTAATCGAAAAAGGAGTTATTAAACTGGTGGGGTTGTGAACTGTCTTTTCTATGAAGATCTACTCACCATAATTTTGGAAAGCAATTAAGTAATATGGCAGAATGAGGGGGATGGTGTCTAGTGGGCATAGGACCTATTAGGTGTAAAGTAGAGAAGTTTTTTACACATTGAATTTTAGGAAATAATCACGGTTGAATCATAAATGGTCCCCTTCCTGCTGTCTTATTCAAGAGCCCAACCAGCCTGGGTTCCCCAGACCACTGCAGGCTATAGTGGGGAACTCTGAACACATCTACCCAGTAAGCCAGCCCATCAACCACAGGGAAACCCATTCTAGCGTATTCATTAAACAAATGTTTTTGTTTGGTTGCAGTCATGGCAAAATCACTGCCCTAACTATGAGGCAGCATCTTTTCAGCAAGCCCTGCCGTGTCATCATCCAATAAAAGGAGATGGAGAACCATTTTGTAAATACTGTATGGTTGTACATTCTGGTGTGATAGGCTGCACAGTGACCAACCAGAATCTTAGCTTTCCCACTTTGAACATCACGTACAGTAAGACTTACTTGTAAATGTCAAAATGTGCCCTTGTCACCTTACTGTGTTTAACGGTGGGAGCGGGAGGTTTTCCATGTACCCACTCAGAGAGGCATGAGACAGTCAGAAATATGCTCAGACTGCAGAGAGGAAATCGGTGAGTTCTTGTGTGCTTTTGCAGCTAACATTTGCTTGTTGATGACAGCATTTTACAAGAGACACATTGGGACGTTATGGGATTTGTAAGAAATTCCTGCCTTGACCATTCTGTAAACATTTATTTTGCAGAGCCATAAGTGTGATACTTGGTGACAGGTGGAAGAAAATGAAAAATGAAGAAAGACGGATGTACACACTAGAAGCCAAGGCTTTGGCTGAAGAACAAAAACGTTTAAATCCTGACTGTTGGAAACGGAAACGAACAAATTCAGTATGTTTTGTCAAACAATGCTTGACTGCATCACACAGTTTAAAAATAAGTTCATACCGTCGCATGTTTTTCTATTTCTGCACGATATAGTATCACAGGCCTCCTGCACTCCTTTGTTGCACTTGCCCACAATTCCCTTTTGTTACTTGATGGCCTTTAAGCTGCGGTTGCCCAGTTGGTGTGTCAGCCTGTTCTGACTGGATGGCAGAGGGCAAATGGCCTGCCTCAAGGCTGATGCCACTGTGACTCTGTACTGGGTAAAAATCACCCACTCTCACATTACTCCTTAAAAACCCACATGAATTCCACTGGGCTGAAAAGTGAGTTTTTTTCCCCCAAACAGTGTAGAGTCTGCACAGACTTAGACTTGAAGAGTATGAATGAGACAGCTTTCTCAGGAGCACATTTAGGGCTTAGCCAGAAATGCTGCAAAAGTATGGCTGCTTCTCCACTTATGATGGTATAGAGCAGAGCCGTTAGTCCCTGGGCTGCACAAGGCATCATCAAATGCCAGATGGCACCACCAGGCTGACTGCCTGTATTTTTCTGTGCAATAGATCGTTCCAGCAGCTACAGTAGCAAAATTAAAATTAGGAATTGCGTAATAAGGCAACAAGACTTCCTGTAATTCTATTAAAGTTTGCAGTGATCCATTACAGTTCACTGGAGGCATTTATTTAGGAACTATATTTTCCCCAATATTATGGTCTTGGGAATCAGAATGAGAGATCTCCTGTGCCATTCTAGGCGTGGGCTGGTAGAGCTTGGTCTACAGAGCATAGTCATGAGGACCAGATTCAACTCACCTGCACGTAGGCAGTTTCATTGAAATAAATGATGGTGTGCGTATGATGGAGCACAACATTTCAGTCAGTCTTGGGTTGGCCTCAGCAATGGGGAGAACTTGAACACACTCCTTTTTGTTGAGATTTTTCCCTGTTAACTCTCTTTGGGGGCATAGATACCAAGGTGATGGACATCATAGAAACACCTAGGATGGACTGCCCCATGACAAACCAGCAGTAGCTAGTGGTTTGTGCAACTGTTACACTTCACCTGAGGTTCAGAGAGCAAACAAACTGATTCAAGGAACTCTCCAAACAGCTGTTTGGCTGCTTTATTCCAAGGCTGCTTTGGCACAGCCTGACCTTTTGTTAGCCTAGGTACAAAGTTAATCGTTAGCTCATTTTGCAACCACCCAAGTGTCAGCATGTTGTTTGCATGTGCATTGATCAGCAAATGCAAATACTTAGTCCATTTTCTAAATCCTTTCCATCTCTCTTACTACATCTGCATCCGCCTTTCTCTTTGTTTTGCAAATGCTAACATGGTTTCTCTTTTGTTACTTTTTTTCAGGGCTCACAACAACATTAAATCAGAATTTTACTGTTCTTAACTCTGTATTTACAAAACAGCTGAGACTTGATGGAGAGACTTGTGAAGATCAAGGTCTTACCATTTGTTGAGAATTTGTGAGACCACAAAATACTGACATTATCACGTCAGAAAATGATTTAATGAGAGTGAGGATCTGCTTCTTACAACAGAGCATTAAGTAAGCTAAAACTATCAGCATTTTAAACCAAATTGCCTTATTTTTCTTCCAAACTTCATATACGTCTATCAGGTAATATAGGCTTGAAAATGGATATCCTGTGGTGCTAAGTAAATTAGGAAAAAGAGGAGATGTGTATAAATGTTTTATTTTTTAAAAAGTGTACAAAAAGGGGAATTTAAAAATATGTAACAGCTGTTTATACGTTGATTTCTATTGCTGATTAATATGTATTGCACAAGCCATGGAATTACGATTCTGGGAGCTGGGATTTCATAAATGGCAAAAAGTGTTAGTACCAACTTGTGAACTCCCAGTCTGCCTGTGCCAACAAGCTAGCAGAGTGTGGTCAGTGGATAGTGTGGTGGAACGCAGCAAGAGAGTTACTTAGTAGGTGCCACATTTAAAATTCATATCCACGGTGTGATGTTTTTGCACCAGCTGATAATACTGTGAGCTATTATTTCCAATGGAAATAATTGCCTGGGCCAGGATGAAATTAATTAATATTGCATTATCTCAAGAAAATACTGCAAATGATAATTGTCACCATTGTACTTTTAACTTTGTGTTATGTCTCCTCTACCACCTATTCTATGATTATATTTTATTTTGCCATAAGATGTCTTTATGGTGGGGGCAAACTTTGCACTTACATAGGTGCAACACTTGCACTTTACTTTTTTCCTCCAACTGTCTAAAATTAGAGCAGATACATTAGAATTACAGCTGCTTTTGCTGTAAACTTTTACAATCATGACTTTTCATGTTACTAAACAAGCAGTGTGTTTCTTAAGAATCACAACTGTAAATTAATTGTTCATGACAAATGTCTACAGGATGTTGCCCCTAAGAATTTTGCACACTATATTCTTGTATATTATTTCAAATAAATTTGTAAAACTTCTTGGTGGTATTTTTTCATACACTAAGGAAGACTATTCATTGTCAGGCCTGCAGAAATACACATATTAACGGTTGGAAATGTGTACAATTTAGGCTTGTGTAGTGTAGTTTCATAAGAAAGAACCAAATTCATGGAATATTTTAACTGCACGCATATTATAAGTGTGTTTTGATGTGTTGTAATTAGGAAGCCACTGATTAAATTTTAAATATTGAATTCAAGATCAAAAGATAGCAGATGCTCTTTATTACACTTGTAGCAAAAAGAGAAAATCAATATTCCTTCAAAGCTCTAATGATGCTGCAAAGAATCAGATTTACATTATTTGTAAATTAAAATTTTTCTTGTGACAAACAGTGCTTTTTACATGGAATGTTAGACATAAACTGATCTAACTCTACTGAAGTTTAGATCCTTCCATTCCAACATAAAAACGTGCTTGCTACCTTTTTCTGCATAACACTAATATTTAATCAAGCCCTTTTTTGTACCATACTTACACATTTAGCTATTTTCCTGCAGGTATTTATCATTTATTAGAAATCATTTACTGAAGAATATAGAACATTTGAGCAAGTCCTAATTTTTGGTTTTTTACCTTTTAAATTCAGAAAATATTAAGCAAATATTGTTTGAGAATTATTTTGTGTGAAATTATTATTCCATTACAGTAAAACATTTCCTACTGTTTTCACAAAGTTGAGGAATACAGAGTACAAAAAGAAGATGTTAGAAACTTTATTAGAAAGGGCTTTTTCTAATAGCACTTTTGAAAATAACGGCATATTCAAAAATAATTATTTATATTTACCCTATAAGCATTCATCTGTCAGTGCCCAATTCACACTTGATATAGAATTTGAGTAGCAGTGAATTAAGTGTTCTGGATGCTGTTACTGAAGCGTAGACATTGCTTTCTGTAGCAGTTGAATCATTATGGGATAGACTGGTGCAAACTCCTTTCCTTCTCTAGTTCTTACCGACTGAACATAAGCCTCCAGTGCGCCTCTGTATTTAAATAAATAAATAAATATATATATATATATAATTTTAGAAAGAGGATCGTTTTCATTGTAAAGAAGTTAGACAACTAATTAATTAGAAAACATTAATTATTGGTGCTGTTAGATATTGTACAAATAAGTTCTAGGTCTCAGTGCAGATTTGTAACTAGAACTGGGAATACTAAAAAAGGCACTTGACTCCATAAACACGGAATGATCTCTGCTCTCTCTCTAAATCAATGTTTTCCCAAATGTTTGTGAGCTGAGCCCCACGCTCTCAAAAATCAGGAAAATAAAATCAATCACAACTGATCCTCCAGAGCCATGTGGTGGTAGACATTTTTATTTATCTGTCTTCAACATCCTTTCCCTTCCACCTATACCCGTTTTATGATGATCTATATCAGTGTCTCATGAAATACTTCCTCCCCTTTCAGCAGTGAAATAATTAAAGTTAGTGGCAATTTGTGCCTCCTAGCGAGTGTTTCAGGCTATCTGTAAGCTCAGGCAGACATGAAGTGAATGTTCTTCACAACCAGAACAGTCAGTCTTTTTAATGAAAACTGAGACTGAAAGGGCTGTAGGTTCCTCCTCTCTGCCCCACCCTTTGGGAAATACAGCTCTAAACAGAATGACACCTTTTCACATATATGTGTGCATTTCTACTGCATTTTTCTTATGCAGCTGTCACGCATTTTGTCAGGCTAAGTGCATAGATGAAGATCAGAAGGGACCATTATGATCACGTAGTCTATGCATAAACACAAGCCGTAACTTTCACCCAAAAACGCGGTTCAGTTAAAGCATAGCTGAAGCCAGAAGCCAGTGCTGTGGGCTTGATTTATCAAAAGGTGGCTTATTAATATTAAATAGTCTCCCTAGTTATTTTTTAATGAAAAATAGATTTTGATTTTTACTGTTAATTATGTAGTGTTAATAATTTTCCTTGTCTAAGTATCTATCAGTAATTCCACTTACTGGCAGACTGCTTTTTCTATCTCATCACACACAGTTGGCACTGTTGTTCCATCTATCATGTAGCAATAAAGTTGGGCGTGAGAATTCCCCTCTAAGCTCCAGTCCACTCCTCCCTCAGTTAGACTTTATCATAGCAAAAAGGTAGAGAAATGTAGAAAAATAAGGAGCAGCCCCCTTTCTCAGAGTGTGGATTAGGGACAAGGAGATGAGAAACAGTTACTCGTAAATAATGCAGGAATCATTTGGTGAGAGTCTGCAATCTGGTTATGGAGGAGTTAGACATTAGATAATCACAGTGCTCCCTTCTGGCTTTAAATTTTATTAATCTAATCAGGTAGAGGACAAACTGCACACACCGTTGAACATGTGACTTGAGTCACAACTTTGCATGTTTGTTGAATGTAAATCCATGAATATATGAAAAACATAGTTATGTAAATCATTATATGAACAAATACACAGCAACTTACAATACCTGTGTGCCTGAATTGGCCCAAGTGGTGAGCAGATAACCAAACACATAATAATACAGCGTAACGTTGAAATTGTCTTGTGTGATTGATGGAAAATACACTAACGTGCTCACTGCTATTTACACAGTATGAAAGTGAAACACTAGTGCCTGAGAAGGGAGTTTTGGAATTTCTGTGGGACCAAGATAGAATTTCCACCATGTTTATAAAGACCTGAGAACCAAGGATGCTAAGGCCACCAGGAGAGCCAATAACATCACCATTGTCCTCTCGACTGATTTTCCTTGGAAGAAGTGTTCATAACTGGGAGCTAAAAAATTAGGGAGTTTAATTCTCTAGTGTAATAAGACAAAACGGGACAGAAACGGAAGGAGCTATTTTCAATCAACAGAAACCAAAATTTTTTTATCCACCATCACTTGAGACACAGGGCAAGTCATAGAGCCTCTAAGGACTAGATCTGCAAAGGGGCTTATGGGCCTAACTGCCTCTCCAGGTACATTCACAAAACCCCTTCTCAGCTGTTACTTAACCCTGTTGGTGACTAAATTCCTATCAGCACCAAAGTTTTTGCCAGCGAGCATGTGTAAAACTGCCTAAATCTTGGTGCTCTTGAGCTGCTTTGCACCCTAATTCACACCTGAACCCTAAAGATGTGCAAACTAGGTATTTTTTCACCTGAAAGTCCCAGTCTGATAGATGTGCTCTGAGCCCGCCTAACCCCACAAAAGGGTCAGGAGCAAGTAGGTTTGGAATTTGGCTGTCTGGGATAGGCCCAATAGCCCTGTGGTGAAGACACTCATCTGGGTTGTAGGACACCCAGATTTGAATCCCTAGCAGCGACCTGAAACCACATCACCCACCAGGCTATGAAATGTTTTGTGGTGGGATCTCTCCTGCTAAAACGCTTCCATTTTGTACAAATAATGGAGCTTGAATCTGACTCCCACATCCCGGGTGGGTGCCCTAACCACTGGGCTACAGTGTCCATTTCTCTCTTTGGCCAGATGTTATTTAATTATTAGGTATTGCAACACTGAAGTTCCTTTTGTGACTCTAGCTCTCAGTGACTCCATCACCATCTGCTAAATAGGGACAAAACTATTTCCATATTTGTAGTGGTGACAAGAAGCCAAACTCATTGATGTTTGAACATTTTTTTGGAAACTTACAAGGTGCCATATTTTCTCTCTCTCTCTCTCATCCCCCCCCCCAAAGGATGAATCACAAAAGCAGCTGTCTAATGTTCAACACCTCCCCAGAAGAAAAACTGGATTCTGTTCTCTAGAACTGAGGCCTGAATGTAAAGGAAGGCTAAATCAAACTCTTAATTGTGTAACAAATGTAGTGAGAGCAGCAATTCTAATGGACACCCCTGGAATCACAAAAAGTAATTCAAAAATATTTCCTATGTAATAATAGCATTAGTGACAGCTGATATCGAAGGGAACCACTGTTTCTGTACCTTACACTCAGCAAGGACAAGTGCAGAGTCCTGCATTTAGGATGGAAGAATCCCATGCACAGCTACAGACTGGGGTTACAGTGGACAAAAAGCTGGATATGAGTCAACAGTCTGCCTTTATTGTCAAGAAGGCTAACAGCATATTGGGCAGTATTAGTAGGAGCATTGCCAGCAGATCAAGGGAAGTGATTATTCCCCTCTAGTCGGCATTGTTGAGGCCTCATTTGGAGTGCTGTGTCCAATTTTGGGCCCCCACTAAAAAAAGGATGTGGACAATTGGAAAGAGTCCAACAGAGGGCTACAAAAAGGAGGGCTGGAGCACAAGACTTATGAGAAGAGGCTGAGGGAAGTAGGCTTGTTTAGTCTGCAGAAGACAAGAGGGGAGATTTGATAGCAGCCTTTAACTACCTGAAAGGGGGCTCCAGGGAGGATGAAACTAGGTTGTTCTCAGTGGTAGTAGCTGACAGAACAAGGAGCAATGGTCTCAAGTTGAGGTGAAGGAGGTCTAAGTTGGACATTAGGAAAAATGTTTCACTAGGAGGGTGGTGAAGCACCGGAATGGGTTACCTAGAGAGGTGGTGGAATCTCTATCCCTAGAGGTTTTTAAAGCCCAGCTTGACAATGCCCTGACTAGGATGATTTAGTTGGGGTTGGCCCTGCTTTGAGCAGGGGGTTGGACTAGATGACCTCCTGAGGTCCCTTCCAACCCTAATCTTCTATGATACTCTGAGCATACAGAATCCTACTGGGAGACTTAAGGGATAACAAAGATGTCTGAAAAGTGCCAGATGAGATGCAGTATCCTGGGGAGTGAAGGCCACATTTCCTCAGGTCAGGTGCTCTTCCAAAAACACACCTCACATGCTCCCTGAAGGAAGTCACTAACTCAGAGCCTGAAGCCATTATTTGCCAACATGGAGTCCATTAAAGTCAATGGGAGCTGCTGGATGCTTCATAGTTTTAAAGATTAACTCACTTACACGGGTGTCTAACGTGAGCTTAGGAGCCCCACATTAGAACCCGTTTTTGAAACTCTTTGCCTAATCAGAAAGTCTATGTAGGAAACGGTTCAGATGTGAGCTTTCTGCCAGGGACATCACCACCATTTCCACTATGCAGTACGCACCTGCAGAATCAGATGTCCCCCAACAAGATGGAAGGTGGGCCTTCCCCAGGAGAAGCACTGAGATGGCGAGTTGAGCAGCCTGGGGAATGACGTGTTGAAGCAGCCCTGTTTTTGGTGGAATATGAATGTGAAGTTCCCAGTGGCAGATCCCAGCCAATCAGAGAATAGGGACTTTTACAGTTATTGAGAAAACCTCTGGAGTTTGATTGTCTGAGACTATCCCATTTCAGTGCGATGCTCCATTTTTGCCTAATAATGGTTTAATCCAAAGGCACTAAAGCTGGGTCTACACTAACGGCAGCAAATTCGCCGCTGTCACATCGATTGCTCTGGATGGACTGAGCGGTCTGTATAGACACGCTCAGTCGATCCAGCAATCGACGCAGGAAAACCACCCCAGTAAGTGGCATAGCGCTGCGTTGGAGGGAACGCTGTTCCTGTCGGCACAGCGCAGTGTGGATGCCGTGCGGAGGAGACGCTGCAAAGTCGACAGGAGATACACAAGTGATTTATGTCACTTGCGTATCTCCCGTCGACTGCCGCCGAATCGCAAAGGTAAGTGTGGACTCAGCCTGAGGCACAATGGCAACTTGCCAGGAATTCCATCCATCTGGCACAGGAGCCAGCAAACAGCAGAAAACGGGAGTCTGAGTGGGCCTTAGGGGCAGCGGATGAGAGGCAGGGGTGAGTTTTGTGGAGTTGTGTGTGTTTTTCTTTTCTTTTGTTTCTTTTTCCTCCCTCCCCTTTCAGTTTGCAGGAGCTGGTAGTGGGTGGTGTATTGAGATCAGATGACTAATTAGGGGCGCTATAAAGGCATTCAGTCAGGCAGTGGCGAAGCTGCAGCAGCACAGGAGCCAGCAAAAAGATCTGAAAATGGGAGTTTAAGTGGGTGTTTGGTGTTCTGGTACTGTTGATGTAGTCGCTGAGACTTGTTTTGGTGGGTTTTTTGTTTTTGTCTCTCACTGAGAGGAACTAGGGGGAAAGGCTATGACAGATACAGAGGTGGTAATGGTAGTCACTCAGGCAGTGCAAGAGACAATGAAGATAACTGGATGTAGAAGTTGTGGGATGTACATGATCGTGGAGGGAGTACTGCAAAAGATCTTCGTTTGTATGAAATGCCGCCTCAGAGAGCTGATGGAAGAGAAGATTTGAGGGTTGGAGATGCAGGTGAAAACTTGAGTTCGAGGGGGGTTCGAGCAGATGATGGAGCAAAGGAATGAGAAGACTGAAAGGAAAAATCCAGACCTGCAGAGGGAAGCAGGACCAATGAACTCTGGGGGGGAGAATGCTGGGTGAGGAAAGTGGCCAGTGGAAGTATGTGACTGTGAGAACCTGGCAGAGGAAAAGATGGGCTAGTGAAGGAGAAATAGAGCTCAGAAACAGGTTTGCGGAGTTGGAAAATAAGGAAGGGGCACAGCAGGTGGTTGCTGAAGGTGGGGGGACAAGGAAGAAGAGAAGGGCAGCTAGTCCTATACTAAGAGTAGATGAGCCAACGGCGATACCACCAAACAAGAGCCCCAGGATGATAAAGAAATGGTTGCAGAAGATTGCAAAGGAGAATAGTAGATGAGATGACTTACAGCCAGAAAAAACGGGATAGGCCGGAGAATCTCACTGTTACCAGGAAAAGGCAGGTCTGCGTGATTGGAGACTCCCTGCTGAGAAGAATAGACAGGCCTGTAACTAGAGCTGATCCGGAGAACAGAAGGGTGTTCTGTCTGCCAGGTGTGAAGATACGCGATGTGGACCAGAGGCTGAAGAGGATCCTAACGGGAGCAGGAAAGAATCCATTGATTCTCCTTTATGTGGGTATAAATGAGATAGCTAGATTCTTGCTGGAGACTATGCTAGGCTGGGGAAGACTCTTAAGGAAATTGAGGCTCAGGTGATCTTCAGTGGGATTCTGCTTGTCCCTAGAGGAGGATAACAAAGACATGACAAGATTCTGATGATCAACAACAGATGGCTCAGGCAGTGATGCTACAAAGAGGGCTTTCAGATGCATGGCCACTGGGAGGCATACATGGACAGATTCTATTGGGATGGACTTCATTTGTGTAGGGAGGATGGAGCTAGGCACAACTGATTATGAGAGCTTTAAACTAGGGAACTGGAGGAGATGCCCAGGTAATCTCCATGCCTGATTTTTAGCATTGAGAGGGAGAAAAATGAAGTAAGAAAGGACAAAGAAATGAGGAGCAGAATGGACATTAAGAGGAAGGGCAGTGTAGATATCCATCTAATAGGCGATCTTAGCAGTAGAATGACTGTGCCAAATCAGGTAAGGAACATGAGTGAAGCCAAACATCAAAAATTAAGATTTTGTATATCAATGTGAGGAGCCTGGGTAACAAAATGGAGGAACTAGAGCAGGGGTGGGCAATAAATTTTGCAGAGGGGCCACTCCGCTAATTTTGGTAAGTCGCTGCGGGCTGCACCTTTCTACTAGATCAATGAAACCCCATTATGTTCCTTCCACAACAAAGTAATTGCACTTAAGAACAAGCAACTGAATACACGTTTCTCCAAAGCTTATCTTAGGAGGCAATTCCTATTGCAAGTCATTTTGTGAACACGTGTCAAATTTGTAACAATACAAACGCTAAACTTTTACTTACAACTTGCGGTCAAGCACTTCCCGAACTTCCTGCTTCTGGCCACGTGACCGGAAGCAGGAAATTCGGGAAGCCACCGGCCGAAAAAGCTCCAATTGAAGGTAGCTTAAGCAGAGCTTGGGTTGACCTGCTTTCAAAGTGGGTGGCCCATCCCGGCTCAGTCGTAGCTACGCCCCTCCATGGAGGAAGATTCTATTAATTTCCTCAATTGCCGGGTATCATGGCGGGCCGGACAGAAATGGTAGAGGGGCCGGATCTGGCCCACGGGCCATAGTTTGCCCACCCCTGAACTAGAGCTACTGGTAGAGGAAGTGAAACCAGATATTATAGGAATAACAGAAACATGGTGGAATAGTAGTCACAACTGGTGTACAGATATTGAAGGATATGTGCTGTTTAGGAAAGACAGGTATAAAGGCAAAGGTAGTGGAGTAGTAGTATATATCAATGATGAGGCAGACTGTAAAGAAATTAGAAGTGATGGAATTGATCAGAGAATCTGTCTGGGTGAAAACCACATTGGGGAAGAAAGCTACTAGTGCTTCCGCTGGGATAGTGCTTGGTGTGTGCTACAGACCACTAGGATCTGATTTGGATATGGATAGAGACTTCTTTAAGGCTCTTAATGAAATAAATACTAGTGGAAACTGTGATTATGGGACATTTTAACTTCCCAGATATAGACTGGAGGACAAGTGCTAGTAGATTTTCTTGGATGTGATAGCTGATGGATTCCTTCACCAAATAGTTACTGAACCAACAAGAGGGGATGCCATTTTAGATTTGGTATTGGCGAGTTGTGAGGACCTCATATAAGAACTAGTTGTAGGGGACAACCTTGGTTTGAGTGACCATGAGCTAATTCAGTTCAAACTAAATGGAAGAATAAACAAAAATAGATCTGTGACTAGGCTCTTTGACTTCAAAAGGACTAACTTAAAAAAATAAGGGAATTAGTTGCAGAAGTGGACTGGACTGAAGAACTCATGGATCTAAAGGTGGAGGAGGCTTGGAACTACTTCAAGTCAAAGTTGCAAGAACTATCTGAAGCCTGCATCCCAAGGAAGGGGAAAAATTTATAGGCAAAAGTTGTAGACCAAGCTGGATGAGTAAGCATTGCAGACAGGTGATTAAGAGAGTCTTCAAGGAGTGGAAAATTTTTTTGGGGGGGAGAGATGGGTGACGACGGGGGGGACGGACGGACGACGACAGCAAGGAGAGCTACTCTTGGAGGTCAGAACATGTAGCGATAAAGTAAGAAAGGCAAAAACCAAGTAGAATTGGACCTTGCAAAGGGAATTAAAACTGATAGTAAAAGGTTCTATAGCCATATAAATAGGAAGAAAAAAAGAAAGAATAAGTGGGACTGCTAAGCACTGAAGATGGGGTGGAGGCTAAGGATAATCTAGGCATCGATGAATAGCTAAACAAATACTTTGCCTCCGTTTTTAATGAGGCTAATGACAAACTTGGGGATAGTGGTAGGTGGCTAATAGGAACGAGGATATGGAGGTAGAAATTATCACATCTGAGGTAGAAGCCAAACTTGAACCGCTTAATGGGACTAAACTGGGGGGCCTGGATAATCTCCATCCAAGAATATTAAAGGAACTAGCACATGAAATTGCAAGCCCATTAGCAAGGATTTTTAATGAATCTGTAAACTCAGGGACTGTACCGTATGACTGGAGAATTGCTAACATAGTTCCTATTTTTAAGAAAGGGGGAAAAAAGTGATCCAGGGAACTACAGGCCTGTTAGTTTGACCTCAGTAGTATGCAAGGTCTTGGAAAAAAATTTTTGAAAGAGAAAGTAGTTAAGGATATCGAGGTTAATGGTAACTGGGATAAAATACAACATGGCTTTACAAAATGTAGATCATGCCAGACCAAGCTGATCTCTGTTTTTGAGAAGATAACAGACTTTTTAGACAAAGGGAATGCACTGGATCTAATTTACCTAGATTTCAGTCAAGCATTTGATACGGTTCCACATGGGGAATTATTAGTTAAATTGGAAAAGATGGGGATTAATCTGAAAACTGAAAGGTGGATAAGAAACTGGTTAAAGGGGAGACTACAACAGGCCATACTGAAAAGGTGAACTGTCAGGCTGGAGGGAGGTTACTAGTGGAGTTCCTCAGGGATCGGTTTTGGGACCAATCTTATTTAACCTTTTTGTTACTGACCTTGGCACAAAAAGTGGGAATCTGCTAATAAAGTTTGCAGATGACACAAAATTGGGAGATATTGTCAATACAGAGAAGGTTCGGGATATCATACAGGAAGATCTGGATGACCTTGTAAACTGGGGTAATAGAATGAAATTTAATAGTGGAAAGTGCAAGGTCATGCATTTAGGGACTAATAACAAGAATTTCTGCTATAAGCTGGGGACGCATCAGTTGGAAGTGACAGACGAGAAGGACCTGGGCGTATTGGTCGATCACAGGATGACTATGAGGCGCCAATGTGATGTGGCCGTGAAAAAAGCTAATGCGGTCCTTGGATGCATCAGAAGTAGTATTTCCAGTAGAGATAGGGAGGAGTTAGTACTGTTATAAAAGGCGCTGGTGAGACCTCATCTGGAATACTGTGTGCAGTTCTAGCCCCCCATGTTTAAGAAAGATGAATTCAAACTGGAACAGGTGCAGAGAAGGGCTACTAGGGTGATCTGAGGAATGGAAAACCTGCCTTATGCATGGAGACTCAAAGAGCTTGGCTTGTTTAGCCTAACCAAAAGAAGGCTGAGGGGAGGAGATATGATTGCTCCCTATAAATACAACAGAGGGATAAATGCCAGGGAGGGAGAGGAATTATTTAAGTTCAGCCCCAATGTGGACATGAGAACTGATGGATATAAACTGGCCATCAGGAAGTTTAGACTTGAAATTAGATGAAGGGTTCTAAGCATCAGAGGAGTGAAGTTCTGGAATAGCTTTCCAAGGAGTGCAGTGCAGGCAAAAAACTTGACTTTGAAACTGAGCTTGATAAATTTATGGAGGGGATGGTGTGATGGGACAGCCTAATTTGGCAATTGACTGATCTTTGACTGCTGGTGCTAGATATGCCAGTGGCCTTTGAAGGGATGTTAGATGTGGTGGGTTCTGAGTTATTACAAAGAATTCTTTCTTAGGTGTCTGGCTGGTGAGTTCTGCCCACACACTCGGGTTTAACTGATAGCCATATTTGGGGTCGGGAAAGAATTTTCCCCCAGGGCAGATTGGCAAAGGATCTGGGGGTTTTTCACCTTCCTCTGTAGCATGGGGCACAGCTCACTTGCTGGTGGATTCTCTCTACCTTAAAGTCTTTAAATCATGATTTAAGGACTTTAATAACTCAGTAATAGGTTAAGGATCTATGACAGGAGTGGGTGGGTGAGGTTCTGTGGCCTGAATTGTGCAGGAGATCAGACTAGATGATCATATTGGTCACTTCTGCCCTTAAGAGTCTATGAGTCTATGAATGAAATCTCGTACAATTCTCATAACAGAGAGTTTTGATAGAGGGTTGGGAGGGAGAGAAAAATGGAGGCAATGTTTGGAGCCGGGAGAGTAACAATAACATTTCCCCAAGCCACATTGGTTAGCTGAAGATGCATACAGTTAAAAAACAGGACTGTATTATTTGGGATGCAGTGATTTCTAATTTAGGAACTAAACTTGGAGTGGCAGCTTGTTCCCCCTTCTTGAAGGAAACTATGTAATGATAATTGCAGCATCTGGGCACCATGACATAAAGAGATAGGTCCCTTAGTAATATGGATAATGATGGTAAGGTGCAAAGTGCACAATGAACTCAATCACTGAGAAATGCTGTCAGATTTCACTCCCAGCTTGCTGAGAGCACGAACTTGTGTAACTTCTTACACAATGTTTAACTAAAGCTGCCAAAAGAGAGGTTCCTTCCTGTCTAAATCTTTTTGGAAGATAAACTAGTTTTATTAATGGTGTTATGAGACAGGTTATATCATGACTTTATATAACTTTTACCAGTTCTAACTTACAAAAACCAGTTTAGACAATGCTGCATGAAAATGTTAAGTAGTGATGCATCATTTTACCACAATAATTCTGTATCAGGAATAGTAGATTAATTTATTCCTATAGACTACCTTGTAAAGATACTTGTAAATAAGAAGTAGTCAAAGAATTAGATGCTTTATGGGCTAAATGAATATCAAGTAACATGCAGCACTGAAACATAAATGAGATTTTTGTCGTCATATAGAAAGATGTAATTTAGTGTATATTCCAAATGTTTAAGAAAAAGGCAGAAACCCTGTTTATATAACCTACTGAACCTTGTCTCCAAGGGATTAGACCCAATATTATCCCATACTCAGCATCTTCAAATCTAATAAAGGACATAAAATCTGTTAATTAATTCTGTTTCCATTTCAAAAGATCAGACACGATATACATTACAGATCTCGTTTGTAAGAGAAAGCTACAGAAAGAGGGTTAGGTGGGATGTTCTGCATATATTAATGTTTCATCAAAAATGCCATCAGATGTAAGAAAAAAAAAATCTAAGTTTAAGATGCCCTCCCACATAAAGAAGAGAAGAGCATTTTAAAGCACTTATTAAATTACTTCACTTGCTTGAGCAAAAACATCAGCTTTCTTAGAAATCAGGACAAGCTGATTATATAAGACAAGATAATTTTTTATAAAAATGTTCTTTCAAACCATGAAGATTTATATCTAAATTAAAATAATTAACAAATCTATGATCTGACTATTGTCCCTTAAAGGAATCTCAGTATGTACCAATGGGATGGATTTTTAATTAATTAAAAAATGTTTATACAGCACTTTGAATACAAGAGTCTCAATCCTGCCATCTGATTCACTCAGACAGACCCTTACTTAGACTGTAAACTCTCTGGGGTACAGACTGTCTGTTCTGTGTTTGTACAGTGCCTAGCACAATGGACTCCTGGTTCATGACTGGGGCTCCTAAATACTCTGGTAATACGAATAATAATGTACATGGCCCCATAAAGGCAAATGGATCAGCATGAAGAGGCCAGATTACAGCATCAGGGCCATTGCTTTACAAATAACAAGTGGTGTTATCTTGTAAAGAGCTAGTACTATGCATACTGTAAAGCAGAGGAGATATCTATGGAAAATATTACTAAAGACTTATGCCAGAAAAATACATCAATATGGCTCTGCAACTATTTAATGAAAATATTACAAAAGCTACTATATGTAAACGCAAAATAGTAGGAAGATCCAACAGCACATTCTGAAAAACAATAGACTAACAGGAGGTTATTCTATTTTATTAAAGATTGCACAATAATTTACTCAAATAATGTGCTATAGTTCTGCCAAGCAAAAATAACTTATCAAAATATTTTATGAACACGCTTGCATCGACTGGGTGCTTTGCTTTTGTTTTTATACAACATACTTATCAGCAAATCAGGGTCAGTCAGTCAGCAACCTGACTGGCTGGTGCTAGGTTTGTCTGACTTAGCTGGAAATTTAAACTGTTCATGCATGAAAAGGGCCCATAACACAATACAAACGTGTGGACTGGTCATTCTTTTGCACTTAATACCAAGGTGGACCAAATAAAGCTTGTAACTATCCGTTTCATGAATAATCTAATACTGTGGTTTACAAACTAGTCTTTGTCAGTGTGAATGGAAAGGGAGTGATCCTTGAGACAATTTCTCTGTTAAAATACAGTCCACACTATAAAAATGTTTGAGTACTCATGACTTAATCTATGGGGCCATATTTTGATCTCTGTTACACCAGTGTATTTACACCTGGTGTGATTACATTGGCTTCAATGTAGTTAATAGCTTTACACGGGGTAAGTGGAATCAGAATTTGACCCGTGACTGCAGCAATCCAGATTCTACAACAGGCTCCATTTAACTTCCATTAAAGTCATTGGAAGTCTTACTGCAGCTGGATCTGACTTGATATCTTATTAAGTAATATGAAACCTTGCTGAAAAGGGAGGGGTTGGATTTTTAAACTGTGTAGAAGACAAACAAAGGAATGTACAAAAATAATTAATTAATAGCTATCAGTTCCCCATATTCACGTTATACTGGGTTTAAAGTATATAGTCACTTCATACTGAACAGAAGGAACTAAGGATTTGATAACAAGTTGTGAGGAACCTGATAACCCTACTACAGTAATATTTAAAAAGCATATCTCTAGAGCAGTTCAGTCATTACAACTGAAATGGCAGCAAATGCACCATTTGTAAAGATGATCCAAAATTAATTTACCAACAGTAATATACAATAAATTCTATAGTACAAAGCAAAAGGACTACACATTCTTTTAAAAAAACACTTATCCAGTGATAAACTTGCAACAGTGATACACGCCCTTCAGATTACAAAATTCAACTATTTTAATTATTTTTAGGTCTAGTCCACAATATAAAATGTAACCATGAATCATAGAAGATTAGGGTTGGAAAGGATGCAGGAGGTCATTTAGTCCAACCCCCTGCTCAAAGCATGACCAACCCCAACTAAATCATCCCAGCTGGGGCTTTGTCAAGCTGGGCCTTAAAACCCTCTAAGAATGGAGATTCCACCACCTCCCTAGGTAACCCATTCCAGTGCTTCACCACCCTCCTAGTGAAAAGTTTTTCCTAATATCCAACTTAGACTTCCCCCACTGCAACTTGAGACCATTGCTCCTAGTTCTGTCATCTGCCACCACTGAGAACAGCCTAGCTCCATCCTCTTTGGAGCTCCCCTTCAAGTAGTTGAAGGCTTCTATCAAATCCCCCCTCATTCTTCTCTTCTGCAGATTCCAGTTCCCTCAGCCTCTCCTCATAAGTCCGGTGCCCCAGGCCCCTAATCATTTTGTTGCCGTCTGCTGGACTTGTTCCAGTTTGTCCATATCCTTTCTGTAGTGGGGCATCCAAAACTGGACCTAGTACTCCAAATGAGGCCTCCCCAGTGCTGAATAGAGGGGAGTAATCACTTCCCTCGATTTGCTAGTAATGCTCCTACTAATGCAGCCCAATATGTCATTAAGCTTCTTGGCAATAAGGGCACACTGTTGACTCATATCCAGCTTCTTGTCCACTGTACCCTCCAGGGTCCTTTTTTGCAGAACTGCTGCTTAGACAGTTGGTCCCCAGTCTCTAGCTGTGCATGGGATTCTTCTGTCCTAAGTGCAGGACACTGTACTTGTCATTGTTGAACCTCATCAGATTTCTTTTGGCCCAATCCTCTGATTTGTCTAGGTCACCTTGTATTCTATCCCTACCTTCCAGCATATCTACCACCCCACCCAGCTTAGTGTCAAC
>ML675616.1:23439825-23449987 GCA_007922155.1 Mesoclemmys tuberculata
ACACACACACACACACACACACACACACACACACACACACACACACAGAGGTTCTCCTGTGGGATTGGGAGGACCCACCATGTTGACCGAGACCAGCATTTGGTAGCAAGGGTTACCTGCCGAGTACCATTTGCCTGTACCGATACCAGTAGTTTAGCTGGACCTCTCCTTCGTGCCCAGTAGTCCACCGTCCACACCTGCCTGTAAGTGCAATTCATGAAGGGACAGTCTCTCCAAAAGTCCCCTTCCTGTCCACACTCATAGCAGTGACCCTTGAGCACTCCAGTCAATGGTCTGGCTCTGGGAATACCTGACACATGTAGGGAAGCCATACCATTTTAGGATTACCATTTTAGCAATACCCATTTTAGGAGCTCCGTGGTGTCCATGTCTGGTTGGGGGGGTGGTCTCGTGGTCTAATCCTCTTTTTTGGACCTTTCAGCAAGTCCTGACTACTGACCACATTCTCCACCAGGTTGTCGTGGGGCTGGTATACCCCGTCATGGCTGTTGGGTCATGTATGCTGGGACAGCAGGGAAAAGTGACATAGCCCCCGATTAGGTCCCCTGTTGGTGATCCAAACTATTAAACGTGGTAATACAGACCAATGGCCAGAGTTGATAAGGTAGCATGGCTAGTAGCCAGAGTCAATACGGAGCCTCTCCCAGTCAGGGCAACACAGCCTAGTAGCTGCAGTCAATAAAACAGCCCTCTCAGTCAGGGCAGCACAGTTGAGTAGCTGGAGCCAATAAAGTGGCCCTCTCAGTCAGGGCAGCATGGCCGAGTAGCCAAAGTCAATAAAGCAACCCTCCCAGTCAGGACAGTGCAGCCTAGTAGACAGAGTCAATAAAGCGGCCCTCAGGGCTGGTCTACACTGACGGTGGTGGGCAACGGTAGACATGCAAGCTATGTTATGTAGCTTGCATTTCTCCCATCACCTTATCTACATTCACGTAGCGCAATGACTTCACAGCGCTGTGTTGATTGGGAGGTGGACTAAATCAGTTGATTGGAGAGTGCTCTCTGACTGACTGAGCGGATCTACACAGACCTGCTCAATCAATAACAGTGCATCAATGTCTGCTGCTGTGGCAGTGAAGACATACTTTCAGTCAGGACAACTTGGCTTAATGGCCAGAGTCACTACTAACAGGGCCTTCCTGTCAGGGCATTGTGGCCTAATGGACAGACTCAATAAAGCCACCCAACTCTGTTGGGTAATGTGGCCTACTGGTGCATTAGTGGAGTGAGGCACCACCAAGGGTGTGCGGCGCCCAGGGTGGAAGGGCTCGGGCCCTCCCTGCTCCTCAGAGCCCCAGTCCAGGGCCCTGGCAGTGGCAGCGTTACTTGCCACCAAGTCAGCAGGGATCCTCCTGTTCCCCGATTCTCCCACTGGAGCACTGTTGAAGTCCCTGGACTACTTCCTACCCTGTCTTCTGTGGTGATGATCTATGATGCCCCAGGGCCTCCTAGGTGTTCAGCCAGTGCCGCATCTGCTGGCACAGTCCCTTCTTTGGGTTCATCCACTGACCTGGAATCTGCCTGGAGCTTAGCATAGCTTAGCTCGGGGGTCAACATATGCAGCAGCTCCCTGGGGACAGTCTGTTGTCTACATCCTTTCTCTTCAACAGAAAGCCTAGACTGAGCTGGGTGGCTTCCTTTTATACCGGTCGCCAGGCTGAGCATGCCCAGGAGAGGTGGAGGGATGGGGCCTCCTCAGCCTGCAGTGCGTCATTAACTGTCTCTGGGCCAGGGTGGGGCTGGTACGCCCCATCACATTGGTACTCATTGTACGTAGCATGCTCATATTGGGCATCTGTCTTCCCCATTTAAAAAAAACCCTCAAGATTTCACGGTTTTAGATGTAAGAAAACTTATTTTTAATGAAACTGCATTAATTAAATTATATTGTATTATTTATATTATGTTATATCAGCTAATGTGTGACCTTCAAAAGACTCTTCTATTTAAGACATGAAGGGACATATTTTGCATGCTTATTTTAAGTGTTGAATACAAACGGATAAGAATGGCCACACTAGGTCAGACCATTGGTCCATCTAGCCCAGTATCTGTCTTCTGACAGTGGCCAATGTCAGGTGCTACAGGGGGAAATGAACAGACCAGGGCAATCATCAAGTGACCTATCCCCCATCATCCACTCCCAGATTCTGGCAATCAGAAGCTAGGGACACCCAGAGCATGGAATTGCATCCCTGACCATCTTGGCTAATAGCCATTGATGGACCTCTCCTCCATGAATTTATCTAGTTCTTTTTTTAATACTGTTATAGCTTTGGCCTTCACAACATCCCCAGCAACAAATTTCACAGGTTGACTGTGCGCTGTGTGAAGTAGTACTTCCTTCTGATTATATTAAACTTCCTCCCTATTAGTTTCATTGGGTGACCCCTGGTTCTTGTGTTACGTGAAGGAGTAAATAACACATCCTTATTCATTTTCTCCACACCAGTCACGATTTTATAGACCTCTATCATATCCCCCCTTGGTCATCTCTTTTCCAGGCTGAAAATTCCGAGTCTTTTTAATCTTTCGTCATACGGAAGCTATTCCATACCCTTAATCATATTTGTTGCCCTTCTGTGTACCTTTTCCAACTCAAATATAGCTTTTTTGAGATGGGGTGACCAGAACTGCACATTGTATTCAAGGTGCGGGCGTACCATGGATTTATACAGTGGCATTATGATATTTTATTAGCTAGCCCTTTCCTAATGGTTCCTAACATTCAGTTAGCTTTTTTGACTGCCACTGCACATTGAGAATAACCATGCAGACAGAGTCATTTAGCAATTACACAGTCTAAATGCAACAGGTTCAAACACAATGAGGTATAACATAGAAGAACAGGAGAACTGTTTAATAGTTGTATACAGGCTTCCAAATTCTGATTTCAATTGCATGTGAGCCACTGCATAACGACAATAACTCACAGATGCTTATGAAAGAAATCTGTACGAAAATACATCAAGCAGCCATTCCATTAGGTATCCTGTACTGTATAGTATCTTTAGCTTCACGAAGTGTAAATATTTACAACAGACTTCTATTGACTGTATATTTTAATTTATGTTTAAAGGGCAGGTTGAGAAGTGTTTCTTTTCAAACACAAACGTTGCTGGCTGAAATTTAAATGCCAGTCATTATAACTTGAGAAGATGATTGGATTGTACACGCACATAAATACAGTCACCAGGATCCTTCCTAATCACATCGGGCTAGATTGTGAGTAGCCCCACATGAGGATGTCCTGCAAGGGCAAGACCCGGCCTAGTGTAGGGGTTGGCGCACTGTTCCTGGCTAGAACTAACAGCAATAAGAGACACCCGAAAGGAGCAGGGAAAGGTAGGGCCATAGCCCCACACTATCCCTTCACATGAATTTATGGAGGTGGCGGTAGCACAAAGGGCCAGATCAACAGAGCTGCCTATCCATCATGCATTCTTGAAGCTTGAGGAGGAATTCTAGCCAGTTTGAAGTCCTGCAGGGGCTCAAACGGCAGCATTTCCCCTCCCATTGTCCAGAGCACAGACTGAGGTGCCACTGACAGGCCCGTTGTAAGCATGTCATATACAACACAAACAAATCAAATGTTAAGTTTTGCTCTGAGTAGCATTTTATCGTGAGTCCAGTGTTCCAAAAGGACACAAAGCTTAGATACTGTGGAAGTCACATGGCAAACTGTTTACATGGTCTTGTCAAGAAAGAGTTATTTCCAAATACTATTAGAGTTCTGAAAATACCTGCTAAAAGGTACACATCAACTTGAAGGGTCCCATTTTGTCTGACTGTGTTTCATCTACCATTGTTACAGGTAACTTTTAAGATTATTGGAACTGAAAAAGATTGGAGACTGAAAAATACTCTTCTGTTTTTCCAGTTTGTTTTCTTTGTGCACTTTTTGGACAGCACTTTATACAGAATCAGTTTCACTGCTTCCTCAGATAGTCAATTATATTGTCAATAATAACAGATTAAAACAAATTAGGGAGAGGACACAGGATTTATGATCTGTAGGTTTTGTTAACATGTTGGATAATTGATCAAGTGATAATCAATAAGTAGAAGCAAGTTTACAGAATAATCACAAGTATGCAGCTCCTTAACTATGCACCACTGTTGAATTTCTCTATTACATTTCTTAAAAGTCATCTTTTAGGTTTTGCAAAAAATCCTTAACAAATCTTTTCTAAGAATCGAAATCAGAAAAAAGTCCATAATTATAAAACTATTGTGGGAAGATGTCATGAGTGCTCTATATTAACAAAATCTGAGATAGTTACTATCTCCAGAAATCCTGTGCTGCTGACTTCTCGATTTCTCTGCCAGAATGAATGATATCACAACTACTATAAACAAAGGTTTTCCATTCTGAACACCAAATTTAATTCCCTTTGTTTATGGTTTTGACGTCATTGCTTCTAGTATAAGAAGCAGGAAGGCTGGAGCTTAGACTTTTCAAGATATTAAGGAGGTAATTTGTGAAAATATAGCAATTATTACATTCTTAAACCACAAGTGCATTTTCCATCTTTTGAAATTTAACTAAGAAGTGTTTGGGGGTTTCTTTGTTTTTTGCCGGGGGAGGGTGGGGGGGGGAGAGGAAACCTATAAAGATGGACAGAAAGTGACACTGTTTGGAACAAAACCCCTACAGCTCATATCTTACTTCACAAGAACAATCCTGTTTTTTCAGCTAAAATACTGCTTCACAGTAATACATTCAAATAGGAAAATAATTGTTTTTACCTTATGAGAATGAGCCTGTCCTTTTCAGATGGATGGTCATCAAGCCATTGGGAATAACGGGCAATAGACCACTCTGCTCTCTGATACACAGAAATATGGATAAATCCCATTAAACAGTGGTTTGTAAAAGATATGTGCTATAATGTCAAGGACGTGTTCACAACTGGCAGACACAAAGGTAAACTAATTAAAGTCAAGTGAAGCTGGTTCCTTACCATCACAACTGTTAATCAGGAATAAAAACTCTCTCATCTGAGAAAATCTTAGATGAGACATAAAGATGTAGATTCACTTAAGATTCTTAGAGGGAGTTTTTCCCTCATCTCTACTAAACAACAGACTAGAAGAATTTAACAACATAAAAGAAAACAACAAAACCTTTTTCATGGACATATTTTAAGTTATGAATTGTTAGCCCTAAAATGAACACCAGGGAAACTCCAACATTTACCTGGGAAAAAAAAAAGAATTGTGAGCCCACTTCACTACAGCTTATCTGCAGGATGATTGTTTTTTCACTTTTACAAACTAACCAAAATATAAAACCTTGACCTCAGCAGCCTTGCCACAAACTAATAAAAACAGAACCAATGAACTGTATCCTGAATGTGGGTTCAAACAAAAGCTAAACAGAGAGGACACCATAATGTACGGCAGAGTAAATCTATTAATGGAATATTTCAAAAAGGAAAAGGCTTGTTACCTGGAATGGTGATTTTAATTCAGGTGGTGATCTTGAAAATAAGAATTGAAGAATAATGCTGAATGGAATAATATCTCCCACAGCTGGACTATTCACAATATGCTCACTAGTCTGGAAAAGCAGCGGTCTGGAAAAAGCACAAGTTATACAATATAATCATGAAAGAAATGAAAAAGATACATCTTAGAATATTATTTATATAGTGTCAATATTGTGCTAGGCCTTTTAGAGACTAGAATTATTTCTGCCTGTGCATCTCATTTGCTTTTTGCTGGTTTGCATCATTGCTTTCTAATGCAGAATTTGGCAGGTGATCATTTATACAAGAAGCTTATTATTTTAATTAAACAATCTCCCCACATTGCAATGCAAGTGCTATATTTCTATGAAAACCCTCCGTCTGACTACACAGTTCATTATCATAAGAACTAACATCAAATACAATGCAAGAAGGTTCAATTTAGCTGACATTAGCATGACAAAATTCACCAAAGTGTAGTTACAGCATGCATAAAAATTAAAAGGAAAAACACTAATTTGTTGCTAATTTGCATTTGAAGTTGCCAGAAGGTTTTTAATTAGAATCATAACCAACAAGAAGTAGGAGATTAATTTAATGATATTACTTGATCACATTACCAATTGCTAGAAATACTGTGATTGTAACTCACCGGAACGACCTCAACAGCCTATAAGACTTCCCTAGATCAGACACTCGTCTGCAGAGTGGGGCCACTGCTAACTCCATCTGTAGAATAAAAAGACTTTTACTTAAATCAAAAAATCCCAGAATACAAAGCTCTGTATGTAACTGGTTTGTCTTTAAACAGTAAGTAGAGGTGGTGGGGTGGGTCATCAGCATATCATTAATTGCCATATTTGGCATCAGGAAGAAATGTTCTCCACAAGGCAGATTGACTGGGTCACGCCTGTTTTGCTCTCTTCTCTACAACACCATAATCGTTATACAGCAGGCAGTGGTTATGTCAACTACACACTTGCTGGTTCAGGGAGCAATTATGTGAGACTTACAATGAACTTTCCCAGCGTTTTGGTGCATTGTTTATCTCAGTATGTTTCATCTTTACTGGTGGAGTAAATTTCTCCCTGTATCCCACAATCTGGGCTCAGACTGGGAAGAAAGGGAATATAGACAGATGTTGGTGACACTAATGATGGGGTCTTGCTGTTGGAAGGAAGATCCAGGGCACCCCCCATTGAAGTGGCTGATTCTCCCTCTGGTGAAAGGGCTTTTTAAGGGATTTATGACTAAAATATGCATCCCCACAAAACACCTGTAGGCCCAAAGCCTACATGAATTAGAAAACAACTGCTGGGATTTGTCATCACTAGAACACATTAAAGTGTACATTAAAGAGTATAGAGAACTTGAGTTCCAGCTGCAGAATCTTGATTAACTCTGAAGATGTGTAAGCCAGAAAGAACAATTTCATTTTCAGAAGCTAAAGTTTAATAAAACAGAAGTTGAAAACACAATGTGTCTATTAATAAACTGGAAAAACATTATATGAAGACACTGAAATATAAACATGAAACCCCTCAATACCATTTTTACTCAACTCAGCAGAACTACACAAACAGTATTAGTAAGTTGCAGCCAGAACCCTTTTATCCATACATGATGAGTCTTTGTTTTTGTCATCTCAGAAGCTGGAATTCAACAATACAGGGGTGGGGCAACTTAATTCTATCTATGTAATGTTTTTAATCACGAACTTTAAAGACTATTCAAATATCACATATTAGTATTTGACTCTCATTGGCTGATTCTTTCTATTTCCACATAACATACAATTAAACTAAGGTTCAAAAGGGCAAAGCTAAAACTAAGTAGCCAGAGCAGTACAGTGCAAACCACCAGAAACTAGTTTGATAACATCTTCCCATTTAAACAACATTACTGAACTAGTTTCACTGTATTGGTGGCAAGACATCTATAACAAGGTCTTTATTATTCTTATTCTTTCCAATCATGTCACATTTTTTCAAACAGAAAAAAACATTTACTGACCTTTCCGTAACTGTTGTTCTTCAAGATGTATTGTCCATGTCTATTCCAGTGTAGGTGTGTGCATGCCCCAAGCACAATTGCTGGAATTTTTTCCCTTAATAGTATCCAGAGAGAGAGCTCCAGCACCATCTGGTGCCGTGTGCTCATAGTGCCAGTATAAAGGGTCCTGCCGAACCCACACCCTTTCAGTTTCTTCTTACCGACTGACTCCAGTAAGAGGAGATGGAGTGCAGTTTTGGACTGGACATGTGCAGCACATCTCGAACAACAGTTATGAATAGAATGGGTAGTAACCATTTTTTCTTCTAATGCTTGCACATGTCCATTCCAATGTACGTGACTCATAAGCAGTTGCACAGGAGGTGGGCTCAGAGTTCAAGAACAGGCTGACTGCAAGACTGAACGGCCAAAGATGGCATCGTCTCTGGCCATTGGGTAATTGCATAGTGTGTTGAGAACACGTGCACCAAGAATTAGGTTGCTGCCCTGAACTGGATCCTGGGCTAGAAACACAGCCAAAGAGGCCTGTGATCATGTAGAATGAACAGTCAGGTTAGCCAGAGGTGGGATGCCGGCAAGCTTGCAACATGATTGAATGCATGAGGTAAGCCAAATCTATATCCTCTGAACAGAAATGGGAAGGCCTTTCATTCTCTCTGCTATCGCTATGAACAGCTGAATTGATCTGCAGAATGGTTTAATCTTTTATGTATAGAAAGCTAGGGCACAACTAACATCCAAGACACAGTCATTATTCTGTTTACATGAGGTTTTGGGTAGAATACTGGCAGAAAGATTGCTTGATTGCAGTGGAATTGCAAAACCACCTTTGGGAGGAATGTCTGGTGTGGACTCAGCTGTACTTTGTCCTTGAAGAAGATCGTATGTGGGGGTTCCAATATGAGGGCATGGATCTCCAAAACTCTTCTGGCCACTTCCCAGGACAGGTGCAACAACAAGCACATTGCTAACGGCTCAAATGGGAAGTCCATAAGTTTTTACAAGACAAAGTTCAGATCCCAGGAAGGAACTGGTTCTCTTACCTGGGGGTATACCCTCTCCAAGCATTTAAGAAAATGGATAACCACTTCATGTGAGAAAACTGATCAGTTGTCAAGGTTCGGATGGAAGGCCGAGATGGCTGCTAAGTGGAGCTTGCTCAAAGCAAGGACCAGACCCTGTTGTTTCAGAAGCAGGAGGTACTCTAATATGAATTGCAATGAGGATTGTGTAGGCAGAATTCTGAGATGGGAGGACCAGATAGAGAATCGCTTCCATTTTGCAAAGCAAGTGGCTTGGAGGAGGGTTTTCTACTGCATAGTAGGACTCTACAGGCTTGCTCCAAGCAACCTTGCTCCTCAGGATCCAACCATGGAGTTTCCAGACCATCAGATGAAGAGAGCTGAGGTTTGGATGAACAGCCGACCATGATCTCAAGAGATCAAGTCCGGATGCAGTGGAAGCAGTAGTGGGGTCTCCACCAAAAGGCCAAAGAGGGCGTTGAAGAAGTTACTGATCTTGTTTAGTAATTATGGTTCTTCACGATTTGGCCTCCTATGGATGTTCCACTGAAGGTGTGCTTGCATCCCTGCGCTGCTGATTACAGAACTTTGGTAGCAGTATCCGTTGGGTCCACACATGCGCTGTCTCGCCTTGTGCCCTGCCATGAGGCTAGTCAGCACGCATGGGCTAACCCCCCTCATTTCCTTCTCTACCACAGAGCATTGACAAGAACTCTAAAGTAGAGGGGGGGGGGGAGTGTGGGCTGTGGAGCACCACAGGGACCCACATCGCAAAGAACCATCATTACTGCACAAAATCAGTAATTTCTTCTTTCAGTATTTTTCCTATGGATGCACCACTCCAGGTGACTCCCGAGTAGTATCCCTATTGGCGGACTGGAGCTTTGGAATTGGGTCAGTTACAGATGACAATACTGTGGAGCCAAAGATGGTATCGGAGGTGGTGTCCCTGGTGATTGCATAATGTTCTGTCCATGTCGCCATTCTACCAACTTCTGAGACATGGACATTCTCGAAGAAGGTGATGGATGAGGAGATCGACCTTGTGGAGTATGTGCAAACAGTATCTGGAGGGGTTATATAGCGAACTTGACAACATTGTATAATGCAGTTTGAGACCCACCTGGAGAGTCTCTGAGCTGGTATTGCTGAGCTCTTGGATCTTTCCGCAATGGACAGGAAAAGTCTACGAGACTTTCTGAAAGCCGTCGTCCTATCCAGGTAGAAGGCGAGAGCTCTCCTGACATCTAGTGTGTGTGTAATATAGCTTTCCTGTTGTCTCAATGAGGCTTGGGGTAGTAGGTTGGTGACCTTAGGGATGAATTTTGAGTGAGGACTGGATGTAACTTTGTCCCGAAAGAATGCTGTGTAAAGGGATCAGAGCTGCTATCTCCCTACTCTCTTAGCCAAGGTAATTGCTATCAGGAAGGCTGTTTTAATTGAGTGGTAAGTAAGTGAACAGGCAGCCATGGATTCAAAGAGAGGCCTAGTCAGTCCTTTTTAATACCAGGTTTAGGTCCCATGCAGGAGTAGGAAGTTGAGGTTGTGGGAAGAGGTTTACTGTACCCTAGAGGAACCTTTAGTGAATGGGTGAGATAGACTCATAGACTCATAGGTCAGAAGGGACCAATATGA
>ML675616.1:23450387-23687296 GCA_007922155.1 Mesoclemmys tuberculata
TGCCGATAATCCAAAATCAATTGCTCAAATTAAACTATCCCATAGCACTGAGTATCCTTCTGCTGGTTGGTAGAAGGCTGCTACAGCCACTAAGTGGACTTTGAGAGAGCTTAAAGACATTCCTGATCTTTTTAGGGTCAGTGCATAGTCTAAGATATATGGAAGAATCATGGATATTCGTTGGGAAGTATACCTAATCCGAAACCTGGACCATTTTTGCAGGTAAGTATGTCATGTTGAGGCCTTTCTATTGTGTAATAATACCTCTTGTACTTCTTTCAAGCAGGAGCTTTCTAGCTGTTGGAACCAAGAAGGAGCCATGCCTTGAGGCAGAGAGTCCCCAGGTTGGGATGTTGAGTACGTCCTTTGTTCTGTGGGAGGAGGTACAGAGTGGCTAGGAGAGGAATTGGTGAGATGTCACGAGCTGTGACAGGTAAGGATACCAGGTCTGTCTTGGCTAAGTAGAGCAATCAGTATGATGTGTGTACTGTCTCTCATTTTCAGCAGGACTTTCAACAGTAGAGAAAAGGTGGAAAGGCATAGAGAGGTCCCTGTCCCAGGGGAAGAGGAAAGCATTGCCCAGGGAGTGTTATCCAAGCTCTGATCTGGAGCAGTAGCGTGGACATTTCTTGTTCAGGTAAGCAGTAAACAGGCCTATGGTTGGTGTCCCCCACTACCTGAATAGATGATGAAGTACTACCAGGTCGAGCTCCCACGTGTGTAAGAATTTGTGACTCAGACTGTCTGCTATTGAGTTTTGTGTGCCCAGGAGATAGGCCGCGGACAGCGTGACATCATGGGAGATACACCAGTTCCATAGTATCATCATGAGCACTCATAGGGAGGAATACCTGGCCCCCCTTTTCAGTTTATGTAGTACCTACAAGCTATGTTGTCTATTACAACTCGCATGTGCAATCCTTTCATCAACAGGAGGAAGTGGGTGCAAATGTTCCTGACCACCCTTAGCTTTAGGAGGTTGATGTGAAGGGATATTTCTGTAGGTGAACATTTGACTTGTGTCATGAAGTCATTTAGATGTGCACGCTACCCTATGAGCGATATGTTGGTGGTGAGAAGGGGGAGGGTTGCAAGAAGGGGACTCCTTTGCAAATGTTGGCTGGGTCTAGTCATCAGTCTAAGAAGTTCTTGATCTAGGTGGGTAGACAGGAGTTTGTCTAGTCTGACCTTGTTTGGTCTGTTAACTGACCTGAACCACATCTGGAGGAATCGCATGTGAAACCTATCATGAGGTATTTCTGCTGCGCTCGTTGCCATATGCCCCAAGAGCTGGTGGCAGTATCTGGCTGATATTTGCAGGCTGCTTTATATGGTCTTTATGAGTGTGGTCAGGGAGAGAAATCTGTGTTGAGATAGAAAAGCTTTGGCCTGTAATGAGTCAAGGTTGAAACCTATGAATTACAGGCATTGCACTAGAATGAGGATTGACTTTTGAGAGTTGATCTGTAGTCCCAGTTCTGTAAACAAGGGCATTGCAGCTTTGGTGACTGGCATGCCACTTGTAGATATTGGTCACTAAGAGACAATTATCCAGATAAGGGTAAATCGTGATCCCTTGGGAGTGTAAATGTGTGGCCACTATTGAAAGAACCTTGGAAAATACTCTTGGGGCCAATGACAGCCCAAAGGGGAGTACCCTGTTCTAGTAGTGGTCTTGTCTTAGAGTGAATCTGAGAAATTGTCTGAGACTCGGTAGTATTGAGACATTAAAGTAGGCGTCCTGAAGACTGAAAACCAATCTCCTTTTTCCAACACTGGAATGAGCGTTGCTAGAGTGACCATCTTGAATTTTTAAGCTTTGACAAACTTATTAAGAACTCTGATGTCTAGTATGGGTCTCTGACCTCCCTTCATCTTGGATATTAGGATATACAGAGCCTTGCCTCATAGATGTTGAGGTACTGGTACTATGGCTTCTAACTGAAGGAGACAAGGTACCTTTTGTCACAGTAAACTCTCATGAGAAAGGTCCCTGAAGAGGGATGGGGAAGGGTGTTATGGAGGGGTCAGGGAGGTAAAATGGATAAAGTACCCCTTGCAAACAATCTAGTACCCATCAGTTTGATGTTATGCATTCCCAGGTGCTGCAGAATGCTGTCAACCCGTGGACAAATGATGTCTTGACCAACACGTCAAAATTGGTGCTTGAATGTAGATGGTTGGGACAAGGAAGACTGCGGATCAGATGGTTTACTCGAAAATTTATTTTTCTTCGTCTGTAACTCATAGTAACATAGTTTGTAATGTGGGGTAGGAATGCCTGGCAAGCTAGGTGGACCACCCTGAGCTACCTGACATTGATATGGAGGAAGAGCTCTTCTTGAGACTAGAGGCCTTGAATTCTGAAGCATCCTTGATAGGCTTCCCATCCATGGGCTGATGCATCAGATACTAGCGATGTTGACAGTTGAGTCCACGAAAAAGGTATTCCCACACAAACCATGTGATGGGTTAGCGACCATGTCAGTGAATCGAGGACTTGAGTGGGAATGGTGAATACCAAGTCCAGGTGATGTCACAAAGGAGAGTATATTGTGGCCAGCCAGACTTGGAGAAGTAGCCTTGCATGTAGTACTATGTAGGTGCATGAATCCATGTGGCCCAGAAGGCTCGCACACTTTCAGGATGTCATGACCAGATGTGTCTGGACCTTGTCAGGGCTGTGACTGACCAAAACCAAGCTTCCGGTAGCAAGGCCTCACCTGTACAGAGTTGAGAACCGCACCGATGAACTCTATCATTTGCATAGAGATGAGGGTGGATTTCTGGACATTTATCAGTAAACCTAGCACCCAGAAGATCGATTGGATCATGAGGCAGATGTTGGATTCCACCTGAGCTCTGGACTGGCCTCTGACTAGCCATTCATTGAGGTATGGGAATATGTGAATTCCTCTTTTTCTGATAAAAGCCGCCATGACCATCATACATTTGGTGAAGACCCATGGAGCGGCCAACATGCTAAACAGGAGAACCGTGAATTCATAATGTACTTGGTTCGCAATAAAACTTAGGAACCTTCTGTGAACTCAGAAAAGCAATATGTGGAAGTATGCGTTCTTACAATTTAGGGAGGCATACCATTCCCCCGGATTCAGTGAAGGAATGATGGAAGCCAAAGAGACCATGCAGAAAGAGAGGTTACTTACTATAACAGATGGTTCTTCAGGAGGTGTGATACCTATCTGGATTCCATACGTGCGTGCGCATGCGTGCTATGCACTGGAGCCATAACTGTTTGCAGTAGTCTCCATCGACCCATGTGCCATGCATGGTCCACATTGTGCGTCCGAGGTCTTGTCTGACTGTGCAGGTCAATGTGCCCTCAGTTCCCTCTTACCACTAGACTTCAAGCCTGTAACAGTGCGGATGGGAGGCAGGACTGAAATCCAGATAGGGACCACACCTCTTGAAGAACCATCACTTACAGTAAGTAACCTCCCTTTCTTCTTCGAGTGCTGGTCCCCATGTGGATTCCGTGCGTGGGTAGCGTAGCAAGCCATATTCAGTGTGGAGGTGAGAGAGAGTGCTCAGTAGGTTTAAGAGGTCACAGGACTGCACAGCCAACCACCACATCTTCAGCTGCAGACTGAAATATAGCATAATGAGTGGTGAACGTGTGGATGGAGGACCATGTTGCTGTCTTATAAATGGCCTGCTATGGGACATCTACGAGCAAGGCTGATGTGGTGGTCTGAGCCCTGGTAGAGTGGGCCATAATGCCAGGTGGTGGAGAAAGTTGTGAAAGAGAGTAGCATTCCATGATGCATCCCCATTTGGAGATGAGTTGGGATGAGAAGGCGTGAACTCTGCAGTGTTCTGCTATAGTGAAGAAGAGTCTGGGTGAGGTTCAGAAAGCACGCATGCATTTGAGGCAAAATGCTAGCATATGGTGGATGTCAAGGGAGTATAAAGTACATGCCCTGGTGGAGATGTGTGGTTTTGGGTAAAACGTTGAGAGATGGATGACCTGATTGAGGTGGAATGACAAGTCTACCTTAGGGAGTAACTTGGGGAGGAACCGGAGGGAGACCGTATCCATATGGAACACCATGTGAAGCGTGGTTCTGCCAGTTCACTGACCCTTCAGTTGGAGGTGATGGCCACTAAGAAGATCACCTTCATGGTTAGGTGGGGGAGCAAGCAAGTGGCAACAGTGTTGGTAAGTGTTAGGAGGACAAGGTTGAGGTCCCATGTAGGGGTACATGGAAAATGTGTTAAGCAGATCACAAAGGAATCAAGCCATGGTGGGATGGCTGAAGACAGAGAAACCCTCCATAGGTGGGTTTATGCACTGACAGCTGCCAGGTGGACTCAAATGGAGGAGGGAGTGATGCTGGAAAGGCGAAGGTTAAGAAGATAGTTGAGGATGGTTGGTATGGAAACTGTGCCTGTGGAGTGATGACTAATTGATGACCACTCTGTAAAGCATTGCTATTTCGTTTGGTTGAAGGCCCTGGTAGTGGGGCAGTGGCTATGGGTAAGTGCCCATACCGGCATGGAGCACGCACTGTATGTTTGCGAGCTACATCCAAATACCACGCTGTGAGATGAAGCGGGTCCGGACTGGCAGGGCGGATTCGGCCCTGTTGTTGCATGAAGAGGAGAAAGTGGATTGGTGAGCGGATGGAGAGGTGAAAATGATCTGTGAACCAGTATTGACGGGGAAAGAAGGAGGCTACGAGTATGAGGGCTGCCTGGTCTAGCTTCATTTTGTGGAGTACTTGTGGGAGAAGTGGAATGGAAAGGAAGATGTAGTGTAGTTCCACTGTCCAGGGAAGGAGGAGAGCATCTCCCTGCGTGCCTGGCCTGAGGGGAAGTTTGTGGCTGGCAGGTGTTGAGAACAGATCCCATCATGGCGTGCCCCATTGATGGAATATGGCATGGAGAGTGGGATTATGCAATTCCCACTTGTGATTGCAGTGGAAGGAGTGGCTGAGTGTGTCTGCCAGATGGTTGTCTGTTCCCAGTAGGTGTGTTGCATGGAGTATAAAGCAGTGCTGTAGGCACCCAGTTCCACAGCTATACTGCTTCGTGACAGAGGTGGGTAATCTGATATCGCCCTGTTTGTTTATGTATACAACTACTATCACGTTGTCTGAGAATTTGTACGTGTCTGGACTGAACAAAGGGAAGAAGCGCTTGTCAGGCACGCTGGATCACACGACATTCCAAGATGCTGATGTGCATCCGTACTTTTGGTGGGGGACCAGAGGCCTTGCGCCATATGGTCCTGTACATGGGCACCCTAGCCTATGAAGGAAGCATCCGTGATGAGAGTGGTGTGGGGCGTAGTGGAGTTGAAGGGGACGGCCGCCATGACTTTGGATGTGTCACACCACAAAGAGAGGGAGGTAAGTGCTGTAAGAGGAAGGAGGACCCGTGTTGAAGCAGACCTTTTATGGGTTGTACACCAAGTGAGGCCCCCAGTTGACAACATGGAGACGTCTTATATGAATGCCTGCGTGTGGTGTGATGGAAGTGGCCTTGGGGGTAGTGCTCAGGTGAGACTCCTGGTAAGACTCCTGGCTGCAGACGTCAGGATTCTCCAAGGAGGTCCAAACCACCCTAGAGGAACTCCCCTTTGATAACCAAAAGTTGTTTAGCAAGAAAACCAATGAGAGTCTGCGCTGGGGATGTAAAAATTAGCTTCATTTAAAATCTGTTTAAATGTTCTAAAAATAGAACATTTAAATGTTTAAATGCTGGGGGGAGGGGGCAAGGGTGCTGGGCAGCTCTCACTTGCGGGGAGCTGAGCCAAGGAAAGCCCAGCTATAGCTTGCCCCTTTCCCCCGCACTGGGCTCCACGCCGCCCACAGGGATCCAAGCCCAGCTGTGGCTCACTCCCATGGCTCACCTCCCCCCATGCTGGGCTCCCCACTGTTCACCATGCCCAGCTGCAGCTCATCCCCGCACCCCTGACTATGGGCTCTGGGCCTCCCTGCAACTCACACGGAGCCAAGCCCAGTTGCAACTCGCCCCCCCACCAACCCCGACCGTGTTCCGTGCTTCCCCTGTTTGTGGGTAGCCAAGCCCAGCTGTGGCTACCCCCGTGCTGGGCTTTGCACTTCCCCGCCAGCAAGAGCTGCCCAGCTGCTCTGGCTGTCAGGGAGCCAGCCCAGCTGCCGCTTCCCCCCACCCCCCAATTTAAGTGGTAATAGCTGTTTAAAACATTTAACAGCTGATTACTCTTTAAATGGTTAATCTTTTACATCCCTAATCTGCACTCACTCAAGGATTCCCAAGCCACACTTAGGGCTTACATACCCTAGCTCCCGCCCATAACCAGAACGAGCCATCCTCCCACCCAGCCCACCTATCAACCTTACCCACCATGCCAACAGGACTAACTGCTTCTTGTTGATACCGCGGGCTATGAGCTGGCGAGAAGGGCAGCCCTGGCTCTGATGACCAGTCTGAATCCAAGTGCTGTATGGGAAATGGTGGGGCTGTCAGAGCCGGCATTGCTGGTATGGTCGATGCCGGCTGAGTGGGTGGTCAAATAGGTGGACAACTTTAACTTTTGGATTTTTTTTTAACTACTACAAAAACTATGTTCTAACTACAAGTGTTGAAAAATAAAGTTGTTTTTTGTCTAGCTACTCAGTTGGAAGGCAAAGAGGAGATGTGTTCCGACTCTGGCCATGTGACAGTAAGAGGGAACAGAGGGGGCGTTGACCCGTGCAGCCACACAAGATCTCAGACACACCATGTGGACTATGCATGGCATGCAGGTTGACGAAGATTACTTCAAACAGTTCTGGCTCTGGCAAATAGCGCACATGAGCACCCATGTATGGGATCCACATGGGGACTTGCATTCGAAGAAGAACTCTCGTTCTTGAGATAGCAATTGAGCTGACGCAGGTCTAGGATTGATCGGAGATCACCTTTGGCTTTTGGGATTAGAACCCCTTTCTTCTTAGGCAAAATGGAACCTCTTGACAGCTCCCATAGAAAGAAGGGATTGGACTTCTTGTCCCAACAGTTGCTTGAGAGAAGGGTCCCTGAGGAGTGATGGTGATGGGAAGGTGGGATAGACAAAAACTGGACGGTGTATCACATTTCTACTGTGGTTAGAATCAAACAGTCCAAGGTAATATGCATCCAGGTATTGAGGCAGCAAGAGTCAGTTGGAAAACAAAGAGGTGATTGGATCTGGTACTGAGGAGACTGAAATGTCAACCTTGAGTGTCTTGTCAAAACAAGTGCTTCAACCTCCCTGAGAGCCTGGAGGCAGTCTGTATTGGTCCTGTGGAGGAGGTTAGTGGAGGTCTACACCTGAACCCCCTGCTTTCTCCTCTGCTGGTCTTGCCTAGTTGGCTGAGTAAAGTAGTGGCTGGTCTGTTGGGGCCTGTAGAGTTTTCTCTGTATTGCTGGGGTATGTAGACTGGAGTCTTTAAGGCCATGAAGTCTAGCATCTGTTTGCTCTGAAAAAAGTGAGGACCCTTCAAAGGGGAGATCCTGAAGGGTTTATTTTACTTCCTGGAGAAAACCTGAGGACTGCAACCACTAGTTTCTGTGCATGGTTACAGCCGTGGCCACCTATCTGGCTGTGGAATCAGAGGCATCCAGAGCTGCCTACAAGGAGGTCCTCGCTACTGTTTTCCCTTCCTCAATCAATGAAGAGAACTCTTGTCTGACTTCCTAGGGGAACAAGTCCTTACATTTTTGCATTGACTCCCACATATTGAAATCATAACAGCCTAGCAAGTCTTGCTGGTTTGCTATGCACAGCTGTAGGCTTCCCACGGACTAGGCCTTCTGGCTGAACAGGTCTAATTTCTTCATGTCTTTTGCCTTGGGTGTGGCATCCACCTGACCTTGTTGATTCCTTTCATTGGCGGCCACCACCACCAGGGACCTTGAGGGACGGTGCGAAAAAAGAAACTCAACCGTTTGGCTGGTATAAAGTATTTCCACTCTGTAAACTTTTCCATAGGAAGGAGGGAGGTCGGGGTCTACCACAATGCCCTGACTGGGTCCATGATTGCTTCATTAAGTAGTAGAGTCACCCGCGAGGGACCCGCTGCCAGCAAGATATCCAGGAAGCTATGCTGTCTCCTTGACCACCTGTGCTTGTATACCCACATTCGAGGCCATCCACTTTAATGAGTCCTCATAGGCCTTGTGGCAGGGACACACCTGCTTCTGCCACTACATAATCTGGGGAGGAGGAGGCTATGACCGGCTGAGGGGCCTCCACCATTCCCTCTATATTGGCCAAGCCCTGAAGGACTTCTTCCTTGAGGCTCGGTGCCGGATTTGGTACTGGAGTCTGTATCAGGGGTCTTGTGATGCAGTACTAGGGGTGATCTACTCGCCAAGATCATAGAGTATGATCATCTCAAGAGGGCACCATGGCCTGGAGTAAACCCCTATGAGTTCCAAAACGGCCATTGCCTGGGCACTGGTCCCCATGATCCGGCGGCCATGTGTTCGGAGGCATCCCTGCACTTGGGGCCACAAGGAAGGATAGGAATGACCTGGGGAGCTGCGCGGGCAGCTGTTATGGGGGGGAGATTATGACCCCACTTTGGACTCTGACAAAGAGGATGAACTGCAGTGTGAAGACTAAGGCAGTGCTGACCCCCTCGGTACCAGTGATCAGCATCAGAGAGAAGTCTATGCAGAGGCTACAATAGGGTGTTTTCCCCTAGAAGGCGGTCATGGTACCAGGTGAAGGCTGGAAGATGGCTCTCTGCTGCACAGCAGTACCAGTGGTGCTGAGTCCTGAATATGTGTGGACACAGGTACTGGTAGTGAGAGCAGGTCCCTGACCGCTGCAAATGCCTCCAGAATTGATGGTACCGCAAACTAGCGAATACGCTGTCTGCATGAGAGAGGTGCCTCAGAGCTTGCACAGGAACCGAAGCTGAAGGCACTGGCTGTTGAGGTGCAGGGGAGCACAACGCAGGTCTCACTCTATCCCAGTTCCTTTGCCTATTTGGCTTCGGCACCAGGGATTGGCTCTTTCTCCTTCTGCTTTGGCACCAGAGATTAAGATGAGTGCCAGGACTTACAACTAATGGGAGAAGCGCTCCACACCAAAGCTGAGGTGCTTGGTACCAAGTCTGAGCGCAGCTGTAAAGCGGGTTTTAGGGCTGCCTCTATGAGAAGGACCTTCAACTTTATTTCCCGGTGTTTCTTGGTGTGGGGTTTGAAGTTTCCGCAAATCTGGCAGCAGTCTTTCCTGTCAGATTCCTCTAAGCACTCAAGAAAACTCGAGTGTGGGTTATTCAAAGGCCTTGACTTTGCTGCAGGAAGTGCAGGGCTTGAAGCCCGGCAACCGAGGCATGCTCCAGCACTGGGAAGGCAACAGACTAACCAAGTGCGGAAGCATCCAAAACTATTAAAACTAACTAGCAGAACTATATACACTAAAGAAGAGGAGAAAACCACTAGGAAGAATTGCCTAAGCGATGACAGATGTTCCAGCAATTGTCACGGGTGGCAAGGAGGAACTGAAAGGGTGCAGGGTCAGCATGGCCCTTTATGCTGATGCTATGACCATGCAATACCAGACGGTGCTGAAGCCGACCCAATGGATATCCCTAGGGGAAAAAATTTCTGCAACTGTGCCCAGGGTGCACACACACTTACATTGGAATGGACATCTGCAAACACTCAAAAAATACTATCAGATCACATACTGACAAACAGATTTCATAAAAGAACATTTAATTGTACATGTGGTATTCTTGGTTACTGTGAGCATGAAAGAACGAAGCAGGCATGGTAAACTGTACTCTTATACTTTCAGACAGGTTCATATCTCCATAGTGAAGATGATAAAGCAAGCATGAAAGCTGTGATAGGGCAACATAGTAATAAGAGAGAGGTTTTCAAAGGTCCAAAGGGCAATTAGACATCTGACTCTCACTAGAAAGTTAACAGGAATTAGGGGTGAGATTTCCCCAGCATGCCTTTCTAGGTGCTAGGACTGGCTGGTGATAGGAGTAAGCATCTGCCTTTCAATGAGAGCACCCTTGGGAGATGCTTTAGAAAATTCCACTCGAGCCACCTAACTGCTGTTTGGACCTTTGAAAATCAAGATATATGGAGCAAACTGCTACTTATGATAAGAAAGGGAACTAAACACAGGTGACATCAAAGTCTGCCTGTTCTTAATACATTTTTCCCCAAAATGTGGATATAATGTGGCAAGATTTCAGTTGAGTTTTTGTTTCCTACAGTAAAGCCGAACATTTTAATTCTTTAGAATTAATTTCATTTCTCTATATTATACAAACTTTAGGAATGTCCCTAAATCCACATTTTGGTCTTAAATATTTGAAAAAACACACTTTAGAATATTCTGCCCCTTAAACTCAATCTTTATTCATTCTAGGAAATTATTACTACTGCCAAAACTAGACAAACTTAAAAGGCAGCAGATGGCTGCATCGTGAAGCACTAGTTGCCAAAGAAATACTTTTTTGGAAGCTTGGAAGTCTATGATAGCCTCTAGAATTGAGTCATGCAAAGCGGGAATAGAGTGAAACTAATCTTGCAAAAATACACATAAACTACATAAACTCACATTCTCTAGAACTCCAGTGCTACAGGGTTTGTATGATACTTTGATGTATTCAGTGAAATTCAAAAGAGTTAAAATTGTGCTTTTTAATTTGATTTTTTCATTATTTGTTAGACTGCATTAGATTCTTCAGTGAAGGGTGTGTGAGCATATTTCTGCTGGAATGTTCATTCTGATATTCAGAGTATGTCCAGTTTTTATATTTTAAATAAAGATTGGTAATGGTCACCATAACTGGTGGACAACTATACTGTGGACAATATGGATGGCATCAACACTCATTTCAGCCACCGAGGAAGGGTTCTTGTCAGAAGAGCTGTTCTTGGTCAATCCCAACACTATTTTTCCCCGTGCTGGGGTTGACTGGTGGGAAGAAACATTCCTTTTTGTTTGTCCTACCAACAGCCGTTGCACCAGCCCTCCTTTCTATAGCTGCTTATAGAAAAATCTTGTTTAGCTATAAGAAGTATATTATGATTTAAAGTTATTATTTCCAATGTGTTGAGATGCACAGTTATGCAGTTCTTTGCATTTGTGTGTTTGCAGGGTTGCATGTGTTTTGGGCGGGTCTGGTCTCTTACACAGCAATGTGTTATGGACTTTAAAAATATAAGCATGGGTTACATTTTGATTTCCTTATTTTTTCCCCCCAGATCATAATTTTGCGAGGTTATATACCCAGGTTAAATTAGCAGAACAGTTGGGGTTAAAACCAACAAGGGTAAGCTGGTCCTGCAATCTCGTGAGAGCTGAAAGGTGGACAAGATGGGCTTTCTCATGAATTAAGCACCAAACAAGCATCCTAAACCCATGGAGTTTGGGTCCACTCTCATGGATCTATCAGTACAAGCTCTAGGGACTTCCTGAAGCAGAAGCTTTCAAGGCTGTTTAGGTCTTGAACAGTTAGGACACTCAAATATGTGTGCTGAAAGGGATGTGGGATGCCAGCGATGCTATAAGACCTACCATTGCCTCCCAACCTTTTCAACTTTGGCCAAAACCCAGTGCATTAAATGTTATTTTGTTTTATGTAATTCAGTAAAGTTACAGACTCCTAGTCAATTTCTATATAAATTTATGTCAGATCTCAATGTCTCCTGCATTCTGCAAACATCTAAGCTTTAAAAAGTGCATTTCATATTTCCTTCTCATGTAACCCTGCTGTATAGTTGGTCTATTATTTGTTGCACTATTCACTGGCGAGTCATATTGTAAAAAAGCTACGTTACATGAGTGTATTGTCTAAGTGGATTATGTTCAGCAACCCAAGGGTGAAGTTAATACATACACCCACATATAGCATTCACCTACTGATGAATATTTTTAAACTATCTTCAATGGCGAAGTTATTGTTCAGTTTTTGTGGAGTTTTCAAAACCTTTCATTATTAAAAGTTTATTCTTTCAGTTCAAAAATATTAACACTATTACTATTATTATTAACATAAATTAACATTATTTTATTATTTATATTATTATTAACATAAATATTTCAGCAACTACTTTTCCTCCTGTCTGAAAGAATTCCAAGTTTTCCAATATTAACTAAAAATGCTTTTCTCTAGCCCTTGAGGAGCCCAGAATGTTGAAACAAATATTAGTGGCAGAGCAGAGGAACTCTTAATTATTATATGAAAAAGGTGACCTTGGAGGAATGTAGAATTTGATTTCCTCACCACAGAATTTTAAAATAATAAGTATTTAAAGTAAATTTTTCAAATTATTTCCTTCTTCTAGCAAAAGAAAGTGCATTAGACATTAAGTATACCTTAGTCCCACTAGTTCTTGCCTTTCTGCACTGCAACCCTGATTAAACCTTAATGATTCTTTAGCTTTAATCAAAAACGACTAGAAAGGAAGGGTTTCTTGGATAAATAAAAATACTTTGCACTCATCTGGCCCCTTTTGATCGGAGGATCTCAAATCTCTTTACAAATGTTAATTAAGCCTCACCACTCATGTGATATAATTAAATATACTAATAAATAAACATTTTACAGCTAGGGTAGGGCAGAGAGAGGTTAAATGGCTTTCAGCATATCCCTTTCCCAGCCACACAGGCTAACCAGTAGAAAAAAGTATCTCGGTTGCACTAGAATTTACTAGGCAGACTTTGCAGTAAACATTTCTTTTACAAAACAGACACCATCTTTTTATTTTACTATTTCAGTGCAGAGAGGGACCATATTGTCCCTCTATTATTCAATGCTCCTTTAGAACCACTGGCTATGAATATCGTGGTGCATCCGCAATGTTTCTAATGCCTGTGATAGGGTGCTTGGAGGGCTAGGTGGCCTAGTGATTAGTGCACCTGCCCTTCAACCTCTTGTTTCACTGTTGAGGGGATGGTAGTGGTGTCTGGTTCCTGTCCCAGGCGAGAAGCATTTGGGTCTCCCCACTGCATCTAGGCCTTTGCCCTTTAATAGGGTATGGTGGAGGGACCTGTACCCTCTCTCGCCACTGGGTTCGAGCCCAAGGCACTGTGGGAAGGAAGGCCAGCAGGTTCTTCTCTATAGATAGTCTAATTCAGTCACCCTGCTACTCCCTACTTATGTGCTCCTTCAGTTTAGGATGTGACCTCTATAGTCTAATAGTTTCACAAAGTCCAAATGAGCAGGGCCTGCAAGACCTGTTGGCTCCTGAAGTGGCTAGTGGCTGGAAAAGGGACTGCCTGGGGGCCTTATCCACTATGCAGTCCTCTCTCAGTTTCCATCTTCTGTCTGACTTCATGAAGGATTTTTCTCTCTGGCAGCCTGTCCATCACCCCTTGCTTGGGCTTCTGAGCTTCTTTTAACCCATTCCTCCAGTTGGAGCATACTCGTAGGCCTGTTAGGGGCAGCACTACCTGGGCCCAGTACTGCCTTTTAAACCCTTTGGGACCAGCATGCAGTTTGTATAACCTATCACAGTGCCAAATTAGGATTTCTGGATGCAAGAATGAGATCTACAACACTAATACTCTACTTTTTTCTCTTAACAAGACTTAATTCCAAATTTTCTGCTCATTGCTGTAATTTTTTAAAGCCTTTTGGGTTACAAAACAAGATGTAAACCCCCAAACTAATAGTTCTCTTGGACTTTACTTACACTCAATTCCTGCAACTCTATTTTAAATTACCAAATAACTGGTTAAGACATAACATTGGTCTTCAATCTTGTTAACAGAGTCTCCTTCCACACTGATTTAATCCTCAAAACAATCGCTAAGGCTCTTAAACATTATAAATCTAGTCAAATCCTCTTTATGGGCTGCATAGAAATCTTGAAAATAAATAGTGCTCCTTGTCTTCTGTCTCCTATGAGTATAATTCCATTAAAATAATCCAACTCAAATTTTCCATAATATAAATAAATAAACTCCAGCTTCATTTGAGCTACTAAATACACAAAGAGCTTCTTACAAAATTCTAAAGAAACCATGGCGTTTGGAATAATGGAGTAATATCACCAGGTGTCTTCAGAAGGTTTAAAACTAGAGCTGTCTGAAATTTTTCCACTGGAACATTTTCCATCAGAATACGTGATTCAATCAATCAAAATGTTCCATGGGAACATATCAACTAAAATAGAGATAGAGAATGACAGCAGAGCTCACCATGCCCTGTAGAAACCTTTGGAGCACTGGACAACAACTAAAAATACAATAAAACAAACACAAAACTGCACATAAAATGGAAAATTTATAAAACTATAACTACAACAAATCCTGAAGGGACCAACAAAAATTGGCTGCTTAATAATGGTTGAAAACAACTGTAATCATTACATTTGGGATGGCGTTCTAACAAGTGTGGTCTCTTGTAAATGCTTCACTGTGTACACATATATAGCACTTAACTATGTTATATTATACCCTTCAGAGAAGGAAAATTTTTGTCTGATTCCATCAGGTGATCAGTCCATGTCTTTTAGCATGAGGACTAATGGCAATTTTTAGCCTTGTGTGTGTATGCAATTGTTATTTTTACTTTTTATTCTCATTAATAATATTTACATTTTTCCTTATGAACTTAGGAACCATATCTCAATAGTCTATCAATTTCTATGCCAAAATACCAAAGAATCTTTTTTTTCTTCTGAATAAAATTCTGGAATGTAGCATTTACATTTTGTTTTCTGCTTTACTGTCTCCGTCAGTCATTTAGAGTTGCATGCCATGTAAAGGGCAATGTATGATTCTAAAGCATATTTCTGAATCTCAGCGAGTCTAAGATCCATGGAGAACATTTTAACCTGAGTGGCCTTGGTTTTGTTATAAAGTAAGAAAACTCTCAGTAATGAGTAGGTTAAAAGATTCTCCGGTGCCCAGCTGACACCTCATTGAAAATATAAATGTCAAGAAAATGTTATCTAAAACGGCTCAATTGACCCCAGAAAAACTGTTTCCAAATTAACTAGTTCTAAAACTAAACATAAAGCTTAGCAGCGTATGCATTCGTAGTGACGGATTTTTATTTAAAAAAAACCCACCACCGTAACCACATATGTTGGACCAGAAATGAACACTAGTTAACAGTGTTCCCATTCTTGGATCTTGTGCAAATGGTTTCTATACAATTTCTAAGTCAGCATGAATTGCAGGTAAATGTAACCCTGGTATGTTGTCAAGTTCACTGGTAATATATATACTGGAGGACTTTAATTGGCTGCTGATAAGTGGTCGGGCTGATCTTCCTCCCTGCTTGCAACGCTAACAGAAGGGCGAGATCCATACTAGAAAATCATCACACCAAGCATTTTATTTTTATACAAAGCTTTCTATGGCACAGTAGGTCAGAGTTCCCCTGCCAGGGCTCCTTGCTAGCTAGATTAGAGATGCTGCCAACGGAAAACCTAAACAGCAAATGAAAGCAGCAGGAGAGGCCCAGCCTAAGAACAGCACCTAGATATTTCTGGTTACAAGTACAGCTTAAACAGGAAGAGGAGATAATGGGAAAGGCAAGAGAAGAGGAAGGGAACACAAGGCAGCTATGGACAGGGGAAGAGAAAAGACTCAGAGCCAAGCAATTGTAAGTCTAGTTTAAAATGTTCTCCTGAAACACAAAAGCACACAGATCAGAGAACTCATTCCTCTGCACATTTAGTAATTACAGACAACACAGTAGGAGGCAGTGTGTAAACCCCCTCACACTGAGATAAGAACATACCACGACTTTTAGATAAGTGGCAACTCTTACTGTAACCTGACTGATAAAAAGACGTGTTTAGAAAGATAAAGGGTAGGTGTATTTTCATTTAATAATAATAATAAATAATAATAATATATATATTTATAAGGCATTCTATATTTAAAAACAGGTATAAATACTTACTGAATTTAAGAAGTACACCAATATTTATGCAGGAGAAGGAACCAATTGTCCTCCTCGCTCCACATTTTAGATCATTCTGGCCCCTTTCCTGCTCTCACTGAAGTCAATGGAAAACCTCACATTAATTTCATGCTGAAGGACTGTGATGCCACTTTTGAGTCAGTGAATCCAGGTCGTTTATTCAGGGGCATGTGGTTGAGGCCATAACACAACTTGACTTGATGACAGGAGTGAGTCTTGAAGGCCACAAGACCTGGATCCCACCTGTTCTCTAGTAGTAGCCAATTCCACAAGTAAGGACCCTATATGAAATGCTCTATCACCAGCCTTCTTTAATTTGACCCTCAACTATGTCAGCCAATGCCCTGGTTGAATGCTGCTGGAGATAGAGGCTGTCTCTGAGAAGTTTGGGTCTTAAAACTGTTCCTGAGAGCTTTGAAGATAAGGACGAACACCTTGAAACTGACCTAGAATCAAGACAACAGAGTGCAGAATATTGATGTTATGTTCTCTAACACGTTCACTCTGCACTGTATTACTATTAAGATGCTTTCATCTGAAAATAGGAAGCAGCTCACTGGAAACTGGAATTAGAAAGAGAGAGAGAGACAGAGAAAGAGAATGTGTGTATGTGAGAGAGAGAAAAACTGATCAGGTCACCAGCAGAAACACAGACAATTTCAGCAATTAAGAAAGGAAAAACATCCTATGGGAAGGAGGGGGAGGAAGTGAAATGATGGATCTGGCACTGAAGACTGTAGTTCAGTATCACAAAGTTTCAAAATGCTGAGTGATTTCAATGCACAGTAATTTGACAGGAAGGTACTGAATTGGCTTTATAATGAGAAGGGCCTTGATTATTTAGTGGATAAATTTCTCAAGATTCAATTCTCATAGGATAAAATCTAGCAGATCCAACTAAGTTAGTTATGCAGACAACAGGCAGCTGCAAAGGAAAATATGTGCATATTTACCATGTATCTACATGTTTCAATTAACACAGGGAAAACAAACAAAATGAAAGCTGGCCCTTGTTAAGTTTACCTGTGCAAAGTCAGCAGCAAGTCGCATCTTCCCACCTTCCCCAAGGGGTCTCAGAAGACTCGCATTGCGAATAAAAAGTTCAATTGCTCTCTGAGCAATGGCTTCTGTGTTGTCAAAGACAAAGTCGATACACTCAAAATGTCTGAAGTAGTCACTCATGACTCTTGCTATGAAGCCCTGCAGTTCTTTCATGTACAGAGAACAAGGGACATCTGGTTTTGTTGAGCTGGATAATGATCTGCCAAATATGTAAAAAAGATGCTAAATTCATTTTTATAATACAATTAAAAATTATTCATTTCTTTTTAATTTTCTTCTTATCTCATAGAGTAATTTTCCCTTGTTGGCATGAATTACAGCATCATATTTCTGCTTAGAACAAAGGAGTGTGTAGATCCCTCTGGAACTGCAGTCTAAAATATCTCTTGATTAATCCCCCTCCCTCGCAACATAGAAGAAATCACTGTCTCCTATCCAGCTTCCAGACCCTCCATCAGTCTGGAGCCTAAAGCTCTAAATCCATCCCCTAAATTTAAGAGTCCCAGCTGTTGGCATAATACTCCAATAATAGATCACATAATACCAGGCTACATATCACTAGTTCAGCTTGTCCCAAGACCACTCTCTGCATAGTATTAGTTTCTTAGACTGTTCACGTCCCTCACCCAGGATTATAAGCACTCTGTTCTAATCAGTGAAGAAACAAAGTCCAAGATCTAGGACATGATAATCAGTAATTGTTCTCTCTGAATTGTAGCCAGGCTATAGAGCACTCCCAGACATCAATGGGAGTTGAGGGCACATAGCTTGCAGGATTTAGTCCTCAGGTTGAATCAAAAGATCAAACCAGAGAGCATGTTCTAGTGCCAGTAGCAGCAAAGGTTGCACCAGGTAAAATATTGTAAAAACCAAGAGGAAATATACTGTTTTCAGAAGATTTTTTTTTTTAGAAAGGACAATGGATGAGCTGTAGCAGGATGTGCAGGGGAAGCAAATACCGCCCACTATGGCTCACCATTACTTGTATCTGTGGAACCTCTCACTCTAAGATAAGTAGTGTCAGAGTGCACACAACCACGAGGACCAGACTCCCACAGGAGGTCTCAAATATAGCTACGTCTCTCCTCATGAAGGGCTTTGCAAACCAGAAGAGTTGGTTCAAAATCAGCCTCCACATAAGAGTAGCCATACTGGGTCAGACCAATGGCCCATCTAACTCAGTATCCTGTCTTCTGATAGTGGCCAATGCCAGAGGCTTCAAAGGGAATGAACAGAATAGATTCATTCCATTGTCCAGTTCCAGCATCTGGCAGTCAAAGGCTTAGGGACACCCAGAGCATGGGGTTGCATTCCTGACCATCTTGGCTAATAGCCACTGATGGACCTATCCTCCAAGAACTTATCTAATTCTTTTTTTGAATCTAGTTATAGTTTTGGCCTTCACATCCCCTGCCACTGAGTTCCAGAGGTTGACTGTGTATTGTGTGAACAAGTACTTCCATTTGTTTGTTTTAAATCTGCTGCCTATGAATTTCATTGGGTGACCCTGGTTCTGATATTATGTGAAGGAGTAAATAACACTTCCCAAATCACTTTCTCCACATCAGTCATGATTTTATAGCCCTCTATCATATCCTCCCATAATCATCTCTTTTCCAAGCTGAATAGTCCCAGACTTTTTCTCTCTCCTCATACAGAAACTGTTCCATATCCTTGATCATTTTTGTTGCCCTTCTCGGTACCATTTCCATTTCTAACACAACTTTTTTGAGACAGGGTGACCAGAATTGCATACAGTATTCAAGGTGTGGGTGTACCATGGCTTTATACAGAGGCATTATGATATTTACTGTCTTATTATCTGTCCTTTTCCAATTGGTTCCTAACTTTGTTAGCTTTGACTGCTGTTGCACATTGAGCAGATGTTTTCAGAAAAGTATCCACTATGACTCCAAGATCTCTTTCTTGAGTGGTAAAAAGCTAATTTAGACCCCATCATTTTGTATGTATAGTTGGGATTATGTTTTCCAATGTGCATTACTTTGCATTTATCAACATTGAATTTCATCTGCCATTTTGTTGCTGTTTTGTGCAATCCCTTTGTATCTCTTCACAGTCTGCTTTGGACTTAACTATCTTGGGTGATTTTGTATCATCTGCAAACTTTGTCACCCCACTGTTTACCCCCTTTTCCAGATAATTTATGAATATGTTGAACAGTTCTGGTACCTGTACAGATCCCTGGATGACACTGCTATTTACCTCTCTCCATTCTGAAAATTGACCATTTATTCTTACCCTTTGTTTCCTTTCTTTTAACCAGTTACAATCCACGAGAGGACCTTCCCTCTTTTCCCATGACTGCTTACTTTGCTTATGCATTTTGTAATAAAGTTGGTGAAAAAATGAAAATATGAAAAATTTGAAATTTTGCAGCTGTTTTCATTTTCAAAGGCTCAAAACTGACCCCCTCTCCCACTTTTATTGTTTTTTCAACATTTTTCATGTAATTTTTTTTCATGGGAATTTTAACCTAAAACCTTACGGAAAATGATATTGAAAACAGTTTTCAGAACTTTTTATTTACCAAAACCCCATTTTTCAGTAAACAAATTTTGATAATCATTTCATTGTCTATAATGTTGTCGATAACAATCTTTATGAAAATTTTAGATAAAGCCACAAAGCTTTTCCTGAAAAACAAAAAAATGCTGACAGCGTTGAAAATTGTTCACAAAAACATTGGTTTTGAATAAAGTTCTTCTTACTTAAAAAAACTGATTTTTTTTTTACCAATTTTACTTCACAGATAGCCAAAATAAAAGGGCAAAGGCAAATGTAATATGGTTTTGGCCACACAGTTCAATGCCCAGCCATGTGCTGCCTTCTCTGCAAAAAGACAATCAAGTATCATGAACTCCCAGAAAAGTGTTCCTGTTGTAAAGTTCACTGTGGTATTAACATTATATTATACATATACAATATATTTTAACAAGACAATGCCATATTATAAAGATAGTGGCTGATTACCCAGAAAAATCTTCTTGATGCATAGTGATGATAATGGCCTCCACTGAGTCTCCTACCGAGTTCAGTAAGGGTTGCACAGCACTACCCATCAGATCATGGTTCGTCTACAATAAAGTGAAGAGAAAGGAAGAAATCAGTAATAAACAAAAAACGTACACTGACATCCCCAAAATACATTGATTCTGGATAAATTATTTATTACAGGCATTTGTCTCCTTCATGTTACCAGTGCTCATTTATTCCATACTGGAAACATTTAAAGGAAAGGAAAATGGAAGTCTTACCACCTTTCATTTGTTCAACCATTTCAGTAAGGTAGAGAAGTAAAGGCATCTTTACTATTACTACTTAAGTAAAGCCTATATCTCACAGCAGTGGTGCATTTTGACATCCCTTGTATAAAAAGAGACATATTTTCATTTACACACAACCCTCCTGCTGTAGAAAAGCCTCCTACCCTCTACTTGTCATCATCACTCAAGAGAGGGGATACAGAGGGATGAGTCCAGACAGCCATTATCCACAGAAACCCAGATGTACAAGGCCACTAAGCACCCCAAGACAAAAGCACCACGTTGGGGGCTGTGAGTTTCTGTGGGGAAAGAGGGAGTGGAGGATCCAGTGCTGGTTGTGTGAAGATTGTAGGGAAATACATTTATTGTCAAATTCAGATGTGTGGGTTCTAAGCGTCATCAGAATATTAGAACTCTCAAATACAAATATTACTTAAATCCAAATAGTCTATTCACCCACAAACAGTTAGAGGAAGAACAATTTACAGATATTTTCAAATTAACGCATATTTTGGCCAGGACGTAAGGTCCATGTTGACACACAAAAAATGCCAGAACAAGACAAAACTCACAAGTTAAGTTACAGCACCCATTGTAAGTATGGCACATACAACAAACTTTTAATCTAATTTTATAGCATGTTCACATTCAATTACCTTTAGGGCTGTAGCAATGGTTTGCTCAGCAGCTGCTGGGAATGAACTCTGGTTGGAAACGACCTACAAATATGTAAAATAACCATTAAAACAGCCAAAGCTCAGTGAATGATTAATGACCACAGAATTGCGTTTGGACTGAAAACATATTAAACTATTCCCATTACTGAAACAAAAGTGGGCAATAGCTATAAATAATGAATGAACATGTTATATATAGACAAGATTTTAAAATTTAGAAAATTCAACAATATGAAACCACTGTGAAAAAATACTTCCATCCTTCTTATAGTTTTTAACAGCACTTTACAGTCCAAAAAGTTCAGCTGGTAAATCATAAAGACAAAATAATATTTGGACAAGAACATTCTGATTCTAGGGAGGTATTATTGAAATGCAGCATTTACTTTTCAAAGGCAATCTGAAGATCCAAATGGTAGATTGTCACTGCATAGTTATCCAGTCACAACATTCTTAAACTATGAAAAGTCTACAGTATTAAAAACAGAAACAATAACCAACTTGGTCTAAGATGAAACTTCTACATTTGCCAGTGCTCCAGAATAATGATAGTTTACATGGTATAGAGAATATTGACATTTGAATACACCTGACTCTATTATCTGTCATTTTGCTTTCTTCAGCATCCTATGCAGTGGGGCTGCACTCAGTTCCCACTGAAGCCAAAAGTCCGATTCCCACTCAGTTCAACAACACCTGGATAGGCCCTTTAACTTTTCATTTTTCTGCATGCAAAATATTCATTTTGGAATGTCCAGTTTCCCAGATTTGTAGTAAGAGACAAACAACATGATAAAAGGTAAGTGGTCTGTTCTTCTGGTGTGCGTGGGATTTATGGAGAGCTGTGTGGTGGCGCTAAGTGTAAATAAAAGCAGACATATGGTAATCCATCAAAGGGTATTCAGTAATTATAACACAAGCCTCATTTATACACAAATCTCAAACTTTGTTCTATGCTGCTGTCCAAATCTTTAAAATGTATCTGGTATGAGTTCTCCTCAACGCAAGGCTGTCTAAGCCTAAGGAAAAGCAAAGGATGTAATCAAAAGTAATGGCAAGAAGTTAAGCATCAACGAAGCTTACCTTCAGCACTGATTGGTGTAGCCTGTACAGTGAATTCACTACAGCCACATTCCTTCTCTGTCCTTCTGTAAGGGGTCCAATCACCTGGCTGGCATCTCCTTGGGTGGAGAGCTGCAGTAAGTAAATAAATAAGCAAGTGATTTAAAAAATAGTGTTAACCAGAACATTAACTCCTTTCTCTTGAAATGAAGCGAAACCTAAAAAGTAAAATTTGTCAAGCTTAGTATGGTTGCTACTATTCACAGCAAACAAAGTAGCATTTCATTCACAGAAGACAATATCTTGTATTTAACCTCTGACATATAAATGCATACTTAGTACACATGCATACAGACACACACACTCAGGCCTAGGCCTCTAAAAGACTCATACAAGCAGGGAACAAGGGCAACCTCCTTCCTCTGCTCCTCCAACAGGAGCTGTCAATCTAGTCCACTTGGAGACACAAAGTCCTATCAACTTGCCCACCTTCATAATCTGAGATGCATTCAGAATTACATACACATTAGAAGTTCAAATAGAAAAATATAAACATGATGAACCAAAAAACCAAACAAAACAAAAAACAGGAGAAGTTGTCATGTGCTATTCCTAACTCTAAAAGGAGTCCTGTGCGTAAATCACTATACAGCAAAATCAAAATTTAGTCCAAAATGGAGAACACTGTCCCTTCATATTTAAATTGCATGAAGGATGTTTTCTTGGTCATACAAATGATGTTGAAATAAGAAAGCATAGGGATCACACATATGACCATTTAATCAGTGTCCCATAGGATATCATAGGGAATGTTTACTATTTAAAATAAAGTCAAATTTGGAAACATAATTAGAAATTTTCTCATACACCCATTAAGGTGCAGAAACATAACATTCTGTTACAAACTGTACTGGGTTAGGTTGATTGAGTGAATCTTTAAAAAAGATTGTCAAGCAATTACAGCAGGAACACTATTAATACAAAACCTCTCTGAGCTATGATTCTTTTATCACCTACATATATTCCAAGGCACAAGTTTATCCTTCGTTAAAGTCCCAGAGAAATAGACCCAGTGCTTAAGATCCTCCAGCAAGAAGGCATTCAAACCCCAGAACAAACAGTAAGTGACCTTTACTGAAATCTAGTCAAACAACCTATTCATGGCTGTTAGGAAAGTAGACACTCAAAAATATATACGAGTAAAAAAATTTTCTGAAAATGTGCAGCAAAAGCATAACAAGAGAACACTTCTTAAAGTGATATAAAACAATACATCGTCATTAATGAAAAAATGTCTCCTGCCCAAACTGACACAGAGGATTTATTTCAAATAGTGGACCCACTTCTCATCACTTCGCTAACAAGTGCTAGATTTCCCAGCTCCACCCGTTGTCAAGTACAATGGCCAAACGAAGAAGAACAGAATGGTTCAATCAAAACTTCTCTTTCATATTTTTATCTTGACCTTGGAGGGGGCAGTATGTCCTCGCTGTCTTTGGGGAATGCGCTTGTACCATTCCTGATATCAGAATGTTCTAGCATGTTTGCGTGTTCTGTGTCTAGCATTTCTTTAGGAATGTGTATTTCTGCAGTACCAGCTCTGTCTCTTGTTTATCCTTGCTTTCACATTGGTGATTTCTAGGATCCTGTCCTGAGGCAGAATGGCTTTGAAGATTGATCTGTGTCTAGGAGGGTTTCTAAGTACTCCATTTGTTGCTGGGCAAATTAGGACTTTGGTCATTTATCATGATTCCAACACCCTTGTAGTCACACAGATTGACTTTCTGAAACCCTCCAGAGCAATGTCCTTGATCAGCCACTTTATCTATCTAGAGAAACACATGCTTTACTGTGCTATGCAGGTAGGACATTATTACTACAACCAGGCATTTGTGAAAACACATAAAGCAGACACCAGACCAAAGAGCAAAACATGACACTGGTTGTGCTATTCCTCTTCAAAACATCTTAGATACACATGAGGATATTTTCCATGTAAGTGTCTGCAATGTCCAGAGTGTTTTGCCTGTTGCCTTCCTTTAGAAAAGACATGATGTCTCCATTGTGGCAACTCTATGGAACTCATCTTTGATCAGATATTGATTCCATTCCTTAAGATCTAGGCTGCACTAGAGTCTTCCCATCTTTTTGGCTACCTGAAACTATTTGTGTAAAAGCGGATATCAGAGCTTTGAAGAAAAGCAGTTGCCAAAGCAAAGGAGACACCAAAAAGTCAGAAGTGCCCAAGACAATAGCTGGAATATAAGATACAATCATGTGGGACATAACTGGAGGATAGGATTTAAAAAGGAATCTAAAGGAAACATGATAAGCATGGTAAGTTGAGATGCAGAACTACGGGAAATGACCAACAAGGGGAGCACCTTTGCCATTATGGTCACGAAAGAACTTGCTAGAACATTTAGAAAACAGCATTTATGTTCATGGTGTATTAGGTCTATATGGACAACACTGATGAAAAAGCATTAAAACTGGTGAAATGAGAGTTCAATATGATTTTAGCTGTGCTAGCTGAAACTGGTGTAACTTTGAGATGGTCTGAAATGGTTTTAACAGACTCTGAACTTCTCTCACAAAAAATAAGGAGTAAACTGATCAGAATGTTCTTAGCTTAAAAAGTGGGAATCTTGTCATATGACCCAAATCTGCTCTAAATAACACTGGGGAAAAGAAAAGAGCTAGTGTTCAAAAAACTGGGACAGAAGGCTTCTTGAAAGAGACAATTAAAGATTCTTAGAAGAAACAGAAGGGAAACAAAATGTGAATGAGTGTGAGACTGAAATTAACAGGTGAGAGTCCAGCAACTGCGTTACCCAGTATTTAGCCACAAAAATATTCAGAGAGAAAGCCCGGCTGGAAGTGAAAAGTTTTTTCTCAGACCTCATTCAGCAGAAGTTGAGGGCTGACAATTCAGTACTGTGCAAATTGGCCATTCACTGAAGTAGTCAGAGAAAGATACTCTGTACCTTAAAACAACTGAGGGAGATCAACCAGTTCCTGTAGAGCTCAGGACTGTGTCCAGACAGGGAAAGCCATGCACCTGGTACCTCAGACCATTTGAGGACAAGAACCAAGTCAAACCAAATATAAAAAGCAGAGGATCCAGCCCTGCATCTCCAGCTAGCTGCCTTATCTTATTCCTGAGACTTCCTTTGGACAGAAAATAAATATGATCCCACAACACTTAAGTATTAAAAACCTAGCTAGAGTAACATCTAAGGCTTTCTCCTTCTTAGTACACAGACAAGAATTCTTTAAATACACAAACATACAACGTTGTAATCCAAAAGACCCTGCAACCTGTGCAAGAAAAGACAGAATAACTGATAAGTAACGTTTACGTTTTAACATAGTACTTGAATAATGCAATAAGAAACTTTTGCCTAATTTGAATGTTGGTTTCTGTAACTGATAATGAATGAAATGCTACTAATTGAATGAAATGTGAATCTGCATTTTGGTAGGCTCTGTAGTGCAATCAGGGCCGGATTGCCTAGGTTGCCAAATTTGGGGGTGGGGGGGCGTGCGCCAGGTTTGGGATGCTGTTTTTGTTGTTAGCAACAAAAGGGAAAATAAAATGTTTGAAGTAAAATGTTTCAGGTAATCCCTATGTGGATTCATTTTTCACTCACCTCCTAGAATGCTCTAAACCTTTGTAGAATCTCATGGAACCTTCCAGACTTTCTGACAGCTACATTTTCCTCAAACCTCCTAGAATGTTGCAAGCCATGCCCTTGTAGATATAAAAGGGACAGGGCGTTGTCAGTCAGTCAATGTGATATATGAACTGAAGTTTAGTGACAGCACAGGTACGATATTGTGAACCTTGTTTTACTATGTAATTGGGAAAGTGCACTTGAGTTTTAAGACTTTAAGAGTGTAAGTAGCAACTAATCAAATATATATTTAAGAAGATGCCAGAGATATCTTTTGAGCCCCTATCTATGCAACAACATAAAAGAAATACTGTTACTTCTTTTGGCATACTTAACACGTAATGTTTGATGACTTTCGAAGACTACGGAACATAGACTTTTGCTCTCCCTAATTCTCGCTATTTTCCCCCTTGGAAAATAAAAGATATTGCTGAAGAAGCCTTCAAGAGCTCAATATAGGAAGCAACCAGCTTAGTTGCAATTTAGTTTGCAGCAAGGGGCAAATTTGATGGGAAAATATCTGAAACAGAACAAGATAAACATTTAAGTTATTCTTAAAACTAAAAAGTTTCTATAAGCTATGAGAAAATTTATTTTTTAATTTGCTTATATATGGCATAAATAAATATAGATTTACAGATCCTAGCATGCACATTTATCGTCTTTTATGACAAGGATAAATCACACATGAAAATCATGCATCAAAGTCATAAAACAGGCTACAAATGCAATAAAAAATAAGGTATTCAAAGTTTAACAAATGGAGGGGAGAGGAGGCATCAAATACGCTCCTCACCAGGGGTGCCATTTAGTCTAGGGTTGGCTCTGAGTGCAATGCAGGAATTTACAGAATTGCATTGCACTGTCATATGACCTGTGGATTTCTGGGTGTCTTTAAAATTAATTTCTTGCTTTTAACAGGTAGTAATGAAAATATAATTTAGTTTACTACATGGGTGGAGTCTTGAGTTCTCTGCCTCGCACTATAATATATGCTAATTAATTTGGACTTTTTCTGTAGGAAAGTCAGCCTCCTGATAAAACATTTCAAGAGTTTAAGACTTTGTTTAACTTGGATTTCAAATGACTAATATTCCCTACCATGTTTGATGATGATTTGGGAGGAGGGGCTGGTTTGCATTCTGTCTTGCTATCACTGCCCTCAAGGATCAAAAAACCTTCTGAGTAAGGAAAGCTCAGTCAGTTTCACACTAAAAAGCTAAGACCTCGAAGCAAGTATCTTCCACAGATGGTATTATCAAAGCACTCCATTTATTTCCCTTCTCCATCATAGACTGCCTCTGCAAATCTGCTCTTTAAAGGACTAACTGGTAGCATTGTAATATAGAAGGCGTGCTGAGGGGAGCTTAATCAAATTAAGACTGAAGCAGTGCCCTCCAAGCAGAGCATCTGATCTAGCGCTAAGGTCAAGAGCGTAATATTTTGTGAAAGAATGACTTGAACTCCAATTGTTTGTCTGATATTTTTCAAGAATAGACACATTCCTGACAGCCATGCTCTTAAAGAATGCACTTAATCCATCTGGAGCTTGGACTTCTGCTTGATCATAACAAATCATTGTAAAACACATATCCATTTAGGGAGCTTCTGAGTTAACAGGCTTGGTCCTTAGATTTCTCCCCATAAGCTATACATAATTGGGAAGATTTACAATTAGGTTTAATGCTTTCTATATGACAAAAGATGCCCTTTTAACATCAGACCTGTGTTAGTTCACCCTATCTGGCAGGAAAAAACAAAGTTTATTGGCATCAGTTTACCAATTTATGAGAAAATCTGCTACCACTGAAAGCAAACATTGTATGTGAAGTTTTAAAATCACATTAACTTTGTGTAACATGGTATAAATAGAACTGGACATCAGCACCTGCAACTCACTCTTTCTCCCAGTTGATGTTATGATCACAAAACAGAGCTATTTTCAAAAAGAATAGAAAATCTCCCAAGGTAAGAGTTAAAGTTAAGTGCAAAGGGCTGATAAGGTCCGAGACAGGTGAGAATAAATTTGAGACCTCTAAAAATTCTTTTAAAAGAGCTCATAACGAAAGAGTGAGAAGAGATCCAACAGCCTCAAATCCATAAATAATAATAGCTGCTATATGAGTATATTGATGACAAAGATAATCCTGAATCTTTCAGAAATCACAAATATTCTAAGATATGCAGAACAAAACAAGTCTCAGGTTTCTCCTAACAATGTAAAGCTACAGTATAATAAGTTTCTATTTCACCACATGGGACTTTCTTGCAGAAGGTCTGGATTCCAGAAGAAATGTTTCTGCCCCTTCATATAAAATGAAAACATGTATTTTCCAGTGACTCAGAAACCTCAAGATACTGATTGGGAATCCTGTCCTCCTTTTGAGATGAGAGATCTGGAACTAATGGAAGAAAATTGATTTCCTGTACATGGCTAATGGATCTGAATATCACACTGGCAAGACCACACTGGAGCAATTAAAATCACCTGTGTTTTTTCTCAATTTATCTTTAATATCTTTAGGACTGAAGGAAATGAAAGGAAGGCAGATAGCAGCCTTCCCCTAATGGAAAAAAAATTCCTCTCCAACTCCAGTTGTTTGCCTGCTCTGGAACAAAACTTCTTGGACAAGATATTCAGTAGTATCTAGTGGTTTTGGGTACCCAAATGGTGAGACACATTGAAGAGACCCTGATTTTCATAAGGTGCTTGGCACCCACCCTCAGCTCCTTTATGATGTCTGGAAAAAACAGGCACCCCAAAATTGAGGCATTCAAATTCATGAATCAGAATTGAAAATCTTGACCCTTGCATTTAGTGTTTTGTCAGTCTGAGGTCTGCCCCATTGAGCAAAAATGGACAAAGCTATGGAGGACTTCAGAGACAATTTCTGTTGATCCTGATACTTTTGACTAAAACCATGCAATGAATTCTTCACACCTGCCAAATTAATCACTGAAGGATTAATCCTGTTTTGATACACTAGTCCCACAGGTGAATTGCCTCTAGCTTGCATCTTCTGGTTTCCCATACGTTGGACTATTTAGAATCCACCTACATAAGACAGAGGAAGTACAGAGATCCCTCTACATGGCTGCTCAATCCATCCCACAGAGGGTTACAAGACACAGAGAGCCTTTAGTGGGGCGAATTCCACCTACACCTAAAAATATAACCAATTTCTTTAATTACCACCTACCTTTTTAAATGACTACTAATTCAGTCCATGCATTAATTCAGTTTATAGTACTCCAATTGCCATTTCTAAATTGAATTAGCAAATAAGTTTTGCATTGTTAAACTCTAACTTGGTATCTTGTGAGAGCTATTCCAAAATAATGAAAACTCCAAAGCCTCTGAAATAAATTGATACACATTTAATCAAATCTACCTATTTAAATTCAATGTGAATCACATATCACTATGGAACAAATCAAACCACATAATATGAAATGCTACATAATATGAAATGCTGTTTTTCTGTTAGCAAAATTACATGCTAAATTTAAAGTACAATTTTTAGTCCACTCTACCACCAAAATAAAATATAGTACATAGTACCCACAACACATTTAATGCCTAGTTAAACCATTTTTTTATTTCAGCCAATAGCCTAAAAAATATTCCATATTTGTTATGTGAATCACAATCCAAATTGCAAAGAAAACCATGATGGAAATAGATGAATATTTGTCTCCTAATCTCTTTCTAACTCATTACAAATCAAATGGAAATATACACAATATGAGTAAACCTAGAGTTACTTCGGAGCACAAAAACTTGGGCTTCTAAATCACTTATCACATAGGCACTTGTGAAAATTTTACTCAGTATGACTAATTACTGTTTCCTAATGGCTCTTCTTGCAAAGCTCTTGTGATTTTTCTGAAGAAAACTAAAACACCCAAAATCCAGCCCAGACCTCTGATTACTTCCAGTTTAGGCCCATTGCGATCTTTAGCTTTTACTATTTTGCTAAGTTAATCATCTTTATAACATTATTTTTATTGTCAAATAGATTCCCTGAACATGACTTTTGAACCTGCATTACTTAATCATTTTAATGTGACAAATATTGAATTCATGTTTATGTGTTTTACCATTTAAATAGTATAGATGTATGTTTTTCTATGACAGTCATGTCATGGCTTCCAATTACTTGTAATAGACAGTATGAACACTAAAAAATTGTGTCTCATACAAAAGTCAGGGGTGAGGGGAGAATAATGCCTCATAGTACCATTGACTTGGGGCACAATCATTGACCAGCTGAAGCCTCCACACAAATGTTACTTTAATATTGTTTTTGATTGTTCGTAAGCTCATTAAGTTTCATTCTACATTCCAACAGTTCACAATATTCAACAGTTAGACAAGAGGATTCGATACATTTCCCTGGAACTGTCAGACAAATCTCATTCTTGAAATATATCCTGAATAATGATTCATTCTTAAACTGAAAAAGCACGATTCCATTCAATTCAACACCACACAATATAAGACATGGTTTAAGTTTCATAAGACCACATCATAAAAGTGACAACCAGAAATTTATCTTAAGTCATTATGTTAAGGGTCTGTCAATATTTCCATTACAAATAAAGTCTTTGACGGACTCATAAATTTGCTCCAGCTGAAATTTGGCAGCAAAAGGACAATTCTAAAACCAATAATTTTTCTGACACCAGGAAAATGAAATTCCATGGATCTTCACTTTTATGCAGAAACATGAAAAACCTTACATCATTATTACATTGTGTAAATGTACCTATGCTTAAACTTGTGAATAAGTACTAATAGCATAAACTGGTTTTCAGCATAAACACGGGTTCTATAAATGCTCCACAACTCAACTGAAGTATGAAGAAGTAATGAACAAGCCTTGGAAGTATCATGATGTTCTCATGACACCTAGGAAATAACAGCACTTTTTATACAGAATCAAACAAACTTTTTTGCTCCCCCATGAATCAACAAAAAAACATTCCAGATCCCCAACAAAGGCCAGTATCTATTAATAGAACAACCTGTCCACTTAACAAAGGCATTTAAGAAAGAGGTGTTAATGCTGCATAACTATTAAAAATGGGAAATTGAAGAAATCACTGTTAAGCAAGGGCTTAATCAATTGCAGCAATATTCAAGACCACATCATTAGTTTGGGGCAATACCTCAACGGAATACAAAGCTTTTCATCTGCCTGCCAAGTTCAAATATAGCCCAAGTCTGTAGCCTGTGTGAGATAAATGATTGTCTCAGTTTTGTTCCTCATGGAGGTATCCACTTAGTAAAAGCAGCAAAATGTGTTTCTCTAACTGGCAATCTTATTGGCAGCCTCAGTAAGACCAGTGTTTGAGGGCTTGTCTTCACTAGGCTGCTCCGTTGGCACCTCAGCCATCTATGCAGTGGCATGAATTGAGTAGGTATGGTGAATCGATCACACTCAATCGATTGCCAACCACTTTCCTTGTTGACTCTGGTATTCCACCAGAACAAGAAGCGTAAACTATGTCGACAGGAGAGTCTCTCCCATCGACATAGCATAGTGAAGATAGTGTGGCTGCTCAATGCAAGGTACGTCGACTTCAGTTATGTTACTTACTTAACGTAACTTGCATACCTTGCATCGACAGAGCCTCATAGTGTAGACAAGGTTTTGAACAAGATATACTCCTCACTCCTGGAGCTGGTCACTCTATGTCAGTGTTGTAGTGCAATGGCAGGAAAATACACTGAGCCATACCTGTTCTGTGGCTAAATTAAGATTTCATTTAAGAATGGCAATAGTGGAGTCAATTTTGAATAATTTATTCATGTTAATTTTAAATAATGTATTTGGTGTTGAGATACCACAGAGACTGGCACTCTAAAAATACCTTAGATGATCGATCTATCAGTCGACAGCTAAGGAATATCTGTCCTTCTGGATATTAAACTAACTAAAAATAGGATATTAAATTAAAGGAGACAGTGGGAGCATTAGCATCCAATGTTATGTCAACTGTATTGGCATAAAAATGTATTTGGTTAAGGAAAGGGTCCAATTTCCTGCCAATAAAACAGACTTAATATTTAAGGTGCCCATGATATCAATCCAACAAGATTTTGAGTTGCCAAATAGTCACCAACACCCCAGAATGTACTACCTGTGCCCTTTCCTGGATCTCAACCATTCCAGAAACCAAGGTGTTAGATAAATTGGCTGAAAACAGTGGCTCAAATTTATTTATGGCTGACAAGCGCTACTGAAGGAAAGTTACATGTAGGACGCATACCTCTCAACGGTCCCTCATTTTGAGTGACATTGCTTTTAGTCCCAAAATATTCTACGTTCCACAGAAATTTGGCATCTCCCTCACATTTACCATTGAAAAATATTTACACCAGAAATAAAGAACTACTAAACTTAGGTTACAAAAAGAATTTTATACTAAAGGATGGAGTCCCGCAGCATTTTAAGTTTCCTACATGAATAATTTGTGTGTGCCCCTCATTCTGGGTCACAAAATCATAGAAGATTAGGCTTGGAAGGGACCTCAGGAGATCATCCAGTGCAACCCACTGCTTAAAGCAGGATCCAACACCAACTAAATCATCCCAGCCTGGGCATTGTCAAGCCACACTTTAAAAACCTCTTAAGGATGGAGATTCCACCACCTCCCTAGGTAACCCATTCCAGTGCTTCACCACCCTCCTAGTGAAAACATTTTTCCTAATATGCAACCTAGACCTCACTCACTGCAACTTGATACCATTGCTCCTTGTTCTGTCATCTACTACCACTGACAACAGCCTAGTTCCATCCTCCCTGGAACCCCTTTTCAAGTAGTTAAAGGCTGCTATCAAATCCCACCTCATTCTTCTCTTCTGCAGACTAAACAAGCCTCGTTCCTCAGTCTCTCCTCATAAGTCATGTGTTTCAGTCCCCTAATCATATTTTTGCCCTCCACTGGACTGTCTCCAATTTGTCCACATTCTTTCTGTAGAGTGGGACCCAAAACTGGACACAGGTCTCCAAATGTGGTCTCACCATTGCAGAATAGAGGGGAATAATCACTTCCCGCGATCTGCTGGCAATGCTCCTACTAATGCAGCCCAATATGCCATTAGTCTTCTGGGCAATAGGGGCACACAGTTGACCATTACCCAGCTTTTTGTCCACTGTAATCCCCACGTCATTTTCTGCAGCATTGCTGCCTCACCAGTTGGTCCCCAGTCTGTAGCGGAGCATGGATTCTTCCATCCTAATTGCAGGACTCTCTGCACTTGTCCTTGTTGAACCTCATCAGATTTTTTTTTGGCCAAATCATCCAATTTGTATAGGTCACACTGTATCCTATCCCTATCCTCCAGTGTATCTACCACTCCCCTCAATTTAGTGTCATCTGCAAACTTGCTGAGGGTGCAATCCACCCTGTCCTCCAGATCATTAATGAAGATGTTGAACAAAACTAGCCCCAGCACCAACCCCTGGGGCACTCCGCTTGTTACCGGTTGCCAACTAGAAATCGAGTGTTGATCACTACCGTTGAGCCTGATGATCTAACCAACTTCCTATCCAACCCATACTTCTTTAATTTGCTGATAGGAATACTGTGGGAGACCGTACCACGTCCGTATCACATTCCACAGCAACAGAGTCAGTCATCTCATCATAGAAGGCAATCAAGTTGGTCAGGCCTGACTTGCCCTTGGTGAATTCATGCTAACTATTCCTGATCACCTTCCTCTCTTCCAAGACACTAAAAATTTCTTGAGGACCTACTCCATGATTTTTCCAGAGATTGAGGTGACGCTGACTGGTCTGTAGTTCCCCAATACCTCCTTCTTATCTTTTTTGAAGATGGGCACTATATTTGCCTTTTTTCCAATCATCCGGGATCTCCCCCAATCGCCATTAGTTTTCAAAGATAATGGCCAATGGCTCTGCAATCACATCAGCCAACTCTCTCAGCACCCTCAGATGCACTGCATCCAGCCCCAAGGACTTGTGTATGTCCAACCTTTCTAAATACTCCTGAACCTGTTCTTTGAGCACTGAGGGCTGCTCACCTCTTCCCCATTCTGTGCTGCCCAGTGCAGTAGTCTAACATTGTCTGTGAAGACAGAGGCAAAAAAAGCATTGAGCACTTCAACATTTTCCACATCAAATGCCACTAGGTTGCCTCCCCCATTCTGTAAAGGGCCCACACTTTTCCTGACCTCCTCCTTATTGCTAACATTCTTGTAGAAACCCTTCTTGTTACCATTGGCATCCCTTGCTAGCTGCAACTCAAATTGTGCTTTGGCCTTCCTGATTTCACTCCTGCCTGCTCAAGCAGTATTTTTATACTCCTTCCTAGACATCTGACCAAGCTTCCACTTCCTGTAAGCTTCCTTTTTGTGTTTAAGCTCACCAAAGACTTCTTTGTGAAGTCGCTGGTTGCCTGCCATATTTGCTATTCTTTCTTCACATTGGGATGGTTTCTTTAATATACAGCCAAACCTCTTGGACTCCTTCACACACACACCCATATTAGCCTCCCAGGGGATCCTGCCCATCAGCTCCCTCAGAGAGTCAAGTCTGCTTTTTCTGAAGTCCAAGGTCTGTGTTCTGCTGTTCTCCTTTCTTCCTTTTGTCAGGATCCTGAACTCTACCATCTCATGGTCACCGCTGTCCAGGTTACCACTCACTTCTACTTCCCTTACCAAATCTTCCCTGTTCATGAGAAGCAGGTCAAGAGGAGCACGGCCCCTAGTAGGTTCCTCCAGCACTTTCACAAGGAAGTTGTGATTGTCTACGCTCTGCTGTATTGCTCTCCCAGCAGATGTCAGGGTGATTGAAGTCCCCCATGAGAATCAGGTCCTGTGATCTGGAAACTTTCACTGGTTGTCTAAAGAAAGCCTTATCTACCTCATCCTCCTGATCTGGTGGTCTATAACAGATGCCCACCATGACATCACCCTTGTTGCTCTCGCCTCTAACCTTAATCCAGAGACTCTCAACAGGCTTTTCTTCAGTTTCATACTGGAGCTCTGAGCAACCATAGTGCTCTCTTACATACAGAGCAACTCCTCCACCTTTTCTCCCCTGCCTGTCCTTCCCGAACAATTTATACCCATCCATGACAGTGCTCTAGTTGTGTGAGTTACCCCACGAAGTCTCGGTTATTTCAACCACATCATAGTTCCTTCATTGTGCCAGGACTTGCAATTCCTCCTGCTTATTTCCCAGGCTTCTTGAGTTCATGTCCAGGCACATAAGGTAACTAGCCAACTGCCCTACTTTCTCAGTACAAATCAGGAGGCCTCCCCCATTGCACCTTGTGCTTCCTCCTGGTGTCCCACTTTCCTCATTTACCTCCAGGTTTAGGTTCCTGTCCCCCAGCGAACCTAGTTTAAAGCCCTCCTCACTAGGTTAGCCAGACTACCTGCAAAGATGCTTTTCCCACTCTGTTAGGTCTTTGACAAACATTGTGTCCCACATCTTGCATTGGCTATGATAGCAAGTGAAGTCTTGAAGCAAGTGAAGCAGTCAGAAGATTTTATTGCTTCTCAGATTCTTAACTAACAGAGCTAGAAGACTGGCACTAACATCAGAGCAGCACCAAAGAACAGTTTAATTCACAGCTTTGCCACAGACGAGACAGACACATTTTGCCAGTCCTTGAAGTGAGGCCATCACAAATCAGAATCACCCCCAATGACATAATCTGCTCTCAAGCAGTGGAGGCATAGCTCATTTTAGCCTGTGATGGAAGTACTTCTATAAGCAACAGACTTAAAGAGTTAAAGAGAACTAGGGAAATTTTAGTGCATGCCAGTAGGGTCTACACAAGCCAGTCAGGTTGCAACACCTTGGTGTGCCTTAGAATTCACACTCCACTGGTGAGCATTACTGCACCCTGCAGACAAACTCTAAATTAATGCTGAGAGAGTTAGAATTCATTTATCTGCTGAACACTCCACAACTGTCGGTGGAGCAATGCAGTGATGAGTGGACATCCTTACAGGCTCAGCCCAACAGTCTCCGACACACAGTCCAGCCATACAGCTCATCTCCAACAGAAGGAATGGCATCAGGCCAAGGGGCCCAAACTACAGAGGTGGTACTCGTCTCTACAGCTGCTCTGTAACGCCCAGTGAATCTAGCCCTTAAACTGATAGCAACAGTGCTAAGTAGTGTCAAGAGTAAAGAAGCTCTTGTGATATGAACAAAACACATGGCAGTTGGAAACTGGATAACTAGCAACATATTTCTCTAGAGACTTTAACTCAATGGTAAATTACCGAATTTCCTATCTAGATTTCATGGAAGTATGAATATTGAATGGGCCCAAAAGAGAAGTTTTTTTTATTCCTCCCCACCAATCAAGAGCACTCCTGTGTTCCTGGGACAAGAAATGTGTGACTGAGATATTGGAGATTGTTAAAACTGCAAGAAAATTTAAAATCTAGTTATTTACTTTTCACTGCTGCTTGTTACCTATTTGCATTTTGCTCTGAGTGAGCATTAAACCGACAGTAGATTGGTGCATTTTGTTTCCTGATTCTCATGCACTACCATGGCATTGCACTGCTTAGACTGCATGAGATTGCTTAAAGAAACAAACATTTTTACTGAAATCACTAGAAGTACACTCATGAAACCATTTATAATAGTATTAATTATTATTAATAATAGTAATTCTTTACATATATAGTGCCTTCTATTTGTGTCTCTCAAGGTACATCTCAACAATCCTGTGAAGCAAGTAAGGTTTTAGAAACTTTTTTTTTTTAAACACAGAACCTGAATGTTGGGCTAAAGCTATCTATCTTACAGTATGTGTAAGTCTAAATAAAAGGCTTAATGTTAGTTTTACAAATTGTATCTATTATTACATGTGTGTATGTGTGTGTGTACATATATATATATACACTATATGCTAGACTGTGCCCCCTCTTAATCCACTGATAAGCAGTTGCTCACACTGTGCTCCAATGTAAGCAATCAGGGTCACAACTAAGTTCAAATTAATGAATATTTCTGATATAATGAGCTACTGCCTCCAGAGCTTATAAAGCTGTTAATTCAATAGTAACTATACCAAAACTGTATGTTACTTATTTTTAAAAGTAAATTACTCAAGATATTTATTGTGATTATTGTTTGGATTATGTAGCACCTAGGAGCCCCAGACATGGACCAGGATCCCATTGTGCTGGATGCTGTACAAACACAGAACAAAAAGATGGTCCCCTGCTCCAAAGAGCTTAACAAGACAAGAAACAACTGATAAATAAAGACAGACAGATGTGGGAATACAAGGAAACAATGTTTAAAGTTAACCCTTTGAAACCAGAATTAATTGCTGTTTAATCCAAACATACTTTTGGTATCTAGCAACTATTCCCTAGTAGTAATATTGGGAAAGATGCTGCCTGTTCAGATGAAATATATGGCATGGAGAAACAGGAATTTCTCTGAATATCATAAAAATCAGCACCCTTCCCCAGGAAGATTCAATATCGAATGCCTGTGAGTGCAGAGTGTGCAGTCGTCCTTTGTTTTGGATTCAGAATTTCCAGTTCTTCCTTTCTCCTCTTGCACAATCAAGATCAGAGTTATTTAATTTGAGAGGCAGAGCCCTCAAAGGACTTGGCCAGAAGTCAGAAGCACTATTACAGCTGCAGTATAGCCCCAAGAGCATGTAAACATGACTGCCTGCACTGATGGGAGACAACCCACTCTCCGGATCTACATTTTCCCCCTCTTCATTGGAAGGCCAAGGAAAAGGGGTGCTGTTAAAAGCAAGAGAGCACACAACTTTGTCTACCAAGGAGTGGGAAGGGGACCTGTATGGGTGCTGGCTTGTCTTCCCTCAGCATAGGAAAATGACAGTCATCTTGACAGAATGTAGGGATTCTATAGAGCTCAGCCAGGGAACAGCAAGGCAGGGAAAGGAGCAGAGCTGGAAGATCAGATCAAGAGACAGAGTAGAACTGAGAGCTGAAAGACAGAACAGAGCTGGGGTTGGAGAGGTGCAGGGTGGGTGAGTTACTGGAGATTGTGGAGAGGATGATTAAAAAAGATGGGGGAAGCAGGAGGAAATTGGGAATGGAGAAGCCAGAAGGAAAGAAGGGCAATCGTTTTGGACAAAAGTGAGAAGGAAACAGATTGAGGGGTAACCGGGGAGGATTAAAAGAATACTGGGATGGAGAGAGAAGGACATAGAGATTAAAAACATGGGAAAGGAGAGAATGTAAGGGGGAAAGAGGAAGGGGAATGAGAAAGATGAGGGAGCAGAAAAGAGTGAGCAACAGACAGATGAATGAAGAATGGTATACATCAGCATGTCTAGGAAAAGTCAAAAAAAGAGCAATAAAAGTGCAGGAATCTAGAGATATCCCCACTCCCACCCAGGCACACGGCCAGATCCTGAAAACAACCAAGCACCCTCAACATCCACTGCAGTCAGCGTGAACTGAAGGAACTCAGCATTTTGAGGGTTCAAGCGACTATGTAAGGTTCTGTGTGGTGATCCCACCTTTTGCGGTATTCATCTCTTCTCTTCAGGCACCACTCAACCAGCCATCTCAGGGTTCACTTTTCTTCCTAGATCTTAAGGAGCAGTTTATTTTTATAGCTTTGGAAAATACCAGATTGCATCAAATAGTAGGCTTTTTGTTGTTTAAGATGTCCAGAGGAAGGATTCCCCCAGCCTTCCTAAAAGGGCCTTATCCTACCTTTTCTACAGAGCTTGAAAATTTTACAAGATGTTTACTAGGCTGAGGACTATGTCTAACAGCCAAAGAGTCTGCCTGTTGTAAGGAGTGTGTTCATCTCCACTACTCTGCTCTCAAGGAATGACTTCAGTGCCTTCCCCCCTACTGTTTGTTACTTATCTGTTTCCCAAGCAACAACAGAAATGCATGGACAGCAGTGAAACCTACAAGACTCTGGTCAGTTTTCATCATGCTGTATCCTGGCAAATCTATGGGTAGCAGCAAAGGCAGCAGACCTGTCTATTTTCGTACTTAAGCAACAGCATGGCACATTTTATTCATTCAAAAGGGTATCTGTGCAGCCATAATGTTTAGAAACTAAGACAAACATTTTCAAGACATCCATATTTCTGCACTTAAATAACTATGCTGATTTTATGGGATACTGAACACCCATAGTTCCTAGTGACTTAATCTTAGACACCCAAGTCTGAAATTTTAAGTATTTTTAAGGAAAATTATATCCTGCAAAAGTTGATAGCATAATTCCCCCACTTGCCAAGAAAACCAAGTGGGTGAGTTGATTTTTACAACTCTGCCTCTGCAAATTATTCTATTTGTTTGTTCACTGGTCAAAAGATAGCAGGCCACTTTGTATCTGCCAGTTAAGTCTTGTGCAGGAAAGGAAGCAGCAAACCATAGCCTTCAGAGCACTGACAGCAAGATAGAAGGGGTAGCAATGGGATTCTGATTTAAATTAATAACGGTTTCTGACAGGATGATTGTGACTTTGGCAAAAAAATTATTAAAAGGTCCCTGGTTTCAAAAAGCATGAGAAACACATCTTCTCTAGGCAACTGAGTTTTCATGCTCACAGTACAACACATTTTATCTATGTGCGATGGGTGGGCGTGTTAGTGTATTTTAATCCACCCACATGCAAAACTGAACAGAAATAGCACCAAAGTAAAAGAACATACAGTACTTACATTACCACTCACAAACTGTGAGCTAACTGAAATCATCACTCAAAATCAAGGAAGAATGCAAAAAAACAACCCTATAAATATTTTAGGCAGCATTCTGCACTGGAAGGGGACAGACAAGATAACCCAGCATGTCTTTTCAATCTACTTTCTATAAAAATATTTGGATCTTGGAATATACTTTTCTGCATTATCTAACATGTACATTGATAACTGCATGAATTTAAATCAGGGTTTTCCAAACTTACAAAACTTTTGTCCTTTTTGGGGCTAAATGTTTCCTGACCCTCTCCCCCGCAAGATCGCTCGTTCTAATTATGAACATAGGAAACATGTCTCACTGCAATCAGATCCAAACAAATATTTACATTACCAAAAGGGAACTTTAATTATAAAGGAATTGCAACATTTTAAATGCGCTCAAAATTCAGTGCAGGAGATGAGCAAGACTTGCTCGTGAAAATTGTGCTCCAGGAGGCTTAACTGGGGAAATACACTTTTGCTTCACCTTCAATCAACAGGTGACTGTGACACTATCATTTTTATCACAACCAGCAAAGAGAAACCTGACTTGCATAGATTTAAGAATAAAGTGGGATGAGAATTTTCAAGGCTTCTGCTTCTAAAGCTAAGTTTCCTCCTCCTTCAGAGATAGCCAAAAGTAAAGTTCCTGGCTAGGAAAAGGCATGGTAAGGAAATGTCACTGGAGGGGCCTGTTACTGTGTCTGGAAATGCCCAGTTATTGCTATCAACTCTACAGCATCTTATGAAGAGGTTGGTGAGTCACCTCTTTTCCTTCTATGGGTCTGCAAGAAGTAATTCCACAGGTGGTTCTGAAATTCCCTGTGATATACATTTATGAGTCCCTGACAGTTGCTAACCAGCTCCTTAGGTCCTTGAAGTCTGATGCAACAGAAAATGACTCCAAGTTTCCTCTGTGTTCAGGAAATTCAACGCTTTTCTACTCTATTGTGCACAGACAGAAAATTCCTATTTTCATCCCTGCAGAGAAGAGGTTCAGATTACGTAGGAGCCTAATGATGTCAGCAAGGCTGACTAAATGTGCCACTCAACATGAATGATCAAAACTATTAGCAAGTGAAGAGAAATGATCATTCTGGAAATCTGCACTTCTGCTCTTAATTCAGTGTCAAATTAGTACTTTGGCTCACATGAGCCACCTCACAAGGTGAAGTGAAGGAAACCCATGTCAACACAGAGCAATGCAGAGTCCAGAATGTAGTGAAGTTTATTGCTTCACAAAGGACCTGATAGAGCAGTGGTGCGCAACCTTCGACACATGGGTGCCACATAAATGTAAGCACAGCCTTGTGTGGCCCAAAAAGATTCTATATATTTGAATAAGATTTAAAGTCAACTGTATTGATTTATATTTTATGCTGAGCTTGTTTTGTAATATTTAGATAGGTTTCGATGTACAACTGTACATCTGTATGTAAACATAGCGACAAAATGCTAATTAATCAGCCGTTAGTATGTTGTATTGATCCATCCAAAACAATTTTTTTCCTGAATTCTCTTTTGGAGAATTTTGAAATTTTCAGAGTTCGTTTCAATTTGGAATGAAGCGACATTTCAAAATCCATCCTCCACACAGCTCTAGTTCTAATGCACCTTTGCAAAAGAGCAAACTTTCAACAGAAAATCAGAAACGTACTTCACAAACACTTACATGCTGTGCAGCACCGCAAATAACTCATCAAGTTGAAATGCTAAGTAGTCACTTTTCTTGGGTTTGGAAATCTGTTGCTTTCAGACATTCTCAGCCATAACACTAGTATGACGTGAATCAGTGTTATCTGATAGCGGCACTGTTTGCCATTTGGTAGCTGCTTCAGGTTCTAGAAGTTTTGATAACATGAACATTGAGTAGGCAAAGAGAACATTTTCTGTAGTTGTATAATATGCATGGTTTGTAGAAATACCAGATAACATACCCAATGGACAATAACATTCTCATACACTGCCAGTTTGAGTAAATCAGATCTCTTGATTTTTCAAGGTTTCAAGTTTGTTCCCCCAAAACTCCCTGGATTAATCTTTCTGTGATGGATGCTTGGTTGCCACATATGGCAACAAAGTTGAAGGCTTCATGCTCTCTCACCTAGCACTTCAGAATACGGTGTGGTTTAAAACCAGCTGATGTAAAGCCACAAATTTGCTTTCTTTCTTTCTGAATTGTCTTTGGAACAAGGTGCCACTTTACTAGGCACAAAATGTTCCATTTTTCTGAATAACTCGTTGGCCAGAAATGAAGTCCAAGAAAAACTGAATGACATGTAATATGGTCAGGAGAGGCTCACAGTGCCCATTTACAGCTGACATGTCTGGTGTCCAGAGCAGTGACATGTTTTGTCATGGTCTATGGGCATAGGTATTTTGTGTTATACAAAGTAAGTGATATAGCTAATATGGCTAGTACTATATTATGACAGGTAAATCTGGGCACACACAAAGGTACAAGTTTGCTGTTTTATTTGCAGAGGCTATAACAACTGATTTGCACTAATAAGCACTGACAGTCTAGCTCAGTGTTTCTCAACCTTTTAAGGAGCAAGTACCCCCTAACTTCTGAAAATTTTAATCAGTACCCCAACACACAATATTCCACAGGATTTTATATTTACAGACTAACGTGAGCCATATGTTGGAAGAAAGCCTGAGTATATAAGGCCATGATATGACAGATGTCAGATCTTGCGTGGGTAGGGTTCCCACCTTTACACCAGGGGTGTGCAACTCAAGTATGTACCTGGTCTAGAGGTAATGTTGACCAAAGCTAGGAGGCTTTGAGAGGCATGCCAATGCTGGGGAATATAAAGTGCCACGCCAAATTTTTTGCCATAGATTTGAGAGGAGGAAGGGGTGAGAAAGAGTCAGGGAAGGAGAGTGAGAGAGAGAGAGAGATAGGAAAAGAGGGTAACTGGTGAAATTTGGGTCTGTCATAGTTGTCAATTTCACTGCTCAACTAAAGCAGCTGCTCCCCCCTCCCACTCTGTTTTTCCCTGGGTATCCCCTGCCTGTGTCTCATGTACCCCCAGCGGTATGCGTACCACAGGTTGAGAAACCATGGTCTAGCTGGAGTTATAAAATCAGAGTATAGTGGCCTTAATGGGAAACCCCATTATCGTGCTTTATGTTGTGTATCAATTAAAAAAAAATCATTTATGTTAGTGTTTGTGCATGACCTGCCAGGGACCTTTCCCCTACCTTGCCTTTTCACTCTGCTGCAGGTTGCCCAGCCCACATTTTGGGAAGCCCTGATGTAAAGCATTCATTACAAAAAGCCACTTGACAACCAAAAAATTTACTGATATGTTTCAATTTGTCACAGCTCATTACAGTACAGCCCGTGTCTGAAAGGTAACAGAACCCTTGATAACATAATCACAGGGCTATTTTATAGTAAATTGCTGTATAACAGTATCAGCAGGCATCCACTACCAAGTTTCTACTGCTCAATGAACATTATAGTGCAGTACTTGAATTTCAATTAAATCTAATCCTGCCTTCAGAACTAGAGCTGTTTAAGAAAATTCCTCACTAACAAATGTAAGTAACCAAAACAGCCATTTACCTTGTATACAAATAGTCTTCATATTATAGGAAGGTTTTTTTAAATTTAAACTGATGTTTCCAACAAAAGTATGAAAACACTGACATAAGAACTCATGGGAAAACAGTATATTATATTCAAAAAACAAAATGGTTTCAATTCCAATTCCAATCACTGTTTTCCAAAAGTTGGCTGCTTGCTGCTCTACTGCTTTTCAATTTCACACTAGGTAGCAGTGCATGGCAAATGGTCAGGAATGTGCGACGTGACAGTAAACAAGCCCAAAACTGAGCACCATTTAAATGCATATTTGTGGAAAAATATGCCCAAATTTTGATCCACGTAAGGGCCCCAAACTGAAAACTTTATTTCTATGTACTAGGTATTTTAATACAACAAATAAGAGGTATTATATAACAGATGGATCATCAAGTGTTAGTAGTTATTACACTAAATTTTAATTATTTTAATTCCACTGCAGAACAACTAAAATCTTGACATTTCAGTTTATAGTTAATAGGGCAAGTCCTACTTTGACTTGCATACACACAAAACTCACAACTCTGAATGGGTCTACATGGGTGTAACTGAGAGCAGAATTTAACTCAAAATGCATTCAATACAGTAGAAAGCTTATTCAGTAGTTTTACGTACTAGGATTCCAGTGCTGTTATTTTAATAAATCTGTGACAAAAAGAAAACATTTTATCTTTAAAAACAACATTATTTAGAAATTGAAAAATGACTTACAAGCTGCTCAGACTTGACACCGTACAGCTTTACGGTCTTTGCCACATTTTTTGAAACGGCTAAACTGAGGTTTGGATCCACAGCAGCCACATTTAGCTCGCTAGAAACAAAGGTGACAGATATTAACTCAATAGTACTGATAGTAACAAATTAACTATTAATAACGAGTAACATGGTATGTCAGCCTAGGAGAGAACAGCATAACACAACCAAAACTCTATGGGGCACAGTGGTTCAATTTACAGTTCAACAAGTCTGTTCAGGAATTTTATGTGCTTTCTATTCCAGTTAAGAAAGAACTCACACTGAGTAAATTTGAGACTGCAGCATGTATGCTAAAATGATAGTATTCTCATTGGGTTCAAAGTACTGACTTTAATGCACTACTTGGCAAGCAGAATTTGGCAGAGGTAAGCATATAGTCATTCACAGATGAGATTATGGGAGTAAACTGTGCAGAGATTCCAAGGTGTCTTTGTCACAATTAATAGGCTGTACTGTCAGAACAATATGCAGTGCCAAGGACCAAAAGGGATGAAAGGAAACAAACCGAAGAAAACAAGAAATTATGGTCCAAATCACTCCATGGGGATCTCTGTCAGGAGGATGTACACTGACTCCTTGGCAGTATTCTCCCCACCTCCACAGAATCCCCCCTTCCCCCTCCTCCCCCCACACACCCCCATCTGCTAGGGCTCCATCTGCATAAACTTAGGGGCAAGGATGGAGATAGTTATCCAAGCAGCATTATCCCCCTGTGGGTCATGCTGCCAAAAGATAATCCTCCAAGAACTGAGGGAGACATGAGGATCCACAGAATTGGGAAGTCTCACCCTTGGAGAACTTCACAGGGCTCTAAACTTCACTAGTTAGACAACAGCTTTCCTGCCCTTTGTGAAGTTCCCCGAGCTCCTCTGCAAGATGGGGCATACAATATATACTATACTATACAATATAGTTCAACCCAGTCATACTCAGACTGATCCTCAGGAGCCACAAGTGACTCTTTAATGTGTCTCCTGTGGCCCTTTGCAGCACATGATATTAAAACACTGATTTAATTATTAACCCATCTAAGTTATTAACCAATCAGAATGCTTTTATTACATTATTAACCAATTGTAGAATACTTGGTCAGTCATTTTGCTGTGAGAATAATTATATAGTAAATGAAACAATGAATTCACACTACTGTGGCTCTTTTGGGTAGTGCTGATTGCTAATTTGGCTCCTGAACCACTGAAATCTGAGTATCAATGGTCCAAACCCTAAAATGAGATGAGTGCTTGTAATTTCCATTGAAGTCAACAAGAGTTGTAGGAATTCAGCATTTTTCACAATTTTAACACATCCAGTACACAGAATGCTACCTCTATTCATGCTACTGTTTGGACCAGACCTTGCTAAATGGACTAAACAATGAAATCAGGGTTTAATGAAAATATTCCATTTGTGATTTAAACATTTGTTTACTTTTTCTAAATCGGATATTCCTCTTCATCTACTATTCTTGTGATTTCATTCTTTATCCAACAGACTGTTTTAATCAGGGATTTAGTTTATAGCCAAGCAAATATCATGTCCCCTTTGACACATTCAGAATTATTTAGTTGTAACACATTTACACTAGATTTAAAATTTCTCTTTTTTAACTGGATTTTAAACACAGTCAACAGAACTCTTCATATGAATAAAATTACTTATATGCATGCAGGCCCCATATGACTATTCCAAAATTACAACAAAACGCAACACATGATCCCTAATTTAATTTCAGTGCTAATAACCTGTACAATTAAAGGGGAATCAAACATTTACTGTTAATGAAATTTCATTTCCAAAATTTTAATTTAGGAGAAAAAAGACATGGTGCAGATTACATGTTGCAATATATTATAACAACTTACCTTGCTATAGTTTTAATGATGCTATCAAGTTCATCAGGGGAAGGAGGATTCCGACCTCCAGGGGGAAATACAAGGTTGATGGGGTCAAAGAGTCGAGATAATGATTTTGACAAGTAGGCAGCTTCATAAGGTTGCAATGAGTCTTTCAAGGCTTTTTCTGAACTGTGGGCATAAGACAGCATTATCATTTTTTAGTTAAAATATATAGTAGCAAGTTGAGACTGGGACTCCTCTGGAGCTTATAACTCTGCAGCAGCCAGAGAGCAATGTGTAGAACTCAGGAGATAATTTTTTTCTTTGAAGTAAATAACTGTTCAGTTAGCCTCCCTGTATAGTTCAACACAACTCTGGGCAGAGCTGCTCTGAGGCCTGTTGTATGGAACAACTTTAGCATCCCTACACCAGTTATTCTTGAGATACACAACATTAAAAACATTGGGAAGATTTTCTAAAAGTGGGATCAGAGTCTTTTTTTTGCAGTCACACATCTCATAACAGAGGGCCTGAGTCCCACCCAGAATATGCTAAAAAAATTTTTTCCCTGACATGGGGTTACCTGTATAAAACACCAGGGAGAAAGGACCATTTTTGTTCTGACTTCCATATTACATTTTTTAACCAACTTTTAATATACTTCAACCATTACAATTCCTGTTGATGAAAATCATTCAACAATAGCTACTTTGTAAACTCTACCAGTGGAATTATGACTTTTATACTTACGAACAATAGGATAAATGTGTAAGATGGGATTTTCAAAGGGCTTAGCAATGACCTTATTCTGCTTTCATTGAAATAAATGGTAAAACTCCCATTGACTTCAGTCAGAGCATGTTAGGCCATGCAAAGTCCTTTTGAAAATCTTATCCTACATATTTATCCTACTGCTCATAAGTCATAATACATTTGTTCACCAGTTGCACATGTAATCTTCTCCATATTTAACATTCAAATCATATATGTTCTACGATGTAAAAGAGATATGGCAAGAATCATTAAGAACTGAGCATCTTCCAGTCTATAGTGATTGTGGTACCACTAAATACAGGAACACGCTATGGTAACTGCAGGTACCCAGAGAGGCAAATGATGAGTTTTAATAATTCCTATTTGCTCTTGCTACAGCTATACACAGATGTAAAGACAAATTAGCTGCAAAGGACCATTAGCAGAAGAATGGTGAATGATAAGGCAACCCAATGTAGCTAATTATTTAATCTGACAAAAATGTCAGATCTAAAACATGAATCTTCATGTGTCTTCATTTTATTTAAAAACAAAACAAAAAAACCCAACAAAACCAGTTGACAGCAAGCCTGCTGAAAAAACCCTTAAAATTCTAGCTCTCTTGCAAGGGATGGGAATTTCCTGATTTGTGAAATTGAAAAACCCTAAGTTCTTGTCTAAAAAGACTCCCTTCTTGCAGGATGGATGCCAGCAAAGTGCATTAGAGGAGTGTGATTTGTAAAATGCTCTAATCTGTTGCACTCTAACTGCCCCAGGTGGACCTTGCTGGCATGCTCTGAAAGGTGCCTCATTTATGTGCACAAACTAGGCACTGTTTAGAACACACCAACAGGGTCTACATGGGACAGTTAAAACACAACACGTTTGAGCACTTTACAAATCACACCCCTCCAATGCGTTTTGCTGCGCCCTCTAAACAAGGCCTGAGACTCTAGGACTCTATAGTTATCTCATTGGATACAGCAGTTCATGCTAAACTTACTCATAATCCTGTTTCTTTTGTATGAAAATGTCCAGTGTATCTTCTTCCATCTGTTGCAGTTCAGCAAAGAGATCTGTATTTCCACTTGCATTAAAATTTCTCTGAATATTTTGACTGTATTGTTGTAGGCGCTTCCACAAATCATTATAAAGTCTCAGTAATTTAGGATATTCTCCCTCAAAAGCTTGCTTCAAAAACATAGACGCTGTAAAACAAAACAATAAACAACACTCATTATGATCTTCCAAACAGCATGGATCTTAGCAGTTACGTCAGCACATTCATATACAAGAAAACTGAAGTATTACTGTATCTACAATTAATATCACTGCTGTAAAAACTATCACAGTACAGGCAGGTAACAAATGTAAGTATCTAAAATACTGTAATGCTTCCTTCCACAATCTGAACTTTGAACATAAAAGCCTTGTCTTGTACAGTAAGTATGCCAGCTATGGTATATAGCATTTCATGACCAAACTACCATTTTATTGTCGTCACTATTTATCAAGCATAACAGTGTGCTGGGTCTCATATATCTAAAGCCTTTTTCAATGTTAGTTTTGCAATGGAAAAATCTAGTTTTGTTTCATTTTCAAGGCACATATTTAAAGGGACTTGTGTAGACCCAAATCTTCAACAAACCTGAAAGTTATTGTTACAATCTAGTAAAAGAAGCCCTTCAGATTTAAGTATCTGAAGTGTTCTGCTTTTACACACACTACTTTTTTTAAATGAAGATTAAAAAACAACTGCATACTTGTCAAATAAAGAATGACAAAACCAGCAGAGAAAGTAGTGTTATTTTCAGACATGGAAAGCCTGCCACAAAAGCAGAAAGCAAAACAAATTTAGAGTCGTTTAAAAAAGGTTGACAATATCTGTGCTCTGATACCATCTGACTTTAGGGACTCTACCATCATGTTTTCGGTGAGTAGAAGCTTGCCCCTTTAATTTGGTGGCCTTCAGGGTCTGGACATATGCTTCATTTGCATTTTTACACTTCACCATCTGAACCATTCTTTTTATTCACAGACATTTTTCATTATGACCATTGTAAGCTTCATATTTTTTATTTCCATAGTATTTAGATATTTTATTGTGGTGAGCTGATTTCTGTAACAGGTTTTTCCATACTGCAAAAATAGGTGGTGGACTGTTATTCTTTTATTGTTTACACTTCGTCACGCATTAATTCTCTTCTCTACCTCTAATGGCCCAGTTTTACACCCACTGACACAAACTTGAGTTTTACCATGGATGTCAGTGGGAACAAGATCCGGCCCCTACTCTACACATATAACAGTAAAAACATAGCTGAATTATACAAGTTAATAAGCTCCTAGTCCTGTGGGCACAAGTTAAAGACATTTGTTTGGCCTCACTTTCCCTTAAAAATGTATGGATTTTCTGTGTCCCATTTTATTTCACTAGTACCATGATGCTTTAAAAGCCATTCTTCCTTTTTAAAAAATTTTGGTGAGAGCTGCTGCTGCTTTTAGTTTAAAAAAATATTCAAGACATTTGGAGTTTTTTGCACATTTCAATGCCAAACATACAGTTTCCTTTACACAAATTATATATTTTTTAAATTGGCTACATTTTGCATGCACCATGGCCTCAAAACTCTCAAACTTTTATTTTCAAATAACTTTAAAGTATAAGTAGCAAAATAGTAGTGTTTTGATTAATAACTGTGCAAAATTGCTGACGGGATAGAAAAGTTACCTCAGTGTTGACATACAAATTGTGCCTATTGCTGTCACAGTTTTCCAGTCTTAGCCCCTGATCCTGCAAACACTCATGTACATGCTTAAATTTAAGCACGAGTTGCCTGTGTTTGTTGGATCATATGAACCTAGGTTCCTCTGTAGTAAGCAACGTGTAAGACAGTCAATAAAACAAATGGTTTTAATATAGTTGAATAAATTTGCTTCTGGAATCATCTAGTTACTTAGCAACTACTGAACAGAAACCAAGCAGCTACTTTTTCAAAATAATAAGGCTGCTATAGAGCACTCTAGGCCCAAATTTTAAGGGGATATCATAAAGACTGAGCCCACAGAGATAAACATAGGTGTGTTGCACTTTATTCATGTGTACTAAGATGGGGGATATGCAAGCTTCACATGAGTGTAAAGGGTATTTTTGTGAATACATCCACAGTACTTAACTCTGAAAATTCAGCCAGTTGCATGCTGCACTGTTATTTACTGGTAATTGTGCTGTCTAATGTTTATGACTTGTTCTTGACTTAGCATGACATTTGTATAGCATATTTTGCATGAGTATTCAGAACCCCCACCAAAATTTTCAAAAAAGTACAGTTTTGCTTTTAGGTGCCTAAAGCAACTTGCCAGATTTTGAAGATTGCTTGGCATCCAAGAGCACAATAATATAAGAATTGCTCTTTTAATTAGGTTAATGTTTAGGGTTTTGGCTAACATTTTTGAGCTCTGGAAGTATAGTCCATACTTCCACAAATTTCCCCTCTCCACCTTGCCATTGCCAAAGAAGGATATTTTTATATTGGATTGCGAATGTTAAATAAAGCAAAGTCTATATTTTCCCGAATGCACGGTAAAAATCTGAAGACAAGTGTGATGATCACAAATACATCTATCCTCAATTATAAAAATATATGTATGAAGAATAACAGCAGATTTACGGCCACTGTTCTAAATTGAAGCCTGATCTATAGATCTGATAGTTGGAAATAACAAGCAAAGGTTTAATGAACTGACATAACTTTAGACTAACTCTAAAAGACTTCACAAATCACACATTATATACAGCACTTACAGTCTGTTGCTAGCTGAAATTGAGAGGAAAGAGTCTGAGTTACTGAAGTCCAAAATGTGTACAAAATATCTGACTGGCCTTCCTGGGAGGGGGGGAAAAAGAGAAGAAAAGTTCAGAATATGTCTGAGGCCTTAAAAGTACACATATTACATCAGTACATTGGCTAGAAAAAAATTCCCTGACCATCCCAAGTGTTTTAGCATACTCCTACTTGGTATTTATTTATTTATTAGAACACAATATACAAAAACCTGCAAAATATAAACATTATGGTCATCAGTAGAGAGGGCCTAACTGATGTGAGCAAATAAAAATAAATGCAGCCCTCAAATGCAGCTTTTTCCCTGTGTTTGGGAGGTCTCCTCCAAATGCATTTCTTGCTGGCAATCGGTCTTCTAGGTACAGGGGTGAGCGTGGGGAGAAATAGTTCAGAACCTAATGGGAATGAAAGAGCTATTTCCCCTTTCTCCTTGTGAAGGAGAGATTCACACATAACTAGACCTTCTGAAGTAGGATGTACTCTGTGGTATAATTTCCAAGGGTGCCCAGATGATTATTCATACTAAGAGACTGCAATCAAACCCAGAGGTAAAACCACAGACCCTTTACCACCAGGATTTGTTGCCAGGAGGGGAAAGCGGGATACCCAGCTACTGCCAGCAAGGCAAGCACGAAGGAAGGTAAGAAGCATCTGTACTAGAGTGGTCGGTTGGTGCCCAAGTGTCAGTACCAGGTGATACATAAAGCTCTGAATGAGCTGGTACTGGGACATGGTGCCTGAACGGATGCCAGAAGGATCCTTCTTGGGCCTTAGGTTACCATTGTCTACATCGGAATGAGAGGACTTCTACATTTTAGAGCTAGAACCTGGCAATGGTGACCTGGATCTATGTCTCCAAAGGGAGCAGTGCTCTTTTTATCCACTGATCCAAGACATTTTATCAATCTCAGTGGAGGATTTCTGAGAGATGTGAACCTCAGAACTGGGAGCTGATAGGAACACTTTGTGAAGATGACTGTTCAGGATTTTCAGTCCCAGCCACTCAAGAATCCCTTCAGCAAAAACAACTTAAATTGAGCCTCTATCGTCTTGTGTGTTCTCTTGCAAATGGCACATCCCTCAGGAACATGCTCTTTACCAAATAGCTGGTATCCCCCTTGTTTAGGGGCAATACTGCCTCAAAAGGAGGACAGCATTTAAAATCTAGGGTCCATTATTCTCCCATAAGGGCTTGACTCAATACTATGCAAGTTTCATAGAGAATAAAATTTAAAAGAAAAAGTAAACTATACAATAAGTGATGAGTGAAGACTAAGTAACTATCTGCAGGTATTCACAACTATTTCCACAAAAAAAAAGGGGGATCATACAGTGAGTGAGAAGCTTGGACAATCCCTAACGGCTTGTGTACACTTGACAGTTAATTTGGATTAAGACAGGGTATGAATTTAAAGTCAGCTATTTAGCTAAATAGTTACATGTGTAGAGAAGCCCTGAATTCTAACTCGTAGGCACAGGCAGTAAGAAGGAACTAAGGGATGGCTGGGGTCACTCCATCCTTTATGAATTTGGTGGGAGGCATGAGGATACTATGGGTATGTCTACACTGTAAAGAAAAACCCATGGCTAGCCCATGCCAGCCCACTAAGGCTTGCGGGGCAGTTTCATTGCTGTGTAGACTTCTTGTGCCAATTTTTTAAAAAATGAACAATTATGCAACTGCATAATTCCGTTTTGCAAACACATAGGGACCTGATTTATGTATTGTATATAAAATATTGTAAAAATAAATAATACAATAGACAAAGGTATCACATGATCTACCTTGAACACAATGTACAACAACAGTATAATGGACAGAATTCTAAAAAGCATAAAAAAATCCCATTTGTGTATGTTTATAATAGTGTTAGACATCAAAGGGCTCCATAGTGGAGTTAGCAAGAACCTTGAATAAAAGACTATGCACGGCTGCTTCTCCAGAAGTAGCCTCAGACATTCACAATTCAGGCCCTGTTTCCTTTGCGCTTCAGGGGGAAATGAGCTGCCCCTGTCACATATGTGACAAAGCATACCTCTTCCTCCATACCAGCTCACTTGTGTTGGTCCAGACATACATGCAGTGGAATCCAGGGTCTACCTGCTCCCAACCCACCTACTTGGGACAGCAAATAGCAGCTTTATACTGGTTGTTTCCTCCCTTGTGCACAGACTTGTGATGGAGGTTACCCACAGAGATGAATTAGGACATGCCTAATTCACCCATGTTCCCCAGTGTGGGTCTGTGGTCAGCTTACTATTCAGCATTAAGAAAATAAATTCTTGAACAGATCTAATTCTTAGATATGGATATAAGTAAGTTTAGAGACTTCATTTGTTTTGTCTGCTTTGCTCAACAGGACAGATTTTTATGTATATAAATTAAGCAACCCATTTAATACTTACGTTTGCATTTTTTGTAAAATGTTCGGTCCACTTTTCTCTAGCAAGCAAAGGTGACTCTTAATATTAGTTAACAATTCAAAAACTGCAATGTATAAAAATGTCTTTAGTGTGTTTTAATTTGGTACAAAAGTATAAATGTCAAATTATTCACTTCCTCATTTCAGTTTCCTATTCACCACTTGAAAACTGCATTAAACTAAATAGTCTTTTACCACCACTTATACAGTAAATTAATTAGCTTTAAAATTTACAATCCCAAATTGGAATAAAGATAAGACAATGAAGTTTATTAATTCAATTCCTAAATAATCTAATCAAAATGGGTAAAAAATACTTTAAAATGGCTTCTTTTTATCACAGTGACCACCACATAGATTTTAAGGTAAGAAGGGACCATCAAGATCATCTAGTCTGACCTCCTATACATTGCAAGCCACAGAACCTCACCCATCCACTCCTGTAATAGACCTCTAACCTCTGGCTGAATTACTGAAGTCCTCAAATTATGATTTAAAGATTTCAAGTTACAGAGAATCTACCATTTACAGTAGTTTAAATCTGTAAGTGACCCATGGCCCATGATTCACAGGAAGGCGAAAAAACCCCAGGGTCTCTGCCAAACTGACCTGGGGGAAAATTCCTTCCTAACCCCAAACATGGAAATCATTTAGTTCCTGCGCATGTGGACAAGACCCACTAGCCAGACATCTGGCAAAGAATTCTCTGTAGTAACTCAGAGCCTTTCCCATCTAGATTCCCATCACCAGCTATTGGAGATTTGCTGCTAGCAGTCATAGATTGGTCACATACCATTGTAGGCAGTCTCATCAGACCTTCCATAAAAGTATCAAGCTCAGAACCTTTTGTTGACATTCTCAGCAGAGGAGCCAAGGATTGAATGGGTTGGAGAAAGACAAGCCAGTGCAATGCTAGAGGTGGTAACTCTGTCTGAGCTTGCTAAATCCCAACTCAAATAATATACTTTTTGTGTGCAGTAATTCGCACAACAGCCAATAGTGTATTAACCAAGCATTTGGCCACCAGTTTTCATTTGTTTCTCTTGTGTCCCCTGCCTTACTCAGGGGATGAATGGTGCTCATGAAATGAATCAGGATTATGTAACAAATGAGGCTGTTTTCTAAGATACCAAAATTCAGTTGTGTCCTATTAAAAATATATGAAGGGAAACTGAAGAAAAAGCTACACAGAAAATCCAAAGGCATAAAAACTAACCATGTCCAAAATTTCACACTTATTGACCACCTACATCTAGAGAAAAACAGAAATTTATGCCCACTTTAGAACCATTTCAGAACACAATCCTAACTATGGAGTCATTATCAGGCTTCCATAATAAAAAAAGCGTATCATTCCCTCAGACACTGAAAATGCAGTTACTTCTGGAGTGAAAAATAGCAACTGATTAAAAGTACATAGAGAATCATACAACAGTTTATGGCAGAAACGAGAGAACAGTGTATACTACTCAAACTCCAGGGGGTATTTAAGTGGGCAGACTATAGTTACCAAATTGGCATCTGGACAAAACATCACAAATATTCTGACTCATGAAAGAAGTACCACAAGATCTTCAATGACACAAGCATTCAGAAACCATATTTAAAAAAAAAAAAAGAATCTACAATTTCTTTTCTTACAATGTTGTGTCGTTTTACCTACTTGTTTGTGTCTTACTGTTTTGTTTTTTTTTAATGAGGGAAATCAAAGGAAAGCCTTAAATTATTAATTCAGAAGTTTAGAAAAAGACTATATAATATAGTCATTCAGGTAAGGTGTTAATGGCTATACAAATATTTTTCTAAAAATAAGTGTAACAATTTGTATTAATGCATTTCATTCAGAATGCTGCATTTTTAATTAAAACTTATTTTCTTTACAAGAGTGGCATACAGTATTCAATGCCCAGTATTCCCTTGGCTGAGGATCACAGAGAAAATTCATATATATTATTTCAAATATCATTTTTTTAATATTTTAGAAAGTAACCAACTCCACAAACTGGGCATGACTCAGAAGTATGGAGGCTTTTTCTGGGTCAGCAAGAGAAAGACCACCTTTGGCCCCTTTAAGGGTTGCCCTTTCCTCCTTTTTTCATCCCCCACTTGTGGGCAGTCAACCTCCTCATGCATTGGCTTTGATAGGGGGTGGGGGCTCCTTGGTAGGACAGAAGTGTACAATGTAAGCCTATTAGCTCCCACACACCCAAAGGGAGGGTTTATAAGCCCATCCCTCTGCCCAGAGCACCATTCTGCAGTCGGGAGCAACATTCCCACCCCTACCACTAATGCTCCTTGGGAATTGGGATTAGAGCCGGTTTAGGGCCTTGCTGTGGTCATCATGCTAGTAGTCTTTTTGGACTGGGAAATAATTTTTCCCTCACTGCCAGATTTGGCCTGCATATCGTGTGTCATTTTGCCTTCATCTTAGCAGCCCAGGCACCCAGAAGGTAGGTTAGGCTGTAAAATCTGTGTTGTTGCAAACTGGCAGGTGCCCAATTGTTCAATAGAGGGTCTGGGTCCCTGGTAAATTGAAATTGAGGCAGGAATAGTAGAAAGTGTTACAATGCCAGAGCAGGCACTGGTTTAAAACTAGAGGTTTTTTGAACTTAGTATCCCAACAACAAAACACACATAGCTTGCATAAGCCCCACACTGCATCTGAGTCTCTCTGCAGCACATACCAAACTCTCCTACTGCTGCAAACCACACTTGCTCCCCAGATTAGAGTGCCCCTTTTGACCCCCTCAACAGAACTCCCAGGGACAGAGCGTTAATAACTATAACATTGGCATTCCCTTATGAGTGCTGCAGAAGTGTCTCCTAGAAAGTGGGAACAGGGATGGGGCTGCTAATGTCTGATAGGGCAAGGAGATAACCCCTTTTCCTCAAACATACTCAACCTTTTTACAGTGGGGTCTCCCCAGTAGTACTCAGACATGGTTAAAGATGTAGCGAGATGGGGCTGAAGACAGCCCTCCCCCAGGTGGAACAGATTACATAGGAAGAGTGACCTGTGTGGGACAAGTTATTTGCCAAAGAGTTCCCAGATGTGTTACTTAATAAAGCTGTGGCCAGTTAAACCATCTTCCTGACATGTCTTTCTTCCGACAGTACATGCCAACCTGAATTCTGCCAGGTTGAATTTCATGTACCAGTAAGCACACAGTTAAAGTACTTTTTATAAGAGGAAAATAACAGATTTCATAAAAAGGAGAACAGCAATGGGACAATGAGTTTGGCCTCCCTCTCCTCCTACAGCTACGGTACTCGTTGCCTGCCAGTTTACGGGAGCAGGGTTCTGACCACATTAGCTATGGAAGACAGTGCTGTGGAAGGAGTCCATGCACATAGACCTTGGAGGAACAATCCAAGCCAAAACTACTGAAAACCATTACTTAAAACACCTACAGAACCAACTTCATTAGATTACAAAGCACAACTTCTACAATTAAATGAATTGTCTGCAGTGTATCATTATAGGTTTTCTAACATAAAATCCATTCCAGAAAACAGATGTTAATATTTTTAATCTATTTACAGGATACTATTTCTTTCTGTGTTGAAAATTATACATGAGTGGAGAAAGTTAAATTGCATACAGCAGAAAAAACACTAATGCTTGCTTTGAAATCTAGTCACGCACAGATTAACGTCTTGTGATACAATCCCCTGTAGTAGAAGCAGCTGACAAGATGAGTAATGGACTGCATCCGATTATCTTCAGTTCTGTGGCAATCACTTTCCATCAGCTTCCTATCTCTTAACCTGCAACCCTGGAAGGAGGTCACCATTCTGTCAACTTCTTTTCTTTGCCCAATGAGTATGTTTTAACCATGCAGGGAACATATAAATCTCTGTAAATTAAGAGGTCTGATTACATTACCATTGGCTGGAGTACAACTGGCTTACATGTACACTGCATGATCTGTCAAATTCCTTAAGTAATTTAGTCTCCAAGAAGTAAATCATTGCATTTCTGCACATAATGTAGTGCAGTTTCCCTTTTCAGGCAATCTATTCTTTTCCTCTTATAAAAAGAGCCATAACTGTATTTAATGACATCTAAAATTCAGGGCTAGTAATATTCAGGTCGACATGTTCATATATTTTTCCATTATGGGACATAACTGAACCAAACTTACAAAGCTGATTCCAAAAAACTGGAGAGTTAAACGTTGTCAAACAGGAGAACTGTATATGCATTCACTAAACAAATCATTCCTGCACAAGCAATATTGTAGAAGGCTTACCAGGAACTGAACTGATTCTAATATTAAACCAGAGTGAATGAGAAGAAACACGACTGAAATAATTTGTACCAATATTAACCACTATGACATCAGGACTGGCCCCACAATATTTATTACCTCTGTTTATAGACTATTCTGATAAGAAAGTGTTTTTAATTCCATAAATGTTTTGGGATATGTCAAACCACTTCTATATATCTTGAAAAGATATTATGAATATAATAATATTGACCATAACTTCACCTATAAAGTGGCTACTTTACACAACATTACTGGTGCCAAGCAACCCTACTGCAGGCATAGCTGGTCAGGGGAGGGTCATCCCCACACAGGAAAATCTGCCAGCGACACAGAATCAATTTTGTGGCAGCTAAGCAACCCCTGTGTCCAGTGAAAGAGACATAACCAAGCTTCTCTGCACCCCGACAATCCCTAATTGTCAAAATGGACAACTGGAGCCACTGTCAAGCAACGTAAGTTAGAGGAGTCCTCCAACTGTTTTGGATTGGCCCAGTGCACAGCCACTCAGGACTGAGAAAATACAAAAGTGTCTTTGAATGAGATTTAGGCTATGGCTACACTAGAGAGCTTACAGTGGTGCAGCTGCACCTCTGTAAATTCTCTAATGTAGCCACCCTAAGCCGACTCGATAGAGCTCTTCCATTGGCTTAACTATTTCAGCACTCCAGCTGACATAGCATTGTCCACACCAGCGCTTATGTCGATATAACTTATGTCACTCAGGGCAATGGTTTATTCACTCTCCTGAGCAACATAAATTATGCTGACATAAGTCGTGGTATAGACATAGCCCCAGACTCTTAAGTGCCTAAGTTATTTTTGAAAATGGGATGTAGGCACTTTCATAAATGTTATTCTTAGAGGTCTACATTTCATCTCACCATGTAAAGTCCAAGGAAAATTATTAGAAATTAGATTTCCAGTTTGACCCCATTTCCTACCACTGCATATTTCTCCCTTATATGATTTATAAATTATACACTCAGTCTTGCAAACTTTACTCATATGCATTTTGCACTAAAGACAATGAGACTTTTTGCATGAGTAGAGGTTGCAGGATTGTGTCTTGAATCTAGCAATCTATTTTCTAAATACCACAGTTTACATTAGCATATACGTTGAATGGGAAAAGCTGGGGCATGGTGGAAATAATATGTGTTATGTTTAGTTCAAGAAACACACTATATGGGAAGGGAGAAATTCTGATCTTAAATACTTCAGAGCAATTAGAATAGGACTCACATCCACACATCTGATCCCAGAAGATGAACCTAAAAGAAGGTTCCTATACCCTCAAGTTTACCATAATTTACTACTATAAGCCATGATTCAGCAAAGCACTATTGTCTCATTGTTTGCCTGTGCTCCCTATTTGTCTGTTCAAACTGTTGTTTCTTATTTTACACTTAAAGTGTAATCTCTTCAGGGGAGGGACTTTTTGTTCTGTGTTTGTACAGCACCTAGCACAATAGGTTCTTGGTCTATGATCAGAGTTCTGGGGCACTATAGTTATACAAATACACAATCACACACCACAAAAGGACATCCTTAACTTTAAGCATGTGAATAGTCCCACTGACTTCAGCAGTATTTCTCACATACTTAAAGTTGAGCATGTGCTTAATTGCTTTGCTGAATCAGGATTATAATTAGCTATTGGCATAAAAGCTTTTTCAACCTCTCTTATACGTTGATTTCACATGTTGCCTTGAAAATTACTACCCTGTATTACTCGTGTCCAGACAATATTATTGTGCATCTTCCTCGTTATTACCTCTTTCTTCTCAGACAAACAAAGAATGCTATGTCATTGCCTCCTGGCACTGTCTGTCAGACGGTGCTAATTCATTTTAGTCCCCAGCATGGTTTAGCCTCATAGGAGCTATAATCTGGACATGTACTAGGATACTTAGAGCAAGCAGTACTGTAAATTAAGGTTATCTGATGTAAATCTCTTTATTGTAAACCAAGATGATGGAGTCCTTCCCTGGGGATTGTACCCTGATGCAGTGGAAAGGCTTGTGTAGTCCAATGACCCTGAGAGCTAAACCAGTGGGAGTTTAACTCTTGTTAGTGTCACCTAAGCCAGACATATCAAAAAGTAGAGACCAGATGAAAATCAATCCATATGTCCTCTAGGTTGGGGGTTAAGAGACTGGCCAACAACCTATCCTTGTAAAATAATTATGCTACTGAAACACAACAAGATAGCCATTCTGGCAAATAGCATGATAGATAGGGTTGGCAGGTCATTGTTCATGCTCTAAGTGACAACTGACAGCATGGGAAGGATTCAGATTCGAAGATGGAGTATTAGTTTATATTTTAGTATGACAACTGAAACAATAAGAACATTTTAAAGAGAGTTAATATCTGGATGTTATAAAATTCTCCTTTTGACAGTCTTCATTACTACAATACAATATATTGTAGATAGACTGAAATATGTCCATTCCTTTTATAGTCGGGAATCACATTAGTACTGTGGTTGCTCAAATCAATGGTACAGACTCCACATTTAGCTTAATGCTGCCTACTCATAGGATTACAGGATTATTTTAGACGGTATGTACTGCAGGCTGGTAAAACCCAAGTGATAAAAATGCATTCCCACATGCTCCTATGAAACTGGCTTGATTCCACAGTTCAAAAAGTATAACCTATTTTCTGGTAGGTAGCTATTGAAGGCAACACCAGTATCATAAAAGCAAAGATGTTTGAATTTCTGCAGCCCCCACTGCCATACAATAGTATTAAAGTTGCAGCATAACAAACTGGTTTAAAGTTAGCTTTGAACACAAAATCAGAACAGCTTACCTAATTTGAGACAAACGTATATATTTTACTAATTAACTTTGGTAATTACTGAAATGAAATCTCTAGAGTTCCGTTCTTAATATATCAGGTTAGTATTTTACAACAAATCCAGATTAAAGAAATAAGAATGAAAGAGCATACACTACATTCAGTATTAGATATAAATGCAAGAGGATACAGAATACATAAGATTTATTTTTTACAAGTTTGTCTTCATTACATCCTGAATAGCAGAGCCACTCATGACGCAAGTTCAGAACTTAATGAGTACAATAACCTCCCATCTGTGAATGATCAGATTTGTGTGCTTAACATTGCTATTCTAACATTAAAATACCACTCCCACTCTGATATGCTGCTTCCAACCAAGTTCTCACTTCACAACCACCACCTCACAACTTATTTTTCCTGTGAAAACTTTGATATTTTGACTAGGATATGAAAAACATCTTTATTGTGAAGCCTCTTTGAAATGTAAAACAATACAGAGAATATATGCTATTTTCTGCAGGCTCCTGAAATAAGGCTTTGCATACTAATGCACACGCTCTCCATCTGTAGTCAAAGGCCTGCCATATAGACAGACAGATTTTGAGAATATCACTTGGAAAACTGAAGACATTTAAAGGACAACTTAAATATTTTTTCCCACCAATAAAGCAAGAGTACAAGTGATTTAATAATTCAGCAAGACCTCATGGGACTGAACTAAGGAAAATCCATTTGCACTATTTCTATAGCAACATAATTGCCAAATGTTAGACTATGAACAAAAGCTATCATTTTCAGTAGTACAATTCATCAGTGCAGAAACAGACTAATTCAAAATGTGTTCTGAATAAACCCTTGATATCTTCTAGAGATAGTCAGGATTAAATTAAAAAAAGATTAGTCCATTTAAATTTCTGATGTTTTCTACATTATATATTGAGGGTGAACATACTCAATAAACACTACCATGATTTTAAAAAATTACCTTTATTTTCTTTTACTGCAGGATGTGGAATTTCATTACACTGAATTTGATCACTTTAAACCAAAGGTATAATTGTTTCTAGATTTCCAGCAGCAGTGTAAGTTTAAAAAAGGTGTTTTTATGCAACTGAGAAAGAAATTAAAACTGGTTTTAAAATATAACTTCCTAAACTAAAAAATAAAGATTAAGAGCATATAGTTTTGAAATTCACCATTAGAACACTAAAGTGATTCGTAAGAAAATCTATTTGCAAGCAGTAAAAATATATAACTCTTATACAATGTCCTGTGTCTTTTAAGTGTTTCAAGAACATTAATTAATTCTCCCATGCCTCTTCAATATAAGTATTGACTGTAAAAAAATAAACCTAGTGCTTTAGAAAGTCAGTGGTCATCCAGGACACTAACATTTTCTTCTACCCAGAGACGAAGAAGCACGGTCCAGCACGGGCAGTAATGTAAGGTTTCCTACATGTTTCTAATGTGCTTTTACCTTGACCTTGAGAAACTATTTTTTAGGGTGAGGTGTTAGTTTTATCTGCAAGTGCACTTGAAGAACCAGAATAATTAAAAACAACAAATTAAATTATTTCAAAATGTATTTGTAATTTTAATGTTTAAACTGATCAGTTTTAAAATAAAAATTACAAATACATTTCAAAACAATAATACGTAAAATCAGTTTACATTCTTTTACCTGAAAAACCTGTGATTAACCCATCAAGATTCTGAATTTCTCTTGGTACTGTTCATAAATTCACATCTAAATCACTGAAAGAATGCCTTGGCAGGTAAACAAACTCAGTTCATCGTTCAATATTATTATTTAACATTTTTTAAGTCTACGTATGTATTTCATTGGTGAAATCAGTGTAAAGGTTATTAATACATTACTGCTTTTTCAAAAGGAAGATCAGCTCCTTTATATTCGTTTTGTGTGATGTCACAGAGCAAATATAACATGATCTAGATGTATAAAGACAGGATTGGGACAAATGGCAATGAGAAGTCTATCCTGTAGATTCTCCCATGATTTGCCTTTTGATCCTAGGCAAATCACTTAAACTCAGGGGTCCATCTAATGTGGGAAAATTAGTTTTTTTCTGCTACCAATGAAGGAATGTGTAGTGTGGACTGACATGAGCATTTTTACCATGTATTGTTGAACTCAGATGTTTAGCAATTTTCCAAGAGCAAATTAAGCCCTTATGCCTCAGTTTCTCCATCTGTTAAACAATGATAATATTTCCCTATTCACATGCGAGTTGTAAATCTTAATTAATTAATGTCTATAAAGTGTTTGGCATCCTCAGATGGAATGGGGTATAGAACTATAAAATAGAGTAGCAGGTAATTAGAAGGCAGGAAAGCAAGTGGATGAGACAGCACACATGGAATTAGGGAAGTGTGGGCACTGTGATCTGTGACAGGAGGAGAAATACACCAAAAAGCCTATAAAATGAATAAAGGAGGAGGATAATGAAACAAAAACCAACCCGTTTCCTTACTATTAAAGGTCATGTGCTTATCAAGATTGGGGCCCCTTCCCTCTCATGTTTCTTCAGCTGGCGCCTATACAGCCATGATTAAAACAAGAAAGCAGGTGGACAGGCAAAGTGGTAGTGCAGCTGCTGTAGAAGATGACTGTAATAACAATGTTGACATCACTAATTGTAATTAGTACACAGAATGCAGACTGGAGGTCATCTGGAGTGGGCATGCTGCCCTAGAAAAGGGCATAACGCTATTACATTTAGTTTGTTACATTGTTTAGCTCAGTTTACTAATGAAACTGAACATAAAGAACATCCAACTTCCTCATTACTCCCAACAACCCTTTTCTGAGGACTTGAAGATGGTAGTCTCAGCTATAAATTTGTTGTGTCTTGGATTAGTATGAGATATACATCTGTCATGACTCCGTGTTAGGATTATTACTTTATTATTTATTACTCACTGGCAATGCACATCATAGTGCTTGCTCCTCCAGACAGCTGCCTTTACAGCTCAAACTGAGTGGATACACATGATTTCCCAAATTTTAGCTGTGACTAGTGCTTGACTGCTTTTGGCTGAACACCATCCACGCTGATTAGTGTGGCTTTGTTTCCTACACCCACTAGGTAATGCTGCACAGTACTTGCTCCTATGGACCTCACAGTGGGTGTTACCGTGAAAGGCCAAGAGAAGCACTATACTGCACGGTATCCACCTGAGAAAGGAAAAAGTAAAGCAGAACCATTCTATTCTGGGAGAACCATTCTATGCTTCTTGCATGACTGAAGAGTTGAAAGAAAACCCGTTACTCTCTTAGCTATCTAATTTCCAGACTAAGAACCATGCAGCTTTGTTTTATACTCCTCTAAGCCGACCTCACAATTTACTTAGGAGATCACTGAGAAGGAGGTAACCTTTGAGAAACATATAAATGTATATTATTTGGAAAATGCATTCTGGCACCATAGTCTCAGCCCCACAATATGAAATCAATGGGAGGGTGCTCAGTACTTCAAAACAAAGGTGCAGTGCCTTATGGATTAGAACACAGTATTTCGTTTACTGGTTAGTCTTTCCCTAATTTATGCCTAGTAAATTCCTTCCATTCACTTGTGTATTCTTTAGTTAAACACTGTGATAAAGACAACCCCTCTCTCTCTCTCCCTCTCTGTCCCCTCCACCCCTATTTGCCTCCTCAGAGAATTGAGAAAGCCCCATCCCCATCTAACAGACATTCTTCAAAAGTAATGAGTGCCATCAGGCAGGGAGCTGCTGTGCATGGAAAACAGAAAACTCATTTACATGAGTTCTCCTCACATCCAAATGCTCCACAGCTTCCCAGTGTGCAGGGTTGCTCCATTTGTTTGAAGACTCTTTGAAGAGATTGGCCTATTGCAGAACCAATCTGTGAAGCCCAAGAGGCAATGGATAATTTTTGCAAGAGCAAGCTTCTGGGAAGCAGAGACATTTCCCTAAAGCTTATCCAGTTTTTTGGATTAAAAAAAAAAAAAGACTAGTCATTTCTATTCAAGGAGAAATTTCAAAGTGTTTGGCCAGGAAGCAATGCTATATTCCATGTATTTTAGAGCGGGCTTAACTAATAGACAAGTATATTCACTGTGTTCAACCTTTATTATTTGATTTTACTGTTGAGAAAAATTTGCATATGAATACTTTCCCAAGAATGTTTCAAAAATTAAATCTGTGCTAATTAATAATCCAGCCATATGCATAGAAAAGGAGATGTTTGCATAAACACGGACTGTAAAACTTTTGTTTTTGTTGTTCCCCATTTACTAAGGCAGACAAAATCACTTCACTATCACTGTTCCTAGCCCTGAAGGAGACCATTAATCAAATTATTCCACATAAGAATAAAAAACAATACAAATGAATGGACAAGAATAGGTATTCATAACTAGGCCTTTGTAGGGAAAAGAACAGCCGTGATTATTTTTTCAGAGAAAAAATTGCCAAAAAGTAGGGTAACAGATGGCTGAGACGCTAGATACCACATGAAGACATATTTTCCTAATAAAACTAATGCATAATATTAATTACCCAAACTACACAATATATTATGGGATGACAAAAATGATCACTAATAAAAATTTACAATGGTGTCTTATCAGTTCTTTTAAAGAAAACAAAAGCAATTATTAGAAGGTGGTGTCTATGTTCTACAAATATACCCCACAGATCATCAACAGCTAATGAATGTACTCTTCTATGCTAGTCTGACTTTTACCACTGTCTCATTACTGAAATTACAAAATTGTTATAGGACTCAAAGTGTAACTGAAAGGCTCTTCATCACATTTTCATTAACAGAACCACTAGTAGCTGTTTTTGTAAGAACTTACTCAGCTAAATGAAAACTTTACCTTAACTATTTCCTCAATGAAACAGATGTGTGAAACAGGGTCTCTCTTCTTTGTCAATACTTTTTGCAAGTGCTGCACCTGTACGAGAGAATTTGTTTCAAGGATAAGTTAAGTTTTCTCATGTGTTGTATGCAAAAATTGCACTAATGCAGAAAAGGAGATATAGGGATAGAATACCTGTGCACAGGCTGCACAGATCTGATCCATGAGTTTCTCCATGTTTGTCCAGAGCGCTGCTCGGAAGGCTGCAGTGTTCCCTGGTGTTGGCATAACTGCTCGGCCAGGGCCACCTAAACATATTTTGAAGGCAACATATCAACCTATTTCAGGATTTAAAAATCAACATTTTCAGGTGTGAGTGCCTAAAGAAGTTAAAAACACAAAAATCCATCTAAAGGCACCAAAAGAAGTGGCCTAATTTTTAGAAGTGTTGAGTAGCCACAAACAGCTTGAAACTGTAGCTCTGAGAGGTGTGAATGATCACAGTCATCTCTATCACTATTAACTCTGAAGCCTAATGATTATACTTTAAATGTCAGCATTATTAACTACTTCACCGCTTGTCATCTTGGTAGAACACAAAGCCAACATGCTTCTTCACAGTTGTATGATGTACTGGCAGGCTGAAATGGGACAACTGGTTGCTGTCAAGATATAGGCACTCACACCTGAACATTTTGGTCTAAATATATTAGAATTACAAAAATAAAATTATTTTTCATTGAAGGAAATACCATTATTAAGTCTTCATCCTTCTTGAGAAGCCATATGCCATTATTATGGTTCCAACACAAAATTCCAATTCCAAACTGGGTTGTGGAGACTTCAAAATTAAAATCTGACATCTAAATCAGTTTTACATTTGTATTCTTCAATGGTACCTGGTACCAGAGCTTAAAATATAAGAGGAACTAAGTTTAATGATGCAGTGATCCCCAAGTTTGAAATATTGGAAAGTTGCTTTGAAATATTCCCATTTGACAAAAGTGTTTTAATACATTGGTCAGATTTGTTGTACTGCTTACAAATAATATAGCAGTACTGCTTACAAATAATACTGCTTACAAATAATATAGCAGTTGTACTGCTTACAAATAATATAGCAGTCTCTCTATGATCCTCCCACAAACACAAATAAGGTAGAATCAGATTCCAAAAAACCTTAATGGTTTCCATGATGAGCTCCTAAGAATGCTAAGAATTTGTAAACAACTGCTATCATTTTTTTGGGGTAGGAGAGAGGGGCAAGGAAGGGAGACCAAATAAATTAGAAATTCTGGGCACAATAAGGAGACAGAGCACCTAATTTTATTTTTATATATATATATATTATATTACCTCTTGGACTTGCCTTATCCCCCATGCCTGGTTAACACAAGTGAGGAAGTTCTTCTGAATTATGTCTGGGTTGGTGGGGCAGGAAAAGGAGGTTTCTTCCATATGACTGAGCACAATGCACCTCTTCTGCCAATGACTGGAGGCTCTTATGCTGTAAATTAAATAATGTGTCCATACTTTACCTCGTGTAATTGCCTGGGATGGCTGAGTCAAAACTTTGATATCCAAAGCATTGTTGATGTTCTCCTCTAGAGATGCACAGTACCCATCCACTACATTAGAAATAGTATCCTTCAAAGTTCCAAGGTTATGGAAAACCTGAAGTGCTGTTCCCACTTGAGTAGGATTCTAGGGAGATAAGGGGGGAAATGGTTATCTCTAACTGCGTAACAGTTTTGTTTATCCATGACGAGATGTCATTTCGATATTTAAGTTAACATTCTAGACAGTTTGCTGGCTCATTTCACTTATTGTCAGGTGATTGGTCTCCTTATAGAAGGACAGGAAAGAGGGGAAAAAAGGGAAGAGGTTGATTTTTTCTGATGTTACAATCTCACCAGTCAACAATGAGTTATAGATAGGGCAGCATCAGAGGAAAAGAGGAGAAAGGAAAGGAGATGAAAACAGTAATGATTATGGCAGGCTACCAACTACAGATCCAATAATTCTTGCATAGAAAAATTACTGTACAATATTGAGTACAGTATATTCTTTTTTGGGTGCTGGCTGGTGAGTCTTGCCCACATGCTCGGGGTTTAGCTGATCGCCATATTTGGGGTCGGGAAGGAATTTTCCTCCGGGGCGGATTGGCAGAGGCCCCGGAGGTTTTTCGCCTTCCTCTGCAGCGTGGGGCATGGGTTGCTTGCTGATGGATTCCCTGCAGCTTGAGGTCTTCAAATCTCACTTTTGAGGATTTCAATAACTCAGTCATGGGTTCGGGGTTGTTATAAATGTGTATGGGTAGGGTTTTGTGGCCTGCCTTGTGCAGGAGGTCAGACTAGATCAGCGGTTCTCAACCTGTGGGTCGCGACACCAGCGGGGGTCGAACGACCAAAACACAGGGGTCGCCTAAAGCCATCGGAAAATACATATTTCCGATGGCTTTAGCCGCTGAGAAGTCGCGCTACCATCTGTAGCAGCGCTATTCAGCTGGAACGCACACCGTTATGGATGCGCATTCCAAACTGAATGCCTGTGCGCATGCGCAGACGTGACTGCATCATCTGTCCGGGGCCTAAGGGGCGGGGGAAGCGGGGGGAACGCTCCACAGTCCATCGCAGCGCATTACGTGTGTCCGGGGCTTGCTGACGTAATCAGTTTTGAAGTAGCCACCAAAATTATTTTTTGGTTTGGGGTCACCGCAATATGAGGAACTGTATTGCGGGGTCACGGCATTAGAAAGGTTGAGAACCACTGGACTAGATGATCATATTGGTCCCTTCTGACCTATGAGTCTATGAGTCTATGTCTTGGCTACCTCCAGTTATGTGACAGTTAGTAATACTGTAGTTTTCAGATACAGTGTGAAAGACAGTATGCTTTGCTTTTGTCTTTTATGTGTCAAATTGTTGATTAAACATGATCAGGCCTTGAAATATCTACTCCTCCACTCATCCAGGGCAAGCAGGGAGCTCTTGTGGGTGAATGCCATCAACATATGCAAAATCTAAACCGCAGCAGAGCTGGCATTTCTCTTTAATGTGAGTTTCTCCAAGGCATTTTAGACAGCTAGAGGGAGGGTCATTCACTGGCATGGGCTTGTTGCAGGAGGCACACGGCTTGAAGCCTAGGGACCAGGCCATGCCCAGCCCCTGGGGTGAAAGTCCCTCGATGACAGGAACAACTATTCACACTATTATATGCACTAACACTAACTCAGAACTATATACACTAACTACAATAACTATACAATATCTACAAAAGTCCAAACCACTGGGAAAGAAGCCTGGAAAGAGTAAGAAAGCTCATCCCAAGCAACCATCAAAGAAGGAACAGAGAGGGTGCAGAACCAGCCAGCACCCCTTTCTGGCGCATACGCATGCGACTCCAGAAGGCATCAGAGCTGGCCCAAAGGATACCACTGAGGGAAAAATCTCCGGCAACTGTGCATGTGGCGTGCACATACCTAGCGTGGGATGGACATGAGCAAGCACTCGAAGAAAAATAATTCAACGATTTGTGTGGTATTAGACTTGTTCTATGGCTAGTTTAAATACTATTTATTTAATATATTATTCAAGGAATAAAATAGTTACATTATTTAGGAAGGCTCTGGCAGGAAACTGCAAAGATTTGTAATACTTTTTAGCTGCTGCATATGGTATATATTACTTATTGGGAGGCAGGGGACAGCACTACTGAAGTAGTCTTTTTTTAAAATACATCAAAGACCACCTAGACCAAGGGGCTTCTTTTTATGGAATGAATGTAGATATAAGTTTTTAACCAACCATTTGTACTATGATACATTTTAAAACAGTATAAAATAGAAACTTGATTGACAATGTTACAGTTAAGTAAAAAGTCCAACCAACAGAACATAGCTGTCTTATTCCTTTAAACTGTGGGGGATGGGGTGGGGGGGTGGCCTTGGGAAGTCATAGCCACACAAGCATTTCACCACGGGTAGCAGAGACAGCTAAAATATTCAAGCCATGAAAATAAAATACTAAAATCATGTCTTTCATTCATTTGCTTCACACAGCAAATGTTTTCTCTGCTCAAAAAGTAGTCCATATTTTATTTTCCCCATAAGGGGTTCAGAACACACAGCTGGTGCATTATTAATCCTAAAAGAATTATACTTTTTATGCATAGCTAGTTTCTAGGTTTAAGCATGATAAGTACAAAAACTAGAGTCCCTTTTGAGAACAATTGTATTGTGGAGCTAAAGAGAGATGTTGGAGGGCAAGAAAAACAAACAATTGTACTAGCAGACTGGAATGCACATCTATGATTAGCATAGATACACTATTCAATGGAAGCTGGAAAACAGTCTTGCAGATTTCCCACTGCCAACAAGTTTTGCTTTGGGGAAAAATATGAGGACATAATTCTTCTATCTAAGAAACCTTTATGCATAGCTTTCAAATTGGTGTGGATCTCTCTGAGCAAAGAAAGCAGCCCTTCTTTTACCAGTATTTTTACTATCATAAAGGTATAGTCCCACAAAGTTCAAGCTTGGCTATGGAAGTGGTTTGCTGATCTACAGTAAACACATGGTCACGTAGAACCATATAGCTGCAGTTACAGGGTGGTTATGTTCTTTCCAAGTTCCTTGTTGTGACCTCCAAAGAAAGAACGGACTCTTTGTATTATCTGAACATACTGTACATGAATAGTCAGATAGATAAATAGACAATAGAATTATGTTTCTGCTGAGACATTAGTGTCCTAACAGATATCAATAAACTATTCTGCAAAATATTATCCTATAATTATTTACAAAAATGTTATAAGTTTAAAATAAATCATGACTGCTGTAATCAAAAAGTTAGATTACAAATGAAAGTAGTCCAGGCTACAGCATTTTGTAGTACATCAGTAGCAAGGTAAAGCCAAATGTACATGCCACAATAGTAAAGAAAGCATTTAGAAATCTTTCATTTCACTGCCATACATAAACACATAAAGCTGTAACCTCTCCAACATTTACAAAGCTGCAAAACTCCCACTTGAAACAATCTTAAATAATGTTAGATGGGAAAATTTAAAAAGCTGCGTGTTGACCTAAAAACATCCCTTTCTATCCAAACTACTTCCCCTTCTTTTGGTACTTCAGTATATCAAATATGGTAGACATGCTGATCTAAAGTTAAGCTGAATTATGAATATAGAAAGCTCCCAGAAGTCATCAGTTAAACCTGCCAGCCAACTCCACACCTTAAAGAATGGTTTTATGGTGACAGGCCTAGATTTTAAAAAGCAATTGGTGATTTTGGGTGCCAAACTTGAGACATCTTAAAATGGCCTTATTTACAGAGGGTGGTACTCAGCAGTTTCTAAAAACTAGGCCCCTACAAGGTGTTCCAAGTTGGGCAACCAAAAATTGAAGCACCCAAAATCATTGGATGACTAACAGCACCTACCTGCCTACCAAACAGATCTGCTGCCTGTGTGCACCAGGGGCAGTGTTCTCTTTAGTACATAAAATAATTTTTTACTTTTTCACTCCTTTTGGTACAGCTCCTTTTGGTACAGCAGCAACAACACAATTAGGAGAGAGGTAGATGATACAGAATCACCTGAAACATGAAACCTCATGATGACACGTTTATGGCATTTTTCAGAATAGAACCACATTTTGTCACTCCTTTCCCTGCAGAGATATGCCTGTGCAGATCTGATGGTGAAATTTTGTTTGTAGCGTCAATTGCAAAGTCCAAAAACAAGATGCTACAGTTTACAACAGAATTTCCCATGCCTATTACCTCTCTCACACCTTAACATGGAAATACAATTTATTTTCTTTTGTTAACTGCAAACACAGCAGCTGACTACATAATTACTGCCAAACTGTAATGATTATTAAAAAATCATCTAAACAGTCAACTGTGTGGTTTACCAACTGAAGTATGATGCATTTTGCCATAGATAAGAAACATAGTTTAAGTTTACATGGTCACCTTTGACCAGGGGCTCTTGAACTTTTTCACAGTGTGGACTACATCTTAACAGAGATTGTGTCACCTCTCCTCTGAGTCAAGATGGTGTTGGCCACCACAAACATGCACTCATGATCATATAAATTCATCTACAGCAATTGCTTACATGAGAAAGCAGTATTAGGAAAGAAGTGAATTCTTAATTGTCTTTTAAATTACATTCAGCAAATAGAAAGAGTAGAGCCAGCACCCTATGGCCAGACAGCTCTCTGAGGAAATGCTCCATGGATCACACTCTGGAAGCGTCTCACCTAGGGGAAGTAAGACTTAGCTCGACTAATGTACACACATCAGAAGGTTTTCTGTTTTGCTTGGGAAAGTTGCACAAGTGACTTTGACTGAAGTTTTTATTATTCTGAAGAAGACAGATGACCCTGTTCAGAGACGACTATGGCAGGAATGCAAAGAAAGAGGACTTTCATTGTAATCAGTTGTAAAACAGCTGACATAACATATGTAAAATTGTATGCTCTCTGTGTTACCAATCTCTTACCAGTTAAGTTGCAAAATATTCACCCCTTTTCAAAATGAAAAAAAGTGTAATACTCTCTCTCTCTCTCTCTCTCTCTCACACACACACACACCCCAAGAAGAACAGGAAAACCTGAATAGCTTGTTAATTAAGTTCACTAGAACAAGATCTATAATTAATTGATCATAATTCCACAATGCATCTATAACACAGTACTTGCCAGTGTTGTGAACAAGAATAGCTACACATGAGAAATACACAAGAAGTAAAATTCCATAGTATTTAAGGCAATCAATCCTAGTAAATAGTGACTGAGCCCTGGAATAGAACACAAAGGACTGGGAGAGCTAAAGTAATTTAGAAAGCTAGGATGTTTTCATGTGATTACAACTAAGTACATTTTAGATACAACATTTCAGAATAAATGCTTCTGAAGGATAGTTTCCCGAATGACACCTTACATTACTTTGGACATGTACTTTAATATTAAATAATGTCGTCTGATCCAAAACTTGCCATGATGGGAAGTACTTCAATTACTTTTTTGCATCTGGTTCATAAAGGCAATTTTGCTTGCATGAAATACTATTTGTAATTTCCCAAACAACATGGCTTTGCACAGTCAGTTTAACAATTAATACAAGCCCCATTAAACTTTTTATAATGGTTCTAAATATGAGAATCACCGGCAGGAATTTTTAATATATTTTTACTGACAATGGGGCAGCCCGGCCTTCATTCTACAGCTTATCAGTGTGAAGAGCAAGAGACAAAAACTGTGAGAGAAATGCAGTTATAAGATAACTCAAATAACTTCCAGAGTGGAAACATTCATAATTGACCTTTTGGTCTGTAAAACAAAAGTAGCATTGTTAACTGTTAAAATACAATAGCAGGAGAAAATTATCCTGATATGCAGCAACAAGTCCTCTTTAATGAGACAGTACTTTGCCATATTCAAACATCAAATACCTCTTTTGAATGACTGACTATTTAGAGGTTTTCTAGAAACTTTCACCTCCTTGGATAGTTTTTATCTATATTTTTTCCCATTCATGATGGGATAGCTGAAATTACATAGTCATTAAAAACAATTTGACAACATTAAAGAAAAAAGTCAGCACCAAAAATACAACAGGCAAGAAACCCTTGGTTGGAGCTGGAATACAGGAGCTAAGGTAAGTGGGTTTGTAACTTTCGTCCTGTTGATGGCATGGTTCTTAAAGTTACTTTTTATTTATTTTAAACTAATTTAGAAAACCACGCTATAAAGTGAGGGTAAATGTAATTTACCTGTGCACTTTAAAATCAGCTCTATGGGTTTCCTAAACAGCTGGTGCATTCTGGGTCATCACAGCAAAGCTAGTACTAGCCACCTGTAACTTTAGGGAATAATTTAAATAATGGTAGCAAAGAGTGTGATTAGTCTTTACTTATTTATGTGTGGGACACCTTCTTAAGCATGATTAGTAAGGATATACAGTAAATATTGGTGAAATATTTCCACACACGTATCTCGGAGCAATAGGCACCTAGAGCTGTGCGAATAACTGCTTTTTTGGTTCACTCGCTTATCAGGAAAAAAAAACTTTTTTATTAATATCAGGTCAACCTGAAATGAATTTTTTTCAAATTTTTGGGAAAATGAAAAGTAAAAAAATCATTTGATTTGGGTTGAACAGAATGTTCTGTCCAACTCAAAACTAAATGTTTCGTTTTGTTTGAGTTTTTTTTTTTAAACTGTAAAGCTGAAATGAATTTCTGAATGAAACCATTTTGAATAAAAAAATCTAAACGTTTAATGTCAAAAACATCAAAATGAAATATTTTGATTTTTTTCAGAATTTTGGTGTTTTTCAAACTAAACTATTCAACAAATTCAACATAAATTCACAAAATGTTTTCGTCAACCTGAATCTGCCTTTTTCAGCAAAAAAAAGTTTCATGTGAAAAATTTTGCTCAGCTCTGCTTGCAACTGCCTTGTGATAGAGATTTAAGAACATTACATTTAAAGATGACCTGTAAATAAAGAGAAGGTCGTTAAAAGTGGAGCGATTAATTGCAAAGTGATGTTTCTTTCTTTTACCAATGTTAAAAACCTTTGGGAAGGACAGTCTTAGCAGGATGGAAGAGATGTTAGCTACATGCATGCATGCACAAAGAGATGGACTACAGTATGTCTGCAGATGTGAGACACATGCAGACAGGCTTTAGCAGCAGAGTTTGAATTTAGAAGAGAATAAAAATAGCAAAGAAAGGATTACAATAAATTGGCCTCAGATCAATATATGTTCATGTAGATAAAAGACCTTAAAAATACTAATCAATTTCCATTATGACACACTGACAAAAGTAAGGTAAGGATGAGTTAGGATAACATATCTGCAGGTAACATAGGAAAATGATAATATACATAGGAAGCATTTAGAAAGTGATTATGTAATTGCATTGCTGGCTGGATTAAGAAAATTGCAGAGCCCTTTGACCACTGGATGGAGATTACTGTAAATTATACTTCTCCCATGTTTCCATCTCTTTATTTCCCTAGCTGTTATCCAATGCATCATTCTTTAGCTGAAAGGAAAAGAAAAGCACTTCTGAGGTTTATAATCAGATCAGTTTTGCAAGAAAGGTTGGTGTAAAAATGATGAAATTAGAAGCATTCCCTTTTGAAATAAAGCAAGTGCTTTTGCTACATAAAAGGTTTCATTTTCTAAAAACACAAATTTCATGTATGCCTCTCCCAATCCACGTCACAGTAATGAAACAAGTGAGCTACAAACTTTATATATACACAAATAAATACACAATAGATAACTATAAATTAATATGATCAGGCTAGTTAAAAATCATAATGAGGCACTAAAGACAGAAATAAAGAACATAAGAAATACTAACCCCTTTGGGCCAGAAGTTGGGATGTTCTAGATGCACATTGCATTGCTCAATAAAAGCTCATGTTATAACTGATGATGCAAAAAGTTTTTTTAAAAATTGTCCTACACAAGGGAGCATTTTTTCTAAATCAAATTCTAATATGTAGAAGTAACAGATGAAGAATTCAAGTGTTTAGAAAACCAAACCTGTTATTAAAAAGTTAAAAGCTCTTTAGAGTGTTCAGGCACAAGATGTACAAGACAAAGGTAATGCAAGTATACTGAAAGAAATGAAGTTAGAAATTAAAGATGCTCTTGGCAGATGTTTTAACAAACTCATTTAGCTCCAAAAGGATCCCTCTAGATTTGAAATTGGTCAGCACAGTGTCATTATACATGGGACACACTAGGAAATTACACACCATCATCACTATGAATAGTTCTTCTATACAAAATCATAAATGCTATTTAAAGAGTTCAAACTGGTGTGCAATCAGACATGCTCAGACACCTCAATTAGTTACAGGCAAAATTATTTCAGGGAACAAAATTAATTATTTATTACTTTGCTGGAAATCTCAGGTTACTCAATCAGAGTACAGTGTCAGCTCATTAGTTATTTGAAGACAAAACAGTTTATTAGTATAGAAGTTTAAAGAGTTCAGCTACAACTGAAAACCAATATTATACTCTTTTCACAAAGATTTCACATCTTTATAAAAAATTCTAAGTGTCAGAATGTCCGGAAATGAACAATTAAGTGACACACCCCATTTGCCATACATAACAAAGTTCAAATTGACAGTTTACAAGGAGAAGATAAAAATCCCATTTCCTGTTCAAGGAATCCTTTTCCCATTGTCTATTTTTTATTTTGATACCTACATATGTTTTTCCAAAAGTTGAGGGGCAAAGTTAAGTGTAAAACTTTTGTATAAAAGGGAACGTCAGTTTGAGGAGTTAGCTGGACTTCACTGAAACACGCTTTCAATTTCAATGTGTTTGGAACCAGTTGTTTTCTCTCTGGATTTCCTGAGGTTTTGAATCAACACTAGAAGTTTAAACACAGTTGGTGTATGAGATCTACAGTAGCAGAATCCTTTAAGTTTTAATGGGCCATATTTGAAATTTGCATCACCTTTTGGTACATGTAATTTCTTTTTTATTTCCAAGTTTAAAAGCATTAAGAAAACAGCAATAAGCTCCATCACCATCTCAACTGCTAGTCAGTATTTCCAGTCTTCAGTTCCTTAGCAAAACAGGGACGCTGCAATAAAAGTTCTCTCCAAACATTATCGTTGAGAAAATGAAATAGCAACAATAAATCACAAGAAAGCAAAGAAACTAGACTTTTCAGCACAACTAAAAAGCTTGTTACTCCCTGTAACAGTGTCATCAATGCAACAGATGGTGAAGAGCTAATGGAACAGAAAGGCACCAAGAACTGTTGTAAAGAATTAGTACATGAAACATCATGCAATATTCCAGAGTTTATCAAGCTGAAGGCTATCAACATTTCAGCCATTAAAAAAAAAAAAAAAAAAAAAAACCTTCTACCACTGAGACCAGAGGCCAATTAGCACTCAAGAATTACAAAAGCATCTTAACAATATTACAATTAAACTCAAGAGAATCTGAATGCATAGGAGTGACCAAAGAGTTTGATAAATACTAACATGAAATGGGGAAATGGAGTCTGACACAAATCAAACTTGCTCAAGAGCTGCTCTCACCTCCCACACAATTTTACCAATTTTTAAAGCCCGTTTGAAAAAAATTTAGGTTTAGCATTAATTTTGAGATTAAGTTTCTCTTTTAACAACTGTCATTTTCTGATGGAAGACCAGAGCTAGGCAGTGAGATTAAGGTGCCATCATTGCCTTCTGTTGGCCTGTCCCTGCAGTTGCAAATTGAGGTCCCATTACTGAAACACGGAGATAGGAAAACAGACGGCAGGGCTGGGAAACTGGTGGCTGTTGGGGCTGGTGTTTGCTTGCCTTCTGGACATGTGTCATAATTTAGGTGCTCACCATAATCCTATAGTCTGCAGTTACCATGTGCAGTTCCCATTTGTGGTTGGCTGCAAAGTTCCTTCTGAGGGTATCGGCAATCACATTCTGGGTCCCTGGTAGGTATGCCGCCGACAAGAGGCTACAGTGTGCAATACACCATTTCCAGAGGCACACTGCTTCTGAGCACATCGCTGGAGACCTTGTGCCTCCTTGCTTGTTTATGTACTAAATCATAGTGGTGTTGTCTGACATGACGAGAATGGATGGCCAGCAAAAATGCACAGCACACCTTCGTGATATAATTGAAATTGTACAGCAGGCCTAATAAAATGCAAGACCTGACAAAATATAAAGAATTGAACAAATTACATAGGGAACTTACAACAGAGCAACGTTGCATAGGGAACTTGCAACACAGCAACGACTGAGCTAAAGCAGTTGAGCAAGACGGAATCGCAGAAATATGCTCAACCACAGAAATGTGCTCACCTGCAGTCCAACTGCCAGAGGTGAGCACCCACAGAACACTGGATGCGCTTCGGCAGACTTCTGCAAGACAGCTAACCCACGTGAAATTGTTTGACCACAGAGTGCTTGGAGAAGTAAATAAATATTCAGAGCAAACCGGGGTTCAGTGGACTGCAGCCCGGCTCAAGAGGGGGTGTCTACTCTTGAGTCTATCGCGAGGACACCAGCCCTAAGAAGCTTGTGAGCTCCAGATCCCAGTGACCACCTGTCGAGGTGAGGGTTTTGAAGCAAGGATCCAGACCAGAGGCTGAGGCAGAGTCTGGCCGTGAGTATAGCATCCGGATAGTTCAGGACTCTGTGGACTCAGGGAATCGGGGGGATTAAATTGAGATCTGCGAAGCACGTCTCCCCTAGGCAATTGCTCGAGTGCTTATAAGGAATAAAGGTTAATAGGAAATTAAGGGAAACAGTTAGGTCTGTTTAGGTTTAAGGATCAAGCATAAATTGTGTACAAGTTAAAGGACTTGTCCCAGTGCTCATCTGTTGAGAATAAGGATAATCAATAGAGATGTTTCCATAAATAGTATTGATTAGTGTGTTAATTGTCAAATTGTTTGATTGTAAGAAGTATTGTTAATTGTCTTGTTTGTTTGTGTTATTGTCAATAAAGCTATTAATTGATTCAACTTGGGGTGTTCTTTCCTATCAATCTCAGAATCCTTGTAAAAGAATCCAGGTGTCTTGCTACCTGTCCAATTTGGCCTTTTCCCTACTAAATTTTAATAGCAGCAAGCTTGAGTATTGTCTGAAGTTCCAGGATGATGATGTGCATCCTGGCTTCTCAAAAGGTCCAAGTTTCTTGTGTCATGTGATCTCCCATGTGGGCTCCCAGCCATCAAGCAATGTGTCTGCCATGACTTAGAATCATAGAATATTAGAGTCAGAAGGAACCTCAGGAGGTCATCTAGTACGACCCCCTGCTCAAAGCAGGGCTAATCTCAGCTAAATCATCCCAGCCAGGGCTTTGTCAAGCTGCTTTGTCATGCTCAGTGAGGACAGAAGCTAAGGACAGGTATTCCAGAGCCGACTTACAGCAGGTCTGTCCACCACCGGAGGGAGAAAATGACCTGTGGTGGGTGGTGAGAATGATGTCCATGGGTTTGTGCATGGGGAAGCAGGCTCCTTACAGCCACAGCTTTAGACAACGGATGCACAGGGAAGCAAAGACAGTCACATATGTGCACACTGCCATGTGGCAGAGGAGGGAAAGGCAAGTTCTGGCTGAGACTGAGGGGTTAGATGTCACTGAAACAATCTGGTCCAGTATACTCTGGAACCTGTCTTTTGGCAGGTAAGCACATGCGTAGCTCTGATGAACTCCAGGAATCATGTGGGGTGCAAAGTCAATTTTTTGACACTCATGCTTATCCCTATGCCAGAGAGGAGTAAAAGGAGCAGGAATGTCGATTCCTGTGCTTTTTTCTGGATCGCACCACGAGCAGCCAGTCATCCAGATAAGGGAAGACAAGGACTCCTTGCTGTTGGAAGTGAGCCGCTACCACAGAGAAAACTTGTGAAGACTCATTAAGCAATGGTAAGCCCTAACAGGAGGACCCTGTATTGGAAGTGTTGCAGACCCCCTGTGAACCTCAGGAAACGTCTGTGTGTTGAGTGAATGTCGATGTGGAAGCACGCATCTGCATAGTGAGAGCTGTGAAACGCATGCCTTCTTCTGGTGAGGGCACGATGACCATGAGCATGACCATGCAGAACTTTGGTTTGCATATGGAACTGTTGAGGCATCAGAGATCCAACTGCAGCCTGAAGTATGGTACTGGAGACCAACGTGCACTCCTCCAAATAGTTGGAGGTGGGCACAGTCCTGCTGAGGTAGTTTATCAGCAAAATTCATCATCTGCCCATAGTTCAAAAAGTCATATCTAGCTATCAGCGCTAGGTAGTTTGAGACACAGAACTGAACACAGGTCTAAGAAAAGCTCTTTATACCCATAAGGTTTAACCTCGTCCCCTCCTTGTCAGAGGGGTGAAGCATGAAAGCTGTTGCCTGGATCACCAGGGAATTAGGCAGAGAAAGGGAAAACAGAAACCCAGACCCTTTGGAGGGGACCTAGTACCTCTTTCTGTCCCCTTCAGGGTTGGGATGCACGTGGCAGGGGTATGCCAAACAGTGCGTACCAGTTGGAGAATGGAGTTCATCTGCAGGGCCATTCTGGCCGGTACTGATGCATGCAAGATGTCTATTAGTTGGTGCTGACTGTCTGAACCTCCTGTAACAGGATCTGAGGAGCATTAGTTATTCTCCCGAGCAGCTCCGGAAATTAACGTCAGTCATCTGGGAGACAGGAAGGCATTGACAACAAAGCCGCATTCAGGGATGATGAGGGGAACCTCTCCAGATCTGCTGATATAGTCAGAGACAGGCTCTCCGGTGCAACACCCAGCCACAGTTCCAAACATCTACACGACAAAGGACGGGGTCGTGAGACAGGGGATTCCTCCCGGATTGAGTAAGATGGTTCTGAAGGTGAATATCGGGGCCACAAACTCCAATATGGCCAAATGATTGATCCAGCTGTTGCTATGGCACTCCCCATGGAGTCAAGGGTGAGTACTGCCAGAGTGCTGTCAGAACCCTCTAGTAGTCATGCCTTTGGAATGGAAGCGGCGGACCACGCGTAGTATCCAAATCCTCAGCGGCACAAGAGTCCTGTATAAATGGGGGTTCTAACAAGGCCGATGGAATGGGGTGTGCTGTAGGAACATGATCAGAGAGCACCAGATCAGATGTAGGAGCGGGGAACCACATAGCAGGTGAATGGATTGGAACATACAGAGACCTCATCTGTTCCACGGCAAACAGTTCATGAGGCCAGGAGCACATCCGTTTCTCCCCGATGTCAACTGCACCCAGTCTACAGACAGAACCAGGGCTGGTAAGATGGCCTGCCTCGGGACTGACAATTCATGCTGTGCCAGAGGAGCCGATGCAAGAGGGATGCGTGGTTCAAGAACTGGGACTGGTGGATCTAGCAAACAATCTGAGTACTTCTTGCTCTTGTGGGCTTTGGAACACACCCCTCTTCCACGGCTGTAACTCATGGATGGTGCAGCGACTTTCTTGGATCTGAACGAAGACTTACTGCCATGCTTATGCGTATGCTTCCATGACTCATGGCTAGGGGGGACAACGCTGGGGTCCACGTTGGGGTCCATAGTGCTGGTACCTCCTTCATGGTAGGAGGTACTCCTGGACTGTTCAGGCTGATGCATGGGGCGTTACCCAGCCAGGATTCAACTGCAGCCCTATGGAGACCTCCAGGAGCTGCTTCTTAAAGTATAGTGCCCGGCCTTCCTGGGTATGGGCAAGGAAAGAGAGGCAGATACTGAACCTGGACACAATGTGAACATCCCCCAAGCAGTACAGACAGAGCTGATTCTTGTCGCTGAGCAAAAACGAGTGAGGGAAGACCTTGAAACCTTGGGGTTTTGACATAATCCAGAACCCAGACATGGGTGCTGCGGGGAAGAAGGGTTGGTGAGAAATGACCAAAGCAGTGTCCCAAAGTCTTTAATCCTACAAAAATTACTACAAACAGTAAAACTACTACAAATCAGTAAAATCCTAACTATGTACAAGACTAAAAACAGTTTTTCTAGAAAGTTTGGAAAGTGCATCACCAAGAACAAGAGAAAAGCAGAAGTTGTGACTCAGACCATGCAGTGGTGAGAAGTAACTGAAGATGCAGTTGGTCCACCAGGCCCTTTATTGCCTCAGGCAAAACCACAAGGCAATGCCGGGGAGCATGTGTGGATTGATGGACACTACTACTTTGAAAAGTTCCTGTTCCGGGCACATGGCACATGTGCATAACCCTCAATGGAATACAATAGGGACCATCACTCAAAGAAGCAGCCATGATCACAGACAACTCCAGCTGAAGACCATAGACTCCATGGATATTCAACAGTTCTAAGGACCAGGTTCAAGGTGCTGCCAAATGCTCAGACTAAACAAACTTTTAAAAGCTAATTTATTTTCACTAAATTATTTCCATTATTATCTTCTTAAGGTGTTGCTTTTAACTATAAGTAAGCTATCCCCACCTCAGACGCACAAACGGAGGGCACTCATATCATCCTCCACTTTATGAGCCCCACTGGAAGGCCACTCTGCAGGTCTGAGGATGTGACAGTCAGGGTCCAGATATCCCAAAGGGAGAAAAAGAGGGCTGAACCCCAAAGAATAAGCAGCTGAATGAACTGATTGTATGCAATGTTATTGTGTTATGAAAATACATCAGTAAGGTCTTTTATGAAAACTTGTAATGTTCTGAGCTTGTTGGACATTATGAGAGATATATACCAGACTGTGCCTATGTATTATGTATAAAACCATGTTCATAAGCTACATTGCAACATTCAGTTGTACGTCACAGCAGGGCAGTGGGAAGTCAGGCAGAGAGAGGCTGCCTCCCCAACCAGAAAAGACTAGCTCCAAGCACCAAGCATTATACAATCCAGGAAAAGACAAACTATGGGTCATCAAAATTAATGGGGAAACAGTAAAACAACCTGAGATTCAAAAGAAAACTCCAGTCTTGGAAAACTAAGATAGGAGGGAGTTTTCCCTCCTTTGAATGTCTATCATGACGGAAGAAGAAGAAAAAACCCACTGAAAACCTTTTAAAAGGAAAGTGGTTTGAAGTGAAACCTTCCAGAAACTGAGGGACAGTCACTTGGCAGTTGCTGTCCATGAAATGCTGGATCACCCCTATGACAGGGAGTATGCTTGGAAACTGTTAAGAGGCAATAGGTAATTTGTATTAGAAAAGGGATTTTATCTATTTTGAAAGTGGAAAGCCTAAGGTTGTGTCTTTATGTTTATTTTCTGTATAACGTGTATGTGTTTGCTCTTCCTTACTATTTTTGTTTTGAATCTGTGTTTTGTCGATTAAATAAACCTTTTGTTTATTTTTACCCAAGCAGGTCTCTGTTGTGGAACCTGAATGGAACCAAAATGAGCTGATAACTGGGGAGCTGTTCTCACGCCTCCAAGGGTGACCAACCAGAAGGAAAAAGTCAGAGTGTCTGTACTTAAGAACTTGGAGTAAAAAGATTTGGGAAGACTCAGGACTGGACAACCTGTTGGGATCAGTCTGCCAGGAGTAACTAGACCAGTGGAGGCCAAGTTGAGACCTTTATGCTTGTAAGTTGGCTGAGTGTGTCAGGACTCGAGCCACAGCAGCATAGCAGTAAGGCACCCAAGGTTACAGGGCAGGCAGTGACAGAACTTCTCACTAGTCTGAGTGCTACAGATATCGTCCAATATCCCAATAAAAAGGGATACTGAAGTAGCCTAAGAAAGAGGGAACATTATCCTTCGTCTTGTCTGTGGCTAACTAACAGCTGCAAGGTGGTGATGTGAGGTCTGTCCCTTTCTGATGCAGTACCTTGTACAATGCTGTATGCCACTTCAGGGTAACCCAAAGAGATAAAGCCGTTTTCTCACAAGAGCACCTCTGTCTAAACATGTGAGTAGCCCTACCGTGTTTCACTGTGCAACGTATCAAGAATAAAATGAAGCACTTATTGTTCAGGAGGAGATTAAGGAGGAATAAAAGATAGGAAAATCACATTTTCAACCTGAGAGAAAAGCAAGAGGAATTACATTAGCTTCTCTGCATAAGATACATGGTTTGTCAGATTTTTGACTCTGCCATATGCAGATATGGCCTAACAATGCCTAATATGTATTTCTCGACTCACCTAATTACATTATTTCAGAACCTGTTAATAATCAACAGTCAACAGTACAAAACACAAATGGAATTAAGAGCCTGGAAAGGGCATTTAACAGCAACCTATTATTTTATCAGGAGGGAGTCAACCTCACTCTAGCCTTAATTTTGAGGAGAGGCAGAGATACAAGAGTGCCAATTAAAATGATTGAGACAGATTACACAGAGATACAGATGAAGACAAAGGGTCACATTCTGCTCAGCTTCACCAGTGTTACACCAGAGAATTCAATGGGCTAGCATATGTGCAATTGAGAGAAGAATTTGACACTTACGGCTCATCTACACATAGTCTGAGTGCAGTTTTAACTATATCTGTTTAGAAAGTGATTTAATTAAATCAGTGCAAACCATTTGTGTGGACACTCATAGATGAAGACTGCCCTAGTTCAATTTAGGTTAAACTAGTTGTTTACTGAGTTTATGTCTACACTAAAGAGGCTATTCTTGCTTAGCCCCCTAGTAGAGGCAGCCTGTGGTGAGAGGAGAAGTTTTTCTCCTAGTGTAGGAAAACCACTTCCCTGAATGTTAGCTATGCTGACAGAAACATGCTTCTGCTGGCATAGCTGTGTCTGTATCGGGAGTGTTGGCATAGCTCTATCACTAGGGAATATGGTTTTAAGTGTAGAGCAAGTCTTACTAAACTGATTTAAAATAATGCAGCTTTTTTGTTTTAGACAAGCCCTCAGTTTCCATTCCAACCTTGGCACTATTACATCTAATCTTATCATTATCTTATCTGACCTTGTCTTCACTGTTTTCCTTTCTTGATTTGCATTAAGTTCAAGCTCCTTTTCTTACTTCACATCTCCACCCTGCCAACATCTCATTTCATCCTTCACCTATTTTCACCTCTCTGTAACTTTTCTAATTGAACCCCTTCTCCCTCTCTCAATTTCACAGCTATTTTCAATTGCTACACTTAGGCTGGGTCTACACTGACGGTGGCGAACTTGCTGTATAGACACACTCAGTTGATCCAGCAAGCAGCGCAGAAAACCACCTCGGTAAGCGGAGTAGCGCTGCATCGAAGGGAGTGCTGTTCCCTTCGATGCAGTGCAGTATGGGCGCTGCTCAGAGGAGACGCTGCAAAGTCGACGGGAGATACGCAAGTGATTTACGTCACTTGCGTATCTCCCGTCGACTGCCGCCAAATCGCAAAGGTAAGTGTAGACCAGGCCTTAGAGGACTCTCCAATTCTCACATCACTATGCACCCTCCTTGTCCTTTTTCAAATCTGATCTTAAAGCACATTTTGTTCATAAAGCCTCTCTCAATTAAACTCTTCACCAGCATCAAACCATGCCTTTCTGTACATAACTGGTGACTCAATTATCATATTTGTGTGAATTATCCTGTAAGCTTAGCAAGCAGGTACCTCGTTCTTTTATGTTAGCACATATTTCTGGACTTAACTCAGTTTTGCAGTGTGTTCTGTGCTGCCCATGGCAAAGAGGAAGACATGTCCCTTGTCTTAAGGATTTTAGAGCTTAAACAGATAGACAATACAGAACACAGGAGCAGACTAAGCAGCAGCTGCTTTAAAACCTCCTTTTTCTATGAAAAAGCTAAACTTAGTGCTACTAAACATTCTTAAGTTTTCATAACTGATGTGACGAATATATTACACACTGCTTATAAGAGATTGTAAGAATATGCTGCTGTAGATTCAATTAGTAGTTTACTACACACTGGATCTGCTTGTGCAAAATCTGACTCAAACACTGTGTGTGAAGTAAGGCCTACAGAGCTACTCCTGTGAGCATTGTGCAGGCTTGGGCCTTTTGTGTTTAATTTTCAGATTCAAAAGAGTTATAATTTTAATTCTCTCTATAGCAATATCTAGCTTTAAGCCGATCTTTAAACCAATCTCTCTAAAAGAAGCTCTAGTTTTAATGTATTTTGGGCAATGTGCCAAATCAATGAAGATTAACCCTTCAAAAAGGGAAGAATGGGACAAGAAATTAATACATATAAATATCATTCAAAGGATTCTTAGATAAAACCATCACTAAAACTGATTACTAAGATTTTGGCAATTGACCGAAGTGATGATTCATACAAAAGTGAAAGTAATATCAAAATTATGACCTTTCAATTCTCACCTACTGCTTTCCCACAAAAAAGTTATGTAATAATACTGTAAAGGTTATAGCATATTTTCAGGAAGATCCTTTTATAGAAACTACTTATAAACCACTTTCTTGCACTATCATAAAAATAGGAACAGAAATTATAGGATTTCCTGGGCCTCAGGATAATAAATCCTTACAAATAAACACTGGAAAATGCAGGGCTATTTGTTATATACCATGGTAAAGTACAGTAAAGTACTTGCAAATACCCCATTATCCTGTCTCAGATTTTGGGCCTAACTGCATTTATGAGTCACAAACACCTACAGGAAATATATTTATTTTAAAAATCAGTCACATAAGCCATGTCTATCAATCCATTTTCATTAACCACATACACAAGCTGGTAGCTGTGAAGAGTCTCACCTGAATAAAAACCAAAGTACTGCAGATGGACACCAACCACATTAGGCTGTCTATTTTACCACTATGTAGGACATATGCATAATGGGAGTTGAGGGGGTAGAGAGGATAAACCTTCTACAACTCAGCTGAAGTCAGACATGAAAGTCTGCATGATCCTATAATCTGGTTTTAATTCAACATGCACATTTCAACAAATGCAAACTGTCTTACCATGGACTATATGATCAGGATCCTTTCTACAATACAGAGAGTCTATCAGCATTTCAATTATTTTCAGGGATTAATAACTAAGCAATATAAACAGGAGTTTAAGATGAAATGTGAAAAGAGTCTTAGCTCCAGAACAGTTTAATTTAAAATGAAAGTATCTCTTCTGCCATTAATTAAACAGTGAAAAGAATGAATGTGCTGATTTGAAATGATTTCTGCATCCTGACAAGTCCTTTTACGATTTCAGAGGTGTTGATTTCTTCAGTCAGCAATATCTTTTAAAAAGTTTAAAAATTAATCTAATTCCTCTACTAATATTTTTGTTTCCCATTTGACACATATTAAATGTTTCCCTGCATTTCTACCAGAAATAACATGGCTGCTACATATTATTAAGTCATTAATAAGTCTAGGAGCAGAACTAGGAGCAATGGTCTCGAGTTACAATAGGGAAGGTCTAGGTTGGATACTAAGAAAACCTTTTCCACTAGGAGAGTGGTGAAGCACTGGAACGAATTACCTAGGGAGGCCAGTAAGGGCAGCAAAGCCAGTAAGCCTAACTTCAGCACCAGGCCATTTGGTTGAAACTATAGTAAAGAACAGAATTATGAACATAGATGAACGTGATTTGTGGGGAAAGAGTCAACACAGTTTTTGTAAAAGGAAATCATGCCTCACTAATCTATTAAAATTCTTTGAAGAGGGTCAACAAACATGTGGACAAGGCTGCCTCAAGATATAGAGTATGTAGATTTTCAGACAGCCTTTGACAAGGTCCCTCACAAAGGGCTCTTAAGCGAAGTCACGGGATAAGAAAGAAGGTTCTCTCTTGGATCAGTAACTGGTTAAAAGACAGGAAACAAAAGGTAACACTAAATGGTCAGTTTTCAGAATGGAGAGAGGTCAATAGTGGTGTTACCCAGGAATCTGTATTGAGAACAATTCTGTTCAACGTATTCATAAATGATCTGGAAAAGGGGTTAAACAGTGAGGAGGCAAAATTTGCAGCTGATACAAAATTACTCATAATAGTTTAATCCAAAGCAGACTGCAAAGAGTTACAAAGAGATCTGACAAAACTGGGTGACTGGACAACAAAGTAGCAAAAGAAATTCAATGCTGATAAGTAGAAAGTAATTTACACTGAAAAACATAATCCCACCTATACATACATAATGGCGGGATCTAAATTAGCTGTTACCACTCAAGAAAAAGATCTTAGAATCATTGTGGATAGTTCTCTGAAAACATCTGCTCAATGTGTGGCAGAAGTAAAAAAAAAGCTAACAGAATGTTAGGAACTATTACAAAAGAGATAAAAAGACAGAAAATATCATCATGCCACTATATAAATCTATAGTACACCCACATCTCGAATACTACGTGCAATTCTGGTCAACCCATCTCTAAAAAGATATGTTAGAAGATGAAAAGGTACAGGGAAGAGCAGCAAAAATGATTAAGGGTATGGAACAGCTTCTGTATGAGGAGAGATTAAAAAGACTGGGACTTTTCAGATTGAAAAAAGAGATGACTAAAATGGTATATGATAGAAGTCTATAAAATCGTGACTGGTGTGAAGAAAGTGAAGAAAGAATGATTATTTCCTCCTTCACATAACAGAAGAACTACGGGGTCACCCAATGAAATTAATAGGCAAGAAGTTTAGAACAAACAAAAGGAAGTACTTCTTCACACAACGCACAACCAACCAGTGGAACTTATTGCCAGGGGATATTTTGAAGACCAATACTATAATGAGGTTAAAAAATAATTAGATAAGTTCATGAAGGATAAGTCCATCAATGGCTATTAACCGAGGTCAGGGATGCCACCTCATACTCTGGTTGTCCCTAGTCTCTGATTGCCAGAAGCTGGGAGTAGACAATAGGGGATGGATCACTTGATTATCTGTTCTGTGCAATCTCTCTGAAGCACTTCACATTGGCCACTGTTGGAAAACAGGCTACTGGGGTAGATGGGACCATTGACTTGACCCAGCATGGCTGTTCTTATGTTCTTAACTAAGGGCTTGTCTACACCTGAATTGCTACAGTGGCACAGCCGCAACTGTACTGCTTTAGTACTTCAGTGTGAAACTTCCTACACCAATGGGAAGGGTTCTCCCATTGGCACAGACAATCCACCATCCTGGGAGGAGGTAGTTAGCTCAACAGAAGAATTCTGCACAAAGGGTGAGATCATCTTAACTATGTCACTCAGGGTTGTGGACTTTTCACACCTCTGAGTGACACAGCTGGGTTGACATAAATTTTTAGTGTAGTTCAAGCCTAAGGAGTCTACTCTGTGAAAGTAAATGCCCAGGTGTTGGCGGCCCAGTGCAATTTGAGTTGCCTGACCTTTATCCTACAGGCCTAGCATAGTTTTAGTTGCTTGCTTGGCTATTCTGACCCCTGTAGCATGACATCTTTCAGTTGGAAGGGCTGAATAGGACCACTGAGTAACCTTGCAGATGTCTCAGTTTCTGCTTACCATGGCACATAAGACGAAATACACAACAAATGTATGCTTGCAGTTGCACATCGATAACAGTGATGGGAACAATAAGTTATCCTTTACAGTCTGGGGGTACACTTTTTCACTGACAAGGGGCATATTTGTACACTGCCCCTCCTCTCACCAGATGTTGTTTTGACGACCCCAATTACCATGGTGAAAATAGAATGTAGTTAAGGGTGAAAACCCAATGTAGGTAATTAGTATATATGATAACGAGTAGAGAGGTAATTAGGTGAAAGCTGTTTGTGGAAGGGTATAAGAAGTTACCATTTAGACAAAGGGGCGTGCTCCATCAACACCTGAGTCCGCAGGAGGTGCTGCCAGTTGAACCCGAGGATCCACTGACTCCCTGGCGGGGCCCTGAAGAAAGCTGTTCCTGTATTCAGCCTTCTGAGTAACTGCTTAGCTCTGCAGGCTTAGTGAGTATGATATATTGTAGCTAATAGTAGGCTTTGTATTCAACTAGTATATCTATAGAAAACCTTGCACGTTAAACCTTATTGATCTGAAAATTGGGCGTACCATGTCTCACTGGTATTCACACTGATCACTAAGCATCTAGTATCAACACCAGGAACCTCAAAAAAGTAGGATTCACAGGTAACACCATGCATCACTTATGTTTATTTGAATTGTTAACCACTGAAATAAATCCAAACACTTTTTTTCAAGGCATTTATATACCTAGCTATCTATGCTGTTGCATAGTGATACTCAGACTGATGGTCATGAGCCACAGGCTCTTTAATGTGTCTCCTGTGATGCTTTGAAGCACATGATGTTAAAAGACTGTGTGTGTGTAATAGTTAGTTTTTATATATATTTATATAGAGAGACTAAATATGTCCTGTCATACTACTGAAATATGAATATATAGTACTGTAATAAATGAAACAATGAATTCACATTACTCTGGTTCTTCTGGGTAATGCTAATTGCTAATTTGGCTACTGAACCACTGAGGTCTGAATATAACTGCTCTTGCATATGGGTGTATTGCTGTATCTCAGCATACTGCTAAACAGTTATGGAAAGACACCTAGTAGGCATTGCAAATTAATGTAATTGAGGACTACGTACAATACCTACCAAGCTTAGTAGTAACAATACCCAACCACATTTCTATGGCACTTTTCATCTACTAAATACTTTACAAATAACAACTAATTATATTTGAAAGATTTTTCATTAATATGAGACAGAATGGGGCACTGGATAGAACATACAACTAGACAACAGAAGACCTGGGTTCAAATACAGGTTCTAACAATGACTTCCTGTGTAACCTTGTGCCATTGTGCCTCAGTTTCTCCATCTCTGATGAGGGTAATGGTCCCCACCTATGTAAAGCACATTGAAATCTACAGATAAAAAGAACAATGTAATTCTAAATAACAAAACCAATTATTTTGTTTTCAATTTCCAAATAGTTCGTCCCTTGAGAACAAAGGTGAGAAATTTCAGCCAAAGTGGTATTTTTAATGGTTAAAAACACTTAAAAATAGTACTTAATAATGCATGTATCCAATAAATCATAAGGAAGGCTAAGATTTTATCATGGGTAATTTTAGTAAAAGTCATATACAAGATGCAGGCAATAAACGGTAAATCATGGAAACCTGAGCTCTGCCGCCTAGGGCTGACAGCCCAAGCATTGCCGCCTGGGACTGAAATCGCAGAGGTCACGTAACGTCACGGAATCTGTGACCTCCATAACCAACTCATAGCCTTAACCATAGGAATAGCGTTGTTAGTGCAACATTATAATAAATTAGGCAGGCAATTTTGAGTTTCAAGAAAATAAATAAATTGAGGGATACAAGGCATAAAGGTAGAACTAAATCTTTCCCTTCTCTATTGAAAAAGAAACTTAGGAATAATAAATACATCCCCTTCCCAACATCTCCCTATTCCTTTCTCCTTCCTTGACCCTACCGCTATAGTTTATGCTGGAATCTGGCATGTAATTTTACTTTTTAAATAGGTGATGATTCTCTTTGATTTGAAACACCGTTGTCGTGACAGGTTTCCATAGTGCTTACCTGCAGCAGCCACACCATTTGCCTTGCCTACTTCTAATCTAAAAATGTAACTTTGCAGGAAAAAAAAAAAGGCCTAAATAAATTGTGCGGTAGACTGTACTAGCAGCACACTCAGAGCAGACAGGGAAAGGAGGAAACACATTTCAAACATGCTGTTTTTTTCCCTCCTAGTGCAATTTGTAATTCACTAGGGTAATGACATAGTTATTCATTATACCAACCAGAGCAGGGTAATTCTTTGGCAAGAAATTACAACTATACAGTAAACAAAAAGTTTGGGAAATAACAGCTTTAAAAAATATTTTAAAATCTATTTATAAATTATGGAGAGGATGGATGTTCCAGTGGTTAAAACCTGGGTCTCAGGGAGCAGGTTCAATTCCCAGCTCTGACAGAGATTTCCTATGGGTCCTATGGGACCTTAGTCATTTAGTCTTGCTGTGGCTAAAGGTCCTCATTTGTAAAATGGAGGTCATAGTATTTCCCTAACTCACAGAAGCATTGTGAGGATAAATGCAATAAAGATAGTGAGGCACTCAGATATGATGGTAATGTGGACTACTTAAAGTACCCAAGATACAGAGACAAACCAAACTCCACTAAATCTTTACTGAATCCATTGATCTCTCAGCTCCAAAGGGACCTAGGATCCACAGAACAAACTACACTTTTCCCAAATACTCCGGGCAAGAACATGCAGAATATATACAATTCTACAGATGATCTCTGATAGATGTGGGAATGTTTAGGCAATTTTGGTCTCTAGTTTCCTTACATCTGCATAAAATTTGAGTAATATATTTAAGTGATCCAGAAGTTGGATAAAAATACAGCAACTAGTTATCAGATAAAATTTCTTAGAGTGGCACTATTTGTGGTTTAAAAGATCCATCCATTAAACTTATTTGTAAAGGAACTGGCACAAGTAATTAATGTAAGACATCTAAAAAGTTTAATTGTAAAATTAGAGGATAATCTGTTCAGTAACTGCCGCTTTAAAAAACAGAAAAAAGAAAACAACAGTGCTTAAAATAACATCTGAGCTTTTTCCTAGTTCTACCCCAATAATGGAAACCATGTGGATTGTCAGAGGAAGACGGAATTAAAATATATGCTGTATGTTGGTTTATCCATCATTTTAGAGCTAATACAATAGAAGATAACCTATTTTTCTGATGAAATGAAAAACAATATATCCTCCTAGTATCTGTAAACAATAAATTAATAATTGAGTAGCTCTGACTGCATAATGAAGTAATTTTAACGTTCTGGCTAGAAACACCTCTTGGCTACAGATTAAAATGTCATTTAAACCATGGAATGTTGCCAGAAGTAACTGCTATTCAAAACTTCCCATATTGCATACTGGATCTGTCTACAGAAACCTTGAGTATTGCCCAGAAATAAATCTATAGCCTTTAACACTATTTTTATATAATCACATGGATCTCTGGTGTATTATCCAAGTTTTTAATAATTATATGCTAAACAAGTAAATATCTACTCCCAAGAAAATCAATATTCAATATTCTGCAGCACCAGTTCCCATACACTGCTACCATCAGATGTGGAGAAAAGGTACAATAGATGCAGCCCTGATAACTGGAGGAACACAGCAGATTGCTGCAGGGAATTTGAAGGAAACGGACTTTTTCCTCGTGCCTTTTAGAAATGGTTAATGCCACAGGAATCAGGAGAAATTACAAGAGTTTTTACATCTACATGTGGTACTATTGTGTTACTAAATTTATTTATATCTACATGTGATACTATATCTATTGTGTTATAAAGTTTGAAGAAATTATTGCAAGTACAAATCAAGTTTAAATTTCAAAAGTGAGATACACTGTACCCAAGGTTTTCATGTTTGTGTGAGATATCTAAGCTTTTATTAAGTTCATTTTTACAAAACCTTGTATGTGGGTGGGTGGAAAATATAAATGCCTAGACAGAAAGACTTGACTGTTTCCCTTTGAAGATTTGTAAGAGTGCCCTTGGGCTTCTAAAAGGACACTTCACTCCACAGACAGTGACAGTCATTTCTTTTTGGTGCTAAAGCCCTGATCTTGCCAAGCAATCTGTGAAGACAGCTCCTTTCATTCACACAAAATCCCAATGAGTCAATTGTACTACACAGCTCTTCCCATGCAGATTGCTTTGCAGAATCATGCCTTAAGTTAACAGCCTTTGTAAATAAGAGCTAGTAAAATTTATGTATATTAGAAAAGGGTGGTAGTATCATTACATGCACGCTAATTGTTTTACTTGGAGAGTTGAATAATTCCAGTAAGGAATTTATACTGTAATCACTGATAGAAAGAGCCTTTTCCTGGAGATCCTCTAGCTCAAAGAATATAAAACTCTTCCCTACTGATTAATAAACCTTATATAAAATATTTTTCTAGCTAGCTGAACTAATATAGCATAAAATCCACAACATAGTACAATTTAGTGCAACATTGTAGTTCAAAATCCAATAATTTAATGGAATTTGTGACCACATGTACTGCACAGATACAAACCAGCTCTTCTCAGATGCTATCATTTAGTAAATATACTCCAACCAGACTCAGCTAGAGTCAATGGCAAGAAACTTCCTCTTCCAGTAAGATGCAAAAGGGGGAGAGAAAAAGGTACCTGCACCTCCCACTAGTTTGTATCCTCTCCCCTGTCCTGGTCAATAACTATGTACTATCAGTTGAGGAGACCAAAATATCTGAGAGGAGGAAAGGAGTTGTGGGTCCTGTGTGCAATCACTGGTTCCTATGTACTTGATTGCTCATCTTGGATTCACATGAATGAGAAAATATTGGTTATCTTGGAAAAACTTCTTATATTTAGTACAACAGGTGACCTTAAGTTATTTTTAAAAAATCTCCATTGATTCCCAAATTTCTTATCTATTGAGGTACGCCAGCCCCCCTTCTGGGGCTCACCTGCTGGTGACAGTCTCTGCTGGCAGTGGGGACCTGAGGTAATCCCACCCCGATCTGGACAAGTCTCTGGGTTTTCCCCCTCTCTTCAGCGCCACTCCCACCGGGCGACCAGGTGCAGGCCTTACTGCAGGCCTCGGGGGCTGTCCCCGACCCCACGGGGGAGGGCAGCTGGTCTCAGTGTGCCTATGCCCAGGGAGGTACCTGGTTAGGGCTCCTTCCCCAGGGACCCAGGGGTGGTGGAGAAGCCCTGGGGTGTCCAAGGATCAACAGTTCTTCCTGCAGGCTGGGGCCAGGATCAGGGTCTCTCCTGCTCTGCTCCTCGAACTGTAGGAAACACTATTTCCAATCCAGGGGGATCTAGTAGCTCCTTCCTCTCCTCCTCCTATGTTTCCCCCCTGGTCTTTAGGGCAGGAAGGGTTTAATTACACCTGGGTAGGCCCTTAATTGGTTCCAGGTGCCACTGATTGCCCTGCCATAACCTCTCTCCTGCCTGCAGGGAAAAGGGCTTTGAGCATCCTAGGGCTCACATATCGGCCCTGGAGTACCCTTCTCTAGCCATCTGGCCTGACTTTACCACACTATTTATTATTAAAATGGAAAAGTGACAACATTGGCAAACTTTTTTAATTTTTGGTAATGAAATGGGGAAGCAAATGAACTGTCTCTAGTCCTGAATTTTCTAGAGTGCAGCTCGGAAGAGGGATAGAATACACCCATTTATTCACGTCATACATTATTTTAATAATTTTTGTACAAGGTATGCCTTACAAGGTACTATTTGAAAACTCATAACTTGCTGGCCAGTATAGTCCTGATAAAATAAGTGTGGCAACATTGTGGGTGAACTTGTAAAACTCCCCTCTATAATGTTATTAACACATGTTCCAAACTCCACAGCCCTGCCCAGGCAGAAGTTGACAAACAGGTCTGTCCTAGACAAAGGAATGTGTGCTTGCCTTAAATTACATTTAGTGAATAAACAGAGCTATCCAGCAGCAAGAAAAAACAAATGAAGCTCAAACAGGTGAAAAAACCCAGCAAGGAACATCCTTCTGCATAGATTCTTTGTCTCTTGGTTCTCAGCTGGAAATGTTTTTCTAGAGGGAAACAAGCTATAAAAAAGAGGGAACCCAAAGCATCCCCTCTCTGTCCTTACCCATCAGATTCTCTGCAACTGAGAAGACAAAGGAAATAGCTGTTCAACTGAGGGGGGAGGGTTCCTGATTGGAAGAGTTTGGTCAGTAAACTTTCTGAAAGCATTTGGTGAGAAACTTTGCTCTAAATATACTTTGTTAAGATTCGAACTAGAAAGTGTTTTATCTTTATTTTTTTGTAACCATTTCTGACTTTTATGACTCATTACTTGTACTCACTTAAAATCTCTCTCTTTGCAGCTAATAAACTTGTTTTATTGTTTTCTAATCCAGCATGTTTAAGATGAAGTGTCTGGGAAACTCCATTTAAGGTAATAACTTGGTATATTATTCGCTTAAAGGAAGACCAGACTTAATATATTTGGACTGTCCAGAAGAGGGCTGGACATTCATTTTGGGGGGAAAGTCCAGGACTGGGAATCTGTTGGGGTCACCCTGCAATATAACCAAGGCTGGTGAGAGCCAAGGTGTGACTGGCAGGTTGCACTTACACAAGCACGTCCAGGAGCAATCTGTACGCTGGTGGCGGTTTGTGAACAGTCCAGCTTGGAGGCTACAACAGCAAGGCACCCTAGGTTCAGGCAGAAGTGACACAGACTCCCACTGGTCTGGATGGTATCTCATAGAAGGCAAACAGCAGTAATGCCCCAAAACTAAAAAGCAAACAGTTAAGAAGGCGAGACATGGAACTGAAGAAAGTGAAAACGGTGCTTTCTCCTTGATCTTATATCTTGTAATCCAAAAGCAAAAGAAAAGACAACAAAAAACTCATGCAGCTACATCAAAAGGTGATAACTGTCTTCAACTGTTGCAGTTGGGTTTTTTTTTCTCTCTTTACGTGAGTGAACAAACTCTTTGTAGAAGAAAGGTCCTTTCATTGTACAGACATTGCTGATTGTATTAATATTGTTTCAGCTTATGACACTATGGGTCACAAAAAGTAGAGCTATGCCTTTAATATTTTCTCTTCCAGGCAACTCTGCACTTGAGGGGTCTAATCCAAAGCGCACTACAATAATTGGGAATCATTCCATTGACTTCAACGGGCTCTATATCAGGGCATTTGTATACAGAAAAAAATACAAAATTGCAATGGTTTAAAAAAAATCACAAACAAGGCATGGAGACTGCTTATTCTAAGTTTTCCGCATCTGTACAATGGGGAAGTGAAGTACTACATACCTACATTACTGGAGTATTATGAGGAGCAATTAGCTAACATTTAACATTTTCCACGTGCAAGACACCATGTGAACTCTAAAAATTACTTAACTAAAAAAGGCACACAAATATTCAAGATTGGTATACAAACCTTGTAGAGGCTATTTCTTTAAACAAATATTTATAATTCTCAAAACAAACTTCATGAGATTAATTGGGTTTGGGGTTAAATTGTTTTTGTAACAAAAAAATTTTGTTTTTGTATGTCTGTATCTGTATGTTTGGTCTTCTGTATATTAACCAATAAAGATATAAAGGTATAAAACCAATAAGATGATAAAAATACCAGCAGGGACTTTCCCCTCTTGGTTGATGGTTAGCATGATAACTGGGCTTACAAATTTACTGTAATTCTAAAATTAATTGTAAAAAGTATATGAATGTTCATAAGATGTTACCATAACCTATGAACAAATGTTAACAGAAAGTAAGACAAGTTGCTTTCAGTAATGAATGTTATAAAAGGTGCAAGGGAACCAGACAAAGAGACTAAATTAGTTCAAACAAAAGAAGGCCACGTTGAGATAATTTAAGAACTATACTGAAATCATGCTTGGTAAAAACAGAAGGTGAGAACCAGAAATTAATTAACCAAAACTGGTGTGTTGGACATTACGCCTGACTGGTGGACAAAACAATGAGGAGATGGGCTATTCCACTCACCATTCCCTTTGTGGGTCCTTAAAGAGAAAGACTTTGGGGGGAGAATAGGGAAGAACAGATGGAGGCTACTGAACCAAGCTTCACCATTATGGCTGCTGCTCCCATGAATTCCTGGGACCTTGGGCCTTTGTCATCCTAATCCTGAGAGGTGTCCTGACCAGACTGGGCCAGAGATAAGGATCCAGATGATACTGCCACCCCAACTAGCTCCAGCTGAACCCTAACCACCACCTGAGATGAAATGGGACAGGACTTTAACAGGAGCAGCAGCAACAGCAGCAGCTCCAGTTCACCTCAACTAATGTCTTTTTTACCCAAGAAGGCAGATATAAACATCTTTGATACCATACATGAGACTATCAAACAAAGGGAATTTCCTTCTAAAAGCTCTCTCTGGCTTATTTAATACTCTACATTTCAAATGTTCTAATTGTTTTTCTTCTTTATTCATAATTAATAAAAGCTTTACAACATTTTTAATGGTGTGTTTACCATGATACCAAGTATGCTGAGGTCTTTCTATACCAAATCCTACACTGTTTAATGTTGGACAGTGACTGGGTTATGTTAACACCTTTGGCCATATATTCCATCTAAATTAATACAACACTGTATAATCAATGGCATTTCTCTCTAACATCAACATCAGGAGGAAAAACACCCTCTGGAAATGTATGACACAGTGGTCCTACCAGTGGTTTTGGCACAATTTTTGTAGTGGGGGTGCTGAGAGTTATTAACCAAAACTGTAAACCTTGCATGTGATGGAAACCACTTCAAGCCAGGTGTGCTGCCACACTCCCAGCACCCCTAGTTCCAGCATCCCTGGTCCCACTGGTTATAACAGGAGACTGAATCAGGATTCCTGGCCCCCAGTCTTCCCAGTTCTGCTACTGACTCAATGTGGGATCTTCAGCAGCAATTTATTTCCTTCTCAGTTCACCCATCTCCAAAATGAGTTTTAAAAAGATCTTCTCACAACAAATGGATGTTGTGTTGGATTAAAGTTTATAAAGCCTTGGAGATCCTCAGATAAAACCATGGACATGCATAAATTTATTAATAGCGCTGTCTTCTTCTGTGCTGCTTGCTCATTTTCACCTCTAAGGTTCTGTCACCTCTATTTTCTGGGGGCAAATTGTTCTGACATGTAATAAAGTTGTGTGTTTTGGTACTGGTTTATTTTGATGTAATTGTTACTAACCGAGATCATCTATTATTTTAACCAGACAGAGTTTCAAATCACATTAATGTTATTATGTGGAGGTGGATATTAATGATCTATGCTACAACTTCTGCTCTGATTCACTGGGCACTGCTTTTTTCTCTTTTTATCATGGAAGATCTTTAAAGTGGTTCATAAAATGTTTAGAGGAGTTTAATTCTGTTCAAAACCAAAGAATTCTCAACAAACTAAAAGCTTGTAGATCCCCCATTAAGCAACATCTCAGACGGGTAAAACAGAAAGATTCTAGGAAGATGGGTAAAAAGCTCAAGTTGTTTTTACTCAGGTAGATCAATGTGGGCTGTGGTGACTGCTGATGAGGATACTTGATTCTGATCAAAGAAAGTGAAAACAACACAAAAAATGATACCATGTGGTACAATGCATATGTTAAAAGTTTCATCCTGTTGTCTCTACATGGACAGATAAACATTAAGTTGCATCACCTTATAAAATCAGCTACACTACTTACATGTTGCTTCTAAAAAAATGTAAGGTGATACATTGTTTTGTTTTGTAAAACAGGTTAAAGCTCTACAAGATTAGAATCCTAACAGCAAATTAATCTTTTTCTTTCAGCTACCTAAGTGAATCACTATATTTATTTCATTGTGATATATATAGATTGAACCATTTGATTTTTTCTGTTAATACTGATTACTGGCATTTTAGTGTAAATTTAACAATGCTGTTCAGGAAAACACAAACAAAGAAATGACCTAAGGGTATGTCTACACTGCAGAGTGAAGTTGATTTCCCACCACCACACTGGACTGGAGAGATAACCACAGAAACGAGATTTGCAGTATATACTCACCAGATGTCTCTTCCCTGCATCTCAGTTGCTCATGGTATCCTGCATTCGGCTGGTCTGGGGTTACAGACAGAACCTGGCTTTTAGGGAAAATGGATTCCCCAGTCGCTTGGCCCCTGTTTTTTTCCTTCTCCTCCAAAACAGAAACCTCCTCATTCATCCTAGATTCCCATGAGGTATCTATGCTGCATGGCAGTACAGTGGTGGGGTTACCGCCGAGAATCGCATGCAGCTCCTCATAAAAGCAGTATTTCTTTGGTGACGAGCCATAACAACTGTTCGCCTCCCGAGTTTTCTGATACACCTGCCTCAGCTCTTTAATTTTAATGTGGCACTGCTGTGCGTCCCTCCTGTGCCCCTTTTCCAACATGCCGAGTGATATCCTTTCGTAAATATCTAAACTTCTTTTGCTGGCTCAGAGCTGAGCCAGAACAGACTCTTCGCCCCACAGACCAATGAGATCCAAGACCTCAGATTGACTCTAGGCTGGCATATGTTTGGGGCGTGCAGTCACCATGATCAGTTCTCTTGGCAAGCTCTCTCCACATTGACAAAACAGGAAATGGGAATTCAGAATTTCCCAGGGCTTGAGGGGAGGGCTCTTTCCTGGGTATGTGGCCACAGTAGAGTGCAAGCATGCAAAACAGTCACAGCAGAGCATTGTGGGATAACTCAAGGAGGCCAATTACATTGAATTACACTGCGCTCCAACTACACTGCTGCTCATTCAACCCAAACAATTTGATTTCAGCGCTACACCATTTTTGGGGGTGGTTTTATTACATCAAATTTTTCATCGATTTAAGTCAATGGAACTGACCCGCCAGTGAAGATGCATACATTATGTGGTCAATGGAATGTGGCTTCCGTTGACCTACCTTCGCAGTGTAGACCAGGCCTAAGAGTATTTGGCTGACAAAAGATAGGGTCAACATAAAAATACATCCATGTTAGTATATCATTTAGGGCCAAGCTGCATCATTAGCTTTTAAGCAGAACTCCCTAATGGAGTAAATTTTTAAAAAATAGCATGTTACAGAATGGTCAAAGGCTGAACCAACCTAATGGGTAATTCTGTTACAAAGTGATGGCATGATATGGGCCTTAGCAACTTTCTCTAATCTACAGTGTGCTTTTACAAGTTGTTATTGTTTTTATGCCATATTCTGTTTTTGAAGAGGGTGATGGATGAGTTCTCAACTCCCATTAAAAGAAAAATTAAAAGATTTATTAGAGGCTTAAACAAGATAAAAGAATACTAGACATATTAAGATAAACTCTTTAAAAATTTAAAATGCAACAGGTGTATTAAAAGCAGCTATCAACAATTACGCAACCCCAAAATGGAAGAGTAGTTCACAGTCTGTAACACATGTATCCAAGTTTAAATAGGCTATGAAAAAGTGCTTTAAAGCCATAGAGTAATAGCATAAAATGAAAAAAGTACACAATGTATATAGCCTTTTACCATTCCATTGCAAGCTATTTTGTACAATCACATGCTATGTAGAAATGGTTAGTTTTAAGCTACAGGAAAAAAACTACAGTTTGTGTTATCATATTGTAAACAGATTAACAGGCAAATGGGAGTTTCTTAGTTACAGAAAAACTATAGCCCTCTAACTGAGAAATTCAGCACCTTACAGCAAACACAATAACATCTCTAACCATCCAGTGAAACTAATATCAGTTTTTCAAACCCAGAGCATAACTCATGGACTGAATAGGCATATCAGAGGTGTACTCTGGTGTGCGCTAGCAGGAGGAAATAAAATTTAGCTCCCCCTATCCTCCACCTGGTTGATGATTGGTTTGGTGGGAAGGTGGAAGGGCTCCTTTCTCTGACTGACATTTGTACTTATGTTGTTTGCCATGTTGTTCTAGCTGCATTGATCCCAGAATATTAGAGAGAGGGGGCATGGGTGAGGTAATATCTTTTCGTAACTTCTATTGGTGAAAGAGACAAGTTTTCGAGCAAACAGAGTATACTTCTTATCTGGGAAAGATTGTTTGAAGGCCAGAATAAGGTGTCCAGGAAAGATTTCTTTAAGGATGTGGTGCCCCTCAAATATGGGTTGTAATTATTTAATGATACCCAGTATAGGTTGCAGTGTGGGGTGCACAGTTGGAGGGGTTGTTTTCCTGTATTAAAGCAGGTTCTCTCGGGTATTTGGGTTGCCTGTTCCACGATGCTAACCTACTTCTCTGATGGAATGTCTTTATTTGGTGAAGGATATTTTTAAGCGTGTTAAGGAGTGTATCCCAGACTTTCAACTCAGGGCATATTCTGTGGCAGGGCCAGATTTGCGGCAGGTGACTCAGGTGACTGACTGCCTGGGGAGCTGGGATTGTGGGTGCCAGGGTTGGGGTCCTGTTTTTGTTGTTAGTGACAAAAGAGAAAATAGAATATCTGAAGTAAAATGTTTCAGGTATTCTGTATGTGGATTCATATTTCACTAATCTTCTAGAATGCTTTAGATATATATAAATATAAAATATATATATAAATATAAAAATATAACATAAAATGTAATTATGCCATGAATAAATACAGATTTACAGATCCTAGTATGCAAATGTATTGTCTTATATGATAGAGATATATCATGTGTGCAAACTGTGCATCAAAGTCATGAAATGGGCTACAAATGCATTAAAAACAAGGTATTCAAAAGTTTAACAATTGGAGTGGGAGAAGGCATCGAAGATGCTCTTCGCCTGCAGCAGCATTTGATCTAGGGCTGGCCCGGGGCGCACTGTTCTGTGGTATCTGAAGGCCTCGTTTCAGTAATAAATTTCTTGATATGTCTGGGTAGCAGATGAAGATATTCTACAGGATGCCCCACAGCAGCACTGATGGCAAAACTAATGGTTAGACTAAAACAAAAAGGTCTTCCTACCCAGGAACTAATGACCAACAAGGACTGCAAGTCCAGGTTTAGCCTGTTCCCCATGGTCTATTGCCTCCCTCTACTGCACATGTGCTGCAGGAGTCTCTTAGGAAGGCAGAAAGACCAATTTCTTTCAGTGGGAAGGCCAGGAGAAATGCCTTCCTCCTCTCAGCAGTTGCCCCCTACACATGGAGGGTCAATGGCTGGGACTTATCATGAAATTCAGTAACTTTGTGTAACGGAGAATTAGGACTTCCGATATTATCATGTCTTCATGAAGCCCCCTCACCTCTGCTCCCTTCTACCCAAATGCATGCATACCCTTCTACTGTCGGAAAGGAATTGTGAGTGCTGGAATCAATCAACAATGCTGGCCGTCTATTTAAGCTCTCCTGATGTCCCTGAACATCCTGGCAACAGTGGGTGACAATGCACCAAATAATCCAAACCTGCAGTTTACCTGGTATGTCCTTGACTCTCCTGTGATGCCCCAAACTCTGGAGTTTTGATTAAAAATTAGGTTCTCCTCCTACTGGCCTCTACCCACTGGTCAAGTCTGAAAACAAACTGCTTCCATCTAGTTGCCTGAGACAATACTAGCAGCAAGGATTCCAGCACATGTGATAACATACCATCAGTTAACATGAGATGTTGTCTGCCTGCTCCTAGATGAAAGTAGACACGGGAGGACTTTACAATAGGGTTTCATGTCTCATACTGGGACTCTAGAGTAAACAATGTCACAGAATTTAAAACAAACAGCAGCTGTATCACATGATGTCCAACTGAGCCAGGTTGTAAATCCATATGATTCTTTACCCATATTAGAGGGTGATACTGATTAAAGTCACATAAAAATATGAAACCATTCATCATCTTTTGTATCTTAATGGAAGTTCTGCTAATTATATTAACTTGTGCTTATTCCCCAGTCTTCCTTTAATTCCACTTGTGTTCATGGTTAGTATTTGTGGGCAAAGGGACATAAGAACATAAGAATAGCCATGCTGGGTCAAACAATGGTCCATCCAGCCCAGTATCCTGTCTTATGAGAGTGACCAATGCTTGAGAGGGAATGAATAGAACAGTTAAATATCAAGTGCTCCATCCCGTCAGCCATTCCCGGCCTCTGGCAAACAGCAATCCCTACTGATCCTGGCTAATAGACAATGATGGACCTCCATAAACGTATCTATTTCTTTTTTTAACTCTTATGGTCTTGGCCTTCACATCATCTTCTGGCAAGGAATTCCACAGGTTGACTCACTGTTGTGTGAAAAAATCCTTCCTTTTGTTTTAAACCTGCTGCAGTTAATTTAATGTGGTGACCCCTGCTACTTCTGTTATGAGTATAAAACACTTCTTTATTTACTCTCTCCACACCAGTCATGATTTTATAGACCTTTATTACACACCCCTTAGTCGTCTCTTTTCTGAGCTGAAAAGGCCCAGTCTTATTATTCTCTCCTCATATGGCAGCTTTTCCATTCCCTAATCATTTTAGTTGTTCTTTTCTGTACCTTTTCCAATTCCAATAGATCTCTTTTGAGATGGGGTGACCAGATCTGCACGCAGTATTCAAGATGGGGCATATCCTGGATTGATAAAAGGCAATACGATACTTTCTGTCTTATTATCTATCCCTTTCCTAATGATTCCCAATGTTCTGTTAGCTTTTTTTTTTTTTTTTTTTTTTACTGCCACTGCCCATTAAGTGGATGTTTTCTGAGAACTATCCACAGTGACTCTAAGATCTCTTTCTTGAACGGTAAAGCTAATTTATACCCCATCATTTTCTGGATAGTTGGGATTATGTTTTCCAATGTGCATTACTTCACATTTATAAACATTGAATTTTAGCTGCCATTTTGTTGCCTAGTTACCCAGTCTGTTTTGGACTTAGCTATTCTGAGTAATTTTGTATCATCTGCAAATTTTGCCACCTCACTGTTTACCTCTTTTTCCAGATCATTTATAAATATGTTGAACAGTACTCATCCCAGTACAGACTGCTGGGGGATACCACTCTTTTTTTAGTGACACAGACCAGCTTCCTGAGTAGAAACCTGCCCAATCCCTTGGGTAAGTAGCCCATGGTGCAACATTCATTCTGCTATTTTTAGTACACGGGATTAAGCAAACTTAGCTCTTGTTTGTTTACCAAGGCCTGGAGGCACGCTCCTAGCTGTTGTGTAGCTATACCCTTTATGCCTGACTAGATACAGCAATGTCAGGGACTAGAAATCTATACTTTAGTTTTTTAGGAAAATAAATGATGAATTGATGGTATAGGTACAATAGGTTTACCAACCACTACTGATGGATTGAATGGTCTAACAGGTCCACTTGAAAGCAGAAAAGGGTTTAATATTTAGCATGTTCTGAAATACAGCAGTTACAGATATTGCGATTGCTCACAATATCTTTGGGAACCATATTGTGTTAAATTTCTGAATGATTTATGAATCACTGTCGGCCAGGGACTGTATGAAACTCCAGTGGGGAGGGTTACCACTGCTCCTCCCGGAACTAAAAACAGTGGGGGATGATTAAGGAAATTCACTGAGGTTGTAAACACCTCCAGAGAGATACCACCCCCTCCAGAGAGAAATCCATAGAGACCAAAAGACAAAGAAAGGACTTTTAGCATTAAAAAAACTGAGTTTAAATAGACACAGGCCTTCTTTTGATTTAGCAAATGAACAGGACCTTCTGTCTTGCAGAAGGGTCGGAAAGACTTTGGCTTACTAGGGTATCTTAAGATTGATAGATAACCTCTGGTAAACATCCAGCATGTATATAGGAACACTTCTTGTTTTTTATATATTTTCTCTGTAAAGTTTTTACCCTAAGAATAAATTTATTTTGCTTTGTGAAGGAAGGTTGGTAACTGATATATATTGTTGTAGCCCCTAGAGAAAAGATAACAACAGGTGCTAGACCTCAGATAGATTTGCTGAGGAAATCACAGTGAGGTGAAGTGGGATTGCAAGCCTAACCCCGTCTGGAGGGGGAGAGACACAGACCTCAGCCTGAGAGAGGTGATGGCTGGCAGCCTGAAAACTTAAATGGGTGCTCTTGAAGAGGACCAGGAGTGGGGGGCAAAAGTGCAGTTAACCCTGAAACTGTGATAATGGTAAAATAAGCTGAGCACTGTTCCTGAACTTTGATCTCAGCAGGGATTGTTTCCTCTTTGAAGTCATGATATGGATTGAAAGTGTCTGGAATAAATTGATCCTGTCCTAGCCCAGACACCAGTAAAGAGGTTCATTGAGGGATGGATTTAAGGGCAGGCCACCCATGTGACCGCCTGGGGTGCCAGGCTTAAGGGGCACCAGGCTAGGGGTACTATTTTTGTTGTTAGCGATGAAGGGGAAAATAGAATGTTTGAAGTAAAATGTTTCAGGTAATCCATGTGTGGATTCGTTTTTCACTAACCCCCTAAAATGTTCAGGACCTTTGAAGAATAAATACAGATTTACAGATCCTAGCATGCAAATTTATCATCTTATATGACATGGATAAATCATGCATGCAAATTGTGCATCAAAGTCATAAAATGGGCTACAAATTCAATAAAAATAAGGTTCAACCAACAGGTGGGAGCACTAAAGATGCTTCTCACCTGGGGGGCCATTTGGTCTAGGGCCAGCTCTGGGTGTACTTCATCAACAGGCAGTAGGATAAATCTCCCAGGGAAAGACATCCAATATAATATTTGTGTTTGCACACCTAACAACTAATATCTATTTTACATTAAGGCACAATGACGACAGCATTTTCAAAGCTTTGTCTTGTTTTTCGGTCAGATTTCAAATCTTAGAATAGAATGCCAGTAACAATCCGGAAGCAACCAAATTCCTCTGTTTAGGAGGATGCAGATGTGCACAAAGATCAGTAACCCCCACAGAACCCTAACTCTACACAACAAAATTTTCCAATTTGTTTTTGTTTAGTGTTCAATCCAGTTTTCCCCTTAAATGGCTGGGACCAAAGGAACACATTACCCAGATTTTCTTAATTCAACACTAGCTGTCCCTATCCACCATATCCAAGCAGTTTGCTCATTTCATTTTGCATTCAGACAGAGGATTTCCCAATCTTTGCAAGGCTTTTCTGCTGCAGAGTTCTAGAGGCCTGGGTGCTATCTGGGGTTCCAAGACAAGACCCACACTGGACTGTCATTCAGATTCACCTAACCATTTCACAGCTCTGGAACATTTACACCTGCCTTTCTGAAGTTCTTATGTTTAAAGCTATTTTTATGGTAGCCCCTTTTAGGAGAATTTGTAGGAGAACATTCCTGGGACACCTCCAGACAGATTCTTGCTTGGGACATCTGGAGGTCAGAGGGCATAGTTAAGTTTCGGTTATACTTTTCTCAGAAAGATTAAATAAGTAGCATGTTCATAGAGTGTGGTGATATGAAAGTCTGTCCTGTCAAGGTCCTATCTCTGCTGATTTCTGGCAGTGTCAGGCACCAGGTTCCCACACAAAGAGAACACTGTGCTAGCTACATTCCAATTGGATGTTACAAGAGGAATGTATGTGCTAATGACTGGCCTTTCTTGGGACAAAAGCTCTCTGCAAAACAGCACAGGTTGGTGCCACAACTTCTACACAAGCACAGGACTGGGAACAAGCAGGCCACGGGCCACAGTCGGCAACAGAGATATAGTCAAGTACAGGCTAAAGCACCTCTTTTGTGGCCCTTTCTTCATAAGGATGCAGTCATTTGGGGGTTTCCGTTTGAGACCTGAGATCTCCCTTTGTCTACTGAACCTTTTAGAACCATTGTTTAAGAAAATTGTAGGCCCAAGCACTGTGATGTAGGCCTGAACCAGCAGGCGTGGACCATGGATATGTATTTGAAACTTAAGGGTTAATCCTCACACTGAGAAAGAATAAAACTAGGCATTATAGATAAGGATGTTCCGGACACATTGTTTGTTCATGCCACCCCAGGCTCCACTATGATAAGTGACTGCTTGAACGTATTAGGGGGAACATCCTATCTCAACAATTTGTGATTTAACATTTACGACACATTGGGGCCCTGTTTGTGAAGATGTACATATGAATGTTTGGGAACATCCTGAAATCTAATTGTGATAATTTACAAGTGAAGTAACATGCCCAAAGCGTATCAGGAATGTGGTTGATGTGTAAATCATGGGGCAATGAGAGGGCAAATAAGATTACTTTTATTTCCTTTTAGTAAAATTGGTATTAATAAAATTGGTGTGAGTATAAGGATTTTGTTATGTTAGTAAGTTGAAGATAATGTACCAATGTAAAGGAATAAGAATGTAATGATTTTTAGTAAATATGAATAAGGAGTGAATGCAGTTTGAGTCTGCTGAGATAAGACGGCGAGGAAGAAATTGCCGAGATAACGGTTCTCAGCCTCCAAGGGCAGGAGGGAGAGAAGATGCTTTTGTTTAAAGAACTTTTACAACCCAGATGGCCAAAGATCAAGATACCCCGGAAAACAGGGGAGTTAACACCCAAGGACAGGAACAAGACAAAGTGTGAAACAGGAATGAAAGAATGGGAAAGCTGTTACACTTTCGATATCAAACATAATTGACGATTACATCAAACAAGGAGACTATCTGACATGACAAAATCCATAGACCCTAATGGGGATGGAGAAGTATAAAAATGGGGTGAAGAAACCTGGACTCTGGGCTTCTTCTGCAAACCCCAAGGAGCATTGTGTCACGACTGATAGAGCCGGGCTCCATCCTCGTGTCTGATTCACCTGGCCAGTGGTTCAGCTTGAGCAACACAAAGGCTGGTAATTATACTGCTCCTGCAGAACGCGCGCGTGTGTGTGCGTGTGGCAATTGCTTTTTCAAATATTTTCTGTATTCATAATAAACGCAGCATACTGCCTTGTCCCCTGAATGAGATCCTGCTGTTTATTTCGTAAGTGTAACAAGATGAATACAGAGAAGCCGTTACATGCTGGATAACTAGAATGGAATGCTCAAGTCCAAATAATGTATTAACGTTGCAGCTATTCACTTAAACCAGAACTAAAAGGTCTTTATTCACTGACCTCCCACTGGCAGTCTGTGTGTCAATTAAATTCTGACATTAAAGGTGAAATTAAAGCATGATAAGTAGTATAGTTTTAATCTTTAAATCAAACCTACTGTTAAAATATTTCTGCCTAAGATAACCACCCATATTAATTCTTTACAAGAAGATACAGGCATTTCATAAAGCTAAATTAATATGGCCTAATGTGAAGCCCATTAGTTATTTTCAGTCTGTTCAGTCTTTTATGGATATAAGGTTTTACTCTGCTGTAAAGTCATTTACACTTGTGGCATGAAATTATTATCAATTGTTTTGCTTTTGAAGACCTCAGTTTAAAAATTATATTTTTCATTGTTAAAAGTTATAAGGTACCTTCTTAGCAAACTAACAGTATTTGAATATTTTCAGAAGATGCAAAAAACTGTTGTGGCTTTTCTTTGTTTTTAATTAATCATATGTGTAAGTTCTCTCAGAGACATCAATCTTTTGTTTGTGATCAAAGCAATCATCAGCAATTAACTTCTATGATTTTTTTTATATAAATATTAGTAATATCATCTTTGATATTCTTTTATATGTTTATTTTTACAGCATTTACCTAGTGGTAACTAGATGGTGACTGAGTAAATCGGCATAATGTAACCACTGTTTGCACTTAATTATTTTTACAATTTGCTCTAAAAATAAATGGTTCCACTCACAATGACACAAAAGAATTATTTAGCAATTTGGTGTGTACACCAAATAATACCAGGATACTTGGGATACAAGCTCTTCTACAGTTAGATTGAATTAGTGTTAAAAGCTTTATGGAACAAAGTTCTGTTCAGATTTTTTAAAATGACATTCCTGTAGTGACTTCATGGAGACAGGATTCTTCAAGGTAGTTAGATATTTGTCATGATTTCTATAACACTGTGGTATATAAATGACTGCAGTATGAGTTCCTGCAATTTATACTTTATAATTCACCCTTTCAGATGGTGCTGCAATAAAAGCCTCTTCTGTTAGAAGTTAACATCAGAACCCGATCACTTATATAATTGTTCACTTCTGACTTTGGTAAAAAGTTTGTGGTGGAAAGTGATATTCCTGTTACCCGTATTCTTGTTACCCATATAAATGCCTGGTGCTTTTTGGAATCTAGCTAAATTATTAGCCTCAATGACTTCCTATGGCTGGCTTCCACGTCTAATTACATTTGGTTGAAAAACTATTTCCTTTTATTAGTTTCTGAATTTTCCATCTTTCAAGTTTCATTGATTGTCCCCTTGTCCTTGTGTTAAAGTGATAGGGAGAGAAGAAGCTCACATTCTATTTACCTTCTCTATACTATTATTTTATATACTTTTATTTTGTCCTCTCTTACTCACATTTCTAAGGAAACAAGTTAAATTTCAATCTTTTCAATCTCTCTTAATGTAAGAGATTTTCCATGCTCCTTGTTACCCTTTTCTGGACACCCTGCCATATATATGTTTTTAGCTGGAGTGATCAGCATTGCACACAGTATTCTAGACAAGGCTTCATATTTATTTATATAGTGACATTTTCTGTGTTATTCTCCATCCTATTCCTTTTGTATCCTAACATCTTGTCTGCTTTTTTACCTCAGCTGCACAATGTAGATAGCTCACTGAAGACCTCTGCTCAGTAGCACCCTGGTACCTTTCCTGAGTTAATACACTTAATTTACAACCTTGTAAGATATATGTGCAATTTATATTTTCCCTCACCAATGTGTATTACTATGCATTTATCAACACTGAATTTCATTTACTATTTTGCTGCCCATTCACATGTTTCTCTAGATGTCTCTGAAGTTCTTCAGAATTCTCTCTGGTCATGCCAACTCTAAGAGACAAAATTTGCTACACGACTGCTCACCCCTCAAGATCATTAGTAAATATATTTTAAAACAACACTAGACCTAAGATGAAACCTTGAGGCAGCTTGCTGATAACATCCGACTATGATGATGATAGATGATTTAATCCTCGTGGTTTTCTCTCTCTCTTAGCCAGTTTTTGATCCATGACAATATTTTTCCACTATTTGTGACAACTTAAGCTTCTTTAGTAGCATCTCCTGGGAGATCTTGTCAAAGGCCGTCTTAAAGTCTTAATAAGTTAGTTCAACTGGTTCTCCTTTAACTATTACTTTATTAGCACATTCAAAGAATTCTAAAAGATATAGGATTTTCCTTTGTGGAAACTGTGCTTGTTAGATTCTTTCATATTAGAATCTTCCACATGTTTTATTATTCTATTTTAAATTATTGTTTCAACCAATTTGACATAGATGTAAGGCTTATTGCTCTATAATTTCCCAGATCACCCTTAGAACTTTTTAAAATATAGGTACAACATTTATTAAACTTCAATCCACTACTATACTAGCTGTTTTTAAACAAAGGGTTTTTTTTGTTGTTATTGGTTTTTTAAAGTATGAAGTAGCAGAGCTGTTTAAGTTGCTTCAAAGCTCTTGGATGTATACTATCAGGGCCCGGTCTCTCACCACTTTTTAAATTATTAATTTGTTACAGGATCTCTTCTTCTGCCACCTCAAGCTCTGAGAGTACCTCATATTTATTACCAGAAAAGAGTGGGTCCAGGATTCCTCTCTCTTCAACATCCTCTACAGTGAAGATCAGTTAAAAATCATTAGGCTTCTCAGCAATGTCCCTAAATTCCTTAATTGATCCTTTTAAGCCCTAGTGATCTAACAAATCCATCAATTTTTTGCAGGTTCTTTGTTACTGATATCCTTGAATTTATTGTTTGTTTTTACACCCTGAGCTATTTCTCTCATATACTGGCTGCTGTCATGAATATAAATTAAATATATGTAGATAATTTATTAAAAACAATATAAAATTAGTTAACTAATTTCCCACTAATTTTAAAATAGCTTACTCCACAATGAGCCATAGGTAGAGATAAACATTACTGTCATATTCTCAGGAAGAAGACTGAGTAAACAGATGGGCTTCACATCAAGGCCTGAAACTGAATAGACTTAAACACCACTGAACCAACAAGAAAAGTGAATTCCAGAACTGAGAGTCCAGAAATGAAAACATGGCCACCAGCCCCTATATTCAACTCAAGGATATAAACAAGGATTTCAGATAATGTGTGAAAATACACAAAGAGAAAGTGGTATCTCCTGTAGATGGGACCTGAACAACATAGGGCTTGAATGATTAATATAATAAGAACAAAGTAGCTGTCAAATACCATCAAACCAGTGTTAGTCTAGTCCAGTACCCTGCCCTTAACCAGAGGCTTCTGAGGAACACAATGTAATCCCCATAATGAACTATTATGTAATAATATGACCTCAGGAGAAATTTCTTCCTAACCTCCACTAAACAGTGGTTGGCTTATGAGGGTTATTTATTTTATTTTATGTGTAATCTCCTACACAATCTAACTGGTGTTCAGGAATGACCTTTCGACTTCAATTGCTTGAGCTGGGGCTGGAGACAGGGATCAGATGCACCACAAGGTAGAACCATTTGTTCACCGTGTGGAATATGTTGGCCATCTTTTATCGTGTCATTTTTGTTGACTGATTAATAGAAACGCCCTATGGTTACCTGCAGAGATAGTTGCTCTCTTCCTACCTGGAGTTGCCGAATTATGAATAGAGAAAAGGCAGAAGGAAATGATGAAAGTTGAATAGAAAAACAACATGTTCACTGGCTAACATGTGAACCAGACTTCCACAAACATATGCATTAATTTTGTATTGAAGGACTGGTTAAATATTTTCAACTGAAATATGTGGCCAGCCTTATTTATTAAAGAATGCATTTATGCTTATCAAAATGCTCCAATTCTAATTACAGAAAACTGCTTTTAGATCCATTTTATTTATAGATGTTCTCTATATGTATGCGCTAATTCCTTACTGAAAGAAAAAATTGTGAAGTTTCCTTCCCAAAAATGCATCAAAAGAAAAACGTGTTCTACTATTGCCTTTAACGAAAGGTACAGACACAACAGGAGTAATGAATACATTTTGATATATGTGGTACTTTAAGAATATATTCTAAATTTAGATGGTAGTCGGTATATCACCTAGGATAGAAAAAGTGCTCTATATTCTGTATTAAAGACTACAAGAACTACATCATTACCAACAGGCTTGGGCAAATAGCAAATAATTTGAGCTGAAAGTAAATCTAAGGACATGTCTACACTGCGAAGTAAAATCGATGTAATTTCAGTCTACATCCAGCCACCAAATTAATGCAGTAAGTCAGGCATGATCACATCACTCTCATTGCGTCGGGGGAGTGCGCCCTCACCAGTAGTGCTTGTATCGACAAACAAAGCAGTGCATCGTGGGTAGCTATCCCACAGTGCAACTATCTGCAGGGGCTTTTGGGAAGATCTTCGGCCTCCCATGACACAGTTTTGTCCCTCCCTCCCGAGATCAACAGCAACCAAACCAATACTTTTTCAACCCTGTTTTCAAAACCCTGTCTCTGCCATGCATACGCCACTGCCTGAGAAGCATGGAGACTGATCAGCTCTGCACTCTCGTTGTGAGCATTACAAACGCCTCATGACTTATCCTGCAGTACTTCTAGGGCCAAGAGAGGTGCTGCAGTGCTGAAAATTGTGATGTTACTCAGGTAGCCCTGCTGCAAGCCATAGAATGTAACAATTCCCAGTTGCTGCTGGTGGTTGTGCAGAAACTGAACATGGTGGAATGCCATTTCTGGTCCTAGGAAACAAGCACTGAGTGGTGGAATCACATTGTTATGTAGATCTGGGATGACTAACAGTGGCTAAAGAACTTCTGGATGTGTAAGGACACCTTCAAGGAACTTTGCACAGAGCTTTCCCCAACCCTGAAGCACAAGAATACTAGCATGAGACCTGCTCGGACAATGAAGGAGTGGCCATTGCTCTGTGAAAGCTAGCAACACCAGACTGCTACTGGTCAGTTGGGACTCAATTCAGAATTGGTAAATCCACTGTGGGATCCGCTGTGATACAAGTGTGCAAGGCCATTAATAGACTTCTGCTAAGAAGGGTAGTGAGTGTGGGAAATGTGCAGGACACAGTGGATGCGTTTGCTGTGATGGGGTTCCCTAACTGCAGTGGAGTGATAGATGGCATGCATAACCCAGATCACCTTGCCACAGAATACATAAACAGAAAAGAACACTTTTCCATGGCGTTGCAAGCACTGGTGGATCACAAAGGGTGTTTCATTGACATCAACATGGGATGGCTGGGAAAGGCTGATGACGCACACATCTTTAGGAACTCAGGTCTATTCAGAAAACTGAAAGCAGGCACTTTCTTTCCAGATCAAAAAATAATCACTGATCATGTTGAAATGCCAATAGTGATCCTGGGAAACCCAGCCTATCCCTTGCTCCCATGACTCATGAAGCCCTACACAGGCACCTGGACAGTGACAAGAAGCAGTTAAATAATAGGCTGAGCAAGTGCAGAATGGTAGTAGAATGTGCCATTGGATGTTTAAAGGCTCCCTGGTGCAGTTTGCTAACTTGGTTAAACCTTAGTGAAACCAATATCCCCATTGTTATCTCTGCCTGCTGTGTGTTCCATAATGTCTGAGAGACAAAGGGAGAGACGTTTCCGCTAGGTTGGGTCGTGGAGGCACATAGGCTGGCCATAAACTTTGAGCAGTCAGATACCAGTGCAATAAGAAGAGCCCAACAATGAGTTCTACTCCCCAGGGAGGCACTGAAAACCCATTTTTGTAATGAGCCACAGTAACATGCGACACTTATCTGTGCTGTGCCCTCCTATTTCCTCCCCTCTGTTGCATCACTGTCCCTGCACCTCCCCTTCCCCCACAACCCTTATGACTGTAATAAACAAAGAATACTTCACAACATAAACTTTGACTTTTACTTTAACAGTAAAGGGAAAGGAAAATAATTTAACTTTGAGCAACCGTCCTAATAAAATTTGGACAGGAGAAACAAATGCAGCTTGTCTGTGCAAGCACCGAAGCTTGCATACTGACAGGTTTTAGAATGCCCGCCTTCTCTTTTTACTGCCTTCCCCCAGTATTAAGTGGAGCACATACTGCATCCTGCCCACTCTCCTCCTGGAATGCTTGCAGGTGGGGACTTGAAAACAGGGCGATTGCTGCTGGCAGTTCCGCTGGGGCTGCAGAGGGAATATATCCCTCTGAAGGTTTCTGGGGAGGGCTGTTCTTGCAGCTCAACCAGAGGCCTCCATGTATCTGATTGATCCCCCGTTATCCACAGCATCTTATCCTGCACTGCATGCTCATACTCCTGGGCTGCTCTCCTGCTCTCCATGTCTATGTCCAGTTTTTCAGACAGTGAAATCCTCCAGGCTCTTAGCTTCGTGTCAGCTGTCCCAGATGTGTTCATTATCTCATTGAATGTGTCATCTCTTTTTATGCCTTCTAACCTGCAACAGCCTCTCCGCAAGAGTGGAGGATGCACTGAAGCCATGCTTTCCACTGTAAGCCATGCAAAGCACAATGCAACCATTGTCAGTGCATACCATGGGTGAAATGCAAGGTTGCAATATAAAAATCACTCCCCGTGTTATTCTCAAGTGCACGGTACGACTGATTCAAAATCCCTGCCTATTCCACAAGCCAGTTTGGCGTTCCAGCCATAATGAGTAAGGGACTAGTGCTTCCAGCTTTGTGAAATCAGAATGTCTTATGGACAAGGCCCCCCTTCTCCCAGCAACTTTAAGAGGGACCAGCGCACAGCCTCCCAAAATGCAGTTTTTATCCGAGGCAGCTCTAGGGGTAGGATGGAGGAAAAGTACTCAAGGAGAAAACATTAACACCCATACCCAGATCCACTCCAACCAAGACAATCACAGGGAAAACTGTTGTTGAGGGACCTGGAAACTGCCGTGGGTTGAGGAGCACATGCATTATTGTTTGCGATATGAGCACGTGTAACAAAAATTTCCACCATCTCCCCTATGTGATATTGGCCTCCTTAACACAGGTGGAAAGGGAGTAGATCCTACAGGCTTCTGGCTAAGAGACCTGGTCCTTATGCTGCTAGATTGTGGTCTGTGATGATGTCAGCAGATTTAATAATGGAGTGGCCTGGGGAAATGTCCTATTATGGTGGAAGAATTGTTAGTCGTCCCCAGAAACTTTCTGCAAAGAAATGCATAGTACCTCCATGATAGTTTTCTGGAGATCTCCACGGAGGATTCTCAGGCCATTCCTGACCACATAAACAGTCTTTTCCGGGGGCAATCATCTGCATAGATGGAGCACCTACAGAGAAGCCAATAGCCACTCGAACTAATATTTCATTTAATAGTAAACAGAACCCATTAGAGGATGTAACCCCAACTCTTTGACTGAAATTCCATAATCACCAGAGTCAGCCATGATGCTGGACTGCTCTGCGGTTAAAAACAGCTCCTGGTTGTCAGGGAGAATGGATCCCCCACTCCCTTGCCCCCGCTCTCTTCCTCCTCTTCCTCATCCACAGTCTCATCATCATTGGCCAAGAACCAAGATTCCCTGAGGGTATCCACACTGCATCTGGGGCAGTGGTGGGGTCGCCACTGAGAATTGTATGCAGTTCATTGAGAAGTAGCATATTGTTGGTGCTGAACCAGAATGACTGCTCGCCTCCCTTATTTTTTTATCTAAGTTCTTTGATTTTTACATGGCACTGCTGTGTGTCCCTGTTGTACACATTCTCCAATATGCCCCACAAGATCTTTTCGTCGAGCTCTTTTCATATAATATCTATGTTTTTTCTGCTGGACTGGAGCTTTGCCTGAACTGACTCTTCTTCCCACCGACCAGTAAGATCCATCACCTCAGGTCTACGCTGGCTGGAATGCATTTGGAACATTCAGTCATCATAATCAGCTGTGCTGGCGTGCTCCCCACGTTGAACAAACAGGAAATGGGAATTCAAAATTTCCTGGGGCTTGACCAGGGGAGGGTCTTTTTCCTGCATATGCAGCCACAGTGCAGTGGAGTTGAAAACAATCTCCAGAACGATCACAGCGGAGCACTGTGGCACACATCATGGAGGCCAATGATGTCGATTTATGCAACCCTCTGCCAACAGCACCACTTAGTCGACCCATCTGCTTCGATTTTAGTGCTACATCTTTCACGGAGGTGGATTAATTAAGTCGATGTTTACGGCAAGCTAGGTCAGTGGAAGGGACCTGGCATTGGAGACACATACATTATGTGGTCGACAGAAGGCAGTTTCCATCAACGTAACTTCGCAGTGTAGACCAGGCCTAAGTGTTTTGGGTGTTTTTAAGGCAATAATGTATCCTAGATTTTAATATGGAAGATCTTACTTTAAGAGTACCACTGATATTCAATTTCTGTTTTTCAAGACCACATCATCAAATAGCATTGAAAGATCATAAGTATAGTCATCAAGATATAAAGTAGAAACAGAGTTTTTAGTTCAAAAGTTAAAATTTAAATTTCAGTGTGTACAAATAAAATGGGGTAATATGTTATAGGCTGCTATATGCCCCAGTTCCCCGCATTCATAGCAGCAGTACCTTAGGCTGGTTGCCCCCTTCTGACTTGGGCTATCTGGTCGCCCCTCCACGTCCTTGCTCCCTGAGTTCCCTGGCCCTTTCCCGGTGTCAGGCCGCTCCTCAGCACCCTTGTGCTTGGCTCCCATTTTCCTGGGTCCCCTAGCAATCCAGGAACTGGGTTTGGGGACTGGCTTCCGTGCCCACCATGTCTTCTCTCGGAGGGTTGGGGCCAGCTCACAGGCTGCCAGCTGTCTCTCAACCAGGGCGACCAACTCATCGTAGGTGGAGGGGTCATTTTGACCAACCCAGGCACAGAGGTCTGACGGTAGCCCCCTCGTATACCGGTCCATCACCAGGAGTTCCAACATCTTCTTGGTGCTGAAGACCTCAGGGCGCAGCCACTTCCAGGTCAGATGGATCAGATAAAACAACTGCGACCGTGGTGCTTTACCCTCGCTGTAGCGCCACTCATGGAATCTCCGGGCTTGCATGGCTACCATCACCCAAGATCTGGCTAGGATTTCCACCTTCAGCTGGGGGTAGTCTGCAGCAGCTTCCTCCACCATATCATAATAGGCCTTCAGGGACTCTCCTCCTAGGAAAGGGGCAAGAATGCTGGCCCACTGATCTCGGGGCCAGACTTCCCTCAGGGCTGTTCTTTCAAAGGCCAGGAGGTATGCCTCTATATCATCCTCCAGCGTCAACTTCTGCAGCCAGTTTCCGGCACAGATGGTCTGCACCCCACCATGGCTTCCACCTCACCCTACCAGGACTTTCAACTGGCCTACCATCTCCTGGAGTAGGGCGTGGTCCCGGGTAGCTTGGCTCATCAGCAGGCGGTTAGTCTCCGGCGGTAGCCTTACAGCATCCTGCTGGGCAGCCGCCTGGACTCGGGTAGCCTCCTGCTGGGCGGCTGTGGCTTGCACCAGGGCTTTTACCACCTCCTCCATCTTGGGGGTGGGGTATGCTAAAACCACCCTCGTTTAAGTCCACTATGCGATCAATCCCACTGCTGACACCATGTGTGGCAAATGGCTGGCTTCTTAGTGGGTCTCACGCTTTTGCCTCTCGTAGTGGGCCAGGGCGTCGACAGTTACCCCATCTTCCCAGGGAGGAGGGTTGGGACCCGGGCCCACCTGCTCCTCTGGGTCCCAGCCCAGGGGCCATCTGAGTAGCCGCTATGTGCTGCTGGCATCTTACTTGAAGCTGCAGGCTTTTCCCCTGGGCTACTCTCCCTCCTCTATCTTTCTGGCTTCTTGAGCCCAGTACCTTCTTCAGGACTCCACCTCTCTCCCACACACCACTGAACTCTGTTCTGTTCTCCTTCACGACTCCACACACCACTGTACTCTGTTCTGTTCTCCTCCACAACTTCACACACTCCTCTGCTCACCACACACCTACTCCTTCAACTCCACACTGTCTCTCAGGAGTAGAGGGTTTTTATATGCACCTGGGTGGGGCCTTAATTGGTGTCAGCTGACACTAATTACCTTCTAGTGACTCTGGCTAGTCTATAGGGAATAAAGCCTGGATCATTCTAGCACTTACATAGCGCCCTTCCAGAACTTTCCTACTGCCCTCTGCCCTTGCTATACCACAGTGTGTACAATTAAAATGGGGTAATATGTAATTTCCACAAAATGTTAGTCTAGATTCTGGCACTTCCAAAAACGTGAGTACCTCTTTATTTAATCCGAATAAGAAAGACTATTCACACTAAACATTATTGGCTGGTTCTGACAATTGCTTGATGAATCAATGCAAGTTCTATTCATGATGCTCCTGCATGATTGGACTCCATGTCAATATGATGCCGATTTAATTCTGAGCCATATACTGCTTGCATTAACACATTTGTGAAAACTCCCACTGACTTCAAAGGGAGCCTGATAATGATCTAAACCAACAAAACCAAGAAATTTTCCATTAAAGGGATACTCCATTCTCCCTACCTATGTAAAAATCACATATTGTTCCCAGACTCTCAAGTATGATTTGATAAGATCTCTACTGCTGTGAACAAGTATAGCTGACAGATGTGCTAGCTTACAGCAGGAGAGAATATGCCTTAATGGGTGACTTAAGAACAAAATATTAACCTTTACTCTAAATTCCTTCATTTTGCTATCATTTTTTTTTTAATAAAGTAGAAGTAAATATAGAGAAATCCTCTGTTACTGAATCCTTACGGACAGCCTGATAATGCAAGTGCACATGACTAACTTTACTCACATATTTACATCAACTTGAAATTGGGTCCTTAACTGCAAGATCTTTGGAGGAGGGGACCATGTTTTGGTGGGTTTTAATAGCACCTAGTACAATGGAAATCTAATCCTGATGGGGGCTTCTCAGGAGGTACAGTTTTAAAAATGTTAAAATGATGATAATGGAAGAATACGACCTCAACTGAGTAATGTGTATAAGATCATGTTAGGGACATTGAAAGAGTCTAGTTGACCCAACAGTCTATTCATACTCCAGCTATGTTCTATTGGATATAATATCCATGTTTAGTGAGTTTCTTGAACATGGATTTTGACACAGCAATAGCAATTCTTAAATAGTTACTATTATGATCTGTCATGTCAATGGAAGTTTGCATATTGAAACAGGTTTATGCTATATGATATACGCAGCAGGGTGATGAAGCTGAAAGTTCACATAGGGCTTTAGGCAATTTTGTTAGCAGTTACTGAGGTTATTTTTTTCTTTCCACAAAAGCATTAGTTGACTGTATGAAAGAGTAGCTTTAAAAATTTCTGTTTAAAAACCAAAACCAGTCTTACTTTTCAAGAACGTAAGTATGAATCAGTTTTGTACAAGTGCTCTTCTAACTTTAAAATCGCAATTATTGAAAAAAAGTTATTTGGGGGGTTATTTTTGCTTGTTTTTAAAGCAGCACAATATGGTCCTATGCTGAGATGTTATCCAGGGCCACCACTTAATATACGTCGAGTCTCCATTAAAAAGTATGCAGGGATTTTTCAGGGTTCTTATTGAATTACATAATCACATGCTTAGTGAAACAATCTGCAGAGCTGAAATATGATTTCTAGCAATTTAAGGAGCAAATTCTTTATTGACTTACAGCCTATGTGAAACTAGTTTGTCTTCAAGTATGGGGGTAAAGCAAGAGGTCATTGAGCAATAGGATACCAAAGAATTTAGCCCTGAAAAGGCTAACCACTTTTCAACTAACAGAGTGTACGTTGTGTTCACGCTAACATAAAAACCTCCCATCATTAGGAATTTTCAGTGGAAATACTCAGAGATCCTCAATTAAATTGGCATTAGCAAAATCCACTATATTTACAAGTCTGTCTCCACACATCATAATTTCTTGTTGAAACTGTAAACTTAACTTTCATGAAATATAAGTAAGGCCACACTTTCTGGCAATTATTGATAAATATAGTGATGTAAATATCACTTGCACAGTAATATTATGCAACAAAAATATTTAAATATTTTATAGCAGGAAAAACTAAAGCTGGGATATGTAGTATTTACTTCTATAAATCTTAAGAAAAAAGGGATGGCAATACTTCTACATAAAAATATTCTATTTACAATAACAGAGAGGAGAAGAACGGGAGTTCAGATTTCAACAAGAAATCATATACATACATAGATTTTATATATATATATAAATATAATATAAATATATATAATTATAAAAATAATAAATATATATATATAATCAATCTAAGTGAGGGTGATAAGTCCCTCTTCCACAGATACTGCTAGTTATTTAACATATGAGGAACTAAAGTATGACAAGGATGGAGCTTCAATTTTACATGGAATGCACTATGTAGGAACCAATTATTATTATTTAAAACTAGCTAGACGGTTTCTCTAAAAAAACAAAAACAAAAAACAAAAACAAAAACATAAAATCCCCACTCCTATTATCTGATCCAGAAGAAATGATTTTTAGACATTAAATAAAGCCTGTATTAAGACCCTTTTCTCTGAAAGAATAAAACAAAGATAGTTGTACAATGCACTTTGTAGACTTATGAGCTGCTAAAAGATTAGAAAGATGCCAAATAATCTAATAGAGTAGACCTGATTACAAACATATTTACGTTTGAAAATAATGTTTGAAAATCTGTTTCTCATACATTTATCTGTCAGATCTTGAGTTCAGAATTCCATTTTACTTCTGCAATAACTAATGATCTCACAACCACTTTGAATCACAGACCTAGCTTTAGTTTAGATAATAGTGATATGATCTGTTGCAAAAGAAATAAAGATCTTTAAACTCAGGATTTGAGAGGCAGGTAAATGACACCAATCAAATATTTTGCTTTAAATTGTGTATGCGATTATCTTAAACATTTATTTATTCAATCAACAAAAGTTGGTAGTTCAGCTTTTCATGATGAAGTTCTGTGGCCTGCATTATACAAACTAGACTAGAGGATCATAAGGGGTCCCCATCTGGCCTCACAAATCTATTAACCTTATATGACATCATCATTTACAGTTTGCATCAAAGTTGGTACAAACTGGACTTAAAGATCCCATGAGCTATTGCTGATTTCCCACTACTGCGAATGGGAAGAATATTATTAAGTCTTCATGAAAAACGGTACTTTGAAACTATTAGTTTTGACTTGTTGATTTGACTACTTGATGAGATGTCAAGAATTATGTTCCTTATCAACATTTCTGGAATTAGAATACAAGCAATACTCTAAATTCACGTGCAAAAGACACATAATAACAATAATGTTGAAGCAGAAAATAACTTACTAAAATAAAAATTTAACACACAAAAATCTCCAGGTCACATATATGTTTTACAAAAACATGTTTTACACACAGTATTAAGCAAAAAAGATAAATATTTATTTATGTCCCTATTCAGGAAAGTATTGAAGCATGTACTTAAATCCCACTTACTTCAATGAAAATTAAGTATGTCCATAAGAACATCTTGAATAGGGTTGCTCTTCTGAAGCAAGGCCTTAATGAACTTTCAGAGTTCTTCATTCTAGGCACGGCACCACATATGGGACAAATTACATCTCTTGAGGGTTATGGGAATGAAAGAAGGGGAGATCTGATAAGATCTGTATGTTTGGATCTTTGGACTGAACTCTCTACAAAGAGAGTGGTCATATCTACTATATACAAAAAGTACATTCTATTGTATAGTATTACATATATAGTTCTAATATGGGTACCCAACTGAAATCTTGGTTCTGTCTCAGCATTCTTCAAGTTATTGCTCTGTGAGAAATTAGTGTATAAGAATCATAGTTTTTTGGTTTGAGCTATTTTAAAGGTTTACTTTTTAAAAGCTAGACACACAGGTTTTCTGCTTCAAAATCAAAACCTATTAAAGGAAAACTTTAATGACCTCAGTCCTTTATTGTAAGTATTATATAAATGTGTCATGTGCAAAAGGAAGAACATTAAATCTCACCTGTGCCACCAATCACCACAAATGTATCAATTGCTATGAAATGAAAAGCCTGAACAGAAAAATTTTTGTCGGTCTTTTTTATAACATAAAGCTTGGTTTTATGCTATTCACCTCCGTTTTCATTTCTTACAACCACAAAGATGGACAACTGTAAACTAATATCTTAAAAGAAAAGCAGCAAAGAAAAATGACAATCTGGCTATATGAGGATTCTCAGGGAAAAACATTAGAAGAGTTCACTGAACAACAATATTTATAGAACCTCAGACACAGTCTTTAATTAAGAAAAGCTTTTGCTGAATCTTCTTAAGAATGGAGATGTAACTGATAGCAAAGATTAAGCTGTTCTCAATTAGCTAGGTATACTGTACTACAGGTATAGCAGACATTTTGCAATACTACTATAGGTCATTTAAGTACTGTGAATTTTCTTATCCCCATACTCGCAATTAGTTGTTAAAGATCTTTTAGGAACACAGAAAAAAATGACAATGGCTCCCAACTGTGCATTAGAATTTTGACCAAAATCACTAATAAATGTTTTCATTGCTATGTGCATCATTTAATACTAAGTTAATTAGTGAAGACCTGTAAAAGACATGTGCTATTATTTAGCAAAGAAGTAATCTCCTGCTAACTGCTATACCCAACAGAACAAAACAAACAAGTTGTGTAAGAATCTCAGATGAGGTCACAGATTTGTCAGTCGTCTTCCCCAGAAACAAATATGAAGACAGAAAAGATGGCAAAAACTTACACTCATCTGTTGAGATAATTAAACCTATTCTTGTACAGGGGTTTAAACATCCACAAAACCCAAACTGCAGTCAATGAAGTATCATGAAAAAATATCTCAGTTACTGACTCTGGTTAAAAAAATCCTATGTTTTTAACTTAAATGTGCCATATACTTGATGTCAAGAGTCACTCTTATACCTCCAAAGTCTGGTTTACAACAATCCTCTCCTCCCAATCGTGGGTCTGGGAGAAGGAATTGTAAGTTTATATATATATGCATGAAGTAACAATTAAAAACTGTCCTCTTCCCTTAAAGCTCATCCTAACTACATAGCTCAATCAAAACCAGTCAACCAATTGTAAAGCACAGTTTGGAATATGGGCCAGCTCCATCACTGTTTAAAAAGAATCCAGTTACAGTGGCAGCTGGAGAAATAAGCAGTCTGAAACACAGACGTCTCCACAATGAATTCTAAGAAAAGTTATTTCTACACCAACAAATCCTCCCAAAATCAAGTGTTAGAAAAAACAACTTATGTGTACCTAATGGTTAGAACAGACAAAACAGACTCAGAAATCATAGGTTTTATTACAGGCTCTTCCATTGACTTGCTGCACACCCAGTGATGATATCCAACCGGCGCGAACCGGTTCTTAAAATAGAAAAAATGCAGCGAACCGGTTCTTAGCCCCGGGAGATTCAAAGAAAAGGGGGAGCAGCGAACCGGTTGTTAGCAGCAGGAGAGTAAATTTCCCAGCGGCGAGTGTCTCCCTGGACTCTCCCAGCCGCCGAAATTGACCAGGGCGGGTCAATTTCACTGCGGGGAGAGTGTCTCCCTGGACTCTCCCTGCCGCCTAAATTGACCAGGGAGGGTCAATTTCACGGCGGAGGGAACTCTGTAGTTGTGGGTGTGTGTCGGGTGCTGTGTGCATGATGTTTAAGAACCTATTCAGAATAGGTTCTTAAATATCACCTGCCTTCATAGAACTGGTTATTAGAAATTTGGGATATCATCACTGTGCACACCTATAGCCAAGTCACAACTTAACTATGCCACTATGCTTTTGCAAAATAGAGACTATAAATAAATACCTACTTTACCCAATTGCTGAAAAGATTAGAGTTTGTGAAGCACTTCCTAAAAGACATTATAAAAGTGCAAAACATTATAATTGTGGTTGTTAATGTAAGAAGCCTGATCAGAATGTAATGTGTTACCTAATGGTTCCCATCATAGCAGCAGCAGCAATGGAAAACTAACTACCCCCAATCGGATTAGGGAAACCTGGATAAAAACCGTATACCAAATATGTAATACTTTCAGAACATCTTGCTATTAATCCTACGTTGTAACTTAGAAGGGATATGGCCTCCCTGGGTCTCTCACACACTCCACACTTCAATGGTAGCTCTGTGCCCCATCTATATTCTTTTTGTGTACAGAAACATCTTACCTTAGATTATTAATTTAATTACAGTAACACCGTGAAGCCCTAGCCATAGACCAGGATCCCATTGTGGTAGGCACAGCACAAACAAAGACGATATCAGGAGAGTTAATTTCCTAATGCATCTTAAGATCTTTTCTTAAATGAATATTGCCTTGACTTCCCCAGATGGAATATTACAATGATTTGTGCAGACATTTAATTATGACTTCCAAAAAGCACTACTCCCATTCTCTGCTTTTGATAAATGAGTTGTCTGATATCTGAAATACCATCATTATAATATAGAATAACATACATACAATAATGCCTAGCTCTTATATAGACAAAAATATAGATCATGTTGCCATTTGAACTGCCTTTAATTAATTTGTACTATGTTACTGTATACATTTCTGTAAAATCTTTTTTGTTATATTAAGTATTTGAAATACAACATAATTTAAATTACTGCAAAAAATGTTGAAAGAAAGACAGACTTTCTCTGGTGTTATACAATTTGTTCCAATGAAAAAACACTGCTCTACATAGTGAAAGGTAGTGAAATGTAGCAGTGGCTAGAAAGAGTCTACTTAGAATACAATATATTTGTTGATAAATATTTAAAAGAGTATTTCCCTATAGGAATAATTGCCAGTTTCTATGGCAGAAAACAAAAAAAAACCAGAAATGCATCTGGGAAAACCTTTGTGTGTTACTTGAAAAATACAAGGAAATGTGCATAGTGCCCTCTAGCAAGGTGGTTCTTACAAAAACATAAAATATGAATAATTGGAAGAAATAGTCTACCTCACTTGTGATGTGCACATTTACAGACCTCAAGTACAGAGGTTACACAGAGTAATACAGAAGTTAATGAAGAGGACCCTAGACATTTATTCCAGCTATTCTAAGGCTCAAACATTCTATCATCAGTTCCTATGGAAACTGAAAGGATATTCTAGGTTATATCAGTATCAGCTTATCATAGTGCAGAGAAATCTGTGGTTTATTTTAATCCATAGTTCAGAAAGCATAAATGCATTCTTAATGTTTCTGGCTGATTCTGAATTGCACAAGCCTGCATAGCAGATCAGTTCAATTAGATCGTGAATCAAGATAAACTGAACACTTTTCAGACCATAACAGTAATGGGAAAATCTCATAAGGTTGGTCAAGCGCCATGAAATTCACCATTTAAATGCTGGATATAACTGTAATACATGTTTAGAAGATTGTCTTTGGGTGCGAGATGAGTAACAGTATGTTTATTTATTTTACATGATGTCTAATATGCTCTGGGAGTTAAAGAAACATAACCTAGATTTACAGAAACCCGTTCTGGTAGTTCCTCGTATCAGATGTTGAAGAAGGTTGGTTTTGGCATTTCAAAAGTTTGCGCAACCCAAAACTGTAACAGTGAAGACGAACAATAAGTTGAATAATGCAATATAAATGGAGTATAGTTCTGTTAAGAAGAAAAGAGAGCATGAGGATATGGGAAAGGTGGTAAAGATGTACAGCCAGCTGACTCTGGGTTTGTCTATATGAACTGATACTGTTAAACAACAGCTGCTGCTAAACTGATTTTAGCTGCTGCTAAACTGGCACTCTTAGTTCATGTACTTTAATGGTCAGGAGGGACCACTGTAATCACCTAGATGACCTCCTGCATAACACAGGCCATTACACTGGCATGACTTACTTCTGGATTCAGATCCAATAGCTGTGGTTGAACTAGATCATGTCTTTTAGAAAAAAAATCCAATCTTGATTTAAAAAAATATACAGTGATGAAGAATCCACCACAGCCCTAAAAGTGGTTTTCAAACTGTGGCACGCCCCCTAGAGGGGTGTGTAGGAAAGTTCAGGGGGGCATGCAGCAGGGCCCAGGCCAGCCCCCCTCAGGGGAAGGGCATGAGAAAGGGGTGTCACCCAACTGTAGCTCTGCCCCCAGTCCAGCTACAGCCCCAATCACTCCATGCCACCTCCTGCTCCGCTCTGCCCTCATTCCCTCTCCACACCCAGCCCAACTCTACCTCTAGATCCAGCAACTTCCCTATTCCTAGTTCCACAGCAGTTCTGCCTTTAGCCCAAGTTCCTCTGCTCAGTGAACTGTGCAGTAATGGAGGAAGGGCATGGACAGATTCCATTACTGGGGTGGGGGGGTGGGGAGGGAAGGAAGAGAAGAGGGGTGACAAAAAAACATGGGCACCACTGCCTTAGAAAGTTATTGCAATGGTAAACATCGTGCCTTATTTCTAGTGTGAATTTGTCCAGCCTCAATTGCTAGCCTTTGGATATTGTTGCACCCTCTATTATCAAATCTCTGTTCCCCATTTGTAGTCCAGTCAAATCACCCTTTAGCCTTCTCTTTGATAAGACAAGTAGATGGAGCTCCTTGAGTCTCAAAATAAAGCATGTTTGCCAACCCTTTAATCATTCTGTGGTTCTTCACTGAACTCTCGTACATTTTTCAACATCCTTCTTGAAGTGCAACACAGGCACTGGACACACTATTCCTATAAAGGTTGCACCAGTGTCAAATACACAAATCTTTATGACTGTAAATATCCTCTCTAATCTTACTCAATATTCTCCTGACATTAGCTAACCAGGAGGCCTCCCCTCCAATTTTGCACTGAAATAAAGTGTGAATTAAAACAAATTTAATTAATTGGTGACAGTCTATGTATAGACAAACCAGTTGCCAATGGGAGTCTTTCCATTGATATTGAGTTGGATCAAGTCTTTAACTAGGTAAAAGACCCAGCACCTAAAAGACAGTTAACATGGAATAATGGTTTCCTTTAAATTTGATAATGAGCAACACACGCTTGTTTTTAAGAGAATTTCTTTACACTGGAATTCAAGTGGCCATCATTTCGTGTTGCAAATCACAGACAAGGATGGCACACGTGTCAGAGATAGTTATTATGGACACCAGGATAATCTGACTGGGTGGAAGCCAAACTCTGATAACACAAAAGGATTTAAGGATTGGGAAAGGAAAGAACACATGTCCTGAAGATGATAAAAGGTGTTTATTGTGGACTGCATTAGCTGGAACCTAGATTTCAACTTGACTACCTAACACTTGCTGAAGTATAACTTGCCTTTGTCTAGTGTGGCTAGTCAGCCTCCATAGAGCCCCACTGTAGCCCACTCTGTCAGTTTTCACCCTGCCTAATTGCGTTCCCCACCATCCCTGGGGAAAAGTCACCAGGCAATGGCTTCACTTGGCACCACCTGATGAGGCTCTGGTAACAAACTTAGACAATAGTCTCCAGTGCAATATACAAAGGGACCTCCTGTGCTCAGCTCTTTGACAATCTTCTTCAGAGTATTGACTCTGAGGGCTTTTCCCTCCTCTGAGAGGGCCAGTTACAGGAGCCAGACTCTTTGCACGCTGTATGCCCAGGTGTTACCCTTCTGCAGGGCACAGTACATGAGCCTTCAGCAGTTGCCCTCCTCCCAAATGAGTTCTCTCAGCCCTTCGCAGGAATCCCTCTTCCAGCTGGGACTAGTAACTGAACATGGCCACATGATATCTAGCCAATCAAGATGAGCTGGAAGGGTAGCTGATCCTTCACAGGTTAAGCTGGACCCAACTTCCCTTAAAAGGCTAGCCAGTCGATGACATCTATATTACAAAACAAAACTTGTTTGTTAAAATAGGATGTCTAACATGTACTAAAAGCCTACCTTTTATCCTACACTTTTCCCTGACTAAGAAAAAGATTGAGTTAAAGTTATGTTTGGCTACCGCCCATTAGCTAATGCCAACCTAAACTCAACTGCTTTTCCTGGAAAAACAAATCCACAGTCAAAGGAGTTAGACAATAGATTTCAGCTGTGAACACCTAGCACGTTGCTTTCTGTGATCCTGACTCCCAACCCTGTATAAACCAGGAAAAATTGGATGCATTTAGCAAACATGTTAATTAGTCTATTTTTAAACACTAAGTAGCACCTAGAGCAGCGAGAGAGAGTGGTGTTTGGTGTTTAAACATGTGTGAGTTGGTTCCAGCTAACCCTAGGGTTGACTATCTCATGCTTTTTAAGCACTACTGTCTTTGACTACACTAGGTGCTAAGAAGTGTTTAAAAATGTATTAATTAACATGCTGTAGCTAACACACCTCATCTATTAGTCTAGATGGGGTTCCAGCATGAACATGCCAGTGCTGTAACTGCACCACACTTGGACAAGGCCAAGGATCCCTCACATGTAGCTAGCCCAGTTCTTGCTGACACATCCCCTTTTTAAGTTAATTACCAAGGCACGTTAATAGGTTGGTCATTAATAGAGAGCATAGACTGCACTTCCCTGTAGGACTCTGGCAAGTCCCAAAACTGGAGTGCAAAGGATCAGGTGGGTCAGAGATCTTTACATCCCTCTCACCCTTTGCATATATGCACAAGAGACACTGTAAGCATGAGTAGTTCTCACCCTGCTTCAAACAATAGACATGAGCACACACACTCGCACAACACCCTACTCCTGAGGTTACTTAGTAACAAATGAGCAAACCTCAAACCTAAGGTTTCCCCCTGAACTTGGCTGTCCCTAGAACTTTCTTTGCACAAACTCTCTGCACTAGATTCTAATTTCCTCCAATCCTCCAATCAGCTCCACTGGAATTAACAGGAGCCACTTGCTGATATTTCTACACATTCATGCAAGGATCAAGCAGGTGACATTAGAATGACCTAAAAGACATGTCCTACATACCTATGAAGAGTCCTTGCATACCACCTTATTACAGATACAAAAATTGAGATAGCTACTTTGTCAGGTTCTCCTCCAGGAGACCAATTTAGCCAAACAATAGTGAAATGTAATAACTGCTGCTTAATGGATGCTATGTTAGAAAGAGTTCTGACACGGCCAAGGAGTTAAATAATATTTAAATGAGGGTTAAACAGTTGTAAAATTCTGAACTCCACTCTTTTAAATAGAGTTACAGTCCAAAAAACCAAGAGTCCCTTGGCACCTTAAAGACTAACAAATTTATTTGGGCATAAGCTTTAATGGGCAGAAACCCACTTCTGTGAATTTGTGTTTTGCTAAAAACAGACTAACACAGCTACCCCTCTGGAACTCATCAGTCCAATGAAGAAATATATAATGCAATTAATACCATTTTTAGTCTTGAATTTATATTCCATCCAGCATTTTATGATAATTCAAAGTATTTTCAGACTTTTTATGAGGATGGCCTATATTCTTCATAAGGACATTAGGTTTAGTTTTGTGTTCTAATTAAGAGGATTCTATTGTATTCTTATATAAAATAAAGTGGAAAATTTATAAAAATCACAATGGTAATTAGGGCAGTAAAGGGCATCATTGCAACAAGACTAAGTGACAGTCTGCTATACATCAGTCCTTACAATACCAGATTGGGTGCAAATAACAGAAACATGATATAATATGTTATCAATTATATAGATATATAGTGATGTGAAGGCAAGAACAGTTTGTTTCCCATGGTTCAACCTGCCCAGGACTGTACACATCAGTATGTGGAATATGGAACACACTGCACTGCATGAGGCTAGAGATGAATAATAAAAGAGTCCACAGAAATGATCAAGGAAGATCAAGAAGTATGTCTATAGCATGATTAGTTAGACTATTCCTTCAAAGTTGTGCTTTTGCAAATGCTATGTAATTTTTGGATACAATATTTATATTTGCAATTAGCCTGTTTGATTATGGAATAACTTGGAGAATGTAACTGAAAGAATGATAATCAAACCTGAAAGAAATAGTTAAAGGGAAAGATTTAAACAGCCAGACATCAGTAAGCTAGAGAAAATTAGTTTCAATAAAACGAATCACAATTGCATTCCTTTAAAAAGGAAGAATCAATCTAGAGATTTCTATTTCAATCATCATTCAGAATTATCCTCAGAATAATCTCAAAATACTACAGGTCTGTATTAAGATCCTGAGAAATGACAAATCATTAACCTGTATCAAAACATCTGATCAAATCCTGTTTGTGTATTTCATAAATGTTTGAAGAACTGAATTATATCTTCCTTTTTTATCACTTCCTTAAAAGAAATTAAATGCATTTTGTTTTGTAAATTTCAAACTGTCTTCTGATTTGGCTTCAAAAAGCAAATTGTATAATGAACTGAGAATACATGATTCAGTTCTAACTCCCATGTACCTGTAGTTGTTAATTAGACACAGGGAACAGGAGATGTTTACAATGCAGATTACATTCAGCAGAATACCTTATCACCATGTTCTTGGCGGATGACTTAACAAGCAATTTTTAATTTCCATGTGTAGTATTTGGTGAGAAATTGAAAAATAATTGTGTCTCACACAATCGATTACAATTCTGTCTACGGCATCAACCCAGATTAACAGAAGCACAAACCTTTTTCAAAATAGTACCTAGAATACAAATTAGATATATAAAATGTTCTTTGCATATTAATTTGCATAATCTCAAACCTTTTAGATAAACAATAGTATTACTACATTAAACACACATCATCATATGAACTTAAATCATTTTGCCTTCTTTGCCTCAATCACTCTGAATAAACTTTAGCATATGTAACATACAGTAATGGACATCTTATTAAGTAACTTTTTATTCATCTTGTGGTTTATGTTCTTTAAGTTTCTGGCCCAACATTACATAAAATTGTGAAGAAGCAGACCTCATCTAGCTAGCTTTTTCAAACATTATAGTTAAATTCCCTTCTCCCTCAAAATGAATCCAAGAATTCTCAGAAATAAACTGTTCAGGAAATAACACTTGTAAATAACTTCTGAAAAGGTTTTCATAATTCTTTCCATAAATATGACTAGATACTTTGGCATAGTATACTAAAGATAAAGTCAATATTTGCTACCTGGTCTTGAGAACAGAATAATATTCAAAATCAACTAACGGAAAATAAAAAGGGCTATGAAACTCTACTCACACAAACATTAATCATGTCTACACTGCAGAGTGAAGTCAATTTACTTAAAGTCAACTTCCTCCCACTGATTTTTAGAAGTCACTGAAGTGTATACACACCACACTCTTTGTGCTGGGCTCATGTGTCCATATTCGCCATGCTTCTGCTGACATTCAAAGCAGTGTACTGTCGGCTGCTATCCCACAGTGCAACCAGCCATGGTGGCTGTTGGGATGAGTTTCATTGTCCCATGATGCAACACTCCTTCCTCCTTCCTTCTTCCCCCAAACAAACAGGAAACCAATGTTTGCACCATTTGTTTATGCCTCGCGCTCGCCATTGCTGCAGAGACATGGAGCCAGCTCAACTCTGCACTATTATTGTGAGCGTCACAAATACATCGTGGACAGGACAAGAAGTGTATTAACAACAGGCTAAGCACTTGCAGAATGGTTTTTGAATGTGCATTTGGGTGTTTAAAGGCCAGATGGAGGAGTCTGCTCACTAGGCTGTACGCGAGTGAAAAGAACCTCCAGTCAGTGACATCCGCGTGCTGTGTTCTTCATATTGATTGTGAAGCAAAGGGGGAGAGGTTCCCCCATGGTCGGGCTGGCCAAAGACTGGCCACCAATTATGAGCAGCTCGTTGCCAGCAATACACTGAGAGCCAACTGTGGTGCGCTTTGCATTAGGGAAGCGCTGAAAACCAGGTTCTCCTATGAGATGCAGGACTGATTTCTGTTCCTGTCTGTTCTTTGCCTTTGCTCAACATCCTCCTCCCCCCCGCCCACCATCGATATCAGTACCCCCCCAATCCCTCCCAAACAATATATGATTTAATAAAGGAAAATGTTGAAATGATGCAAACTTTTATTTATGAACATTCAAGTCGTGGGGGGAGGGAGGGAAGTGTTCATTCACAGTCTCAAGGGGTAGTGTGGTTTCTTGCAGGCCAGGTGTCAGTGGGGCTACCGCTGCTTTCTGCTCGCCTCCATGGGGGTGGAGTGCATCACTTACTGCAGCCTGGCCATTCTCCTCCGACACCTCTTATGGTTGGGGGACAGGCAGGGCAGCAAAGCCATAAACAAAAGAGCATTATGGAGGGGCTGCAGTGGGCTCGGCCTCCACTCCTCCTGAAGCTCCACAAGTTGCTGGAGCATGTCTGCCGGGTCATGCATGATTCACAGCATCTCCTGCATGGAACTGCAATCATGCTCCTGAATTTCTCTGTGACTCTCCCTATCCACGTCCATAATTCTGGGACAAGGTCAGCTGCCACACTCTGAGCTCTGTCTCTGCCGCTGTGGAGGCGTTCATGAGATCACCAAACATGTCGGCTCTTGATTTTTTTTTTCCTCTTTCTCATCTGCGATAGTCTTCTAGGGGGTTGGGCCAAGGCCAAGGTGTCTACAGAACAAAAAGAAATGCACAAGGTTGCCATTGTTAGCAGATTCAAGAACACGAAACTATTGCAACCATGTATAAAATACTCCCTTTGCGGTGCAAAAGGTAAACCCAGACCCTCATTCCATTCCTAACATCCTAGAAGTGTTGGCTTACTTTGCCGTTACAGAGATGGTAAGCCCGGGGCACTTTACTGTGCTATACAGAGGATTAATGATCTTTAAAAAGCTCATTTCAAATGCCCTGAGTTAGGGTGTCTGGCAACATGGTTTAATTTGGATGACCGTTTTGTCATGAGGTGGCCACAGGGGATCTGAGGATAGTGCGGGGGGGAAGGGGGGGGTTAATAAGTCTCTTCTTAAACCAAATCAAAATAATTAAAGTGACTTGGTAGGACACTACAATGAGGAATACAGAGGTACAGAGTATCTGTTGTATAGCTCAGGTATTTTAAACATGCGCCGTTGTCCCTAGGTGACCATGAACGATATCAGTCTCCTGAGGGTAACGCACGAGGAAAGGGAAGATTTGCTGCATGCAGCAGGGTACCAGCCTGGCCCTTATGCCGCTATGCTGAGTTCCACCATGATGCCGGCTCCCTTGAGAGCGGTGTGGTGCGGAAAAGTATCCTATTTGGGATGAAGGAACAAGGCTTCCCTCCCCCAAAACCTTGTGCAAAAGATAACAGATTACCTACATGAAATATCAAAATTACCTTTCTTGAAATATTAAATGATGATTCCCAGAGCATCTCTCTGCACATAAATAATCTGTTCCGGGGGTAACCCCCCAGTAAAGTACACTAAATGCCTGAAATCCCCTTTCTTCTCCCCCCACCCCTCTCCACTTTTAAAAGGACAGAACTGATAAGAAGAAGAAAAACCTCACCAGATGTGCCTTCCCCAGGATCATTATTGTTGTCCTGTGTGCTGCTGGACTGCTCTGGGGTCAGGAATAGGTCCTGACTGTCTGGGAGAACGGACACCCCACTCTCCTGCACCCTGTTCTCCTCCGCCTCCTCCTCATCCACGGAGTCCTCATCGTTGTTCATGGACTGTGATCTAGCGGAGGTAAAGATGCTGCAGGGTGGCACCGTGGTGGAGTCGCCACCAAGAATTGCATACAGCTCCTCGTTGAAGTGGCATGTTTTTGGTGAGGAGTCAGAATGGCTGTTAGCTTCCCTGGCTTTCTGCTATGACTGCCGCAGCTCCTTGATCTTCACGCGGCACTGCTGCACGTCCCTGTTGTGTCCCTTCTCCAGCATGCCCTGGAATATCTTCCTGTAAATGTCCAAATTCCTTTTGCTGGCTCTGAGCAGAGCCATAATGGACTCCTCAAACCACAGACCGATGAAATCTAAGACCTTTGGTCGACTCCATGCTGGAGCGCATTTGGGCCTTGCAGTAGCCATAAGGAGTCCAGCAACAAAGCTCTCTCCACACTGGCTGCACAGGAAATGAACATTCAAATTTTCCTGGGGCATGAGCAGAGATGCCATTTCCGGGTAGCATAAGCATGTAACAGCAGAGCGCGAATGTCCAAAGCGGTCACAACGGGACATTATGCGATACCTCCTGAAGGCCATTAACTTTGAATTATGTTACACACTGTCTACACTGATGCAAAATCAACCCAATAAAATCGATTTAGGCAGACGTGGTTTTACAACATCGACTTTTGCCGCGGTTTAAATTGACAGAACTGCCATACTAGTGTAGACGCAGACTTTCAGAGATTGACTTAATTGACATTATGTCTTCAGTGTAGACCTAGCTTTAGTATACTAGGAACATGATCTAGAGCATGTATTATTTAAAGAGAATTTCAGGACATAAAAACACAAACTGCAACTACAGAATATAATTATACATTCTAAATTATGTATTCTAATTCTACCATATTATTCTAAATTATATTAAATTACATAATTATTCTAATGTTATCACATAAACTACAAATACACTATCCTCATCTGTACAGAGGCATGTCTGCTCAGAAAGAATTAAATAGGAAGTTGGGCTATTTCATGGCTTCTCTAACACAAAACACCAAGGAAAGAAGTAGAAACACCCCAAACCTCTTATGGTCAACTTCCAGGCTTGAAATATGCAAAAGTAGTATACCGGTCACATAAATACATACAACTAGAATGACAAGAAGTTCAAAACAAAGACATAGTATCTGTTATTCATCTCTGTAATTATATATTTCTGGGGACAATAGAAGGAAGCACATAATCTTCTAAACCACATTATTTTCTTCATCAATAAATCAGTGAAGCAAGCCAAGCAACATTTCATCATGACAGTTTCATCTTTCTTCTTCTCCTGATACAATTAAGCACTAATAAAGTTCTTCCAAACAATCCTCAGTTTGATTGGAAACAGGTCACTTGCTACAGCACAATAGCATCTACTCTAATAATCTCTTCATTACCCTGATACAGTCTGATATGTCTAATAAAACTATCAATTCTTCAAATGAAGTGAGATTAATTTTCCTGGGGTTTATTTGTCAGCCCTATGTTAGTATTTAATATGAATAGAAAATTGTCAGACAAGGTCAAATCTGATATGTGAAAAGGACACAAACTGGAAGGAGTAAACACTTAAAGATACTTTTGCTATATTTACAACAAAAAATACTGGCTACTTCCTTTTAGGCATTGTCTTCAATGGGTATTTTGCACTGGAGTAGTACACAGTAGGTAAGCCATGCCAATGAAAGTCACAGTTCTGCTAGGACAGAGAGAGCTGAGTCCTGCGGAATAAGCTGAGGAGATCTACTGTGTGTTATGGGTCACATGGTAAGGCACCCTATAACCCTGGCACCCTTTAACAAGTTATTCGGTAAGGAACCCCTGTAACCTCCATACTGAAACCAATTAAATGTCTGGTATAGGAGAGCTTGGGAGATGAGCAGGTAGTACTCCTCCTTTGTGTTAAAGTTTAATAAAAATTGTAGCCTGCCTCTTAATTTCATAAATCTGTCCTCATTTTGCCACTGTGTTCATGTCAAAACCTACTATTGACAGGCCTTAAGCGGAGAAGAAATTTCAGTGTAAGTATGAGACAGACTGATCTTTTTAGCACTCCATTATCTAGCACAAATAAACATGGTAAGGGAATATTCTTTATAATTTAGTCTCTTTGTTTTTCTCCTTTTTCATATTAACTTTCATACTAACAGAATGATTCCACTTTATATGGCCTTAAAGCAATTAAGCTTAAAGCAAATATTTAATTCTTAAATGACACTGAAAATGTAGGAAACATTCATGTCATTTTAATGTTTTTACTTATAACTGCATTCCTAATTTTGCAACATAAGCCTAAGAAATTTGGTGAAAAAGCACACAAATGACTTTTTCTAATATTCTGGCTTTGTTTCCTACTATAGAATCCTAATTTACTACAGACCATTATTAGACCAACACTCCACATAAGGTAATTAAAGGGCTTTAAAATTAAAATAAAAGGTTATCTTAAATATGAACTTATTTTAAAAATACTAAGACAAGAAAATAGAAAAATGCATAAAAAGCATAGCTGGTATTAGAAATAGTTAAATAGTAATACGTTTATTCAAGCCCTTTAAAAGGCAGATAGATGTGATACTCTCACATGACCTTCTCATAAACAAACTAGGGAAATACAACTGAGATGGAACTACAATAAGGTGGGTGCACAAATAGTTTGAAAACTGTTCCCAGAGACTAGTTATCAGTGCTTCAGTCAAGCTGGAAGGGCATATCTAGTGGGTTCCTAGAGGGATCAGTTCTGTTCAATATCTTTATCAATTATTTAGATAATGGCATACAGAGTACACTTATAAAGTTTGCAGAAGATACCAACTTGGGAGGGGTGGCCAGTGCTTTGGAGGATAGGACTAAAATTCAAAATGCTCTGGTCAAACAGGAGAAATAGTCTAAAGTAAAAAAGGTGAAACTCAATAATGACAAATGCAAAGTATTCCACTTAGGAAGAAACAATCAATTGCAACATACAAAATGGGAAATTACTGCCTAGAAAGGAATCCTGTGGAAAGAGATCTGGGGGCCAGAGTGGATCACAAGCTAAATATGAGTCAGCAGTGTAACACTGCTGCAAAACAGCAAATATCATTCTGGGAAGTATTAGCACAAGTGCTGTAAGCAAGAGATGAAAAGTAATTCTTCTGCTCTACTCTGCACTGGTCAGGCCTCCACTGGAGGAGTACTGTGTCCAGTTCTGGGCGCCACGTTTCAGGAAAGATGTAGATAAATTGGAGAAAGTCCAGAGAAGAGCAACAAAAATGATTAAAAGTCTGGAAAATATGTCTTATGGGGGAAGACTGAAAAAATTAGGTTTGTTTAGTCTGGAGAAGAGAAGACTGAGGGGGGACATGATAAAAATTTTCAAGTACATAAAAGGTTTTTACAAAGAAAAGGGAGAAAAATTGTTCTCTTTAACCTCTGAGGACAGGACAGAAGCAATGGGCTTAAATTGCAGCAAGAGCAGTTTAGACTGGACATTAGGAAAATCTTCCTAATTGTTGGGTAGATAAGCACTGGAATAAATTACCTGGAAAGGTTGTGGAATCTCCATCACTGGAGATTTTTAAGAGCAGGTTGGACAAACAACTGTCAGGGATGGTCTAGATAATACTTAGTCCTGCCATGAGTGCAGGAGACTGGACTAGAAGACCTCTCGAGATCCCTTTCAGTCCAACACTTCTATGATTCTATAAATTAATGTAATTATGCACATTCATTCTGATACTCCCTAAAGCAGATATTTATCTTAGAGTTTGAGATGTCTTTTAAAGTTTTTACAGGAAATCTCCTGAATCAGTTCATTGAACCTAAGCACAGCTGAAAAGCAGCAGACTCCTTACAATTCTAAGAAAATACATGTTTCAAATTCATTTATAATGCTCAGTAATCTTAACAATGCTCTGTGCTTCATATTTACTACAAAATAATTTCAACTAACAAATAATTATTTTAGCATAAAAAGGAGTTTGATATTTTACATTCTATAAAATATGTATTTACTTTTTCACAAGCCCTTATTCTGTGAAATCTTATTTTTGTGAGTAAACTTATTCATGTAATTAGCCCCATTAACTTCTATGGAAGTTCTTATGCGCATAACAATTACTCAGATGAGCAAGATTTTTCAGGTTTGGTCTTTCAGTTGGACAATCCTATAATAAATAAAACAACTTGCTTCAAAACAATATTCATCTTTGCTTTTGAAATGAAAAAAAAATGTATTTTACCTGAGTCTCTACCCCTTGCTCAAGTAAGCGTTTAGCCTGATTTTCCACCTCAAGTCGAGCTCTTGCAATAAAAAGCAGATCATTTTCAATTACTTCTATTCCAGAGAGGTCTATCCCTTGGGAAAGATAATCTATAAAAGCAACAAAATGTAGGTAAGTTTTAAAAATTCTGACATGCATGATAATGAAACATTTAAAACATATAGATATTTATGGCATTTTCACACAATACTTGACATAGCATATATTCAAATAATTTATTGTGTTAAACAAACTGAAAACCAAAGGAAAATTATTCAAGAAGTCAGCATCACAACAGTAAATTCACTGCACTCATTTCATAGCTTTCCTGTAAACCCAGACATTTCCAAATAGATGGGTGTTATAATTAAAGTGCAGGAATCATGATTTAATTTGCAGCCTGTATGTCAAAGATGACAGAAAAATCTATTTTTAAATGAAAGATGAAGGGTGGTCACATCTCTTTTCAATATTACAAAAGTGTTCAACTGTTGACAAATGAAATTATGAGTGTTGCTAAAGTCATTCCTGTATCCACAGTTTCCTTCTGTCTAACCGCATTTGAAAAATGCCTTACCCAAATAAAGTATTTCCACATTTCTATTCTTTTGTAGAAACTTATCCAGAGGCCTGCTCTTGATCCTCTCAGCAGATACAGGGCATGAATTTTTATTAGTCTGTTCTGGTTCCCTTTGAGTACTTTCAAAAAAGATTCCCAGAAAAGCAACAAAAGCAAACATTGTATCATCAGGTCCTTATTTTACACTTTCCTTCCAGATTAGGACATTATGAGTTTTCCACTTGGAGTGTGAAAATTCTTTCCTCCTGTTTGGCAGCACTTAAGCAGATGGTAACTGACTACTGCCAATTACTCAATGGCACGGGTAGATACTACAGATGATATGGCAAACCATCTTTAACAATTTTTCATCTAAATTAGGTGAAAAAAAAATCAAATTTACACACATGCCCCCAGAATAATGCCCTCAGAGATCATTTCTAGTACTTACAGTACATACCACAAATACCAGATAAAAGATGATTCTTTAAAAGTACCTGAAGTCATTCCCCTTTTTCTGTACACCTCTACAAAACTTCCATAATTTGTTTCACTGCCATCTCCCCCCCAAATTCATGTTGTCTTCCCTCCAAAACATTGTGATATTCCTCCCCCAACTTATTTTCAGCCTTCTTTCCAAGCTGGGGGAATGAAGGGAAAAGAGTAGATTCTATGTATCTTCTCCCCTCCCATGCTGTACTCAGTGGCTGCATAGAGAAGGAAGCCATGCTATACCAAGTGCCGTCCTGGGCTCAGGAACGATTGGTCAGCGGAGCACCTATCCTACTTTTCCTTCCTGCAAGCTCCCAGGTGGTAGCTAAGCCCAGCAAGAAAGTATAGTTCAGCAGCCAGAGCAGCTCTCTCTTCCTCCCTCCTGTCTCCCTTGTCCCCCAAGAAGAGACAATCAGCCACTGGTGGGGGGGATGAACACCTGCAGCCAAGCTTACAGAACAGCTGCTCAAATTGCTCTTAGCTCACAAGATGTTGCTGCAAAGATTGCTGGCCAGTCCAGAGCAGATAGTGAGTAAGAATTAGGGAGCAGAGCCCCTCCTGCCTCCCTACAGGGCCAGTCCTGACTGGAGTTTCCTGCCTCCAGATTTAAAAAGGCAGCACTACACTGGGTTACATCTGGTTCATGTTGGCAAACGTAAGTACTTGATTCCCTCCTCCCCCTACCATGAAAACATCAATTCCACAGATGTTCATGGCACTGATTCTGACACACCTCTAAGAAAGCCTTCTACTTGCCACAGACAATTAGGCATTGATGTGGAGGGTCTTCTCCTCCTCTGACCAGAGACCTTGGGTGCTCAGGTTGACACTGATGTGGGCTCCACGCCCCACATCTGAGGCATCGGTGATCAAGGTGACCAACGGGACCAGATCCCGGAAGGGAACTCCCTTCAACACCACTCTTGGGTTCTGCCACCACTCCAGAGAGCCCAACACTGCAAGGGGAACTGTGACCACCCTCTGCAAGGAGTGCTTGCTGGGCACATATACTGAGGCCAGCCATGTCTGGAGTGGTCTGAGGCACACTAGCCTCACCACATATGTACAGGCTGCCATGTGGCCCAACAGTTGTAAGCAATGCCTGGCTGTTGTCGTGGGACACCTGAACAGCTGAGCAATAATCATTGCCATAGCCTCAAACCTGGCTTGTGGGAGGAAGGCTCTGGCCCTCACCGCATCCAGGGAGGCCCCTATAAACTCTATCCGTACCGGAGATAGCATGGACTTCTGCTCGTTGATGAGCCTGGTGCATGTGGCACAGGTCAGGGATATGCTGAGCTGAATGTGGGCCCTGGACCTGCCCCTTATTAACCAGTCATCCAAGTATGGAAAGATCTTCCCACCACCTGAGATGGGTGGCCACCACTGCCATACATTTGGTAAATACTCTGGAGGCAGAAGACAGGCCAAACGGGAGGGCCGTAAATTCGTAGTGGGAACCAGACACCACAAACCGAAGGAAGCACCTGTGGCTTGAAAGGATCGATACATGGAAGCATGCATCCTTCAGGTTGAGAGCGGCAAACCAACCCCCTGGACCCAGAGCCGGTATGATAGCGGCTAGACAGACCATATGGAACTACAACTTTTTTATGAACCTGTTTAGCCCTGGCAGGTCCAGAATGGGCCTCAGCCCCGCTTTGCTTTTGGGATGAGGAAGTAACGAGAGTAGAATCCTCTCCCTATTTCCCCTGGGGGACCAATTCCACCGCCCCCAGGTCAAGGAGGTTGTTGACCTCCTGTGTGAGTAATTGCTCGTGAGAGGGGTCCCTGAAGAGGGACAGGGATGGGGGGGTGTTTGGCAGGCAGGCTGTAAACTGAATAGCGAAGACTCTCCTGACTATATCTAAGACTCAGCGGTCTGATGTTACACTTGCCCATTCGTCGAGGAATGGGTGCAGCCTGCCCAGGAAAGGTCAGGAAGGCTCCAGAGGAGCTAAAGGAGTGCCACTCTCAGGCGCATTGTCAAAATTGTCCCTTTTTGCTATTTAGTATGCCTGCTGTACACTCCACTCCTATCCTGACCCCTGCCGGGTGAATAGGGTCTAGGTGGTGGCCTAGTTTGTTGGCGGGGCTGTTGGGGCAGCTGTCGCCTGGCAGAGTGACCCGAGAATCTTTAAGAGCGTGCAGCTTCTCATCGGTCTTATCCAAGAACAAAGCCGATCCATCAAACAGCAAGTCCTGGACCGACTCTTGCACCTCTTGGGAGAGCCCTGAAGACTATAGCCAGGAGCACCTCCTCAGGGCCAGCACAGAGGCCACAGCCCTACTGGCTGTATCCGCCGCATCACTGGCTGACACCAGGGCTGCCGCCGCCACAATGTGCCCTTCGTCTAGTACCGTAGCAAAGTCGGCCGCTTGGTCCTAGGGCAAAGACTCTGCGAACCTCTGAAGAGAGTTCCAGAGATTTAGATTATATCGTCCCATCAACACCTGATAGTTGGCGATACAGAACTGGAGGACCCTGGTGGAATATATTTTACGCCCGAACAAATCCAGCTTCCTATTGTCCTTGTTCTTGGGTGTGTTGGCTTGTGACCCTTGTCTGTCCCTCTGGTTGGCTGCATCTACAACCAGAGTCCCAGGGCCGAGTGCATAAACATGAAGCCAAGCTCCTCCGCCACACGTACTACCGGTATTTCTTTTCGGCGCCCTTGAAGGTAGGGGCTACAGAGGCGAGGGTTTGCTATAGGGCCTTAGCTAGTTTCATGACCCTGTCGTGTACAGGGAGGGCTACCCTGGAGGGACCTTGAATACCATAGTCCCCAAAGAGGGTATCCTCGTTCTCAGACAGTTCCCTGACCTTGAGATTGAGGTTTGCAGCTACCTTCTTACGTAGTTCCTGATGGGCCTTAAAGTGTCTCAGCGGAGCTCTTTGGTCCCTTAAGGCTGCCTCATCAGGGGAGGAAGAGGAGGACTGAGGCTGCCTGCCTCTTTTCCAAGGCCCCAACGAGGGTCCCTCGCCTGGGTCGGATTCCTCTTCAGAGGAATGGGCCTCGTGCCCCATATCAGTGGCAGGGGCACCAAGTGAGCAGCCGAGGAGCAGATGGAGACAGTGCCTGGGCCCATTTGAGTCTCCCATGGTCCCCAATAAGACCATTGCCAAGGTCCCTGGGGCCATCCCAGTGCCTGCATCGGTACCAGCTGCTGGGTGTCCTGTGGGGGGCTTTTGGGAGTCGTGTGACCCCTTGGCTCTCTGGGAGCTCAGGTCCCTGGATTGGCGGCATCCACTCCGATCCTGCCTGCTACCTCACACTGGCGAGCAGACCCTAGACGATCTTGATGATGTGGAGCATCGGCGTTGCCGAGAACAGTGCCAAATTGGGATGCGCTCCAACAACGATGAGGAGCATCTTCTCAGCACCGAGGACTTCCGGTGCCTTTTCCCGCTGGGCAAGGTCAAGCAGTGCCAATGGGACCTGCACGATGCTGAGCTGGACTCCGGAGACCGGGGTCCACGGTGCGGTGCTGGGGAGCATCCCAGTGCCAGGCTCTCGAAAGATCTTGAACAGTTCCGCAATGAATGAGCCAGTGCCAGAGACCTCAAGGCCAAAATGACCGGGGCCTACTGCCCCTAGATCAACGTCTGGTGCTAGCGAGTTCTGGTGCCAAGGAGTGCCCCCGGTGCAGAGATGAGCTTGAGGAATCCTCAAGCTGGATGGGGAGCTTCCATGCTCTACCCGTGATGGCCGTCTGGCGGGAGATTCTTCCCCAGCCAGGGGTCTCAACCAGCCACTCGGGGCACCCAGCGCAGGTTTACCCCCAGTACACCAGCCCCTTCGTCCTCAGCCGGGGGGGAGGGGAGGGAGAGGGAGACACATGGGCAGGGCCAACAGTGCCCTCACTGCCCGGGATGCCTCTGGTGTTGATGGCACCGGTAGAGGCGCTCCCCCACTTCCAGGAGTCGGGGGAACGCTCTCTGCCAGGGGATGAGGGCACCGATGCAAGTTCAACAGGCCTAGGCTGCATCCCTGTACTCGACCCCACTGGTGCCAGGAGCAGGAGGGAGTCAGTGCGCACCGTGAGCTGTTTCTTCTTCTTGGTCTTCGGCACTGGAGACTCTCATCTCGATGGCTCCGGTGCTGGCGGTGCGTTCCGCACCAAGGAGACACTCGGTGCCGACATGAAGCGGGAAAGTTCCAATGTGGGGTGAAGTGCTTCCTCCATCAGTATAGCCCAGAGCCGAATATCCCGCTCCTTCTGAGTCCTGGGCTTAAAACTTTAGCAAATTTTACATTTGTCCTTTTGGTGCTGGTCTCAAAGACACCTAAAGCACCAGTCGTGGAGGTCCACCATGGGGAAAGCCTTGCTGCAGCCAGAGCAAGGCTTGAACACAGGGGAGCCGGGTATATCCCGTCCCTGTTAAGCCCCTAAGGGCTCCTATCTAATCACTAACTACACTTATTTCACTAACTAACTATAGCAAACTTGAAAAACAAGGGGAAAGTTACTTGCAGAGCAAGGACGTTCCAGTAACCGTCACGCGCAGAAAGAAGGAACTAAGGGGCTGTAGGGTTGGTGGTGCCTTATATGCCGCGGATTGAGTGCGGTACTCCGGAGGCGCCTGAGCTGACCCTACGGGATCTGCTGAGGAGAAAAAAGTTCCGGGAACCAGTGCACGGTGGCATGCACTCACCTATACCAGAATGGATATGAGCGATCACTCAAAGTAGAATCTAGAGTTGCGAGTTGCCACTGGGTGTCATTTTCTCATTTTATATTATATAATACATGCCCCTTATTTTGGAACATCATGGCCACAGACTATAATGGTGATGCCATAAGTCTATTCCCTATTTTACTTCAGCATAACTCAGCTTTTTCAAAGGAACCCCATCCTATATTTGTTTTCTCAAAAAACAAGTGCCAATGGGTTCAAATGGGCTTACTCCAAAATTAAGTGCACTCTAAGTGCAGTCAGTCTTAGCTTTTTTGGTAATTTGGAATCAGATCTGCATCCTTGCTGGAAAAAATGTAAATGATTAACTGAATAACAGAGTGAGAAGGACTGAGAAGGACAACTATTCAAATTCATTTCTGAATTTTGTTTCAGGATCCATTTAAGCATAAGAGACTGACTGTGACTGTCTATCTGCAACAACTTCCGAGTCATCCATTGGTACTTTTAGCAGCAAAGCTGCAACTAAACATATTTAAGACAACAAAGTATCAGTAGCAAGCAAAAGATTTCAATCATCCAGTAAAAACCACCACCAGCAAAGGACCAGCAAATACCAACCATATACCATAGATGAAAAGATTGCTCAGTTCCTTTATGCCACAAATTCTTCCCTTCGCATTGTTAACAATAAACACTTCATTGACACGGCTGAGTCCTTATGACTAGGCTACACTCCACCTGGTAGAGCAGACATTGGTGGAAGGTTGCTAGATACAGTGTATGAGGACGAACTTGAACAGAGTGCAAGAAATACTGAGGGTAAATTTGCCAGTTTAAGCCTTGATAGGTGGAGCAATGTACAAAATGATCCAGTAATATGTGCCAATGTGCCAACAGAAGAGGGGGCTGCATATCTTTCAGAAACAATAGATACATCGGAAAATGGCCACACAACGGAATATTTAAAAGAAGTGGCAGTGAAAGCTGTAATAAAATGTGAACAAAAACTGAACTGTCACTTACGCAGTTTTGTCACACACAATGCTGAAAATGTGGCGAAGATGAGAAGATACTTAAAAGGAATGGAAGGATGCTCCTTAACAACATATGGCTACAGTGCCCATTTAATGCATCTTTTAGCCAAAGACTTATGTACGCTTTTCTCCAGGAATAAAAGAAAACGCCGTTGAAGTTGCAAAATACTTCCATAACAACCATTTTGCTTCAGCTTCACTGAACAGAGCAGGAGGATCCAAACTAATTCTCCCTCAAGATGTTAAATGGAATTCTGTAGTTGATTGTTTTGAACAATTTATTAAGAACTGGCCTATTCTCATAAAAGTTTGTGAAGAAAACCATGATAAAACAGATGGAAGTATCTCATCCAAAGTATCTAACATTGGATTAAAGAAGAATATAAAGGATATGCTCAGTATATTGAAGCCTATAGCCATAGCCTTAAACAAACTTCAGAGAAATTGTTGCTGCATTGTTGATGCTGTCAAAATTTTGAAGGCACTTCAAGAGACATTGAAGAAATATCTCATCAGTAAGTTAAACTGCAGGCAATAAAGAAGCAAACAGATCAATCACTAACTCCACCTCTTATCTTGCAACATTCTTGACCCCCGATATAAGGGTAGATGCGTAACTTCTGAAGGAGATAATGCTACCATGGCACAGGTATCTCAAAATCACTTCTCAATTATGCCAATCATAATAAGTTTCAGAGCTGCAGTGGAAGCTTTTAAACAATACATGTTTACTGATGATGTTTTGAACAAAGTCACTCCCCTGAATTGGTTGAAATCATTATCCAGGTACCCTGAAACAGATTCCTTCAGTTGCTACGCCAACTTTTCACAGCAGTAGCTTCCTCTGCAGGCATAGAAAGAATATATTTTCATTGTTTGCTTTTGTTCACTCAAAGCTAAGAAATCAACTGGGAGTTGAAAGAGCAGGAAAACTCTTATTTCTGTTTCAGTCTATGAATAAAACTGACAGTGGGAGTGGAGAAGATGAGAGCGAGTTGTAAAAGTTTTAAGGACAGCGTATGTTTAGTGTTGTGATGACTTGTCTGTTAGAGGTAATAAAATTGGAAAATTAAAAAAAAAAAAAAAAAAAGCCATCAGCCGGCAACTCAGGAGACTGCTGCATTTGCAAATGTGAAACATTTATGTAACATTTAAGATTTAGTTTAATAAAATGTAAGTGCTATTGTATTTGTGTGTGTGATTTAGTTCTTACCATTTCTAATGTACTGTATCAAGCTGCAGATGCAGCAGCAGGCAATAAGTATTATGTTCTATTTCCTAAATTAATAAAAATCAAGTTATCTAAAAAATTACACAAAGTATACCCTCCTAGATGTTGTAAAATGCAATATTGAGTTGTAAATTAACATGTTTTGTGATCAGATTTGCACCATTGTTTAAGAAATATGTGAAGAAGTATCAGTGGAAAACTTAAGTTAGATCAATGACTTTCTCTTGGTAATTTAAATCAATGTTTTAAATTGCCTTGATTTAAATCAATCCACTCTGTCCAGAAGCCAAGCTTTAGCAAACAAAATTAAATTAAAATATGGCTCTGATTCCCACTTCTCACAGGAAAGCCTGCCAAAAGGGCCAAAGGGGAGAAAGCCCCCCCTATTGTCTATTATCCTTTCTAGTTTCAGAGGAGTAGCTGTGTTTGGTTGTTTTTGCTATATACAAACTGAGTCCTGTAGCACCTTGAAGACTAACAAATTTCGGGGGGCGTAAGCTTTCTTGGGCTGTAATCCTGACAAAAATGGGTTGCATCTGATGAAGCAGGTTGCAGCCCACAAAAGCTTATGCCTGCTGAAATGTGTTAGTCTTTAAGGTGCTACAGGACTCTCATTGTTTATTCTTCCTAGAGAAGGAACCAGGGGGCTGACCATCAAACTGTCAGGATCTGCTGGATATAAAATAGATTTCAAGATGTAAGTGGGCAGCCAGGGCCTTCCGAGCAAGAATTCCTCCCCCACCCCAACCCCCCACCCCCGTAGCAGCTCTGGCCCCAGTTGTGGATACTACACTCCACCCAGGCTGCACTTCCAGGACCCTTCCCTCCAGAGATAGTGGAGACGTAATAAAGATAATGCTGGCCTCAGAATTCCACTGGGCTGCTGTGTGAATGCGCATCCCACTTCCTGGTCCTATTACTCTGCCTCTCGCCCAGCCATAGCCCAAACCCCTCTCTTCATGTGTGTGCTCTGTCCAGACTGCATATTAAGGGTGCCTTCCCCATGCAGATCCAACACCTTGTATTCATAGCCCTTGAACTTTGAGAACGCAAACTGAGCATAAAACAGATGCATTAATGTCTTCCTAAGCCCACAGCCAGCCCAACAGCAGCTCTGAAAAGGGTACATTGTCTCAATCATTTCAGTAAAGTGTGAATTCAGAACCTGAACTATGGCAATTTAGAATGACAACTTGAGTAACGGTTTCAGTGGTGTTCATTTTAGAAAAAAACTCCAGATAACATGCAATCCCCAATGCCTCCCATGTCTCCCCAGGTGCCAGAAGTGACACCCATTTCCTGCCCAACTGCCAAAATTTCCAGCTTCCTCCCTAACAACTTCTACAATGGAACTATGTATTCTTATCAATATAAAGATGTGTGCAACATCAAAAACAGAAAGGATGGGGACAAGTATTTTAATGGAACTCCAAGGGAGAATTGTCAACCTGTGTGCAGGATTCTAGGAGGTCTACATTGGCTGCTGGAACTGTTTTTAGATTAGTGCTGGGGCTCCCTTACTGGTTAAGAAGGTCTCATGACCTTGAGAGTTTAACAAGGAAAGAAGCCTCAAGTGACAGTATGTCCGCACTACAGCCATCTCGGAGTGTTTTTCTGCCAGTGCTAAAAACAGTGGAAGCTGTAATATTGGCAGGAAATGTGCCTTTTTATTACTTTGCCATCTACATAGACAACATTGCAATAGACATGCCTATCCATTCTATACAATAAAGCCTCAACCACTATTAGTGCAAGTGTAATGGAACTGGTGAAGAAAAACACTCAACAATTCTCTTAGCATAGGCAAAGTCAGATAGTAACCAGAGCCACAGCACATTTAGAATAAAAGCAATGGTACATAGGCGTCAGCACCTGGCAATTTTAGGTGATAGGGAAAAAAATTGTCATGTACAATTTGAAAGCTACCTCCAGTTACTTAATTGAGTGTTTAAGTAACCTTGGATCTGTGCTTCAGGCACTGTACCACACCATCCACCACTTTTGCTCCCCATTTACAATCAATATCCATAGACTCACAATCACAGCAGTTTGAGAAGAGAACTATTATTGCCCAAATACTATACAGAGAGAAAGGCTTGTCTTCTGGTTAAAGTACTGGACTCAAGTATTCAGGGTTCAGTTCCCAGCTCTGTCATAGCCTTCCTCGAGGACCTAGACCAAATCATTTATTCTCTCTCAGTTCTCTATCTGTAAAATTAGGTTAATAATACTTCCTTACTCTCACCCTTTAACTGTCTTGTCCGTTTAGATTTTAAAAGTGTGTGTATAAATGGAGCCCTAAACTCATTTTGGGCCTCTAAGGACTATGGTAATACCAATACAAAATAAATGACAACAGAACAGACTGGATGAGTTAACTGCTTGTTATTGCTGCTACTATTCAGCTTAGTGTAATGTTGTAACACTGAAAGTATTTGAACTTTTTTTGTTGAAGATGTACCTGTAATAGTTTAGGGAAAGTTGATATTCTGTTTTAAAATTACAGGTTTTAGGAATAATGCATATGCTGGTTTATAAAAACACAGATAAAAACCTTAAGTGTCATAAACATGTCAAAAATTGCTCGTCCAGTAACTATCACACCTTATTCAGATTGCAGTGCATAGCTGGAAATATTTCTGGGACTTAAAATACAGACAGCCTGCTAAATTCCTTCATGAACAAAAATATTATATGCTAAAGCAATATATATCGAGCCCTGGGGATTATTGACATTTATAATCTATATCAACCTGAGAAAGGGTTGGGACTTTAGGTCCCTTAAAGGAAGAGAGATTTTGGTCATTAGAATTCTGAATTTTCTTCATTTAAGAAATCTGAACAGCTTTTCTAATCTACCAGAAGAGATTCTGCTTAATGATACGTTTTCTTTAAACTAACATTTCCCAGATAGTTATATAATAGGAGTTTAGCTGAGAGATAAACCTGTCATTCGTACACAGCATGTTATGTAGTAAAACAACATTCTGAGTCAAATAGTTGTTTTTGTAACTATTTAGATTACTCCAAAACTCAATCTTCCTATAATTTGTGATTTCAGTTTCTGACCTCTAATATTACTCTGACAACTTCATATGATGAAGATGTGTGGGGGGAGAGGTGGAGGGGGGGGGGAGAATTAAATAAAACGCTCACAGGGAGCTGTAAATAATGCAAAACAGAAAATAGCTTATTCAAACCAAACAGAAATCCTAAAAAAATTTGGATATGTAGTGCCAGTAAAGCCAATAAATAGTAGCATAAAATTACAGCACACAATATGGAGGAGGGAAATTAGAAGGACTAAAATTTATTATGAAGAGCAAATAGCTAAAAATGTAAAAACAACAGATTCTTTAGGTGTATCATTAGCAGGAAGTCTGTGAATGAACTGCTGGATTTGCTGGATCAGCTGAGGTTAAAAGGGAGCAATAAGGAAAGTAAAGACATTTCTGGAAATCAATGATTTTTTTTACATCAGTCTTCACCACCAAAGATGTTGGGGAGGTGCCTGCACTGGACATGCTCTTTTTTGGTAATAACTATGAGACAGAGGTATCCGAGGAGAAAGTATCAGAGCAAAAATGATCATTTAAAAAGCAGTTAAGTCACCTCATAGACCCAGATGATATACCCTCAAGAGTTCCAAAGAGGCTTAAGAATGAAGTGGCTGAGACGCTAACAAAAACGTGCAATTGCTTATTAAAAACAGCTACTGAACCAGAGGATTGGAGAGTAGCAAATGCACCTATGTGATCCAGAGAATTTAGAGATCAGCTGAAGCTGGCAAGTTGGTTGAAAAGATAACTAAACAGAATATTAAAAACACCTGTCCTGAAACAGCATGATGTAAGTCTAACCAGCACAATTTCCACAAAGGAAATATTGATTAAATGTCTCTGAATTTATGTAGAACTCTAGGCGACCTTTGAATAGAACCCTTGCAAGAGACTGCTAAAGAAGCTAAGTAGTAATGAGGTGAAAAGTAGTATATTATCCTGGATCAAAAATTGGATAGGAGATAGAAAACAAAGAACAGGAATGTATGGTCAATTTTGATCATGGCAAAAGATTAACAGCAGGGTGCCTCAAGGTTCTGTACTGGGCCCAGTGTTTAATATCTTTATTAATGATCTGGAGAGGCGAGGTGAGTAGCGAGGTAGGAAAATCTGTGGATGATGCAAAGTTACTTAGGTTAGACAGAAGCAGAGAACTATGAAGAAGTCCAGAGAGACCCAAACAAGCCTTGCAACTGGACACAATAGTAATGTGCAGTATTGCTAAATGTAAAGTAATGTACTTTGGAGGGAAAAAATTAAATTATTTATACACCTTACAACGTTCTCAGTTAACTGTATTAACTTAGGAAAGAAATTTGGGTATTATTGTTGACAGTTCAATGAACAGCTCTGCTCAATGTGCAGTTGACATAAAAAAAAGCAAACAATGTTAGAATCTATATGGAAAGGGATGAAAAATTGTATGAAGCACATTAAACTGCTATTATATAAATCAATATTGGCCATCCCATTTCAAAAAGAACATAGCAGCATTACAGGGCGTCCAGAAAAGGGAAACAAATATATGAGGAAAAACTCTCATATGAAGAGACTGGCATTGTTTACCTTAGAAAGGAGACATGTAAGAGAGAATGTGATAAAAATATGTAAAATAATTAAATAGTACAGAGAAGGCAGATCAGGAGCTCCTGTTCTGCCTGTAACATAACACAAGAATAAAAAGATACTCAATTAAATTAAATGGTTACAGATTCAAAACTGGCAAAAGGAAATACTTTTCCACAAAATGCATAATGAAGCACACTGTCACAGGAAGCCATTGAGGCCAAGAGTTTAGCAAGATTCCGAGAGGGAATGAACATTTATATGGAAAAAGAATATCCACAGTTACAATAGCTAATGCTTACAAGTTTGGGACGGCATAATAAACCTCAGGTCTTAAATCAGTCTTTAGCTACAGGGATTAGTAGGAGATCAAATGTGAGGATCAGATTACCGGACATCTGCTTATAATGAGGTTTCTTGCATCTTCCACTGAAGCATCCAGTGCTCGCCACTGTTAGAACTGGGCTATTGGACCAGATGGAGCACTGGTCTGTTCCAATATGACAATTCCTATGCTCCTAATAATAATGCTAAGTATAGGACTGGTTGCTGAAAGAGAAAGTTATTGTACGGTTAGGAATACAAAAAGTACTTGATTTAATGGAACTCTTCAGAGCAGATAATATGTCTCTCTCTGTAAAGTACCACGTAAATCTATGATGCTACATAACTTATTCCAAATAAGACTGACACCACTGTAGGTTGGAATACTTTAGTTTACCACATGAAAATTTCAATAAATTTAAATCCTGGGAAACCACACTGGACAGTGGTGACTTACATAGTGGTGACTTACATAGTGGCCATAGTGCCAGTAGTTTAATAAAAAATTGCAACAACATGAGTGCATTTTTACAGACTGGTTAATTAGGAAAGAATTGTATTCTTCAGAGCAGTAAACAAAAGAATATATATTTTTAGATGTTAGGCATTATGTGCCAAGGTTCAATGAGAAACAGCATTTCACCAGTGTACTGTAGAGACTCCTCTAACGGTATATTTGTTCATTAGCTGTACTACATATCTGTAAATTATGGGGAATTGGGATAGAGAGGAGAAAATGAACAGATGACATAATGTAACCCATGTGCCTAATAGGGAGATATCTCTTTAAGAGATTTGGGGGGGGCTGGGTAGGAGTGAGCGGTGTCTGGGTCATGGTTTATCATAAAAGCTAGGTTTTGAATTGTTGATTTCAACGTCACTATATAAAACATTAGTAAAAACCACTGGTAAAAATTTCAAATCTGAAACCTGGTTCTCACTAAAACACTGGAACATCAACTTTATCTCCTTCCCGGAGACCTTGTATCTCCGTAAAACCGGTCTCCCTCTCTTCTATTCTTTCCGTGGGCAGAGGAGAAAGCAGTGTTGTCAGTAGGCAGATTTAACACTCCACATCCAGAAGTTTTTAGAATTGCATGTGGTAGTTGTGGGTATGCTTCAGTAGATTCCCTGTTGCTGGGGTCTGGGTCAGACTCACTGAGGGCAAGTAATCAGAGCAGCTTACTGATATTAAAGAGCATCTAGATAAGGTGGGAAATTTTTTTTCCAGCATGATAAAACACATGACTTTAGAAGACTCATGTGTGGGGGTAGGGATTGTCATGCCTACCACAGACTTGGGTTTGTTTTTTTCTGTTTCCTAAATATGATTATCATTGAACTGAACAGAGAGTTTATTTTATGTTATAAATACTTCCTAGTACTGTTATCATCATCTATGACCAATCCCTCCCACAGTGGAAAGTTGTGCGTTTCTCACTAGAGGGTGCGTTTCTGACTTTACGCATGCATTAAGCAAGTTTACAAGAAAAATACTGGGGAACGAATGAGGAAAATGTATTATCTATTTTTAAGAGTATATGAAAACAGTTTTATGTATCTTGATGGAAGAATTAATTCTTTTTTGCTCTCCCAGGCTGGAAATCAGATGCCAGGCAGGATCTGGGGCTGTTGGAAATGAATTTATTTCTATTTTTATCGTCATCACTGACTTGACAACGAGTACCATATTTTGGAGGCATTCCTGTGAAAATGCCATGATTCAGAAAATAGATTAAAAGCATCAAGACAAACATTACTTTGGTTTAATTGCAAGTTATGCCTCAGAACTCCCACATTCACTTAGGGCTAAAACAGTAGGTGGTTTTGAACTTCCTTAGCCCTGCCCTCCTTCCAGTTTTTTTCTAATATATGTAGATGTGTGACCTCATTGAATATTTATTACTTTCATTCACTACACCAACCAGCTTCATATTTTTCTGGTGAGTTTTGTTTTTTTCTGGCAGCGGCAGATTGGCAAATATGCTAGGAAATATCTTTTTCCTAGCCTGCCCTATCAGAATACTGTTTAATATGCAGGAGGGAAAATAAGACCCTTTACCATTATCCTCACCAGTGACTTAACACACAAAACCATATGCTATTTGGTAAAATTGTGTACATTCTAAAAGCAAAAAACTTAAATTACTTCTATGAGGTATCACTAGCAGCACTGTCTTATTCCTGGATCTTAAAAGGTGCTTCTGAAAAACGATATATTGCACTAGGAAAATACATATACACAGTCAAAACAGAATGTTTGCGTATTAAGTAGGAGAAGTATGCATACATACAAATTAGCACACATTTATTGTATTGTAAAAATCTGGCATTAAAAGTATCTAATAACGTGTGAAACATTAATTTGTTATTGCTTAAGGCTGGAGCAAGAGGTATGGAATTACTGCTGGGAAAAAGAATTCCAAGCCCACCATGAGATCCCAGCACATATCCCAGTTGCTCTGCCATTGACTGCTTACTACTCCATGCACTTGAGGAAGTAGTAGTTGTGTGGTAATTGATATATGTGAGTCTGATGCCCTCACTGTAATCTATTCAGTCAGGTGATCCTGCACTTTTCCATGCAAAAACAAGCAATGGTTAATCTGCTTTGTAAAAAACTTCTTATTGTGCCACAAAGTCAAGTCACAGTGTGTAAGCTTTTTGATTGGCCGTAGACGCTATTAATGTTATGATGATGAAAGGTACTAATGGCTACCAGCAGGTGAGTCTTATATCCAAAGACAATCATAGATTTCATCAAAGCCAGTGGATGCAACAAGCACTTTCAGGCTCAACAGAAGGAAGAAGCAAGCCATGTTATGCAGAAAAAATATCTAGGGGTTCTGAGTCTACAACATGAAGGAACATACATGGCCGGTCATCAGATCTGAGCCATGTGGACTGAGAGGTTCCCCAGGTTGTAACACACTGGCCAGGATACTGGTTTGCAGCCTGTGTGTTTCGGGCAGAGAAAGCCTGGAAACGGTCTTACGAGCATGACCCGAAGAGGAAGGAGAGAGAGACAGGAGTTCTTGGGCACAGATCTTGCTGGAGTGGCAGATTTGGGGATTTCTGAGCAAGGAAACTGCCTATTGTTGTTTCTATTGTGTTCCTGGAAACAGAACTTTGTGTACATTTTTTTCCTAAATGAATAAACTTTCACCAAGAATATACCTGACTCATATCCCTGATTTCTTACTCTTATGGAAAATAACCCTGCAAGGCCTTGAATTTTGACTATCCTCAGGGGCCAAAGGGATAACAAATACATTCACATTTAAAAAACATTACTATGGTTAACATTTGTAACTAAATGAGAAATATGTGAAAAAGCAACTGTAGGAATTCTCAAATCTTTTCAAAGTTTGAGCCACATCTTGCAAATGGCAACGACAAAGATTAGTTAGTAGTGGCCAAGTGGCTGCAACTTTACTAAAACTTAACGGGCATATCGAAGGAACCTATAGACAACCCAATCTCTCATTCCAGCAACAAAAGAGGCAGTGAAAAACCCACTGGTGCAGTGACACCACTGCATTGTTTCTTTGTACTTTCTTGCCTGCCTGTATTCATCTGTTGTGACCTGTCTTAGATTGTAAGCTCTTTTGTTTTGTATTTGTACAGTATTTAGCATAAGGCAGTCCTGGTCCATAACAAGGCCTCTTCGGCATTATGGTCATTTAAACAACAACAACAACAGAGGAAACAGCTGCCCCAATTTGTCACTGGCCTACATTGTCTTTGATGCTCAAAGTCCAGAGCACCTTTGCTGTTCTGGACCTTGTAAGCCAGCTTCCACCATTCGTGATGGGCTCATGCAATGTCATGGCCGAACCAAGGCCTACAACCCTGCTAGTTTCCTTGCAAATACAACTTCTTTTGCACAATGCCTAATTTACAGGAAATGGCATTACCCTATCTCAGCCTCTGGGGAGTTGGAGACCCAGCCACCAATCCCAGTTACTCTAGCTCCACCAATATTAAACTGACCACAATTATCAAGAAATGTCACCCATCGTTTCAATCCTTCTTAAACAAACCATACCATTAATTTAACTAAAACACCTGAACACACAAATGGAGACATTCATGCCCATGAAACACAATCCACACAATAATTTCAAAGTTCAAAAGGTATCTGTAACTCTACAAACCTCAGATCCCTGTGATTATCTGATACACAATATATAGCCCCATAAATACATATACACAGTTGAATTTGACACTATCAATGTAACCATCAACCTTTAAGGGAGGAAGGTTAGATATCTGTGGTGGCAGAGCAGGAAGAGACCTTCTCCTGATGCTCCTAACAAACGGAGGTTGGTTGCCCTCCTAGTTCTGTAGTCCAGCATTAGCTGGGAGGGTCAACACCTTTTCATAAAGATATTATGCGGGGATATCCACCTCCTCTCTCATTCAGGATTGTATGTGCCACCTACTCACTCATTTGTAGTCATGCAACATCACTGTGTCAACTACATCAATTTCTGATATTGAAAAATAACCAAGCAAGTACTTATGTATTTTTGATTTTCTTGTGTTAAGCATTTTGTCCTTTTTGAGAAAAAAGATGACATGGAAGAGAATGGATGCAGTAGAAGCAGTTCCGAGCAAAGAGGAGGAGTCAACAATGTGTGATCAGACACTTGCAGAGCAGAGTTCAGGAATGTTTGAGACAGAATATCACAATGGCAGAGATTTCATGTTATGTGTAACAAAGTGTTTGCCTCCCTTTTGCTAACCCTGATCTTTCAAAGAGTACACAATGTTTAAGACGTAGAAAACAAATCACTGCAGCTTCTTGTGAGAAAATCTTTAAGAATCATGATCACACAGGCTTCCTCAACAGCTCCCAAATAATTCTGGTTTAGCTAATGCAACATTTTTCTGAGTTCTCTATAATGACAAATTATTGAGGAAAGCTCTCCAACTATATCAGTCTAGTGACTGAATTATATCTTTTAAAAAATTAAATATACTTTTTTGGTCTACATCATGTAAACTCACAAAAATTAAAGAGAAAGTTTACAATTCCAAAAAGGTGATAAATATCTAAAAATCATATGTGTACTAGATCTCTAACATTCACATCTACAGCATAAGGCAAAGATATATTGTTACTCGCACTAATATAATTTTGAAACAGCTGAAACATCTTACCCTCTTTGTAGCTTATATATGATCATGTTTGATATTATTTCAAATATAATCAAAGATATCAGACATCAGTTTATACTTGTGCCAGCATTCCACCACATTTTATTCTTCTAATTAAGGCACTATTCTTCGTAAAAGATAAATTTTTAAAAAAATGCTCCACAATCACCCCACTGAGGGTTAATTTGAGAAAGTAAAAGTGACAGCAGAACTCTCAGGAGATAGCCAGATTTTCAAACTCATGCTGAGTTATTTTAGAGATATTAGTCGTTTCCTGGAAGTTGAGTCAATGAACCCACAAGAGTTTTCCCAATACCCCTGCAGGAATTTTTTTCAGATATATAAAAATCATATACTTCAATCACTGATCCCAAGGTAAACTTAGTTATCCCAACTGCCTTAAGCACATAAACAAACTTCATAGCATCTTGGATGCAAAAACACACATAGCATATGTGTGAGAAATAAGCACATAAAAAAGAGGGAGGAGGGAAGAAAGAATAAGCAAAGAGGAAAAGGAGACGTAAGAAGCTCCAGGGAAAAATGGTAAAGAAACATATGAGGGGAGAGGAAGAGATGAGAATGGCAGAAGGATAAATGAGAATAAGAAAGAGAAATTGGAGATAGAGAAAAGGAAGAGTGGGAAATGCAAAATGATATAGTCTGTAGCCAGGAGGGGTGGCCTCCTTCTCAGATTGACAACGAGGGAGAACCAAACCCCCTCAGGGGTTGGAGACTGGGAGTACACCACCTGACCAGAAGAAGGTAGGCAGGGCTAGAGGTTTAAAACCCAGGCCTACCCACTCAGTGATGCCCGGGCAGCCAAGGGAGAAGGACACCCCGCCCCCTCTTGGTGCCTGAGCATAGGGCCACCCCCTCTATGAAAGAGAGGCTGCTGGATCTATCCACAGTGTGGGGCCCCGAAGACCTGGAGGAGCTGCCTGAACCGGCTGAGCCAGAGGAGACCCTCAGATCCTACAACCTGGAGGAGAGGCTGCCGGAGCTGCCTATTGCCTGGGGCCGGGAGCACCTGGAGGAGCTACCTGAGCTGCCAACCCCCAGTGACCCAGGGGGACCCTCGGATCCTGGGACCCAGAGGAACCGCCCTTCGCAGATGACTCCAAACAGTTCCTGGACCTGCCAGCAAGTGACGAGGAATCAGGGTGCAGCTCAGGAGACCAGGCACTCTAGGGAGAGTGTAGGAGGAAGTAGCCCAGAGCAGCCGACTACAGGTGGGCTGAGCTTGCACTTGCTATGAGCATGTTTCACTGACAGGGCCCTGCTGGGATGCAGTGGAGATGGGTGGGTCTGGGTCCCCCTCCCCCCTTTCTACCCCTACCTAGGGGTGATTGCCTTGTGAGGGCCAGAGCCTATTCCCTGCTGCCTGTCACGCCCTGCTGATGGGCGTGGCATGGCCTAGCTCTCGTCCTGCTGAGGGCTAGAGACTGCTTCCCTTCTGACTGACCCGCCCTGCCTAAGGGCCAGGCTTTGGATCATTTCCTCGCCCCTCTGGGGCTAGAGACTGCATTCCCGCATTGTCTGCCTGACCTGCCGGAGGGCTAGGCCACAGACTGTTTACTCACCCTGTCAAGGGCTGGAGACTGTTTCCCGCTGCCAGCCCACCCTGCTGAAGGCCGGGCCATAGACTTACCCACCCTACCTAAGGGTCGGAGCACTGAACTGCACGCTCACCCTATAAAAGGGCTAGAGACTATTTCCCCTAAGGAGAGACCTGAAACCAAGGTGCCCCACTAAAAGCCAGAGGCAGCCCCTTTATTTTGGGCTCCCTATAGGGCATAGGCACTGCACTGCAAGGTCAGATGAGGGAACTGCAGCTAATACTCCACCACTGACGGGATGCTATATCCGGTGACTCAGCTAGATCAGGTGACTAGCAGCAGACTGCTGACTGGACACGACCAGCAAAAAGATTCCTATTCCTGTCCCACCCTTTGCCTTTACATAGTTGCCAGGCTTGCTGCTGATCAGAGCCCCTGAGACAAAGTTCCTGCCTCCCTGGCCTGGTTCCTGCTCCTTGCTCCTAAATCCAGTGACTGACTCCTGCTTGACCCTTGGCATGATTTCTGACTCCAGTTCCAGCTCAATACTTGGCATGGCAATTGGCTCTGACACTGACTTTTGGCGTGGTTCCTGACTCTGATTCGGGATTGACCCTTGTTGTGACTTCCATCTGTGACCCAGCCCCCATCCCAGCTCGAACCAGGTCAGACTGCCCAATTACAGTCCCTGACAGTACCATTATTTGCACTGTTTTAAATTTTTTATCATTTCAGTCAAATGGCATCTTTGAGCAAACATTATATGCAGTGGCAAATATTAAAATAAATTTCCATAAATACTGTACCATGCTGAAATTAATTTAAAGAATTACAAGACAACGAAAGAAAATGTATGATCCATACCAAGATCTTCCAGAAATTTTTAAAAAATTCCCTTAATCTGCCCACTCTTTGAGACAGCAGGAAGATCAATGTAATTATTCTGGTTCTATGTCATCAGATTTAATTATTAAGCAAAAATAAAACAAATAGATACTTATTTGTTTGGTGCCTAATGAACGCTGAATTAGCTACAGAAACAGGTGTAGTCTAGAGGTTTAGGCACAAGACAGGGAATCAAGAATTACAAAGTGCTAATCTTTGTTCACATACCAACTATCTGCTGACTTATACAAGCCAGTTAAAATTCTGCCTTAGTTTCTCATCCATAAAATAGGGATGACACTTAACTACTGCACTGGAAGGATAAGACTATTTGCAAAGCACTCTGAACATGAAAACCAATCTGAGCCAAAGCCTGATCCCACTGAAGTCATTGGCAAAAATTCCCACTAACTTCAGTGGGACCAGGATTTGGCCCTGTACAAATTGGAGTGAAATAGAACAGGGTGAGTACTAGTCAATTCTACTGGTGTATGTGGTTCTCTAATAATGAAAACACACGTTTATGTGCCTAGCTGAATCATAGCCACAGAGAAATTTGGGTGTGAAATGAAAACCCATGGAAAACTAGGAGAGATACTCATCTAAGATATTTTAATTCACAATGTCAATGATTGAGGCCCTGTTCCTGTAAAGACTTGGGACACGTCTATACTACAAAGCCCATTCCTCAAAGGGAAGACACAACATATGCTGACAGAAGGAGTTCTGTTGGCAAATAATACCACTTCCCCAAATGATGTTAGCTATGCTGACCGAAGCACTCTTTTGTGTAGTTATGATTATACTAGGGATTTCACCAGGACAGTGTGTAGACTAAAGGGGGTGATTTTTTTACACTCCTATCTGACATATATGTGCTGACATAATTTTATAGAGTACAGTAAATATAACACACATCCATAAAGTTAAACCTGAGGGTGAGTGTTTGCAGAACTGGGACCCAAGTATCTTCAATAACCTTAAAGTAGTGGCTGCTCACTTCTAGTTGCATTTCACCTATTTCTTTTAGGAAAAAAAAAAAAATTACATGATTCTGGTAAATCTTTTTCATGTAAGGCTATACACACAAAAGTGGAATTTTTGGGAGAGATAGAGATCCTGATTCACCTCTAACTTAATCTACTGTAAATCAGAAGTAACGTCAGTGACATCAATGTTATACAGGTATAAAATCATGTTAAATAAATTCATAATCAGGTCTCTATTGTAGATTTTAGTTTCTGAGATTTCTGCTTACCAGGTGCTCAGATATAAACCGAGATTAGATAACGTCAGTTAAAGATTTCATGGAGTATAACATTCTGATAGACTTTCTGATAGACTTAAATAAAAAAAATTAATCATACCAGCCCTTGTATCAAAACAGTCTCCATTTTCTGCCCTGCACATCTACGTACTACTTACATCCTACTTCTACCACACACTCCTCTCCTCATGGCTCTCTCTCCTCTTTGTATAGCTCCTGTTCACCCATGCTCATTCCCAGACCTTCGTCAAAACATTTAAAGCAGCAATTTATGTTCTTTAAATCAAATTATGTTAGCCTCAGAGATTTTTTAAAAATTTACATCTTCAGTAAAAGCACACTTCATCTCCTCCCACAACTTGTGCGGCACATCACCAATAGCTTCCTGCAATTAGCTGTAGAATTACTCGATTTCATCACCTTTTGAGTCAACAGATGGCACATACACTTTAGTCAGTCAGATTTACAGTACTTCAACTATTTTTCAGCATATTAAACTAACTATGGCATTATCTGGAATGATATTTTAGAAGTTAAAATTTTCAAAAATATTTTAAAGAAATATGTGAAATTTTATGTCTTAAAGTAAAGGACTTTGGAGACCAACCCATGGCTGAAGTTCTCTTCGTTTCTTCTGGTCATAATTAAATACAACATTACCACTGGGATTGATTTGTAAGAAACCAATGATAAACAATAGCTCATATAACAGTAGTGTTCAGAATCTGATTATTCACATTATTCACAAGTAAGTGCTGCAAGAACCTCTCCTTTGAAATCTTAATGTGGGTATAAAGTTGATCAAGATTCTAAATTATAACAACCATCAGAGACGTATCAATGGTGGTTAATGATGAAAAGGTATGGGTTCAAGGCCATCGGCTGGCATCCCTCATGAAGGCTGTCGAGCTCATGGAGGATTAGCTGAAAGGCCAGTATCCCAACTCCATAATTCTGAAAGCCTAGGCAGAAAAGATGGGCCAGCCAAGGGAAATCACTGCCAAACCAAGTAAGGTGGACTGCAACACGCATGCCAACCACCGCCCCAACCCCAGAGTGAAGACAACCCACTAGACAGACTCTGACCCAGAGACAAGACGACCTGCGGGGTGGGTGCATGGGGCAACCAGATAAAGGCAGAGTCACTGGCCAGGGGGATCCAGGATCATTGCTACGACTCGAGCGTGGCCGGGGGGCATTTCTAGCAGAACTGCCCATATATGGATTGTAGTTCTGGCCAAATATGGGTGGCCAGCATGCAGGCCTGGAGGAAGGGCCCTAAGAAACTTTGTGCCCCTATACAGGTGGATGGAGTCCCATTGACAGCCCTGCTCAACTCTGGCTACAGCCAAACACTTATCCAGGCTGGCCTGGATCCTGGAACCTGAACTGGCAGGGACAAAAATTAATCTCCAGTGTATCTGTGCATCCATACCCAACTGGGTAAAAATGGAGACCACCCACCATAAGGTCCACTGGGTTGGCATAGCACCCAGGCTAGTTTATCCCGTGATCCTGGGGTGGGATTGGCAAGGGTTCCTGCAAGACTGATGTTCTAAGCACTTGAATGCACGCCTGGAATAACCTGACCATTAGCTGAGATGACATGTTGGTATCCTGGTTGGTCACTACTTCTCATGGTATCCCAATGCTCAGAGCAGGGTCTTCCCTCTGCTCCTGGAGGAAGTCTCCATCACACCCCAGTTCTGTCTGGGCATCTTCCAAGGAGATCTCTGCCTTGTGGTGTGGGTCTTCTGGGGTCTTGGGATGATTGTAGAGTCCTTCCCCTGGGTCATGATCTGTGTGGTGGCCAAGGAGTCCCTTCCCCCTGGCCCTGTTCTCCCCTGTTCTGGGAGTTGGCATCTGCAGTCTTTCCCATGGTGGGCATGCCTTTCAAATGCATCGACTTGGACCTCGTAAGACCACTGAAGAGAAGTAGTGTGAGAAATCATTACATCATGATAGTCATTGACCTATGCAACCTGATATCCTGAGGCCATTCCCCTGCATGCAGCCACACCCCCAACATTGTCATAGAGCTTATCAAGACCTTTGCCAGGGTCAGAAGACCACAAGAAGTACTGACCGATCAGAATATCAATGTGTCGTCTTTGTTAATGGCCAAGTTATGCTGGTTGTTGAACATTCAAGCACTTAGGATGTCAGTATACCACCCCCAACCAACAGATTAGTGGAGCTATTCAATGGGACCTTAAAAACCATGCTGTGCAAGTTCGTGGAAGACAACCCTCAACACTGGGACTCGTTGCTATCGGCCTGGCTGTTTAGCATGCACAAAGTCCCACAAGCCTTGACCAGTTTCTCCCCCTTCAATCTCATCTATAGGATACAACCCTTGGGTATCCTCGACCTCCTGAAGGAGGATTGGGAGGAGCAAGAAATTCAGGTCATGGAGGTCCTTCCAATATGTATTGTAACTACCAGAATGGCTCTGCACCCTGGGGGCCCTCGCTCAGGAGAACTTCCTACAGGCACAACAGACACAGGAGAGGCAATACAAATGGGTGACCAAGATACGTAGTTTGACCTGGGTGACCGGGTTCTGCTGCTGTTACCCTCTTGGGAGTCCAAACTCCTGGCCAAGTAGCAGGGCCCTTTTGAGGTTTCAGGGCAGGTAGACTACGTGACCCGGTTGCCTGGACAGCAGAGGTATGTGCACACTTACCATGTAAATCTCTTGAAAGCCTGGAAGGCCAGGGAAGCCTTGCTCATCACACTGTAACCCCCAGAACCTGAACTAGGGCCTCTGGTGGAGGAATCCCCAGAGGCGAAGCGCGCCACAATAGGGAGGGAGCTCAGCCCTGGACAATAAGAACTGCGGCAGCTGATACAGGCATTCCCCAACGTCTTGTTGGCCCGCCCATGACATGACTGCCACGAGTCACCACATCTCTATGACTCTGGGATAGATGGTGCAATGATTACTGGCCCTGCCCTAGGAAGATGTGGGATATGGTCTGCAAGGAACTGGATACGATGCTGGAGCTGGAAGTAGTAGAGGAATCACTGAGTGAGTGCTGAAGCCCTATCATTTTGGTCCCAAAACCAGACAGGCCTGGTGTATTGATCAATTCTGTATTGATTTTCTCAGAGTTAATGGCATCTCCTGGTTTTACAGCTTATCTGATGCCACGGATAGAAGAACTCAGAGCAGCTTGGTGGAACCAAGTACCTGTCTACCCTGGAATTGGCAAAAGGATACTGGCAAATACCTCTAACAAAAAACTCCTGGATGACAATGGCCTTCTCTAAATCATTCGGCCTATTCCAGTCCATGACAATGCCATTTGGACTACATGGGGTGGCCACCACCTTTCAACACTTGATGAACCTGCAGCCACACGATCATTATTATCAAACATCCCTCTGTGACTGCATTCAGGGAACTGTAAAACAGTATAGGGACCTGCAAACCACTTACAATCGCTCTCCAAGATCTGTTCCACCCGCCACTGTGCTGCAAAAGAACATCAGTTCCATTATTTCAGGGCTTTTCATACTCATGGATGTGGGGACATGATTTTCTCCTATGGAAAATCCATGTATCGACAACTGTACCGATGCCACTCACAACGTACATGCTTCCTAACCTGAGAGGGACCACAGATTAGCAGTTTACACAGACATACAATTATCTTAATCACTGTTCTGTATAATAGTTTTATGTTTTGTTTTTCGAGATACAATTTCTCCTTTCATTAGGTTTAGCATGGTTCAGTAACAAAGCCCAATATTTCATAGAATAAGAATCATCATACATTTACATTTTAATTTTATTATTGGGTAGTGCAATAAGGACTCATCATTAAATAAAAGTATTCTGTAATGAGTGCATATTTATTATTTGCATTACCAAAATGCCTAGGAGCCCCAGTCATGACAGAGAATCCATAGAGCTAGTTGTTGTACAAACACAGAACAAAAAGATCATCTCTGCCTCAGAGTTTATAATCTAATTTAATCACTAGTGGTCTTATAAAAAAAAAAAAAAACCACACACACCCACCCACACACACCCCTTACTGAAAGAATATATTCATAACCAAAAGATCAACAAAGGTAAGACCAGGAGGATGAGGACAAGGTAGATGAGGTTTTCTTCAGACAACTAGTGAAGGTTTTCAGATCACAGGACCTGGTTCTCACGGGGAACTTCTATCGCATGACATCTGCTAGAAGAGCAATAAAGCAGAGCACAAACAATCCAGGAAGGTTTTGGAGAGTGCTGCAGACAATTTCCTGGTGCAAGTGCTAGAGGAACTTACTAAGGGCAGTGCTCTTCTTGACCTGCTGCTCACAAAACAGGGAAGAATTGGTAGAGAAAGTAGAAGTGGGTAGTAACCTGGACAACAGTGAGCATGAGATGCTCGAGTTCAGGATCTTGATAAAAGGAAGGAATTAGATCAGCAGCATACGGACTCTGGACCTCAGAAAAACAGACTTTGACCCCCTCAGGGAACTGATGGACAGGATCCCCTAGGAGGCTAATATGAGGAGGAAAGGAGTCCAGAAAATCTGGCTGTATTTTAAAGAAACTTTATTAAGGGCACAGGAACAAACCATCCTGATGTGCTGAAAGAATAGCAAATATAGCAGACTATCAGCTTGGCTTAACAAAGATGTCTTCGGGGAGCTTAAACACAAAAAGGAAGTTTACAAGAAGTGGAAGCTTGGTCAGATGACTAGGGAGGAGTATAAAAATACTGCTCGATCATGCATGAGTGAAATCAGGAAGGCCAAATCACAATTGGAGTTACAGCTAGCAAGGGAAGTGAAGGGTAACAAGAAGAATTTCTATAGGTATGTTAGCAACAAGAAGGTCAGGAAAATATTGGCCTCTCATAGAATGGGGGAGACAACCTAGTGACAGATGATGTGGAAAAAGCTGAAGTACTCAATGCTTTTTTTGCCTGTCTTCACAGACAAAGTCAGACTACTCCACTGGGCAGCACAGAATGGGGAGGAAGTGAGCAACCTTCAGTGCTGAAAGAACAGGTTCAGGAGTATTTAGAAAGGCTGGACATACACAAGTCCATGAGGCCGGATGTAATGCATCCGAGGGTGCTTAGGGAGTTGGCTGAAGTGATTGCAGAGCCATGGCTATTATCTCTGAAAACTCATAGCAATTGGGACAGATCCTGGAGGATTGGAAAAAGATTAATATAGTGCCCATCATCAAAAAAGGGAAGGAGGAGGATCCAGGGAACTACAGACCAGTCAGCCTCACCTCAGTCCCTGGAAAAATCATGGTGCAGGTCCTCAAGGAATCCATTTTGAGGCTCTTGGAAGAGAGGAAGGTGATCAGGAACAGTCAGCATGGATTCACCAAGAGCAAGTTATGTCTGACCAACCTAACTGCCTTCTATGATGAGATGACTGACTGTGGATGTGGGGAAAGCAGTGGAGGTGATATACTCTGACTTTAGCAAAGCTTTTGATATGGTCTCCCACAGTATTCTTATCAGCAAAGTAAAGAAGTATGGGTTGAATGAATGGACTATAAGGGGGAAAGAAAGCTGGCTAGATCATCAGGCTCAACAGGTAGTGATCAGCAGCTTGAAGTCTAGTTGACAGCCTGTAACAAGTAGAGTGCCCAAGGGGTCAATGCTGGGGCCCATTTTGTTCAACATCTTCATTAATGATCTGGAGAATGGGGTGGACTGCAGTCTCAGCAAGCTTTCATATGATACTAAGCTGGGGGGAGTGGTAGATACGCTGGAGGGCGGCGATAGGATACAGAGTGATCTAGACTAATTAAAGGATTGGGCCAAAAGGAATCTGATGAGGTTCAGCAAGGACAAGTACAGAGTCCTTCACTTAGGACAGAAGAATCTCATTCACTGCTACAGACTGGGACCCGACTGGCTAGGCAGCAATTCTGCAGAAAAGGACCTGGGGGTTATAGTGGACAAGAAGCTGGATATGAGTCAGTGTGTCCTTATTGCCAAGAAGGCTAACAGCATACTGGGCTGCATTAATAGCATTGCCAGCAGATTGAGGGAAGTGATTATTCCCCCTAAATTTGGCACTGGTGATGCCTCATTTGAATTAGTGTGTGCAGTTTTGGGCCCCCTATTACAGAAAGGATGTGGACAAATTGGAGAAAGTCCAGCAAAGGGCAACAAATGATTAGGGGGCTAAAGCATAAGACTTAGGAGGAAAGGCTGAGGGAACTAGGCTTGTTTAGTCTGCAGAGGAGAAGAAGGGAGATTTGATAGTAGTCTAACTTTCTGAAAGGGGGTTCCAGGGAGGATGGAATTAGGCTGTTTTCAGTGGTAGGAGATGACAGAACAAGGAGCAATGGTCTCAAGTTGTAGTGGGGGAGGTCTAGGTTGGATAGTAGGAAAAATGTTTTCACTAGGAGGGTGGTGAAGGACTGGAATGTGTTACCTAGAGAGGTGGCGGAATCTCCATCCTTAGAGGTTTTTCAGTGCAGCTTGAGAAAGCTTTGGCTGGGATGATTTAGTTGGGGTTGGTCCTGCTTTGACCAGGTGGTTGAACTAGATGAGCTCCTGAGGTCCCTTCCAGCCCTAATCTTCTTTGATTTTATTATTCAAAGGAAGCTCTTCAATTATTAAAGGCAGAAATTGTTGATAAATGGGCTGAAATTGATCAAGTGAATTATTTGAAACATAACTGTATACATATAGGCAATGTGTTTTAGGAACAAACTATGTCAAAGATAATTTATACAGACATGCAGAAAAGACCAAAAAAAATCCTGCTTCCAAACTGAAATATATATTACGTACACTGAAGTATCATATGATTATATAATTAACAAACATTTTAAAAAACCTTGCTTGATTTATGTATCAAAATGGTTCACATTAATTCTGACTGACTACTTGATGTGACTCAAACTATTAAAAATTATAGGGTTTTTTTGTTTTTCGGGGTTTGGTTTTGTTTTTTAAACACCCTGCATAACTAACTTGAGGAACTCATTGTCAGTACACATTAAGAATATCAGAAAGAATTAGATTGTAACGAGAATGCCACAATTAGGTAAAAAATGTTAAAATGTATATGTTTACAGCATCAGCCCACCACTTGCTTAAAGGCATTAGCAATAAATCTTCTTGTAGAGGTAGGTTATTCCATTATTATGTTTATAGAACTTCTTTCTTAACATCTGATATTAGCCACTGTATGAGATGTGATAATGGACTAAGCAGATCCCTGTGCCAATTCAGTATTGCAATTGTTATGTACCTACCTGACAAAACATCACCTTGCTACAGGAAAGCATGAAAGAACTGGCCTAAGCAGAAAATTCAGCCAAGTAAAATATTGGTCTTCAAGTTCATTCATGCTGCCGTACGCAGGTGATCACTACTGAAAGTTGGAATCAACGGGTAACAGCACAAATGAGAATCTTATTCTATATTAAGTATTTAAGACTCAATAACATTTGAAACTCCCGTACTTGAAATGCTTTTGCTATCAAATATCATATTCTGAATATTCAGAAGACACACAACTTAGTGAAGATTACACAGATACACATTTCTGGAGCCAATATTTCTATTGAAATGATAAAGAAGTACTCTGTGGCTTTCATGCACAATCAGCAAACAGACATGACTTTATTCAACGTAAAAGTTTGATCTAAGCAGAGCCACAACACTGTCATCTTGCTATAAATAGCTTGATTGCTTTGTACAAGTAATGGGATATTAATTTCTAAAGTCAAGAAAATGTAGCAAAAATATTAATACTCTTGCCATAAAACTTACTGATTCTCTTCGTTGGTGCTATGACCATCTTTACCTGCTTCTTTGCCAACTGTGAACATTTGATGAGGGAGGCTTTATTTGTAAGAGCATTTGTGGAAAGTAAAAGCACTGCATTGTGTGCACATATGTATGCTTGACTATTTACGAGGATATTTGTGCCTAAGATGCTCCTGCAGCCAATCTAAAAGCTGTTGTGGGCTGGAACTTTGAAGGGGAAGAAAGCAGAAGAGAAGGATGAATACCCTCCCCAACACAATTTTTTTTTTTTAAATGAAGAGCATTGATGAGAAGCTCATCTTGGATGGCTGGAGCCACCAGCAGCAGTGATGACAGAAGGCTTGCTAATTTAGTAGTACAATCAGGCAGAGAAGCGTGCCAGCTCATCCAACTGCATGCCTGAAGTGCCCCCATAAAGTAAAGAGGAGTAATGATCTCTCTTCTAGGATCATGGCCCTCTTGAATCACCTTTCAAGAAAGCATCCACAGATTTTCAGTTGAGCTGCATTCTCATGAGCAGCCACCATTACCCTGCTCACAGAGCAAATGCTGCTCAACTTCCCAGGCAATGAAGTTATTCTGAGGACTACGGTAAGCAACAACTCTACTCCCATCACATCCATTAGAGGAGATGGGGGAGAGGGGACCCACAGCTTGATGATATGAAAGACCAGCATCCTGTTTTTGGTGCCATTTTGAATTGCATTCCAATGCTCATCCAGAACTGGGCTATCTGACCATGAGTGAGGGGGATCTTGAGCACTAAGAGGAAACTTAAGGAGGCCCTATATTGCTGGAAGAGCATGAACAGTCTATTTTGGAGGACCTACATCTACTGGCACTGCTCAAATAGGCAGTGGAGGTGATCCAGCATCAGCTGGGGCATCAGTGGGACAACACATAGGACAGCACATCAGCTGCTCAAGGCACTGATGCAGTTCCAAGTACCGCACTAAGGCACTGACCCAGTCTTAGATACATGAAATATCAGCTCAGTTCTGGGCTACTGAAGCACCAAGGTGGTGTCGCTCTCTGAAGGTGATGCAAAGCTACTGCACTTTTCAGGTTTGGAACATTCTGAGCACAGTTAAAAAGAACTGGCAGTTGGCAGCAGTTGTAGGAACAGTGGGTGGAGAACGAATTTAGGAATGAAGTGGGCTGACTGCAGCTTATAACAAGAACCCTCTCACTGGTCTAACGTGATTATTTTGTTATTACTTTACTGTTCTTGTTGTTCTGATCCAATTAAAGACATTTTAGGTAATTAAAAAGTCATGATTGGTTGATTGGATTTTAGGAGACATAACACAGATAGTATCAGTAAATAAAATGACTTATTAGGACTGGCTGAGGTACAAGGAGCTTGACGAGACTGGCATAGCAGTACCTTCAGAGAGCTTGAATTAACGCCGTGAGGAGGTCAGTGTGCAGCTCAATCAGGGAGCTCCCCATCACTAAATTACATCCAGAAAGGAACTGACTGAAAGCCTCTAAACCAGTGGCCGCCAAACTGCAGGGTGTGCAGTAACGTTCAGGGGGAAATGCAAACTGCAATAACGTTCAGGGGGAAGTGGCAGAGCCTGGGTCAGCTCCCACAAGAGGCATAGAGGAAATGCCATCCAGCCCTGCCGCCAGTCACATCTCCAGCCCCTCGTAGCAGCAACAGCTCAGGCCCGGTCCTGACTATGGCCCCACTCCTAGCCATCGCCCAACCCTGCCTCAGTCTCGGCTCCGGCCTTAGCCCCAGATCCAGCCCCCAGCTCTGACCACAGCCCACTCTTGGCTCCAGCCCTCAACTTCACTCCCAGCCCCAGCTCAGCTGCAGCTCCTCTCCCAGCCCCTAACCAAGGCTCCAGCCCAGTTCCTGCATGCGTGCGCACATGAGGACAGATTCAATTACGAGTAAGGGGGTTTGTGACAGAAAACGTTTCAGGATCACTGCTCTAAACAGACCTGAGGCTCTGGCAACTAGCAACAGAACTAGAGAAGAAACGAATGCTCAGCTACGAGTGCCTCAAAGAACCAAAATAGTAAGAGCTATAGGCGTTCCCAACCTTTCTGTCACTAGAAGATTCACACCAAAAGTCTGAATTCTGTACTGAAGGTTTGATTTTTTTTTTAAAAAAATCAGTGGTTTTGTTTTAAATGCTGCATATCTGTGCCGTAGGGAATACTGGGAGCAAAATTTGACTTTACAAAGAGCTACTGCAAACTCTTTGGGACAAGGAGCATGATGGATAAAAATCAACCATTTTAAAAAAAATAAGTTTAAAAATGGATTTTTTATTTAAATTAGATAGGTAAAATTAAATCTGAAATTAACATATAAGGCCTAACCGTGTGATAATCTATTCAAATCATTTCAATTAAGTACCAAAAATAATATTAAGCAGTACATGTTTGCTGCCAAGCTTTAAAGAAAGGCAAACCACTGGACTGGGTGGAAGTCACTAGATAAGCAGCTGGAGGTACTAAGCCAGATTTTGACAGCAGAAGCCTCTTCTGCAGGTGCAGAGAGAATATTTTCTTCATTTCAGTTTATTCAGCTTAGTTCAATTCAATGACTAGCTCGTTCAGAGTTAAGAAAAATTAGGAGTTCAAAAAACAGAAAAGCTTATTTCAAATAAAAACCAGTCCTGAGAAGGTGAGATCTACTAGTTGTAAAATTTTGAAGGACATGGTGACCTTGTCCATGGTGACCAGAAGCAAAGTTCAATTAATTAACTATAGATACTTCCCTTGTTTAAAAAATTGGTTTTAAATGCGAAACTTCATTTTGATAAATTTTTCTTATATATCCAGCATTTTTAAGGTAGTCTTATTTAATAAAAATATTTTTAATTGAATTGACTTTCCATGCAAATAAAGCTTGACACAAATTACAGGTAAAAATGAATCATCTCAATAAATGAGTCATTCATCCTCTAACATAATAAAAAAGTAAAAATTAAGAATTTGAATAAATGTAAGTTAAGTTATATAGCTGCTTAAATAAATGTGTACAGATACAGTGTATCCCCTTGGTTAGCAAAAAAAAAAACCCAATTCAGTGTTAAGGCTCTATTTAGATGTAAATCAACATATTTAATGGCTACCAACTACTAAGAATCAACATTTCTTTAGGAAAATAACTGAACAGTACCAATGCAAAACATGATTAAAATGAGCAATTTAAATCAAGGTTTCTTGCTTGCTGCTTTTAATCATGATTAAAAGTGGTGATTTAAATCAAAGCAATTTATATCAATCCACCCTGACAAAGAGTGTTGGTACAGTGTCTTGTACAACAGAGACCTGATACTGATTGGAGAAACTAAGCACTGCCAAATTATAAATAATAAACAACAATAGGGTTGTGCAACAGGAATTGTGATAAAAGTGACTGGTAAGTGGTTTTGAGTAATGAAGAATAATTTCACTCTGCAGTGACTGATTAAGAGCTCTCCATTTTGGTTATTCCGAGGATTTGGGGAATGACTGTGGGGAACGAGTCAAACCATTGAACTGGAGCTATGGAAAGCAGGTATGTGCTGAAGGTCATTCAAGGTCAAACAAACTCTCTATGAGCAGTAGAAGTATATATAAAACTTCATATCCACTAGCAGGGGTAACACAGTAATTTTGTTGGTTGCTTTAGGGAACTACACTTCCTCAGTTTCTGGAGCAGAATCACTGTAAAGAGGGGGTCCTTAAAATGGGCACACCCTTACAAATAAATCATCCATGTGTTCATATACCACTATGAATGGGAAAAAGGCTTTGCCGGAATGCCTGGTATTTGGAGAAGATCTAAACATACGTGGTGTTTCAGAAATGCAGTGGGAGGAGAAAAATCAAGTTGAATATCACAAGCCCTGTAACAAGCTATACAGGAAATTCAAATTAGTTACAGGGCTGAGGAAAATCACAATACGCACAAATGGAATTCACACACTACTTAAAGAACATATCTGAGTAGAATCTGTAAGGACACAAAATCTGCATGGATACAAATAACATCAACCAAAACACAAGCGTGCAGCTGAAACAAGACTGGGGCTCAACTGATTTACAACTGGCCTTGACATTATGAAGGGAGATGTGGTATAAACTGTGCTAATAGACCTGGCAGAATCCATTTCTGAATCCTAGTAGCTTGTGACTGGAGGCCTGGAGAACCTGCCACACATCCCTTTGTACCTTACTTACCTATTGTGTCTGCACCTAGTCCAGTGGAAACAGAACAGAGCACTGTTAAAGCTGCTCCTCAGCAGGAACAGCAGGCTGTGTAAGGAAAAGGTACAGAAAAACACCCATATCCACCCCACATGCAGTGTTTTATCATCTCCTCCTCCCTCACTTGACACTATGCAAGGAGAGGAGAAGCAATCTCCCCTAAAAAAATAAGACCATTTTTACTGCTCCTTCACTAATGAATTGAAAAAAGCCACTATTTAACAAATGCTTTGTGCTTGTATGATCAAGCAGTTGGCTCTGCAGCAGGTAACTAAAAAGTGAAAAAACTTCCTGCTAGCATGACTGACCATGTTGGCACACAAAGTAGTAAAGAAAAGTGAAGCACAATGATTTATGCTGCATAAGAGAAAATGGAAGTGCAAGGGTACGGACAACAGAAAGAGAAGGAATCAGCATCTGCTAACCATGAAAGGGGGAAATTAAACAAGATGGCAAAATATATTATGACCAAATCTTATTAAAAAAAATATTGGCTACTTTGAAGGAAGGTGATTTTCCAATAAAATGAATTGTAGGATTCTCTTTTAGATGTTTAGAATGTATAATTTGTTACATTACTCGTTTAGCAGTATGGTCAAATATTGTACCTCAATTGAATGGGTCATTTTAACAGCTAACAGCACTTTAATCTTCAACATAAATCTGAAAAGATTTCAGTTTATGCTTCCAAAGGAGCACTATAATCATTTTTAAGAATAATTTACCAGAACTACTGAAAAATAGCCAGAAATTATGGCATTTGGGCCAGAATATTTTAGTAATTCTGCTGCTTCCAGATCTGCTAGGACACACCTATGTATTCAGCAATCATCCCATGATGTTGATATACCAGGACTCTTTGCAGATCTCCTCCTCCCTACTCCCTACAGTCCTCTTCTCTCCAGGTGATGGAAGTAATGGCTGAAGCTGCTCTGATACTCCTATAGGAGAGGTTGGCAGGTCTGGCCCAGTAGTGGAGTTGCAAGCTGCTTACTTGGACTCAAGGGGGAGCTAGAACACAGAGAAGGTTGAGCTAACCCCTATCTTTTGCTGGATGTGGAGAGCGCAGACAGCCATCAATACTGCCAACCCCATGCATTCAAAAACCATGAGTCAGCCTCTACTGCCTTAAAAATCACAAGATTTTAAAAAATAATAAATGTTGCATTATTTTTATTTGTCTTCTGGTTTCTGAACCTTTTAGGTGCACTGACTTCATGTTTTCAAAAACTTTCCTCTCAACAAAGAGGACTAAAATATGCATTCTTTTTAATGAAACCTGAGATCCTCATGCAACCTGTTGATTTCAACAGCTAAGGTGTTAAGAAAAACTGCAAATACCATAAAAATTCCTCATCAAATCACAAGATTTGGGAACATAGCCAGAGCTGTAAGCTGATCTACTGGAATGGAGGGGGCAAACAGAGTGAGGGATCTGTCCCCAAGAACGTAAACGGAGGCAGCTGTAGTACCTGTAAATATGTGATACGGTGTGTTCCCCACACTGGCCCTGAGAGGGTAAATTAATCTAGGCAGGCCTAATTAACCAATGAACCAAGAAGTAGAGGAGACATGTAGGCTACAAGAAGGCCACTAATTAGAAACAGGCTCAGCTGGGAAGGAACAGGAGGGGCCTGTATAAAATTCAGGAGCTGAGAGTGTAGCAAGTGGCGGGGGGTGCAAGGTAGGCATCCACAGTCACTCTCCTAGAGAGAGAGTAGGCTGACAAACCCAAAGAGGAAGGCGGGCCAACCATTGAGTAGTTGCACAGGGTGTTCGAGATGTTAGCTGGACAGCTGGTTCGGAAGGAGTGTAAGTTCCCCGGAAGGGACCTAGCTGGAAGGCCAAACCACAAACAGAAGCTGCTGCTCCAAAAGCAAGAGAGGCTGAAGCCTGAGAGAAGACGATGGGTAGAGAGGCTTTGAGGAAGGCAGAGCACCTGTCAGAGCTAAAACTCAAGATGGCCAGGAGTTGCCACCACCTGCGGTGAGGGAACCCCGTCACAGAGTACAAGTTGGGGATGATGTGCACTATGGCAGCAGGTAGGTAGCTCTAACAATACCTCCTTTGCTGACTGCCTCATCTACAGCTTGCAAAACAGTCATCTCACAGCTTCAACCCTGAAGCCGGGTCTTGATAAGAATGAGAGGAAGTCAGCAGTGGTGACTGACTGGGGAGCCTGCAATTAGGAGCTGTAGAAGGGCACCTCGGCCGGCCCCCAGACTGGGAGCCGAGGAAGGGACTGCTGGGAGCCGAGCAGTAGACCAGCGGGGCGAGGCACCCAGTAAATCTGCCCGGCAACCAGCCGGGATTGGGCCAGCACGCCGGGCCGCCTGTCAACCCCGCAGGTCAGGCCGGATAGGCCCGCCGGCGACGGCCAATCCGGCCCCAGGAGGCGGGACTTCCCCAGGAAGGGGAAGGATAAAAGCTCAGCCCCAGAGCTCAGTAAGAGGGAGGCAGCAGTGGGAAGCAGACCTGCTGCCCTGGGCTCCGGCCGGGGAAGAGAAGGTCTGCCGCCCCGGGCCGAAGCTCCGCCGGCCCCGGGACACATACCGGGAGTGGATAGGCCCTCCGGCCGCTGGAGACTGGGACTGGCCGACGGGCCCTAAGGGGCGGCCGCCCCTCCCTGCAACCCCAGCCGGGCCCGAGGAACCAGACCCGTCCTGGTGGGTCAAACCGCCTGAGGCCGGGCCAGACCTTGAGGAGCTGCCCGAGGAGTTGCCGGCGGCTGCTCCCCCGGAAGCTGGACCAGACCTCGAGGAGTTGCCAGAGGCCAGGTTCCCCAGCGAGCATGTGGACCTAGAGGAGCTGCCGGACGCTGAGGACTTGCCCCCGCTGCTGCCTCCGGACGCCGACGGATGGGTGAGCCAACCATGGGCCGTGCACCCCGCCCCCGGGTTGCTCGGGGTCAGCTCCTGGGAGGACGGGGAGGAAGTGGCCCAGGGGCAGCCAGGCCTACTGGCCAGAGAAGGGGCACAGGCCCCGCGGCGTGTTGCGGCCGGATCCCCGCCGCACCAGTGGTACTGACTGTGCCACTGGTAGGGCCCTGGGCTGGGACGCAGTGGAGACGGGTGGGCCTGCGTCCCCCTCCCCCCCTCCTATACCCGCACTTGCCCCAGCGAGTGAGAGAGAGAGAGGGAGAGTCCTGACCCGCCAGCCAGACGGCTGGGAGAAACCCGCCTTAGCCTGCCCTGCTGCCCAGGGACCAGGCCACCTAGACTGCTTTGTTTGCCTGCCCTGCTGCCCAGGGACCAGGCCACCTAGACTACTTTGTTTGCCTGCCCTGCTGCCCAGGGACCAGGCCACCTAGACTGCTTGCTCGCCCGCCCTGCCAGAGGGCCGGGGCGAAGGACTGCGGGTTCGCCCGCCCTGCCGGAGGGCCGGGTCTAGAGGCGGGCCAGCCACTAATTCCCCTTCTATCTAGGAGGAGGCCAAGATCTTCCCCAGCGGCTGGGCCCTCCGGACGGGCCGCCGCAACTGGGCGGCATAACCTCCGTCCAACAGGAGCCAAAGACAGAAGAAAAGAATTCTACAAAGATAGATCAATATTGTTATAAAGGACAACAATTTTCAAACAAAGTAAGGACTTGAGGGCCAGTAGAGGGTTGCATTCTTATGAACTATAGAATTTTCCTGCTCTTTTCCTCTAACCATTTTAAGAAGAAAATATCCTAAAATTCACAAGCACATACCCATGAACTTCGAGAAACTGGGGACCTAGTAATCACTCCCCCCTGGTCCCAGCTTAGACTAATTCTCACTGGCAAACATTTCCACAGGTTGACAACTATGCGTCTCTTTCACAGCATTGTAGAGATGCCTCATCCTACACCGTGAGTCGCCAGCTACAATCTCCAGCAAGTGTCATTTTTACTTCAAAACAGGCAGTATGACTACAAAGCACAGCATGAATCTGCCAAAGGTTTTGGCACGTTCTGCTGCATACTTACTCATGATCTGTAAAATTATGCAGATCGTTAACCTGACAAATTCTGAGAGGTTGGGTCCTTCCAAGTACATGCAAAATGCAAAGCTCAACACTCCATACCACCATTGCCAAAGAAGTCAGCCGGTAAGAAGAAACCACTAAACCTTCCTCCTGACTACAGATAAAGCATAATTTATCTGCAATTACGGTAGGGACAAGAGATTAGAAAAACAAAAAGATTACAAAGGATGAAGGGGCAGCAAAACCCTCAATAAATCTTCAGTGTGGCAGTAACTGTCTGCTGGATGAATAGTTCTGCCTACGTACTTATATGGAGTAGAAGGCCATAGCACTTATAGTTAGGAAAGGTAGAGCCCACCCATATTGGATTAAATAAAAATAAGCTTCAAGACAATGCTATGCTTTTCTGTGTGGATCAACATGCTAAATATGGCTGGGAAAACTTATTAGCAGTATGAAGTTCCTGGTAATTTTTAACTATCCATTTGCTTAATAGTCTAATAAACGGCAACTAAGGTATTTTACATGTAGGAGTGTGTGTTTTTGTTTGTTGTTTTACATTTTTAATACAAGCAAAAGCCCTTATGTAGACACAGTTATATTAGCAGAAAAAAGTGCTTTCACTTTTATACTTCATTTTGTTCAGCGAATCAGTATAAGCTATAACAACAGAAGCACATATTCACCATTATAATATGCATTTAGGAAGGGATCTACCAGTACAGCTGTACTGCCAAAACTTTTCTAGTGTACATTAGACCTATGCTTTACTCATACATCTCAGAGTTGAAAGAGCATAACATCAAGAAGAGAATTCAATCATAGAACTCCATGATACACATCTATTTATTTAAACTTCCAGCCAAACACATGGACTATACATTGCTAATCAAACAGAAATTTAAGAAAAAGAACTATGCTGTTGGAGAACGGTGCATGGAATGCTGCTCAGCAAGAGTTTGGCCTCAGTGTACTGAAATTCAGCTAAGTTCACACTGTGTTTAGAGCCCAATTACACTGCTGTGAATTAATATTTTCTTTGTTTTCAAAGTGAAAACAAAATATGAAAAACAAAACAAGCACACTGAGCAACATCAGACATTTTGAAAATATAGATTTTATTGGAGTCTATATGATTACATTTTCTCAAGTAGATCAGATAATTTAACCCTGGGGAGTCTGACTACAAGCAATTATCTCATATTTTTTAAGATGAGCTATTGTTATCCTAATGCTAACTAACATCACAGAAATTTAATAGACAGGCGCAATATATTAAAACAACATCGACCTCAACTGAAGTGTCACAGCAAACTGAAAATATTTCAAAACCAATTTAGAGTACTTCATTAAGCAATTTCACAGGCACAACACAAGTCGACTAAACAAATCTTAGAATACAGAAAAGCACATATGGATACTGATCAGAGGGTAAAACCAAAAGAAAAGAGAACACTCTAGCTAATTTTATTAAACTAATTTCTAGATACTGAGGTGCTATCTGAGCCAGATCAATGGAGGCTACATCTATACTGAACACCACTTGCAGTGGCAAGTAGGGTACATGTATCTATAAACCACAGTGAAAAGCAAGCTGCATCCACATTGTGGTGTGCAGCAACACATCAGTGAAAGGCTCTGGCAGGAGGAGGCAATAGGGTAAAGCTCAGCAGCAGGGAGCTGCCAGAGCCTTTCCCCATTGATGGAGCATTTCCCTGCCTCAGCGAAAGACTTCAGCAACAGGCAGGCAGCTGCGGGACACTACACTGCAAAAATTAGCAATGTCAGTGGGGAGGCACTATTTGGACAAGTAGAGAGCCCTGTAGCATACATATCCAAGTATTTACCCACAGGGTTCAAACACAGCTTTACTCTACTCATCTAAGCAGTACCTCACCATCTGCATTTGTATTTATACCTGTGCTAAGGGGGCATGCAGCATTGGTACTCGACATGCTGAAAGAAGTGTGCGATGTAGACATACCTTGAAAGAGAGTTCATTACTGGATATATAGAACTGGATAAATAGCTAACAATTCTGTTAAATCCCGTCTTTCTGATGTCCTCTTCTCTTTAGCATCTTGTCTTTTCACTTGCAACTTCATCTGTTCTGAACCTCCACTTTGGTTATCTTTCTTCAAATCCTTCCATAAGACTCACCTCTGCTACAAGCCAACAAAACCCAACCTCATGATTTCAGCTAGTCCAGTGACAAGCTGTAACTATTCCTCTTCTCCTTCATTCCCTTTCCTATTCCTTTCCTCTCTACCCCTAATCCCAATTAAAAAATCCCACAATACATATGATAAAGAGCTGATAATTCTTCATTTGCTTGTATGTTGTATCCTCTGCCCTCCCCTTTGTGTCTTTAGATGTAAACTCTTCAGAGCAGGGATTATGCTTTTTCTGTGTTCATACAGCATGCAGCACAAGGGGACCCCTATCCTGATTGGGGCCTTTGAATACTACCTAATATAAATATTTATTATTGCTAATAATAAATAAAGGAAAGAAACTTAAAACTTCCTGATAAATACTGTGTTATTACTATTTACATGAAACCATATTTCCAAATTGCTTTCAACAGTAGTAGACATGGACCCTGACCCAAAAAGCTTACAATACATATCTGAGATACTCATTGTTAGAATTGACTCTCAAGGCAACCTCAAGAAGATATTCTTCTCTTGTGCATCCAATAAATAAACCCATAAGCAATGATGATTGGAGTTTTGAATAAATACAGGAACCACTTGGCAATAACAAAATATAATTAAATGAAAGTCCATTAACCAAAACCTGGATACCAAAGTTCTTGCAACAGTGTTGTAATGTACAGGAACTAGAATCCAGAGCTTGGGAATAATTTGAGGAGAGAGAAGTCTGAAAGTGTTAAAAAGAAGAGATTCTTAGGAAAGAGAGGAAACAGGTAGAAACTCTGAGCATTTTTTTTTTTTTTGCACGAAAGAGAGCAGGACTTGAAAACAGCTCCAGAGGGATAAACCAAGCAACAGAGAACTGTTCCATATACATGACTGTGTGTGGTAAAGTAATGTGGAATTAAAGGAGAAATGGTGGCTCATACTGTAACAGCATTTGAAGACCCCAGGGTTCCAATCAAACTGACCAAGTTCAAGGAGACAACACTGCTTAAATACTAACATTCCCCTGGACCATAACTACCAAAATACTTAACAGGCTTCTCCTCTATAAAAATTTTAAAAGTATATCAAGGTTAAAATGCCACTAAACAATGACAAGTTTTTTTATTTGCAGTGTTGCTTTAGCCATGTTGGCCCCAGGAAATTACAGAGACAAGAAGGGTGAGGTAAGATCTTTAATAGGACCAACTTCTGTTGGTGAAAGAGACAAGTTTGTTTCTCTCACCAACAGAAGTTGGTCAACTGAAGATATTACCTCATCCACTTTGTGTCTCTAAGATTTTTTATTATTTGATTCTCCAAAAATACGCAGCTATGAAGTCAGCTAAACATTACAATCCCAACATATGTAACTATAACTTTATATATTATACTTTGCATTGACTACATCAAAGAATCATATGCATTACGCATAATGCATATGTTAACCATTAACCAACTGGTTAATGTATAGGCAAACACCACCTAGGAACTGGCTGTTTTTAGTGTGTGGGTGATGATTTAGTAACTGATACTTCTTCAGACACTAAGGAATGATCCTAGTAGCTGGAAGAGGGATTAAATCAAGACTTTTGCCTGGAGCTAGTCCCAACTTCCTTACTGCCAGAACGCATTCTCAGAAAGTTGGCCTCCACATGATGTAGTACCGAGGTAAAAAGGGGATTTCCAAGAGTTTGGGATAGCATCTGAAAGTCTAACAAGTTAGACAAAACATATGTCAGAGGTGAAATGAGGGAACCATAGTGGAAGAGTGTTGTACTGGCACTGCAGGGAGGTAAAAAATAACATTTCATTTGGGGTAGCACTAAGACGGTTAGGGATGAGAAGATAAAGACATACATATTCAGTTTTAAGGGTTAACATATTTTGATCACACAACAGTCAAGAAACTAAGAGTTACAGTTCTCATGGCAACCTTAAAACTGCCTATTGGGGTGCATACATTACAATAGGGTTCTTTCCTAACTTACTCTATTTTAGAGTCTACTCACTGTGCATAGACAAAAATAACTTCTTTCCTGGAGTTTAGCTGTATTAACAAAATTAAAAACACCATAGCAAAGTGCAACTCAAGCCTTCTTGCCAGACTAAGGACTGCTAAATCAATATCCTAGATTCTCCCCTTCTAGAGATTTTAAGGCCGGAAGTGGCTTCTGTGATCATCTACCTCCTGTGTTACACAGTTCATAGGACTTCCATGAATTAATTCCTGTTTGAACTAGAACAAATATTTCTAAAAAATGTTCAATCTTGATTTAACAATTTACAGTGACAGAGAATCCATCACCAGCTTTTGTCAGCTGTTCCAACTATTAATTACCATAACTCTTAAAATTAGTATGTTCCAAGTCTGAATTTGTCTAGTTTCAATTTCCAGCCATTGGATCTTGTTAGAACTTCATCTGCCTAACTGAAGAGTCCCCTATTATAAAATTTCTGTTCCCCGTATCAATATGTAAAGACTGACCAAGTCACCCCTTAGTCTTTTCTTTATTAAGCTAATAAGCTTTTATGCTACTAGTGTGTCTCAATATAAGGCACATTTTCCTGTCCTTTAATCATTCTCATGGCTCTTCTCTGAATCCTTCCCAGTGTATCAACATCCTCCATGAACTGGGGACACCAGGACAGGCTACAGTAGTGGCTGCATTAGTGCCAAATACAGAAGTAACACAACTTCCCTGCTCCTACCCAAGATTTCCTCGTTTATTCATCCAAGGATTGTATTAGCCCTTTTGGCCACAGTGCCACACTGAGAGCTCATATTCTGCTGATTATGCACCATGACTCCCAAGTTTTTTTTCCCAAAGTCACTGCTTCCCAAGATAGAGTGCCCCATCCTGTATGATCTGCATTCTTTGTTCCTAATTAATATCTGGCTATATTCAATCAAATACTGTTTGCTTTTGTCCAGCTTACACAATCCAGATCGTTCTGTAGCAGTGACCTATGTTCTTCATTATTTACCACACCTCCAATTTTTGAGTGTTCCACAAACTTTATCAGTATGGATATTATCTTGTCACAGTAAAATTAAGCAAAATTAATGGAACAATCATGGGAAAAAGGTACAAAATCAGGTTATGATCACAGCTTGGGCTGACAGCCCAAGCGAGGCTGAAATTGAAGCCAAAAAAGTCATGGAGATCTGTTAATGTCACTGAATCTATCACCTCCCTGACCAAATCATATCCTTCATTGTCAGTAATGATTTTTATGTTTTCTTCCAGGACATTAATAAAAATTTTAAATAGAATAGGACCAAGAATCAGTCCTTGCAGGACCCCAGTAGAAAACACACCTACTCGGTGATGAAATACTGTTTACAATTACATTTTGAGATCTGTCAGTTAGCCAGTTTTAACCATTTAATGTGTGCTATGTTGATTTTATATCATTCTAGTTTCTTAACCAAATTGCTGTGTGATACGAAGTCAAATGTCTTACAGAACTCAAAGTATTTTACATTAGCAACTTTATCAAACAAACTTGTAATTTCATTAAAAAAAATCAAGTCAGTTTGACAGGATCTATTTTCCATTTACACATAATGAATGGCATTCTATTACTTTCCTTTAATTGTTTATTAATTGATTGCCATATTAGCCATTCTATTATTTCTGGATTTCTCATGGACAGACCTATAATTACCCTGGTCATTCTGTTTACTTTTTTAAAATATTGGCACATGAGCTTTCTTCCAATCTTCTGGAACTTCCCTAGTGTTCAAAGACTTACTGAAAGTCAATATTAATGATCCAGAACTCCTTGCATAAAAGCATACCTTTACAGATTTTTTGCAATGGAAAAAAGTAATTTTTTAATGTTTACTAAAGAATACAAAAAAAAGAGAGAGAGAAAAGGAATCATCTAGATAGAAGCATCTCATTCAGTAACACAGCATCACTTCACAGTGAAATAAAATAATCTACAGAATTTAACATTGTAACTCACATGGCATCAACCTCTCACCATTTTGTCCAGCAATGGCACATGCATCTATTCTGTTTTCCAACTACTCCAAAAATTAGCAATTGTTGCATTTAAAACAAGATAAGCTAGTATAGAAGTACACTCTGTCAAAAATACATAGAAATTGCAAAGCCTGATGTGGACAGTGTAAAATTCAGGAAAATAACCAAGTTAGAAAAACATCAAATGAAGGATTATCCTTATTTAGAAAGAATCCATTCCAGCAAGGAATTGAACCAGAGAACATTGAATTTAAAATGCAGTGGAGCTATTTAGCTATCAAGCCAACATAAATTCTGATTATTCAGTTAATAATGTATATTGTCATTCTTTTTTAAACATCTAGCCACTGCCCTTACAAATGTAACTTGTGTTGGTTCACATCATTTATTCATCCTATGTTACATTTCTAAATAAGCTTTCTTCTAGAGAATTGTTTGGGGTCACACACATACACACACACACACACGAAAATGTAATAGCTTTAAAATTACATAAGCTTCTGCTTCATTCTGTAGAGCATATGTGAAATTATTATAAGATTCTGCAAACACATACACATAATTTTACTCACCGGTGTAGTCTCATTAACTCTAGTGGGACTACCACAAGGAATAAAGATACTCACATTCATAGGTTTTTGCAGGGTTGGACCCTTTGTCAAGTTGTGGTTTCACCAGCATCAAGCACATATTTGACTATATTCAAATAAATATAATGTCAAAATATTGAAGAAATACATCTTAGTTTTCTGCTTGGATGCAAAAAAAAACTGCAACATGTTGTGATACTTTCTTACCTTTACAACTTTATTTTGAATACGTTTCTTCAAGCAAGACAAAGGCCTGTAGTGTTCAGTAAGGACTGTGTACATGACAAAGTTCATTTTGAGATGTCTAAGCACAAAGAAACATCTGAAAATTCTGTAAACAATTGGCATATACTATTCAATCCAAAAGGTGTTTTCTCCAGGAAGTAATAAGGGACTGAAAATAGGTGATTGGAATAAAATGCCCTCTCAACTTTAATTCTAGCAACAACCATGTGCTATTCCAATAAAGGAAAAGAATGACAACAAAGAGAAAAGCGATCCTGTGAAGCATTGATCAGGAATAATGAAACTGCTATCAACAAATAAGGCTATAAAGAGAAAGCTTAAGTCCAGATCAGTCCCTAGGGGGGAGGGGAAGTTTTATTTACATAAAATTGTAATATTAACCTCTACTCCAAAAAATGGAACACAAACTTCAAAATTACAATAACCCCCTTCTCAGAATAACTAACAAATTTTCAAGGACAGTATATTAAACCAATTTAACCAGGGGAAAACTAAATGAAATCTTTCTGAAGGAAAACAGGCTATACAGATGGAAGTCTAGTACTGTGGGTTTTACCTCTGGGAGTTGCAGCCTGCACAAGATTCTATTCTTTCATTACAAATCTGTTGTGTGGGGGGCAGAGGAGGAGTAACTGTGTTACAGAAATAAAAAAATAGCACAATTGTTGTAAGAACATCCAGTTTTCTCTATGTATTTCTATCCATCGCAAGTCATCTTCAGTTTTCCATTTATTTTCCTCATTTATTGATTCTGACACTTCGTCAAAGTAAAATTCTTCACTATTGTAAAGGACTGTAAGAATGACCCTTACCAGGACATCGCTGCACGTGAATCGTTATATAGCTCTCGGTTTGAGAGGATGCAGAAAAACAAAGAAAGATGATCAACCTCCATCAGGAGAGAGAGGAGGACTGGCAGAAATAGCAGCTGTGCCATAGCTCAGATTGAATTTGTGTTGGCAGAACTGTGAAGTGATGCCTGCAACATATTGTGCCTTCATCTATCCTGCCTCCCCAATAAAGGAGATCTAGGGACTTTAGCACTCATGTTTTCCCTTTCATAGAACATTTTATTTACCAAGATTTATATACCATCAAATTGATAATGCCTAAGGTGCATCATTGAGGACATACTGTCCCTTAGAACACTGACACTTTTTAACACTTCACACTGATATAGCATCTTTCATCTCAGTAACTCAAAATGCTTCATAAACAGCAATGTAACAGATGTAGTGAATTTGAAAACCCTATTACTGTCTGAAAATTGTGCCTTGTGCCTACTGTAGTTACAGTAACACCTTTGATACTTGGGACAAGTCATTGAAAAAAATATATTTTCAATTTGTTTAAACTGTACATTTGACAGCACTTTGTGCATAGGCCATTTCAATAATTGCCCCCCCCACCCAGTCTGTTAGTCAGTTTCTCCCTTGGTGAAAAGACTCTTAGAAACATCATTAAAGGAGGAAAATACCCTTATTTTTCCACAGGAACTTTGAAAAAAATTAAATAAATAATTAGAACATTATGCTATTTAAAGGGTGCTCTATCAGAAAACTGGGATTTTTTAAAAAATTATGTAAAACGTCTTTTTAAGCCTCACAATCCTGTGAGTCAACTACAGTATTTTCCATAGTAACATAATGAATGCTTATGATCACATGATATATATAAATATACATCTCTCTCTCTCTCTCTCTCACCAGTCATCTGAAAAAAATGAGGTAAACATGTATTCAGTTAAAATCCCTTAAAAACAGGAGAAAAGAGTGGAGACGAAAAGGAAAAGGAAAGATAATGCAGAGAGAAAGCAATGCAGAGAAAAAGAAGAAAAGAAAACAAAAATGGGATGAGTGCACTAAGACATATAGAAAGAATACACCAGGAAGTAATACTAAGGGTAAAAATAGTTGGGGTCTTACTATTTGGTGCCCCCATCTAAATGTACAGGAGTGCTGCTACCAAATGTCTACTTTTATAGTCCATTAGACCACTATAACCTAAAACAATTTCTTCATTCCTCCTTCCAGATTTATTTTATTTCTAAATATTGGGATCGAGAGCAGAAGAGGTAATCATTTGCCTGTAACTGTTGTTCTCTGGATGGACACTGTCCAATCTTAATTCCATTCTTGGCTCCATGAATTTGTGAATGGGCTTCCACAGCTCAAAGTTTCAAAACTGAATGGAGAGGAAAGCCTCTACACCAGCTAAGGTGTTTAGGCTGCCACCAGTTGTTAAGAGATCAATTCCTTTGTGAATGAGGAAAGCAAAGACGCTACCTGGGTCTGCGACTGCTGCTCTCATTCCTTTCAGGGTTTGTCTACACGGGAAAATTGACCAGAACAAATATAGCTGAATAATTAATCTATAACAGTTATACTGGTCAATTTCCCATGGTAGACGAGCCCTCAGAGACACCTCTATGCAGTACCTCCTAGCTGTGATGTATGTCTTGTGCTCCTCTAGTCTCAGTTTCTTTAAAAATTTAAAATTTCTGGTTTGAATAGGTGGAAAGAGAAAATGTGTCAGCCGCTCTTGGGTGAAGAGGGCTATACAATTTCCCTTCCTTCTCACCGTGTCAAGCTCTATACAAGATGCCAGATTACCTAACTCATCCATCAAATTGGGGAAAAGGATTTGTACAAACAGCAGCAGCTGTTCTGTAAGAGTCTCTCTCACACAAATAAAACTACATTTCTCCATATTGAAAAAGAGGCCCTGGTTAGTTCAAAGTCTAGCCTGGTAGGCTCAGCTTGTGAACAGAATATAAACTACAAAGTGCAACTATACAGCAAGTACTGATCTAACCAACCCAAGGCGTGATACAGTGACTATAAAACAGAATGATTAAAAACACCATCAAAATGTAGAATGATGTTAGAAATTTCATCATCCATGTGACTCATTCATTAATCTTACCCATATCAATACATCAGCCAACTATAATACCTGATATTCTGCTAGAAAAAGCAATATGTTAGCCTCATCCCCCCTCCCCACACACTAAAGATAAAAGCTTATTGTTCGTTTGTTTATTTGTTTACTTTTGGAAATTACAAATATAGGAAAAGGTTAGACAGGTCCATTTTTTCAATATGCAGAAGTGTAATTTTATGCATGCATAACAAAGAAGGAACTTTGTTAATGGTAAATATCAGCTTAACGCAGCAGACACTAGTTTCAATACTAATAATTAAGGGTTCTTTTCTGTAATAGTTCACAGCCTTTCATCAAAGGTTGCATACAGACGAACAAAGAGGCTAGTATTACATATGTACCATTCTTCTCCCCCACACTCTTTCCCCCTTTAAAAAAAAATGGATCCTAGATATGGATCTACAAGGGAAAGAAATTAGGAAAAAATAAAAGTCTTTTCAGGTGATTTAAAATGTGACCCACAGCTGCATAGAATATTTCAAGTCAAGAAGTTTCTCTATTCGAAAGCTGAAGAGATATCCCTTTGCAGCTACAGATGAAAGCCAGAACCCACAATCCAGAGTCCTTATTTCCAAAAATAAAATTAGATGAGTAGTCTATGGTCAAAGAGAAATTTCCTGCTCTTTGTTAAAGAGTGTTCTCTGCTTTTGGTCTTTTTGAATCACTATTTCTTAAAAATCTGCCTTATCTGGCAGCATAACCTCTTCCTGGCTGTCAGACAACTCCATCAGAAAGATAGGAGGGGCAACCTGGAACCTTTTATATATTCTTCTTACAGAATGAAGTACCTAAGATTCCCTACAGAAACATTCCACTTAATAATGTATTAAAATGTTAGTATCTGAATCTACCCAAATTCTGCTTTGCAACATACATTTTTCCCTAGCTTATTGAACACTTAAATCTTTACAGAGTTTGATCATCTATATCATTTTAAACTGATAAAGAGAGGAAAGCAACTCATTCAAATGATACTACCAGATTATTTTTTCCATAATTTTGAAGCAGCACATTGATGGATGAAGGGAAAGGGAAAGCTTTTTCCCTACCAAATGTTCTCCATTGTGCAAATGCTTTGTTTTGTAAAACTGGTCAATAATAATAGGTGCTGGCATTACTAAATAATCATTATTACTTAGCGCTTACATAGTGATGTTCATCTTTAGATCTCAAAGCACTTTATTAAGAGGAGAAGTTCCATTCTCACCATTTTTACAATGGGGGAAATTGAGCATTAACTGACTTGATCAGAGGCACAAGTCTGTGGTTAAATCAAGATGAGGATTCAGGTCTCTCAATCCTGTGCTCTGTCTACTGCATGATGCTGAGGCTCTCTGAAATATTTGTTCTGGACATTAAACATACACACACACACCATTACAGTTAATTGACTCTGTAGCTTCAATTTAAAAAAGCTACAGGTTTTATTAGATGAAGTTCCATCAGATGTAGGCCTAGCAGCCTAAAGTGGTTTTTAAACACCCAAAAATTAATTAAATTTTAAAATTTCTGTGATAATAAAGTATTACAAAAGAAAGAAAAGAGTTTTCTGTGGTTTGTTCTTTTCTTTGCCAGAGATGGGAAGCAAAATTAGTCCAAGATATTTATTAACTTTGAAGAACATTCTCTAAAAACAGGGAAGGGATGGATTGCTAGCCATTCATATCATAAAGGAAAATAAATTAACAGGTAAGAATAAAATTTTTCTCTGTCTGATGAATACATGGCTGGCAATCTACACAATTGGGAAGTAAGGAGCAATACACAAGGCCCCAAAAAGGTAAAAACAAAATAATACAAGTATAAAGACCAATTAACAAATTTATCCATGAATAAACAAACATTCTGCAGTATATATACTAAGAAAAATCTATTTCCCCAACTGAACAGCAGCATTGCTTCCTAACGAAGCAAATCATTATGGCTCTCCCCTTCAGTTGCTAAGATAAGCAATCTTATAACTATTTTGCAAGCTCACCAAAAGGCAAGGGTACAGCAAGTTAATATGTATAGCGCTCTGATACGATCCTTTTCCTGTGCAGACGAAACTCCTTGTACCATCATCTTCCTGCAATGTCCCCCATTTGAGCAGACTGTCATCAGTTGCCAATCTCAGTGTGTCTGACAAAAAGAAATGTCTTGCATCAGAGACTACCAATGTAAAGAGAACTTACCTTTTGGGGGACTACAGCAACAATCCCAGTCATAGACTTTGAGAATGTTGTCAGATGTGAAGCAGGAAAAATTGAAGAAAGTGCATACATAGTTTGCCCACTGAATCATGCTTGAACAAGACAGGCCGGTTCACAAAAACGGCAGATGCAACCGAATTAGTTAGAAGTCATTTTGAAGTGTTATGGATAATCAGTTGCTGATTCCTGAACTTGTCCTCCTATAGAATGGTTTGTCCTTATTGTGTTTATACTTGAATACACAGATAGACTGCTTTTTTTAAAAGATTTTATGAATCTCTGCATCCTTAGTGTGAACATAGCAAGTGAGGTGATAAAAATCAATACCTCTGTGGATGGTGAGCTCCACCAGATTGTCATCCAAATATGAAAAAAAAAAAGCGAATTCCCTTCTAACTTAGATTTGTAATGACCAGCCATCATTTTTGTGAAGACACTAAAGGCTGCATACAAAACGGAAAGGATCCTGATACTGGTAATGCCAGTTCTCACAAAAAAATCTGGAAAATGTATGATGTGCTTAGCAGAGAGAGGGCACTTGGAGAGAAGTATAGGTGAGAATGATTGAAGTCAGATAACCCACCATGAAAATCTCAGACAAAACTGATGTCAGTGTTTCCATCCTGAGTGGTATCTTTCTAATATGTTTGCTGAGATGCTTCAAGATGAGGAGGTGGAGGAGGGAGAAGGACTCAAACGTAACATTTTAGTGAGGGTTCTGAAATTGCTGAAAAGGGCATCAAGTGATACTAGCTGATAAACAGCATTCTCCATTCCTATTGCCAAAAAAGACTCATTTTCAACACTTCAGAGGAGCTGCTGCCAATTCTGTGGCTGCAGCATAACACACATCTTTCACCACTCCAGACAGACCCAGAGTGCATATGTTTACCAGAGAAGCAGTATTTGGCAGTGGCAGGGATAATGGAATGGTTTCAGCTGAGTCCAGCAACCACAGGCTTCAAAAAAGGATGAGCCAACATGCTCTACTTAGGATGGACTGGAGCCCTGGGTGTGCTGGAGAGTCTCGAACATGGATTGCTATAGGGCATTGTGAACATTCCCCTGCCTCGTCAGCAAGCTTACACTGACAACAGCGAGCTTTGCTCTTCATTGGTTACCATTTTGTCCTCCCTATTGTGAGAGGAAACCCAACAAGCAACAGAGGGTTTCCTCAAGCAAAATTGAAGTTGCCCAAATAGACTATATTCTGGCAGGGAGAAACACTACACTGCTAGTAACAAGTCCAGTTAAAAAGGAGGGAGGAAAGCTTTTGTTAAAAATTAGTTTTTCTGCCCAGAGTGAGAAATGGTAGCTGTCTGTTCCCTCTATAGAGACAGAATATCTAGCCACACAATGGGTGGGTGAGCAGTAGGAACTGAATCTGTGACCTGCGTCACAGTGAGTACATCAGTGAATGCATAATTGCCCATCAATGAGAATTGCTAGCCATACACTCATGTGAGTATATTCAATATTTGGTTTCGCTTTTGACAATGTCCTTCATTATTCTGCTGGCAATAAAATTCAAAAATAGACCAAACCTTAACAACTAAATTCACACTTGTTCCAAACCACTTTAATAATTTCACTATTTCAATGACCAGTAAAACCATCCTGAAGAAAACATTGCTGCCAAATTTACAAGAAAGCAATAAAAACAGCATATTCACTGGAATTAAAACTGCATTTCTTTCCATTTAGTTATTCATTCAACTGATGCATTAGCCAAAATGCTTTACCAGAGATGAATATTAATTTACATAAGCTGGATACATTTCTAAAAGGCAACTTTTAGAATTTTAAATATGCAAGTAGTAGTGATTAATAGTTTCTTCAGTGTTTCGTGTCACTATTGAGCTCTGACAGTTCTCAGCCACCTCCACTAAAATTTATTTTTGACAACATATAAAGTTACAAATAAGCACAGAAAAGAGAAAAATAAACCAAAATCTCTACAACATCACAGTATATTGAACTGGGAACTAAAAACAGTTACAAAATAATAGATTAGCAATTCTGTATGGACCCTATGCAACCTAAATTTGCCTCTGCAGCTGCTGGCCCACTGAAGCTTTGGGACCAGTTCCTCTCCCACTGATATCACTGCCAGACACCTCAGATTGTCTCCACTGCATCTGGAAGCAAGCTGTCCAGTCTTGGTCCAGATTTCCGCTAGCAGGACTCTAAAAATAGCAGGACAGACATTGTGGCTTGGGCTCTCAAGCCTAATCCGACTACAGATCCTGAGCTCCACACAAACCACCACATCTACACAGCTATCTTTGGAGGGCTAGCATGCCCCCATTAACAAGAGTCTACGGACCCAGGCTGGGAGGCTCACTCCCAGATGCAGAACATACATGACCATGTTGACTTCAGCAGAAGCAGGGCTGGGCCTCAAATGATTTTGGTAAGGGCCATTAGCTACAGGAGTTTTCTCAAGATTCTGAAAAGGCTTTTCTCTTTGTGGGGAAAGATTTGAAAGAGGCAGGAAAAATTCCCTTACCATTTAAGAATGTTTCATTTTGAAGCTACAAACAATTACACCATCCCTAGGGAATCAGGGCATAAGTGGGGGAGATAGGCCAAGTCTCTATTGTGCAGATCCATCACAGTAAAAATGTAAAGGACCAGATGTCCCTTTTTTCTCAAAGCAGGTTCACCATAGGTTGTTGGAGGGTTGCTCTGCCACAACCAAAATTACCTTAACCGTGAATAGATCCTCCTGCTATAGAACCAACATTCACGGAATTCAAATATCTGTCAAGTTCTGAACATTTGGACCCAGTTTCATTTCTGCCTTTTTTGAGATGGAAAATATCTCACTATCTTCTTTATACCAAGTGTAGCAAATCAAGTCCCCTCCTGTGTCTCACAACTGGCCACAGTCTCTTCTGACTGGGAGTCTGAGGTGATTCCACGCCAAGCCAAACAAGCTTTTTGGCTTTTCCCTTCCCCCCAGGCACCTTTCTCACAGAGCGGTGGGGTGCAGGCCTTACTTCAGCCCTGAGGGCCGCCCTTCAACCCCACAGGGGAGGGTGGATAGTCCCAATCCGTGTATCTGACCCCGAGCCCAGGGAGGTACCTCTCTGTGGGCCCCTCCAGGGGCTGCAGGGGTCATGGTGGAGCCTTGGAGGCTCAGAGGGCCACCAGTTCTTCCTGCAGGCTGGGGTCCGAGTCTCTCCTGCTCTGCTTCTCCAGCTGTAAGGGAAACACTACTACCGGTCCCAGGTGGTCCTCCTCTAACTGCCCCTTCCTCTCCTTCTCCTATGCTCCCCCCAGTCTTTAGGGAAGGCAGGGTTTAAATAAACATGGGTTAAGGTCTTAATTGGGTCCTGGTGCCTCCAGCTGACCTGCAGTAACCTATCCCCTGTCTGCAGGGAAAAGGGCTTTTAGCATCCTGCGGCTCACATATCAGCCGTGGCATACCTTTTTGTAGCCATCTGGCCTGACTTTACCACACAAGTTTGATCTTGCTTTTTATTGGCAAACAAGGATGTTCTCAGAAGACAGTGTTCAGATGCAAGAGTAGTACCTAATGAACTATTTGAATTCAATTACTGAATATCTTCCTTGAAAAACAGCCTTACTCAGAAGGAATAACTGGGAAATCTGTATCTATAGATATCATCATGACTATCCTGAATAGTATATTTAAAGTATTTCACTGCACAATTTTAATTTATTAAAGCTGTTTAGCTCACTTACTTCTGCAGTCTCAATTATCATATCCCACAACTCCACTCTCCATTGCTCATCTCACTCACCAAAAAGGCCATCTCACCACCTCTAAGCCCTGGCTCACCCTAAAGAGTCATCTCCTCCCATGCCACTAAATATAAAACAGTGAGATTCCTGTGGAACCTTAAAAGACTAACAAATTTATTTGGGCATAAGCTTTCATGGAAGTAGGTTTCGTGGGCAGAAAGCTTATGCCCAAATAAATTTGTTAGTCTTTAAGGTGCCACAGCACTTTTGCTGTCTTGCAAAACACAGCCTAACACGGCTACCCCTCTAGAACTAAATATAAAGTGATTCAAATGAGATCATTAATATAATGAGTCAGAAGAAGAGAGGAAATGGACCTGTTCACATGAGACTTTGAACATGTTCAGTATTTCAAATAGTGTGTTAGATACTACTCTTTCTTTACAGAGGTCTGGTCTACACTTACCTGGCAATCTGGTGGCAGTTGACGGGAGTTACACAAGATACGCAGAGTAGCTTGCATAACTCTTGTTGACTACTGTGCTTCTCTTCCGCGCGGCATCTTCATTGCACTGTGCCGACGGGACGACACAGCACTAAGCCACTTGAGAGGGTGGTTTTACAGCATCAACTTTGGTTCAATTGAGTGGGTTTTCACTGACCATTCAATCAATCCAGAAAGGTCGATCTGACGGCAGTGACTTACCCTCAAGTTTATGCAATTCTAGATGTTAGATTTTGACATATGAAGTCTTGTAATGCTTAGTTCTTGGGTATCTTAGAGAGCACCTCTGCCCTTGCTTTATCTTGCCAGTTGATGTCAACTTGGCTGTCAGAGCCAACGGTCTCTATATGTGTACATCTAGAAGAAGGGCATGCTCCAGAAAATTCAGTTCCCTCTTTGATCGAAGAAAGCCTGTATTTGATAAATTTTTAGGCTATTTACTGAGAGATGGGCAGGTTTTGATTATCAGAGCTTTACTAACATTTTTGAAATTCAGATAAATTAAATTCACACATTTTTAAATGATGCACAATTATGTTGAGGACCTAAAGTAATGTAAACAGACACGGTATATGAGCTGGAAAAACACACACACATATGCAGGCTTGTCGTCATGTTGGCTACACACCATTGGGTTTATCAGACAGAAAAATGGTGTGGAAGGGTGCGACCTTATTTTTCCACTCAGGCTGATTTATTTATTTATTAATATTAAAGCACTGCCTTAACATAGGTCCTTTGTTAATGTCAGGTTAAACTAAGAGAAATTTAAGCACAAACATGTAATGAGCTTAAAAAAAAAAGTGAAAAAATAAATCCATTACCTGCATTTTCAGAAGGAAAGATGAGCCTTATGATAAGACATTGTGCAGACACAGGAGACCTCAATTCAATTCCTAGATGTGGCCTAGGCTTCTTGTGTGACCTTAGCCAAGCACTTCCTAACCTAAAAGGGTGCTCAGCCTGTGAAGTTAAATTAGCAAGTGTGACATTGGCCTCTAGGGGAGCCATGCTGAGATTGCTCAAATTAGGGTAAACTGCAAAGAATGGGTTAGCAAACCCCCAATACTGGTGGTTATTTTTCTTTAAGATACACCAAGCCAGCAACAAACAGCTTCAGATTATGTCATTGGTTATTCAGAAGACAAAAGCAATTCCACTAAAGCCATCCAGCCCTCTGGCTTCTACCCAGACAGCCAAGTCAAATATGATGGAGATTACTGAAAATCTTTGTCCATCGTATGTAAAAAAGTTCTACCAATCCCAAAGGATCAAATATATTACACACCAGGTCAATTAATATTCCAGATCTTACCCAAGTACATGCTTATAGCCAATACTTAAACTAATTAAAACTTATTAACTAAACTAATTAAAAAAGAAAAAGGAAATAATATTGGTTAAAAGATCATTACATACAGATGAGAGTAAAAGCTCATAGATCAGTTTCATAGTATAGACAATAGCTGAATTGCAAAATTTCTTTCAATTTCACAGGTTATAGTCCAAATAATCGATGTACAGAGTCTGTTCAAATTCTCCATGAGCATTAGCAGGGTAAATCCAGACTTTGTGCTCAGATCTTACATTTGCGACTCAAATATCCCCAAAGGTTTAACCAGTTCTAAAATAAACAGGGCTGGATCCAAGGCTTCTTTTATAGCCATTTAGCAGGAGACTTCACAGCAGGTAATCCTTAGGTGCATAATATGCAATTATTTGTAGCTCTGAAGTAACCTCTACTTCCTAGGCACATATCAATAATTATCCATTAAACAGTTAATAGACAGTTTATTTAAACTTCAAAGCGAAATAGAGACAATGATATTGCACCCAAGGTTCACTTAAATGTTAATATTCCATTTTGATATCTGACTCAATAGAACAATCATGACCGACAGGGAAAGCAGTTTATCTATCAAGATGTATGTAAACACAGACAAATAGAGACCTAACAATATACAGTTGCATTTCAAAACGCTAAGCTATACAACATGGCTGTTAGCTATATACAAGGAATGGCTCGAATTACCATTTGCATCTGTTGTTAAAGGTTGAGTTTGTGTCATTCCAGCCTGTTAAGGCTTAACCCTTTCTAGCCCATTGTCACAGTGAATCTTTGGTGTACAGATGTTGTGATGGAGGCCAAATAAGTAGACAGATTAGTTAATTCAGAGAGTAAATCTGCACCATCTCTTAATGTTCCAGATAGACAAGGACAAAACTTTTGAATCTAAGAGTACACTATCCCAATGTGAAGGAAAGATAGGAAGAATAGTAATGGATGAGGTCCCAGAGAATTGTATCTTTCTTTTAAAAGTGGGGGGAGAGGAGAGGGCCTGGGAAATTATAGACCAGTCAGCCTCAATTCAATACTTGGAAACTACAATACTGGAACAAATTATTAAACAATCAAATTGTAAGCACCAACAAGATTCGGGGGGAAAGGGCGAAGCAGCAGAACTGATATATCCTAATTTTAGTAAGGCTTTGGATAGTCCCACATGACATTCTCAAACTTAGGAAATGTGGTCTAGATGAAGTTACTGTAAAGTGGATAAGGTAGCTGCAGAACTGATTGAAAGACCATATTCAAAGAATTAGAAATGGCTTGCTGTCAAACTGGGAAAGCATACCTAATGGGTCCACAGTGGTCTGTCCTGCATCTGATACTATTCAATATTTTCATTTATGGCTTGGTTAATGGAGTGGAGAATTTGCTTTTAAAATCTGAAGATGACATTAAGATGGAAGGGGTTGGAGCACTTTGGAGGACAGGATTAGAGTTCAAAATGACCTTGACAAATTGGAGAATTGGTCTGAAATAAAAGAGATGAAACTCAGTAAAGACAAGTGACAAGTACTAAACTTAGGAAGAAAAAAAAAGATAAAATGGAGACTAACTGGCTAGGCAGCAGTATTGCAAAAAAGAATCAAGGAATTATGGTGGATCACAAACTGAACATCAATTAACAGCGTGATGCAGTTCCCAAAAAGGCCAATATCATTCTGGGGTGTATAACAGGAGTGCCATATGTAAGACCCGGGAAGCCATTGTCCCATTCTACTCGGCTCTGGTGAGGCCTCAAGCTGGAGCACTCTATCCACTTCTGGGCATCACACTTTAGGGAAGATGTGGGCAAATTGGACAGAGCCCAGAAGACAGACAAGTAATAATGGGCTTAATCTTCATCAAAGGAGATTTATGTTAGAAATTAAGAAATAATATCCTTAGAGTTAGAAAATAAATACTGGAATAGTTTACCATGGGAGAGTGTGGAATGCCTGTCATCAGAGGTTTCTAAGAACTGGCTAGATAAATCCCTGTCAGGGATGGTCTAGGTATTCTTAGTCTTGCATCAGTGCTGAAGGCTGGACTAACTGACCCCTCAAAGTCCCTTTCACACCTATGTTTCTATGAGTCAATTATTCTGTATTCCACTCAAATGAAAAATATGATTATTCTGGACCTAAAATATAACACTTATGTGACTTTATTCCTCCCCTCCAAATATACTGTAACAGCTGCTTTACTTGAAATTTTCAAGATCGTTAAAAGTGGACTCTAGATTTGTATTAACTATACTAAGGAATTTACATCAGCAAAGCCCTTACTCTTATCACATTACTTAAGCGTATAAATTTTATTCTGAAAATGTCGCTAATCCCCAGACCCATCAAGTTCCTATATATAGATTTATTTAAAGACCACCAAGAAATTCCCTGTTACAGCATCCTACATATAGTCAAGACATAATATTTCTAATCGTGGCAATACTGTTTTATGATGGAGGAGAGGGGATTATGTCCATGGAGTCTATAAGCATTTTAATAAACTTAGGCTGCTGGCATTTTTTCACACTGCCAACCCAACAAGTTTCCACCAGTGAATGGGTTATACATTAGGTATGTGCAGCAAACCAAAGGGTTTATGGTTTCACAAGATAAAGTCTATTTCACATAAAATATGTCTTTAGTGGAGACTATTTCCAGCCCATCCACAAACAAGTTTTAAAATGGGGCATAAAAACAAAACCTTTCCTTCCTCATATAGATCAAATACATTAGTTTTAATGAAGGGGAATTTAATTCCTCTTACATAGTTGCCTCTCAGTATGAGCCATCTCGAAGAGATTACCAGTGTTATTGCAGAATGAGTATGCAAATATGCAAGCTACAATCTCCCCTGAAAGCATACAACATGAGAACTGGAGGACAAAGCTGGCCTGTTGTGAACATATGCATAGTTATCCCGAAGCCAGACATATGTATGTGGTTTCTTAGTCTGGCTTTCTTTAAATGGGTGACTGGAAAACTGTAGTTACAAGTCTGATTAACTACAGAGAAGCCATAAGGGTCATGCATCCCAATTTTCAAAAGCATTTTTCATTAAGACATCCTGACCCACTTTTGAAAATGCAGTGGCCTTTGTCACATGAATAACTTTGCATGTGTACTTTTCAAACACCAACATCTGCACACAAATGACAATCACTAAGTACACTTGTAAAGCAGAAAATAGATCTCTTCTCCTACCTAGTTTCTTTTATTTTAATTTGCATTTTTGGAGGGATGCCTCTAAGGTTACTTTTCCTTTATGATTAAAACTTTCACCCTATCAAATGCTAGTCTCATTGAAGACAATGGGAGTTTTGCCACAACTTCCTGTGAAAGTGGGATTTGGCCATTATAGACATCCCCCAACAGTGTGGTCTCCATGAGTAAAAATCTTGGGAGATCTTTTAGAGATCAAACAAGTGTAGGGAAGTAATTCTGTGCAATGAAAGACCTCCCAACTCCAGAAGGGAGAATAATGAATGTGTACATTAAATATATTGGTTACAGACTTTGAAGTCCTAAGCAAGGTATGGGACCAGTGAGTGGAAGTAGGGAGGAAACGGTTAATAGAAAAATACTTAAAGTTAACCATTCTAGTTCTGGATGGGGACCACGTGCAGATAATATTAGTTCTTCATATGCTCTCATTGTTTAAAAACTGTCAAGGTATTTATTATACTGATAAATCTATAGGTGCGTATGATTTTTTCAGACAGATACAGGTCAATATAGAATGTAGCATATTTTAATTTCACATAGAATTTTTTAAGAAAAACGTTTGAGAGATTTTTACGTAATAGATAACCAAAAAGTTTAAATATGCATAGCACTATATTAAAACTTTATGGGTCATACATAATAATGAAAGCAAGGAAATTAGCTTAAGAGAGTCTAAACTTAGCTATGTTTTGGTATTACAGTACATATATCAATCTGGTGACTGTGCTGATATACTAGAGTAAAGGATAAAACTGATACATTGCAATAGCTTAGTTCAATTCCCTTACTTTTATGCATTTCTCATTAGATTTTATTACTTATTTAATTCCTCACGTCTCTGTTTACGGCATTTGTATAAACACAGTACGCTTAACCAAAAGAATAAAGTATCATCACTTCAAAAATAATACTATGATGGTGGCGAGAAGACAATAACTTACTGAGAATACTGAACATTTTAAAATGAAATATTAAATCATGTGAGGAAACACACTGTACTGGGTATAAACCTGCTACTGTTTCGGTTCTGACAATACAATGTAAGAATACCATCACTAACAAATGGAGATGAATGAGCTCCTACATTAGAATTTAAGATTGGGTCTGACTGACAGTTTTAATTATTGTTGGTTGTCACTCAAGAAACAAATCACTGCCGTTGATAAATTTTATTTTGTTGCCTGAAGAAAGACACAGTATGCACTTGTCATTGACAGATACATGTAGAAACATTTCTAGTTACCAGGGCTGGTCACTGACCTTTGATTTGAAATCAACATGTCCGCGTGATACACTTTTTACATATTCCAAAGCAAATTATATAAAGAAATAACAGAGAAAAAGATGTCTATGCTAAAGGAATTGGTTATCAGTGACTGTGATACTCATGTTGAGTAGTACCTTACACGACAAGTGGTCTCACCGAAGCCTATGGGACTACCTGGAGAGTAACACAGTCCTCATGCAAATAAGTGCATCACAATCTGGCCCATTATTTGCAGATGAGGTCATTAAGATCACAAGTCCCTTGTGTCTTCTGATCATGGCTAGAAGAATCTTTGCTACTAGAAGTATTGGAAGGCGTATATGATCATTTAGTCTTAAATGTAGAGAAAAGCGTATCTTCTGAGGTGCTTTTATTTTTATTCCTAAGCAGAAAACTGGAGGAGGCAATTTCCCATTCAAGACTCAGTCAGATTCATTTAAATACGGTTCCCTACTTGAAAAAAATTTTTTTTTTAATGTTGGCAATTCCACTTGCTACCTCTTGCTGGGTGAGGTCTCCAATAGTAATTATTAAAGCTGATTTTTGTTCACATAGGGGATTGGGAAGAGTGCTATCTTTCTTGTTCAAAATAGCAAGTATCAAAATGTAATTACTTACATCACTTTAATGGTCAGTACACCCAAATGTGTTAAGGTCCTTGAAATATTTCAGTTCACTGCTAAATAAATAAAGAATTTGCATTTGCTTTGTAGTTTGTGGAAAATTTACTTTAAGTAGTTCCAAGCATCAAGGAGAAACTTACACAAAACTTGTTCAAACATTGTAAACAAACACCCTAGACTTTCAACTGTAGGAAAGTTTTTGCTCAGTTAAGCTCATTCTATGGCCAGCACACATGCAAATACTGTGCTTTATACTACTGTATCTATCATTCAGCAGGACAGCTAAACATGAAAAGCTACAGAACACTGTCTTCTCAACATTAGTAGAGAGCAATCCACGCACACACCTAGGAGCTGAGGTAGAGCAACAGCAGCTATGTTTTTAACAGTTACATCCAACCATCCAAAGCTCTTTCACAATCATTAAAATTCACAATTAAATTAAAATGATTAAGTCAGTACTGTAGAGCAGTTGTTCTCGACCAGAGGTATGCATACCCCTGGGAGTAAGCAGAGGTCTTCCAGAGAGTACATCAACTCATCTAGATATTTGCCTAGTCTTACAAACAGGCTACAAAAAAACTCAGTAACAAAAGTTAGTAAAAATTAAGATTTCATACAGACAAAATGAGAAAGTAAGCAATTTTTCAGTACTAGTGTGACATTTTTGTATTTTTATGTCTGATTTTGCAAGCAAGTAGTTTTTAAGTGAGGTGAAACTTGGGGTACGCAAGGCAAATCAGACTTTTGAAGTGGGTACAGTAGCCTGGAAAGATTGAAACCCACTGCTGTAGAGTCCTTGACGAGAGAACAGAAAGCTCTCAATACGAGCCAAAGTGCTCAAAGCTAAAAAAATTACAATGAAAAAGTTAAAATATCACATTTCATGGTCATTTTGAATTTTTTTTTAAAGAAAGATGTGCACATGACCATGTTGCAGCATCACTACTAGTTTCAAGAATTTCTGCAGTTCCCACTGTAGTTTTCCATATCCCCAGAGTTCCTCAATACGCAACCAAGGCCTGAGTCATACAATAGCACCCCTCTTAGGAAGTAGTTTAACAACATATGCTAAAAAAGACAATTTTTCTCTTCCCAGCCCCTTGCTGGGCACACAAATCCTCCTATCTGAGGTCTGGCTGCTTTACAATTTCAAAACACAGTATCTTTTTCCAGTCTCTCACCAGGCACAGCTTCTCCTTTCTGAGACTTGTCTTCAGTTGTTCAAATCTCATCTTCTCTGGCTGCTTCATCCCTCTCCCTTTAGAGCCATAGGATTATCCTGGTCCACTATCCCAGGTCTGTCAGTCTCTAAACTTTCAGGCTGCTCCTTTCTGAAGGCATACCAGACAGCTTCTCCCACAAGCTCAGTCCCAGCTCAGCCAGCTGGTCATGGGCTGGGTCCAGCAGCACTCCCTCACTGCTCCTGACCTTTTTTCTTCTCCTAGGAGGCTCTCAGACCCTTATAAAGCCCAGGTGCCTTCCTTTTAATCAATCAGGTGATCAGTCTAGTAGTGCAGGCCACAGTTCCCTCTTAAAGGGCCAGTCACCCTGTGCCACAGGCAATTTAACATTTTCCATTAAATCTAGAAGGATCATAAAAACGCAACCCAATAACCACTTGCATTTATATAGCACCAACCATCCTTAATTTTTATTTACTCATTTCTGAAAGTTAGCCCTCTTCCAGGATGGAATGTGGAAGTCATGGTGTTCAAACAACCTTCAAAACAGATTTTGTAAGATGTGAACTACCATTTCCCCAACTACAATTACAAGGAGTGGGGTAGGGATGGTGAGTTTAAAGAAAAATAGTAGGTATCCAAGCTAAAATTTACCTAAATTACATCTGGCTAGCGAGTGAGACCATACTTGCTGCCAGATACCAAAAAGGAGCTTTTAATGTTTGAATAGTAAGTTTTATATAATAGAACTGATTAGAGGCATGGAAATATTTTCTTAAAGTTTTCAATTTTATGAAAGTAATTACTTGACAGGAGATGGTTAATTCGGAAGGAAACTCACCTTGAATGGGGGCAGAGGCTAAGGTTTGGGGCTGATGGTATGCACTGTGGCACAGAGGGTGTTCAGGCTGTGCCCAGGGCTCTGATGCTGGCAGTGGAGGGTGGTAGGGTAGGGTCTCCCCTTGGTCTTGGAGACACAGCAGGCTGAGGATGTGGAATGGCCAGGGCGGCTGCAGCAGCAAAGTGTCCCCACCCTGGGCACCTAGAGCAGTTATCCACCTGGCTCCCAGCTCCAGGTGCTGCTTTTATGAAACTGGCAGCTACTCCTGCCCTTGAGGAGAAACAACCTCCTTCTGCCCCCCATGCCCAAAATGAAATATCTTTGCTCAACTGCTGTGGCCCCAGCTCTGAGAGGGTGGGGCTAGAGAAGGAAGAGTACCCTAACTCTCACCCTCCCCAAGCACAGAGGAAATATTGTGGAGGTGAAAACACAGATTAGTTCCCACAACATACATATTGTGGGGGCACTAGCCCCCCATTACCCTCTCCTTGGTTCCACTGCCCCAGATCAACTGGCCAGTCAAATATTGTCAAACATAACAAATGATCAAACTCTTTAAAGCACTAATTTAGCAGAACAGTAACAACAGTAACAAAAAAGAGTAAGACTTTATCGTTTCCAATAGATTTAGCCTTAGATAGATACTTATGCCTAATTGCAAAAACCACGTTACTTACCTGCGTTATTTTAACTTAGAAAAATGCAAAATGATATCTTTAAAGAATGAAAAAAATGACACCATGATCCAATCAAAGAGGTAGGCTGCTGCCTACATCAGGGCATTCTTTTTGCAGTATTTGACAATATTTGACCAGACACAGAAATTCTCTCATGTGGGACCAACTTGCATCAGCAGCAGTGTTTGGACTGCTAGACGCCCAGCACAGACACACTACCACTTGAGATAACGGAATAACTGGTAGCAGTAGAAGATTGTCATCCTCCATATGCACCAACAACTAAGAGGGAAGGAAGCATGCATTTTGCCGCTGGTTTTCACAGCTATTTATTTACAGCAGAGGAATGTAAAGACTCAGGAGCCTTGAGCTCAATTCCAGGTACTGGAAGCGAGTATACTATAGTAATTACAGACCCTGCTGTTCCTGAGCCCCCACTCTCTCTCTTCATTCCTTTCCACCCCACCCTGGCTCCTGTTCCTGCCCTCCCTTTCCCTGCACATATGCACCCTGACTCCTGCCCCTTCTCCCTCATACATCATCGAACCTCTTTCCTCCCACTGGCCTCTGTCCCCACATCCTCACCCCTTCACTCTTGCCCAGCCTCTGGCATCGGCAACATAAGCTGCCTTGCGTGGGAAGGGAGTGAGAAGTGGGAAGAAGCATTATCTCCACCTCCTCCTCCACACTGCCTCTGCACCACAACAAAAGGGGCTGTAACACAGAGCACAGGGGAAACAGTCTATTCTCTGTTCCAGTGTCAGCACCACGGCAGTCCTTGGCAGCCAGGAGGAGCAAGTGCAAGGAAGGTCCTGCTCAGTCCCTGTAGCTCCAGATGGAGCATGATCAGGGCAAATGGAATCTTCAGAGAACCCCGCTATCAACCTGAATTGTCATATGTAAGTAAATGTCTTTCTGGAGGCTCAGAACTTTGCCCAGTTTAGATAAATTTTCATGCAGAGAACAAAAATTCCATCCCTGACACCAGCACAGTCATTTCCCCCGCCAGTGCCATATTTCAAGCCCTTGTTCCCCAGGAGGACAGTAACAGAGCTTAGTGAAACAGTTTAAAGATTTCTTTTCTTTTTAAACAAAATAAATATAAATTATTTTTTCTCTAATCTCATTCCTACAAATGGCTGGGCCATTTTAGCTGAACAATTTTCCCCAAAAGAACTATGCCTAATGCAGATACCCAGTATAGGAAATTTAGCCCAACACTTATAGTTTGGCAAAGTTATAAGCAACTGAAAACAGGTTCTTATAATGGAAAAATGTTAGGTAACATCTATATTTACTCCATCTATAATGGAGGAATAATAATAATAATAATAATAACTGCCAACTCCATCTATAATAAAGGAAGTAAATTGGGAAACTCTTTCTCCCCACAGGGTGTTTTTTTTGTCCCCCTCCTCTTTCTGCTCTACACGTCTTTTAGGGTGCTGTCATCCACTCACACCATTTCAACTACCATCAATAGTCTGTATCTCTCTCCATCCACCCGCTCCTGCCTGACTTGTCTCCATGATACCACTTCTCTCCCAGATATCTCTACAGCAAATTTAAGCTTAATGTGTTCAAAACTGTACTCCTTACCCTCCCTCCCAAACTCTTTCTACTACTCCAAAGCTCTGTCATCTTCACTACCACCCTCTGTTACCCAGGCCCATAACCTGGAAGTCATATTTGAGTCATAGACTCATAGGTCAGAAGGGACCAACATGATCATCTAGTCTGACCTCCTGCACAAGGCAGGCCACAAAACCCTACCCATACACATTTATAACAACCCCGAACCCATGACTGAGTTATTGAAATCCTCAAAAGTGAGATTTGAAGACCTCAAGCTGCAGGGAATCCATCAGCAAGCGACCCATGCCCCACGCTGCAGAGGAAGGCGAAAAACCTCCGGGGCCTCTGCCAATCCGCCCCGGAGGAAAATTCCTTCCCGATCCCAAATATGGCGATCAGCTAAACCCCGAGCATGTGGGCAAGACTCACCAGCCAACACCCAAAAAAGAATTCTCTGCAGTAACTCAGTTCCCATCCCATCCAACATTCCCACAGACCATTGAGCAGACTTATCTGCCGATAATCCAAATCAATTGCTCAAATTAAACTATCCTATCATAACATCCCCTCCATATACTTATCAAGCTTAGTCTTAAAGCCAGATAAGTCATTTGCCCCCACTACTTCCCTCGGAAGGCTGTTCCAGAACTTCACTCCCCTAATAGTTAGAAACCTTCGTCTAATTTCAAGTCTAAATTTCCTAATATCCAGTTTGTACCCATTCGTCCTCGTGCCTATATTAGTACTAAACTTAAACAATTCCTCTCCCTCCCTAACGTTAATCCCCCTGATATATTTATATAGAGCAAGCATATCCCCCCGGAGCCTTCTTTTGGCCAGGCTAAACAAGCCAAGCTCTTTGAGTCTCCTTTCATAAGGCAGATTTTCCATTCCTCGAATCATCCTAGTAGCCCGTCTCTGAACCTGTTCCAGTTTGAATTCATCCTTCTTAAACATGGGACACCAGAACTGCACACAATATTCCTCCTCCTACCTTGCCTCACACATCCAGACTACATCAAAATCCTGCTGCTTCTGCCTCTATAACAACTAAAATCCATCTTCTTTTTTATATTCCTATAGCTAAAATTCCTCCATCTCCTCAACTTCTTAGATCTTTATCCAGACTCTCCTGGGAGAAATCTGGAATTGGAGTATCTATGTGAGTTCAGCTATTCAACTCCACAACAGGTTGTCAGCACATCCTGGACTCTACTGTAAGTGGAGGAAGTACATCTCTTGCATGTATTCACCTACTCCAACAATCTGCTCTATCATGCGCAGCTGTTCAAGAACAATGCTAACAGAACTTGAGATCAGACTCTTATGATCAAGAATATCTAGAGAAGACAGAAGTAGTCATAGAAGATACTGTGCTGAATCTCTGGGTCCCACAGTGATCTTTCTCCACCTCAGTGTTTTCTGAATGATCTTGCCCAGAGGAAAATTTGGGAGAGTACAAGTTAACCAAACCGCCAGAGATGTGGCCACTTAAAAATTAGAAAATTGCATCATTGGCCTACATTAAACCAAAATAAATAAATACCACTGATGCTAATCTGAAAAAAATTAAATGTAAATATCTGAATTACACAAATGTATTTTTATATATGGTACACAACTTAATGCTACATCAATTTTACACAAATAAATACAATTAAAATTGCTTAACTGATAAAGCTGATATGCAATAACTATATTTTAACAACATTTGATAGGTTTTCAGCTTCAAGAATTACAGCTAGACATTAAACTCATAGAAAGACATTTTTCAATGTGGAACACTAACAATAATACCTTATTTTAGATTCACGAATCCCTAACTTGTCTTTTGATAACAGCGATAATATCCAATGAATTTTATTTTGGGATGGATATCTTTAATTCACTTCCTACATTAACTTTAGCATTAGTCCTAATTTATGAAGAGAAGGAGCTAGGTTATCCTCCTCATCATTGTACTGATGTCAGCTGCACTAACATAATAGAAGAGTAAAATAAATTACAAACCTAAATATTTAAAAAGTGAAGACTACATAAAACAAAATCCCAGAAGGACTGAGGAACAGAAGTAGAAAGAGTATGGAATGCAAGAAAAAAAAATATACGACAAAACATATGGTGTCTTTAGAAAAATCAGTCAAACATTTTTAAACAGTAAGTATTCCCCTAAACTTAATTTATGTTGTCAAACTGCATAACTGTGCATGCACTGAACATGATAATAGAATCTGGGGGGGGGAGGGGGAGAAGATCACTCTTTAGATTATGAACTAAATTGGATTAATACCCCCTTTTAATAAGCAATATGGATAGTCTATGAGCATTCTAATTCAAATTCTCATATTTATGTGGTGTCTATTCTTTCCTAATATAAATTATTCAGCTATAAAGACCCAAATGCTGACCTGCATATAAACATATTGGTTGAGTATGGTTCACAGAAAAGATGCAGCAGTTCTGTATCCGAGGTAGTCTTAGAACAAAATCTCAGAGACAGGATATATCAACATGACATTCTCAAACATAAATTGCTAGACGCTTTTAAAGTAGTATGCATTTCATCTAATTTTTAACCAGTGTTTTGTCATGTGGTACACATCATACAGTCAATAAAAGTAGAGTGAAATGGTAAAAATAAAACTGATATGTGCCCAATATAGTCAAGAATTATACATAATTCATTTGTAAATTTAGCCTTTTTACAAAAGAATCCTTATATAAAACAGGAAAAAAAAATCACATATATATGAAGCACAGTTTAAGCCAAACATCACTGACCAATCAAAATTAGTGAATGCACTGCATCTCTCTGCAGTGAAGAGAAGCGACAAGGTAGGCTGTCATTCTGCAAAAGCTGTCCATAGTAAGCTTTCCTCTGAGAAGTACTGCTACTTCTTTTTAGAAAGGCTGAATTTAAATGTTGTCTCTGGAGACAAGAAGCCTTCAGTATGTTAAATTACTTTCATTATGTATTTTCAGATGCTTATTGATTCTACAGTAGGACGAGTGGGATACTGCAGCAGCCTCTAAAGCAGCACTACATGTTGTATACATTAGCAGTATGCTGAAACAATGGCACAGCACAGGCACAGATTTTCATTAAGGTCATTTTTTGAAGAGATCCTTATGACCCTGTTTCCCCTGTACTCTGCTAACAAGTGAACAAAATGAATCCCTCAAAACTGGAAGTGCTTCATCTGCATCGAGAATGGATCAAAGATTTAGTGGAGGTAAGCTATATTCCCTTATTATGATGTTCATCTTAAGCAGTGTTTAACACACACATTTGAAGGAAAAAAGATGCCAGATTCAACTTAAATTTACAGCTTTTATCTTGTATTTCTTGCTATACCATACCAGTTTTTTTCATGTCAAATGTACAATTGTTGAAAAATGCTATTTTTAAGCATACATCATGAAATATTAGAATTTTGTTCCTACAACATAAAGACAATGCAGCTTAAACTAACACAATACTAAAAATCCTTAATGCAATAAGATTTTTCTCAACACCATTTCCAAATACTGAGTCACATATGTTGCGAATGCATTCAAGTACTCCTTGAAGGATCATATCTAGTCTGCAATTGCTTGTATACTTACTGCTTTTCAAAGGGTGGGTTATGTGACTAATCTCTGACTTGTTCAGAGGGGTAAAAAATATTCATTTTTGCAACTACCTTTTGCATTACCCTAAAAATATTTTTAAAATAATCTAGATACTTCACCAAATGGAAATGTATTTGTAAAAACTTATTTGCATAACATTTTATATTCAAAGCAGGAAAATTCAAAGCCATGTGCAAATTAAACAAATGTATTCCCCATGAAGCAAATGAGGCTCAATTAAATTAGTCATATGAAGGCAAGAGGATACATAGTACATGAAAGCTAGTTGCTCACAAGAACTATACAAAATCAGATTTTCTAGCTGTATTTGTACTGTTTGCGGAGTAATTTTTGCTTTTAACTACCCATTTAATATTTTCAAAATATGGAACTTGTTCAATATATTTAATTTTATTCAGATGCAAAAAGGAGGAAAGATTTTATTAGGAAATAGTGAAAGTGTTCTCACTAATTTTATATATCTTCTATAGGAGTTAATTTTAGAGATCCCCATTTTGATTTACACATCTTACATACTTTTAATCAAATGATACTGTATAAATATATTCATGAATAACAATTGAAAAAATATGAAAAGAAGCCCTATATTTAACCTTTTTTTTTTCCTTCTTCTTTTCCTCACAAGGGCATGCAGCATCTAATTCAGTTTCACTACTGACAATATGAAGAATGCAATTGACCGGGCATCTTGCTAGCTGTCTGATCTACAAGCTGCAGGATGTACTTATAATACATAGTCTTAAGAAATAAAGAAGTTAGAATAAAAACATGGAACTGGTTATATTTCTACATAAGTGTTTAACACTTCAACAATTTATATAGAAGATTAACATATCTGCTCTTATTTTCATCAAAAGAAGATTAATATAATGGTTTATTCCTAAAACAAAATGGTGAGCATCTCTTAAAGGATTTATAATTTAAAACCAGAATTTTGGAACTACTGATTCACGAAGAAACAATGAAAAATGAATTCTCAAAAGGAGAATGTGCATATTTCATCAGCAAGTTAAACAAGGCTTTAATCAAGCTTTTCCTACACTACATATTAAGTCACTTATTTGTCATAATGACTAATGGATATTTTTTCTCTGAATTTTACGATCGGTTGTATCTTCTCCTTTAATGGAAATAAACCAGATTAAGTATTCTATGGTTTCCATCAAAGCACATGAACTGGATTTACAATGTAAAGCAACCTACGTGACAAAGCCATCACTCTAAAGTAATCAGAAGTACTGTAAAACCAAAACGTGCAATTGTAACTAAAGGATGCTTAAATACATATTTTGAAGCCAGAAATCAGATGTCTCTGTTTTCATTTTCGTCTATCCTGGAAAATAAAGATATGCTGCCATGAGATGCAAAGGGGGAAAGAATTTAATGTCACTCGAAGTAAGTTTTCTTTTTATTGGTGGCTTTAAAAAGCCGAACAAAAACAACATGCATTGGTTTGTAGAAACATTTCAGGAAATTAAATACCTTTGTTCAGTCACAAAATCTTGCTGCTGAAGTGTTGGAACAAAAAGAAAAAGAAACAATTCTGCAATGGATGAGATAGAGCACAGCTACAACTCAGCTGCCAGGTGAAATGCATGTCAAAATTCTGTCAGTGACACCATGTATCAATTTATGACAAGCTGCTACAGTGAGCTGAAAGGCCCTTGAGGCAACAGAAAACAGGTAGGTCAGAAGCTGCATGTGCCCAACCTCTGTTTGACATTTACAAGAGAACAGAGCAATGTTCTTGAGATGTATTTTGTTAATTATCTTCCTATCTTGACATTTCTGTTTTTATTTAACTGCAAATCTATCTGATGTGACAAAGACCTGATGCTTAATCTGTTTGTTAGTAAAATCTGGCACATTTAAAATTTTCCATATTCAGAAGATTTCACTTAGCTTATTTTTACAGTTAAGACCATTGCTTGTTTTAGCAGATCTGCCTCTAATCTTCTGGCTTTTACCAGTTCAAGAGAATTCAGTGTATCAAGTAATACATTTGGAATTGTTTCCATAATACATTCATAGCTAAAAAAGACCACATACACAGAGGAAATAGTCCTATCTTGAAGCTGTATATGAAACCTTAAGCAAGTTTATAAAGTGAAAGTTGAACCAAGCTTTTGAAATATTTGTTTCATTTCACACCTAAGGCTCATTCAAATCTTTTGTTTTTAAAAAGACATTTGAAGTAACCCTTGACACATATCAAGAACCTTCATTATAAAGTTTGCAATAAACTGTACTGCACTATTGTGGCTTCTCAGAACTGTAGATAAATGTATTTGTATATTACATCTAGAGTTTGTATAATTCATACTTCTATTTAAAAAACAACTCATTTATATTTTCTTTAATACATTCCATTTGCTGTATTTAGAGAACAATGATCTCCATTTAAATTAATCCTTACACCTAATAAATTTTCACTTTAATTTTAAAAATACTCAAAATTCCAAGTATCACCACCCCAAGAAAAAAAAAAACTTTCCTTCCTTAGTTTATTTTATTTATTAATTTTGTTATAAAGCCAATGCCAGTTTTATATGCTGGTTAAGAACATAAATGGTACAATGGCAGGCATCTTAAGCAGACATTAAATTTCAATTTATTAGCATTTGTAAACCACAAAAGGTGTGCTCATAAGATAAAAATCATACATCAGTGTTTAATGCTACATCACTGAGCCTTATTTCCTCATAAAGTGCAGATAAACTCTCATTTCATGGTTTAAAAAACACAAAAAATAATACAAACAACCCTGTTGGGTCTGTCTCCTTAATTCCATCATGAAGAGTCTGCACTATCATCTAATTAGATTACAAATATAAATATATTACTAAATACTCCTGTTACACACAAGTCCATAAATCAAAGGGAGAGTACTTCACCAATGAGGCTAATAGTTAAAGTATTTATTTCCTGAAGTAAATATTCAAATCAGCATATGGAAATGTAATGCTTTGAAAATCTACTTAATTACATTTAAACTATTCATCTATGATTTTACAGTTTAAGTTTTATACACAGTGATTCTCACTTATAATATTGATATATACATGTGCATATAAACATACATATACGCACACAAAATTCTGAAAGAAAATGTAATGTATAAATATTTTAAAGTCTTATAACATTTCAACGAACTTTGGAATTGGACAACTTCACAAAAAGGGTTTTCAAAAGAAGGAGGTAGACAGATCAGAAGAGAAGATCTATTAAGTGCTATTTCAGTGGTTTACAAGAAACTCCCCTTCATTTTTCTGACCTTGTTTTACCTAAAAAGGCTTTTTAAAATTACTGTATGTACTAAGTTTTAAATACATATGGACATGATAAAAGGCAATGTACTAGTATAGCTTGTTTCACCACATGTCCTTTGTAAGAGCCACGTCAAAAACAACACCTTGTCTCTGTAAACAAAAGCTTTTAACAAGTTTTTTGGGGGAGTTTAAGAATCACATTTTGTTTTAAAAGTTGAATGTTGTTCTAGATCTTCAGATTCCTAAACCCAAATCATGTACCGATCTAAATATAAAATTAATTTTAGATTTTCACAGAATGAAATACCTGTTTTCTTGTATTTATCTAAAATGATTTCAGAAGTGTCAGAATCAAAAATAGTTTATATTTTCTCTCACCTTTTAGGACAAAAACACCTGCAACAAAAGAATGTGTTTCTCTCCCATTCTGGAAGTCAACATGCAGTCTGAATCTAACATTACAGTTCGAGATGCCATTGATGACGTCAACACCAATATGTACCGAGCCCTGTCGTATCCATTAAGCTTTCAAGTTTCTCTCACTGGATTTCTGATGTTAGAAATTGTGTTGGGACTTGGCAGCAACCTCACCGTGTTAGTACTTTACTGCATGAAATCCAACTTAATCAATTCTGTCAGTAACATTATTACTATGAACCTTCATGTACTTGATGTAATAATTTGTGTGGGATGTATTCCTCTAACTATAGTTATCCTTCTGCTTTCACTGGAGAGTAACAGTGCTCTAATTTGCTGCTTCCATGAGGCTTGTGTTTCTTTTGCAAGTGTTTCGACTGCAATCAATGTTTTTGCTATCACTTTGGACCGATACGATATCTCTGTAAAACCTGCAAATCGAATTCTGACATTGGGAAGGGCAGTAATGTTAATGACATCAATATGGATTGTCTCTCTTTTCTCCTTCCTGATTCCCTTCATTGAAGTCAATTTTTTCAGTCTTCAGAGTGCAAGTACTTGGGAAAATAAGACTCTGTTGTGTGTCAGTGTAAACGAATATCACACCGAACTGGGAATGTACTACCATCTCCTAGTACAGATTCCAATATTCTTCTTCACTGTTATAGTAATGCTAATTACATACACCAAAATACTCCAGGCTCTTAATATTCGAATAGGCACAAGATTTACAACAGGGCAAAAGAAAAAAGCCAGAAAGAAAAAGACTATTTCTTTGACCACACAACATGAGACTACTGATGTGTCACAAAGCAGTGGAGGAAGAAATGTAGTCTTTGGTGTAAGGACTTCAGTTTCAGTAATAATTGCCCTACGGCGAGCTGTAAAACGACACCGTGAACGACGGGAAAGACAGAAGAGAGTCTTCAGAATGTCCCTGTTGATTATTTCAACGTTTCTTCTCTGCTGGACACCCATTTCTGTTTTAAACACTACAATTTTATGTTTGGGCCCAAGTGACCTTTTGGTAAAGCTGAGATTATGTTTTCTTGTCATGGCATATGGAACAACCATATTTCACCCTCTACTTTATGCTTTCACAAGGCAAAAATTTCAGAAGGTCCTGAAAAGTAAAATGAAAAAACGAGTCGTTTCAATAGTGGAAGCAGATCCCCTGCCGAATAATGCTGTAATACATAACTCATGGATAGAACCTAAAAGGAACAAAAAGATTACGTTTGAAGACAACGAAGTAAGGCAGAAATGTTTAGTACCTCAGGTTGTCACTGACTAGATTTCAGTAAAGTATTCACCAAATCATTCAAGAAGAAATATATGAACAAACTGTAGAAAATACTGCCAAAAAAGGGAAACTTTTTCAATATTGGCTAGACTGTAAATTTTCAATATATATGTTATATAGTTTAGGCCTTGTATATTCAATTTCTTCATTACTTAAGATACATGTTGCATGGCAGTTTGTTAAAATAATATCATGTATATTTGTCAAAAAGTTACTAATGTAAGTCATATTTTCTAAAAAATAAATAGCCTTAAAGCAGTGTACACTTTTAAAAACAAACATTTGTATGCCTGATTCTCTGTAAATATAAAAGTATTTTTAAAAATAAGCATTTCACTCCAGAAATATTTCATTTTCTAATAACATGTAAGTTTAACAACTTGCATGATGTAACTTTTAAAATCTTATCTATGGGCTCTGCTCTCCAGAAATAATTTGCAGCTTTGTGACACTGAAATCTGGAGATTTTGACTCCACATTCAGATAACCTATTCATCTAGCCTGTAATGTCTCTGTGTGCACAATTAAAGCACATCCCTCAATTAACAAGGGCTAAATCTATTCAATTTTGGCAGTGGAAGCAATATTTTAACATTCAATTAGTCCAGAAACAGAATAATATTTTTAATTCAAAAAAGTTCTTAACTATGCAGAATATGTTTTTCTTTGACCACAGGCAACATGCCCTCAGACAAACAGTTTCCATACAATAATCCACATATCACTGAATAATCCCACACCCACCTCTCCCTCCACTTAAGGAAAAAAGATTAGTTCAGGGTGCTGAAGAAAGGTGGAAGTAAAATGCAAAGAAATGAGAAAAATCCTAAATGTTCCAAAATTGCCTAATAAATACATCAAAAACAGTGTATACAGAATTTGTTTAGTCTGTTATTTTTTAAGACCGAAGTGATTTATTAGCTGGCCCTCCAAAATATGAGGATCTCCAGGGGAGAGCTACATATACAATCAAATGTCTCAAACAGGATAGCATACTAACTTTCTTCTCCTTCACTTTTTTAGTATTCTGTCTTTAGCATCCACTGCTGTCCAGTCCTGATCACACAGTCACCTTGCCACATATCTATTAAAAGACCGCTGTCCTACAGCCGTGGTTACATTCCTGGATCTACTTTACAGTCATTATGCACTTATACAGTGCCATTCCATTTCTCCTCCCACCCTTTTCTCCGCATCTTGAATCATCTCTTCAACTAACATCCACATTTAGGAACCAAGAAACTGATTAAAGATTTAATCATATCTGGCATCAAATGCAAAAATTAAGTAACGTGCTAACCAGATTGGTATAGTTGAAGGATTTTTGCTAACCCAAGCTTTGAAGCCAGGCATTTGGAAGGAATAGCATCAATATGCATCCCTTTGATTTAATAACTGCTGAAAATTATAACAAGCTTTCTAACTTCAAATGTATAAGGAAAAGAAAATCTATTCTAATTTTACAGTATAATCACCCTTGTGTGTGTGTGAATAGCTCCCATTAACAAAGAGTAACTGCTAATAACTAGTGTTAACGCGAGTTCCATGCACGAAGGGCAGAACATCCTCTCAATACGAGAGCTTCTCTCTATTGAAATATTGCGTATTTTCTTTTACCTAAAAATATAACTAACATGAACCTGGATGTATTCAGATATCCAGAGTAATATAAAAAACTGGCTTTAAAGAAATCCAAGGCTATTTTCTCTCTAATTCTTATCCTATCGAATCATACTTGCAGTGAGAGAGCATAACTACCCTTAGCAAAGCCCTGGTGCAGTCGCCACATGAACCAGCATGGAGACAGTTAGAAAGCCATCTTCTTGCTCCTTGCTCCACAGAGATCATCCATTTACCACAGACAGAACTTTATCTAAGAGGTTCTTTACATGAACTTTTCACATTTGTTTGAATATTTCAGCAGTTTTGGCATAAAAGCCAGCTCAGTATCACGCACTGTATTAGGCTGCACCCACTTAAAAGCCAAGTTTCATCCAAAGTCACTACTTACCGGTCACCTAGAATGCTAAGTAAAATTCTGCCTCTCCAAAAACAAATACAAAAGCTCAGATTTTATGTATACCTACAGAACCACAGAAAGTTGTAATACTTGAAAATGTTTTTTTAGAAAATCTTTTGGAAAAAAACTATCATTTTAAAGTCACAATGTTCCTCGTTTCTGCAGAATATTATATCTTTCCACTCCTGCTACATCTAGCTATCATGTACGTTTGAATATATGAAAGGGAGGGAGGGGAACACTATTAAAATGTTAATATCACATCACAGTTTCTTACATTCAAATAAGGTATTTTTATAAATAAAGACAATGTGTACTTTTAAAACTTTCAGTCATCTGAATATATGAATAAGCCTGTAATACTCCATCGACATATGGTGGAATTCATAGAGCTGTAAGGAAAGTTTTAACTTTCAAACTTACAAAGGGTTATTGACAGTGTCAGAGTGCACTCTTTTTTTAAAGTTCAAATACCTTAGAGCTTATTTATAATAACGCCAGTGTCAATGAACTGGTGAATGTCTTACCAATAATTTCCCTTTTTCTAGAAGCATCCCTCACAATTCTTGATGTCTAGGCTGCTAGTACTAGGTTTGTATTGCTTGATAAAGGTGTTAGCACTTGACTAGATGGTCGCCTTACTTATTTCTCCTATGAAAAAATTAGTTCTTTCTGCCCACAGAGTCACCAAGGATAATGTGGAGCATATCCTGATCTCTTAAGAAACCAGAATTTCCAATGCCTTGTATGCTTCTTCAGTTCACAGTATAACCCATCTACCAATGGAGAACTTAGAAGCATATCACCAAATTTCCAAGTGGACGCTACATTAGAAGGACCCTGAAAATTTAATTCAAACATCTAAAGCATGTCACCTCTCCTCAGTGCGATGTTATGGCCTTGGACAGAAAGAAGGGAGAATCACCTCTTGAGAAGCATGGAAGAAAGAGTTCGCCTCCGGGATACACACTTCTAGAGTTCTGAGCACTATCTTGTCCTCATGAAATCTGCATAGGAAGCAATGACAGCTCCAACAGTCGCCTGGCAGATGCAAAGGCCATCAGACAGCAAGACACTGACGTGAGTGATTCAAAGAGGTGCTTCATCTAGGTTCTCAAGACAAATGGCAGGCCCCACTTGGGGAAAAGAAACCTGACTGGTGGCTTGGATACTGCCCTATGGAATCAGGCTACTCGAGGGAGAGGGAGATGGGAGGGGGGCTCTGTCAGGGAATTCACAGATCCTGTGAACATCATGCTACAGGAGAGGGACACCTGACGAGCAACCGTGCTAGGTCAGAGACCTTTGTCCACGCCTTCTTGAATAAAATCTAAGATAGAAATCAAAAAATTCTGGCTAAGATTTACTTCTTGTTCCTAGCATTAACACCAATCCTGGTCCAGATAGAGGAGTATGCATTCAACATCATTCCTCTTCTAGAATGCATTCTCATTACTTTAGAGTACAGACCAACAATACTAGCACTTCCCTTTCAACAGCCAAGTTGCTAGATGTAGCTGTTTCCGGTCCAGATGAAGAAGAGGATCTTATGAGAGGATGTCGCATCTCTTTGGCAGCAGTAATGGAGGTCCTATTTCAGCTTAATCAGGTCCAAAAACCAGGCGCTCTTTGGCCAATGCAGGGTTACCAATATTACCAACACCTGCTTGTTTTATTTTCTGGAAAGGTTGTAAACTCATAGAGGAGGCCCTGAGGCCATGAGTGTGACAGTGCATCTGTCCCCATGGATCTGGGGTCCACTTTCCTGCTGAAGTACTGTGGTCTCTCCGCATTCAAGAGGTTTGTGAATAGGTTGGTTGACGCCAATCCGAACAACTGGACAATTAACTCAAAGCCTTCCTGATGCAGGCACCACTCAGAGTTGTTCATCTTGATCCTTCAGATCAAATCCATCTTTTGTTTCAGTTCTTCCTTTATGCGAGCTGCCCTGAGGGAGAGATGGGACTTTTATCCAATGCATGATTTCCATCACTTCGATGTGTAACACTGGGCTGGCTTCTTTTTCCTCTTGGCTGCCCACATATGCAACCATGGTCAGATTGTCTGAATCAGGATGTGCTTCCCCTTTAGATTGGGGTGGAACCTCTGTAGCACCAGCATGACTGCTCTTAGCTCTAGAGGGTTTATGCGGTCAATCCTTTCCTCCAGCTACTAGATGACTTGAGCTGTTTAAGACCCTCAATGTGCTTCCCAACCCTCCAAGCTGGTGTAAATTGTGATGATCTGGAAGCCTATGGGCTGACCACCATTTTAAAGGAGTTGATCACCTATGCCGGAACCTTCACTTTAATCATGGGTTTCAGAGAGTGATCCAATATCTTCTTAGATGAAGCCTTGAAAGAATCTGATATGAGACTGTACCCACGGAATGATCCCTATGCATGATACTAGGAGATCTAATAGCTGAAAGCTTAGTGCTTTCAGCTTTAGGGTCTCTTGCAGTTCCAAAACAATATAAGGAAGTCTTGAATCTTCTGGAACCTCTCTAGAGATAAATATAACCTTGCTATCGAGGTGTCTGTATCCACACCTAAATGACCTATTTTGGTAGATGGAATCAAGATGCTTTCCTTGATATTGATGATAAAGTCACGCGCCTATAGGAAATTCACCTTCAGGGACATAGATCTGTGTGTTGTTGCTGAGGATGTCACTCTGATTAAGATGTTGTCTAAGAGGGAGTACCCGTAGATCCCCTGTAACCTAAGTCTGGCTATAATTACCACCACCATTTTTGTAAAGGCCCTGGGGTACTGATAATGCTTCACGCCACAAGCAAAACTCAGGAGCCTGTAATGGCAGGGTCTGATAACTATGTGGAGATATGCATTCACCAAATCCACTGAAGTTAGAAAGACCCCAGGGACTGTGATGACACTCGAGATTTCTTCATTCATTTGTTGAGACTTCTGAGATCTAGAATGGTTGGGTTCCCTCTATTTGCTTCTGAATGATGACGAATATGGAGTAAAACACAGAATTTTTCTTCTGTGTGCACACTTTCTATTACTCATATATCCAGGAGATAAGATATCTCATTCTGGATTAGATTGCACTTTACGGGGTAAGACAAGATGGGAGACTGGATGAAGAACGGATGGGGTGGAGTCCATAATTCAAGGGAGTTTCCCTGACTATCTCCCTAATCATGGTCAATGCAACCCATTCCTCCAGGAAATGGAAAATCATGCCCCCTACTTTCAGCTCCAAGTAGAGATCTGCAGTCTTTATCATAAAGAAGCTTTAGGAGCGGCAATGTTCCCTTGGGGCTCTCCTCCAGATCCATGGTTCCGCAGCTTTTTTCTGGAGAAACTGCTGTCCCCTTCCTAGTATTTCTCTGAGGATGAAGGCCAAAAGGAGCATCTTTGTCTAAAAACTGGTCTGTACTCTCTCTCTCAAAGGCGTGATGTGGCACTGGGAGGTACTATTTAGATTCTGCAGCATTGTACACTACTACCTTGACTAGTTTTTCCTCTGAAAAACAGGGCTCCTGTAGATTTGGCAGAGCAAAGCATCTACTTCATGTGGCTATCCACTTTCCAGGGACAGAGCCATAGGTGGCAGCTGGTCACTGAGATGGAGGCCATGGCTTTGGCTGATGTTAGCAATGAAGGCTATTGCCAGGGAAACTTTCTTTAACAGAAAGCCGAAGTCAAGGCAATCACTACCCTCAAGGGCTCTGCAACCTTCCAGTTAGGAGGGGGAGGGGGAGGGGGAGGGGGAGGGAGAGGGAGAGGGAGAGGGAGAGGGAGGGAGAGAGAGAGAGAGAGAGACCCTTGTAAAGGAAGTGGCCGCTACGAATACCTGGAGGCAGGCTGAGGAGACCTCAAAGTCTTTTTTGAGAGAGGCCTCCATTTTTGTGTCCTTAGGATAGAACTCTCCTTCTGAGGAGATAACCATATCTCCTGCCAGAGATGCTACTGCAGTGTCAACCTTCAGTATCTCAGTACGGTCATTTTTGTTAATGTACTTGTCTTTCCCTCGCTTATCACATTCAATCCCGACTAGTTCCTCGAAGGAAGAGCATATGGGAATCAGAGATTCAGGGGAGGATTTTGAGGGGGAGAAATTTGCTCTGAGCCTAACGCTCAGGGAGCTGTGCTGAATCTGATTAATAGATACAACCTTGTTTCAAATGGCCTTGAAACTCTCACAGAGAAAAAAAATTTGTGGCCTCTTTCCCCAGTTCTGATTGGAATCAAAGCCCAGCAATTCACCATCTTCTGTGGAGGAGAAGAGTCAGAGAACTCAAACTCTTAGATCTTTTATGATTTTTCCTCCCATTTTAGCTCTCTTATTTTTTCACTTTTTTTTTTTTTTTTTTTTTTTTTGCTAGTTCGAGAATGTATGAGCTCCACAGTAGCTTTGGTGAGGTCTGTTGTGGCTAGCCTTCTGAAGGACTTGAAGTCTTCTCATAGAATCTCTGATTCCTTGCCTGCTGGGTCCCATGCCCTCAAGGAGGGTGGAGGAGAAATGCTTCGAGAGCCCTCCTGGCTAAATTGGGAAGGAGGAGTTCTTATGAGCCCTGCTTCTTTTCCCAGGGCACTGAGCACCCAGTTTAAGATAGGAGAGGGAGGGTGGAATTGTGACCCCACAAGTCTCCTCTCTGTTCTCCCATTGGGACTTATCCCCTGAATCTGCTGACTACAGTCCTTCTTGTTCTTGGAGCCTCTCCCAGCTCTGCCCAGAGACTCCTGGTCCATTATTCCCATGCTGGAGTCAAGACTGCTCTGGTGGGTCAAGGATTACACAGTCCTATCCAACTCCGCCCCAGGATCTAACAGAGTTAAGGATAGAAAGCAGAATGCAGGTTGGGCACAACTCTCTGCCTGCTGAGCCCAGCAAGGTAGTCTCACAGCTGGAGCACCATTTGGACTTCATCTGGTCCTTTTTAGTTTGCTCTGCCATACCTAAAAAGGCATAAGAGCCAGCAAGGAGGCATTGCTGCAAAAGGCTCTGGGTGGGTTCCAACCCATGACCAAAAACTGACCCAAGAGGTTTGTAGGGGAGTGCTCTATGGAGGGAGAACACTGATCATCACTGCCCCAAAATAGTAAAAACCACCACATAGCCAACCATACCCACACCACCCTCACACCCCTGTATGCTGATGAAAGGAGGGAGTACAGAAACTGTTGTCCACACACTGCCGCAAAGACAAAGAATCTGGCCGCAAGCAGAAGCAGATGGGACATGGTAGTGCCAAAACACTAATCTGCTTCCGTTTGCTGCAAGAGTGAGCAGTGTAGCCCAGACGTCAAGAATTGAGAGATATTTTGGGCTGCAGTACAATATTGGTATAAAAAAAAAGAAGTATTGTCCAGTAGTTAGATCAAGGGACAAAGCAGATCTATACTTACAGTGCTGCATCAGCGCATCTGCACTGATGCAGCTGTGCCAACATAGCACTTAAGCGAAAATGCTTCTATGCCAACAGGAGAGCTTCTCCCATCAGTGTAATTAATCCACCTCTCCAAGAGGCAGTAGCTATGTCAACAGGAGAGCTTCATAGCACTGTTCACATGGGGGCTTAGGCTGGTATAACTATGTTGCTCGGGGGTGTGGACTTTTCATACCACAGAGAGATACTTTTACTGATATAGATCTATGGTGTACACCTGGCCTTAGCACCAGAGTCATGTGTTCTGCTCCCATCTCTATTACCAAATTTGATGTATGATTTCAAGCAAGTCATTTAATCTTTCTGTGTTTAGGTTTTCTCATCTAAAAAACGTAAATAATGATACACAATGATGCACTTTGATATCATCAGAAGAAAGGCACTTTACAAAACAGCAAATTATTAAGCATTTGACACCCCTGTAAGTGTACATGGTTCTTTATAAAACATACGTGCTCCACAGAAAACTTAAACACTCATAAAGCCAAGCCAAAACGTGAGGCAACATTTCAAATATGGAAGGGTTGTTCAGAGATTACTGGGGACTCTAGAAAGGGGTAAAAGTGGATTTTAAGGAGAAATATGAAGGAGAATAGAGAGGGCACTGGGCAGACAAAAAAGTAGGATGCTACTGCAATTGTTGGTGGCACCATGAAAAAACAAAGCTAAAAGTGGAAGGAGACAAATGAGTATGAAATAAATATTATTATTATACAGTATGAAACTGGCTAGTACATTTTACATTCCACTCACAAAAAGTCCAAAGTTCAATTAAAATTCACACTACTTATCCCAAGGCAAGTAGGGTTAAAAGAGAAAAATTCTGAATAGAGATACCAAATAATGGAATCTGTAGGAGAACTAGCCTAGTCTTTAAGAACTAGCCCTTATTAAGGCACTGACAGAAAAAATACCATGTTATAAATATTTGATTTGAAGATGGCTAAAATGCTGACTGATGACAAGTAACTATATGGTTGAAGTCCTTAATTGTATTTACCAATGCTGGGGGGATAAGAATCAGTTTGACTACTTTAGAATGTCTCCAGATATTTACTACTTCAAGGTGTCTTCCCTCCATGAATATGTAGGAGGAAAAACAACACGCACACGCACACACAAAATATTTCAATAGTAATTTAGCATGATATTTAAATTTTAAATGCTCTAATTTATTTTAGGTTACAAAAATAACACTTTGGATTAAAATGCCAAGATTTTACTATCTATCCTAAGAGTGACATCACCAGAACATTGTGTGTTTTGCATTACTTATCCACATCTGCAGAGAAGGGACTTCTCTTGTAGTTTTCCAGTCAACAGGCTTCCTGTTCTGTTCTCCCACTATCACCCAATGGATACTCCCTGGCTAGCCTCAAATGTGCTTGCTGCTTTGCGTTTCAGTACATTCTTAATTAATTATTCCCTAATCCAGTGTTTAAGACAACTATATAAGAATTGTAACTGGGTTAGCACATTTTTATTATTTTCATCAGGTAGTAACGGGGCACTTAATATCTGACAATGTTTTTTACAGTTTTTTCTTTTCCTGTTATTGTTACAAACATGAAGATTACTATAAATGAAAGATCAGAGGGGAACAAATTTTTTCCTGAGTCTGTCTATCCATTTTACACATTGCCAGTTTTCCCACCTTACAAAGGTCTTTCACACAGCAACAAGAAAAACCATTAAAAAAAAAAAGAACTGGGAAAACATCATAAAGCTTCAAAAAACTCACAAATGCTGAAACAATTTAGCCTTTTTCAAAAACTAGATTCCAAGTAAAGCATGTTAATGTATGAAATGTGTTATGTTTTCAGTATCCTTACATTTATTTCTGCATTACCTTTATCTTAGCAACTCTGCATTCAGTCACAATGATGGGCAGAATGCTATTAGGAGGCAGCATGTCCTTGTTTCTCTTATCAACTAGATAGAGGAAATACTCATTGGCTGTTCTGTGTTTCTCTTATCAACTAGATATAGGAAATACTCATTGGCTGTTCTGTTATCTCACTAAAATCTTTAACTTCCTTCTCTGTCTTGTAATGGTTTGACTTAATACTGTATCTGATAAACATCTCAATATTAATCCCGGAACAACATCATTGCAGTAAAACATGTCTTTTTGGCTGTGTCAGACTATTGCTCCCATAGCCATATTAGGCCAGTTTTGCTTTTACTGTGCCAAGCTCTCCCACAGCCTGCTGTACATTTTGCATCATAAACTAAGAACTAGTAGTGGAGGAAAAATGCTTCATGTCGGATGACAATGTATTGCATCATATGATACTTTATGTATTTCTTCTTCGTTACACCATCATATTGCACTGTTACACCATTCTTCTTCTCTCAAACCTGGTTTCAAGGTTTTCCAAACATTCAACACACACATACAATGGAAAAGAAAAGGGCAGCTTTACCGATTAGGAAATCACCACCATCACCAGTGTGTGTGTGTGAATACACTATTATCTACAAACCAACTGTAATAAAGACATCAGGAGCATGAAATTCAGTAGAACACTAATCACACAACATGCATGCCATTGTGAAGCAAGAACTGAACACAAATATAAATAGCAAGAGCTTCAACCCTGAATAGGAAAAAAATTAATCACTTCTGCCAACAACTGCTCATCCAAATCTTTGGAATGACAACATCAACAACTGGAAAGGGGAAAACGTAAAGACCTAATGATTTTTTTCCTTAAAGTGCTTTCTTATGCTTTGTAGTTTAACATAAATAGTCTCCATACACTACATACCCAGCTCCCAAGGAACTATCTGGCAGAGAAGAACTCATGAAAAATTAAGTGTATGGGAAATGTAATGCAACTGTAATAACAGACAACCAGATTTGCCATTATGTATGTTTGTTGTTGCTTCAGTTTTTACACAAACACTATTCACAAGACTTGTTGCCATTTTCACTACAGGTAAGTGAACTCATTATAGAAAGAATTATTTTGTAACTCAAAATAACTCTTAATAATATGAAATTTGCAATGGATAATTGTGTTCAACTGTGATCAAAAGGGAGTACCACTCAGTTTTCCACGGGTTTGTACTCATCATGTAGAAATGAACAGTTATTCTGTGTTGCCAACTGTATAATCTAGTGCAGCGGTTCCCAAGCTGTGGCCCAGGGAGCCGAAAGTGGCCCAGAGAGGCTTTTGAAGTGGCCCCCCACTCTCCTCCCACTGGCTGCAGAAGGAAGCATGGCAAAGTGCTCTGCCTGGGTCCATAGGTGCTGAGGTTCCTGCTGGAACCAGAGGGAGGGAGCACTGATCTTCCATCCTCCTGGCTGCAGAAGGGAGCCACAGCTTAGGGACCCAGGTGGGGCACACAGGGCTACAGGACATGTGCGGTTTTCCCAGCTGCAGCCAGGGAGGTGTGAAATCAGTGAGGAGGCAGCCACCTCATTGAACTCCTTCCATCTGAGGGAAGGGAGGGCTGCTGGCGAAGACTAGTGGCCCTTCAGGGTAGTAAAAATGATAGCTGTGGTCCTTGAGCCAAAAATGTTGGGAACCACTGATCTAGTGCAAGATTAATACAAACTCTGATCCTATGGTGTTCCTCTCCTCATAATTATTTTTCAAATTGAGATATACACCTCATAGTCTTACAGAATATTGGCAAAGCACGTAGACAAGCACACAGAGATAAGTCAGACAGCTTTAGAAAGGTTAATGCAGAGTCAGTGGCTTTTGCCAACGCTTGTTTAAATTAAATTAAAGCTTGCAACACAGAATTCAGATCTAGGAGCTTAAACGAATGGGAAACAAAAGTGGGACAATTTTGGGTTTATTCATTTTCTGAAAATTTGTTATGTTGCAATTTTGGGTTATATGTTCAAAAACATTTACTAAAGGCCAATATCTTGCTATAATATGCATTAGAACAGTTAAAGGTTTTTAAAGCCTTTGTCTGGTATTGTACACAATCTGCTATACATAAGATGTTCCATTTCTGTTCTCAAAACATTTGGAAGTTCCTTGTTTTAATAAGGTTAGATGCTGACGTCTTTTTCATGCTGTCCTGCAGTAAGAGAGTCTGCCTTTGACATAGAAAGCATGTAACGAGATTGTGTGCTTGTGGGCAGTGGAACACAGGGACTTGGCTGGTAGACGAACAAAGAAACAGACTAACCTACTTTTAATTGCAAAGGTTTTGTTTATATATTTGTTTTTATCTTAAAGTCTTTAAGAAACTTAGTACTTTGATTAACTTTTGGAAGTTATAAGCCTAAAACATCTGAACCAGACATGAATTACAACCCCTGCTCTGAAGACAGCCTATTTGTTTTTTTAAAAACCTATTTCAGACACATGCTCATTAATTCATACTTCACATGGAATCACCTTAATACATCCTTTACTTCAGGCAGAGACGACCTTCAAGGGACAACCAAGTCCTTTCAAGAGTCTAACCAAGTATCTGGTTAGGTTTATTACACAGAGGACTAGTCTTTGGTCCTTTTTTCTCAGCTCTTTAGCTAGATTTTCTGAACCTGAACCTGCTTCCAGTGAAGTTAATAGGACTTTGCCACTGAATCTGACGGGAACAGGATTGAGTCTAGATTGAGTCCAGATAACTTTTGATCCTATTACCAGAGTTGGACCGAATACAATATTTCTATTTTATACAGCAGCATGGGTAAACGCATGCTTTAAAGAAGAAAAAAGAAAAAAGAAAGGGGGGGGGGAAGGTGTCAGGCACTCAGAGTTGAACCACAGCCCGCTGGCAGGATGCTGAGAACATCTTGCCCTTAGCTGGACTATCACAGAGTCACAGTCAGCATCATATCCGCCAGTTCAAGTATTTCCAATCATGTTTAAACACAAAACAAATTTCTAGTGTAAAACAGCCTCAAATTATTCCAACATTTTCTGGCTGAAGCGTTGGGATTCACAAAGACATTTTCCTTCTATGCTGAAGGTACGTTTTATACCAGATAAAACTGAAGAAGCAGCACCAGGTGTCCTTCTGAAACAGACCATCACTATGATGGCTTGGCAATTCTCTGCTTGGGTCCATAGTTGATAAGGCTCCTTATGGATTTCATAGATTCATAGTTTAAGCCATAGTTTCTCAACCTGTGGTACGCGTACCGCTGGGAGTACGCGAGACACAGGCAAGGGGTATTCAGAAAAAAACCCAAGTGAAGGGAGCCAGCCAGCAGCCGCTGACTTCTAAGGAAGCGGGGCGGCAGCCGCCAACTTTTGATGAGACTAACTTCCCAGACGTAGACTGGAGGACAAGTACTAGTAATAAAATTAGGCTCCAGATTTTCCTGGATGTGTTAACTGACAGATTCCTTCACCAAATAGTTGCTGAACCAACAAAAGGGGATGCCATTTTAGATTTGGTATTAGTGACTAGTGAGGACCTCATAAAAGAACTGGTTGTAGGAGACAATCTTGGTTCGAGTGACCAGGAGCTAATTCAGTTCAAACTAAACAGAAGGATAAACAAAAATAGATCTGTGACTAGGGTCTTTGACTTCAAAAGAAAGAAGAAGTGGGACCACTAAACACTAAGGATGGAGTGGAGGTTAAGGATAATCTAGGCACAGAGTGATATCTAAACAAATACTTTGCCTCAGTTTTTAATGAGGTTAATGAAAAGTTTAGGGATAGTTGCAGGGTGGTTAATAGGAATTACCACGTCGGAGGTAGAAGCCGAACTTAAACAGTTTAATGGGAGTAAACTGGGGAGCCCGAATAATCTCCATTCAAGAATTATAAAGGAAGTGGCACATGAAATTGCAAGCCCATTAGCAAGTATTTTTAATGAATCTGTGACCTCAGGGGTGGCACCATATAACTGGCGAATTGCTCACATAGTTCCTATTTTTAAGAAAGGGAAAAAATCCGGGTAATTACAGGCCTGTTAGTTTGACCTCAGTAGTATGCAAGTATGCAAGGTTAGTTTGACCTCAGTAGTATGGAAAAAACTTTGAAAGAGAAAGTATTTAAGGACATTGACGTTAATAGTGATTGGGACAAAATACAACATGGTTTTACAAAAAGGTAGATTGTGCAAGACCAACCTCATTTCCTTCTTTGAGAAGATAACAGATTTTTTAGACAAAGGGAATGTAGTGGATCTAATTTACCTAGATTTCAGTAAGGCATTTGAAAACGGTTCCACATGGAGAATTATTAGTTAAATTAGAAAAAATGGGGATTAATAAGAAAATTGGAAGGCAGATAAGGAAATGATTAAAGGTGAGACTACAACGGGTCATACTGAAAGGTGAACTGTCAGGCTGGAGAGTGGTTACTAGTGGAATTCCTCCGGGATCGGTCTTGGGACCAATCTTATTTAACCCTTTTATTATTGACATTGGTACAAAAAGTGGGAGTGTGCAAATAAAGTTTGTGGATGACACAAAGCTGGGAGATTTTGCTAATACAGAGAAAGACCTGGATCTCATACAAGAAGATCTGGATGACCTTGTAAACTGGAATAATAGAAATAGGATGAAATTTAATAATGGAAAGAGCCAGGTCATGCATTTACCAGGTGGCATAGAGCCTCATGGAGGTGTCCATGGGTAACCATACCAGAATGGTGACAGTGTCATCTGCTGGTAACGGCTCCTGTATGGAGCCTGGGACAAGTATATGGAAGCCTCATCTGGCTCGTTATCTGAGGTGCAGAGAGTTGATATCCTCTAAGACTATCTGGTCTTCAGTTGCTGGAAATGCACCAGTAGCAACTGCCCCAGTGTCAGGTAATAAGAACCTTGTCTATGTCGACCTCTCTGGTGCCTACTGGGCTCATGTCGCTGGCAGTACCGATACCTCGTTGTCTACCAGGAGCTTCTTAAGGCTTTTGCCCTTGTTCCTGCAACCCATGGCTTCAGTGTCCATGCCCAAAGGGTCCATGGGCTTAATAATGCCGGACGGTCAGTGGGAGGCTTATGTGCTGGATTGTCAAGGTGTCAAGGATACTGAGCGAGATGGAGATTGCTTCTGGTTATTCCTAGACTCATGGCTCTTTTTCTTGACTTATCAGAAGAGTCCCTGAGTGTTGTTTCGACCTGCTATCATTCGACATCGAAAGTTGCAGGGAAGACTCATGCCTGCCCAAAGGCTGTGGTCGAAGAGCCGCCTCCCTAAAGATGATCTTTTGGAGTTCTCCGTCTTTATGAGATCTCGGTTGGAGCTGTTAGCAGAAGGAGCACTTGTTTTGGTTGTGGCCCTCACCCAGGCAGTGAATGCATTGAGAATGCATGTCTGTGACCATGATTGCCTCACTACAAGTGCAACACTTCTTGCAGCACAGAGATGTGGGCACACCCTTGTCCCAGGGGATCCCCCCACTGGGGTCGTTGCACAAACAAACTCTTTTTTAAAATTTTCTTTGTGGTTTTAAGGCATGGCCAAACAAAAGATTAGACAAGCAAACTAAAAGGTCTGCAAAGAAAAAATTAACAATTGAAAAGGGAAAGAAGAGACAGCAAGAAGGAACTAAAGAGGGTTAGCTCACACGCGCTGACTAGCCTCGTCGCGCACTGCGGGTCAAGAAAGCACATGTGCAGGCCCAAAGGACACTGCTACCAAAATTCTCCGATCAGCAGTGCAGGGACACAGACACACTTACAGTGGACCACCCATGGGGACACTACTTGAAGAAGAGCTAGCACCAGTTTCATTGGTGCTATATACAGAGGAAAAGATCACCTCCTTACTCTGACTCACTACTCTCATTGATACATCCAAAGGTCATATTAGCCTGTTTTCCCATAGCATTAAATTAAGAGATTACGTTCAGGTGCTTGTACACTGACCTGTGAAAGGCCAAGGCACGAAATGAGACTGAACGAGCTAGAAACAAAGGGTAACAAGAAAACATTCTACAGACACATTAGAAGCAAGAGGGAGATCAACGACAGGATAGCGCAGTTATTCAATGGGGGAAGGAACAATAACAGAAAATGTGGAAATGGCAGGTGTGCTAAATAACATTTTTTTGTTTCAGTTTTCAGCAAAAACTTTAGTAGCAATTGGATATCTAACAATGAATGGGAGTGAAAATGAGGTAGGATCAGAGGCTAAAATAGGGAAAGAAGAAATTAAAAATTACTTAGACAAAGTAGATGGCTTCAAGACACTAAGACCTAATGAAATAGGCCTAATACTCAAGGAGCTGACTAAGGAAATATCTGAGCCATTAGCGATTATCTTCAAAAAGTCATGGAAGATGGGAGAGATTCCAGAGGACTGAAAAACAGCAAATATAGCACCAATCTATAAAAAAGGGGAATAAGAACAACCAGAGAATTACAGACCAATCAGCTTAACTGCAGTACCCGGAAAGATAATGGAGCAAATAATTAAGCAATCATTTTGCAAACACCTAGAAGACAATAAGGTAATAATAACAGTCAGCACGGATTTATCAAGAACAAATCATGTCAAAGCAACCCAATAGCTTTCTTTGACAGGGTAACAAGCCTTGTGAATGGGGAGGAGAAGGAGGAGTGGTAAATGGAATCAAATAATGCTGCAATAGATGTTTTCCAGACTTGTTCCTTGGTAATGTTACTGAGCTGCTTGCAATTTAAAAATGTGTATTTTAAACAGAGTTTAATAATTTGATTGATCCTAATAGGTTCATTCATGTTTGCTGTAATGAGAGTACAGTGATGTGTGTCATCTCTCCAAGTCTATTAATAATTATTAGTATTAGTAGTAGTATTATAAAACACAACGTTTTCCAAGCCAGTGTCCACAGTGTCATCAATTATTCCAAGTACAGTCATCTAAATGCCTGTCCTCCCCAACACACACAGCTACACACCCCTCTCTTTCAGTAAATAAAGGTTTCTCTTTAGTTCTTTGAAAATTAAGAGTTGTGAGGAATTGTTTCAGACTTTTCCCCACTGATCTTGTTTGTTACAGTTTATTGGTAACTTAAAACATTTAAAAAGATTCTTTGATTTACATCTAACCTCCATTTACAACCTGGAGATGATTCCCTTCCTTTTCTTCCCTTTCCTGTCTTCTCTCTCCCTAAAAAGAGTCATAGTTTTAACTCCTTTTATCACCTTTGTCACATATAGGTCTGGTTTATTTCAACTGACTTGAAGAGATCCGGATTTAAAATGTTGGCACTTGAGAACTTGTAAAGTGCCTTCAGCGCTTGACAAAAGATAAATCTTTCATTCTTGGACTAAAATTGAGACCCATCTCTTCACCTTATATCCATAATGATAAAGATTTATAAAATTACTGAGGCTACCCAGTCTCAAATATTTTGTCAGTAGACTAAAAAAATCATTTACAGAGATCCCTAATTAGATCCTACAACCACCATTTTGAAGATTCGAGTCATTGAAGTACTGGTCATCTTGTATCCAGTTAAACATTGCCCTCTACACCTTGGGGAATATTTATATTAATGGTTCTTTCAAATCCTTTAACACTCTCCAGTATGAATATGGTTGTCCAGCTGCCAAGCATAGAAACACAAACTCAAACATTGTTTTAGAACAACCACAGGATGAAACTAAAACAAGAGCCAATCTTATATGCCATCTGGGATACAACAATCCTCCTGATAAAAGACTAGAATTCATTGGCAGAAACTAAGAAACAGGGGTTTTATATCATGTTTGTCTGTCAGATAAGAATTCTTTAAAAGAAAAAAAACCAGTAAGAGAGGGATTTGATAATTATAAGGACAGAAGTTTTATTTCCAAATTTCTTTAGCTATGTACCCCATTAGATTCATTATGTTGGATCACTAGCCAAAAGAAATGCATAAAATCTGCTTCCTTGAAATTAAACTATTTGCATATTACTTTCTGTCATTGAATATTGTGAATTTCTTCTCCACGTTCCTTATTTCTGCCACTTTCTCCGCTCCTCACGTCTATTGCATCATTCTCAACCCCTCTGTTTCAGTCTCTCGCATCTTTTCATATGAAGGTGTCCTACAATAACCCAGTTTTCTCCTTCATTTGCTTTGAAGGCCGCACATCACTGGAACCACTGCTGAAAGCACATCTAAACTATTACTACAGTCACTAAAAGGGTGTCATTAGGAAGCAGGAGAATATGCTATCATACTTTCCCACAGTGACTGAAGGCCCTGCAGACACAAATGCTACAAGCATCTGGTATCACAGATAACACATAACAAAGTTTAAACCCAAGCTAACAAACTGTGACGGGAGTACCAGTGAAGCTCCCCACTAATACTCTCATCCATTCCAACCCAACCTGAAGACATCTCTTTACATCCCATTGCCTCCCTCTTCTTTTCTAGTATTCATCTGTTCCTTTTTGCTACCATTTCCTTGCTGAAGTCTTCAGTTTGGTCACACATGAGTCAGGGTGTGATTTTTGAAGCTCCAGATTTTGTTTTGTGTTTGTACAACACCTAGCATGATGGGGACTTGGTCCATGATTAGGGCTCCTTGTTGCTATATCACATAAGTATAAATATATACAAATAAATAATAACGAAGTATAAAAATAGAAATAAATAATAATGAAATAGCAGCATCTGGGGCCAGAGAAACGGGCAGCATAGAGGCTGCAGAGACAGCGTTTTCTTATAAGGCAGGAGGGGGAAGAAGGGAGGAGGGGGGAGAGAAGGAGGAAGAGAGAGAAAAAAGAATTAATTCTCCCCACGAAAAGTGGGAAAATACACAACAGCAACTGTCTTCAATGGATTTACTACCAGGGGGATACAACTAAAAATACTGCACACAACACATTGAATGCTCTTTTAAATCCATTGTAATAAGATATTAACTTCTCACACGTTCAGCAAATGGGGCTTTAAGGCATTCCAACAACAAAACCATTAAGTTTCAACCATTTTAGTGTAACAAAACAGACTATTAAATCACATCTTAAAATTTGACATAATACCCTCTGATGAGATCTTCATATTGGGACTGAAACCTTACTGAATACACTGAATTTTAGAAAACAATCAAATTTCTAGAGCACTTATAAGAACTAAAAGCTTAATCCTGTGAAAGATGGCTATCACAATCTTTTAGGGACAAGGATATGAGTGGTCTGGCCTAATGGCCACAGCAAGCATCTGGAGCAGGGAAATGAAAGCAAGGGTCAGAACTAGAGTCAGAGAGCAGATGCCAGAGCCGGACATGGTACCTAAGTATACCTACTAAAGACTTGTCTGCACTTAAAATGCTATAGCTGAGCCACTGGAGTGTTTCAATGAAGACACTACCTACACCAACAGGAGGGGTTCTCCCATCGACATATGTAATCTACCTCCCCAAGAGGCAGTAGTTAGGTGGATGGGAGAATACTCCCATCTACCTAGATCTGTCTACACCAGAGATTAGGTCAGTTTAACTGTGTCATTCAGGGGTGTGGATTTGAGCATACCCCTGAGCAATGTAGTTATACTTACCTAATTTCCTAATGGAGACCAGGCCTAAGTATGAAAGCTCACTGATAAAGTAAGTTACTATATATAACTATTGCAACAGTTTAGGTCTTAATTATTCATGTGTTATCTGAATACTGATAAGTAGTACTTAGTGCATGCACAAATAAAATTCTATTAATCAGAATCCCTGAAAAGACTTTTGTGAAATAATTTGGTATTCTTCCAAATAATATGTGGAGTAAGCTGCCTGAGAACTGAAAAACTAACCTGCAAGCATGGCAAAGAAATTTAGAAATATGGCATTTGCTTTCACCTGTCCAGTGCTGCCCTCCCCTATAAATGAATGAAAAGAACTTCTGACATAGTTTTGGGGTGTTACATTTCTGCAAAGTGGCAGCAACAGGACGACCTATTCTAGAGTTAATTTAAATGTTAGGCACATAATGGGTATTTGGAACAAAAGTACTTGGGTCAGAAACATGAACTTAAGTTAAAGGTCTTTCCAGAGTTTCTTTATGTATGATTTTATCTGCAAGAGTGATAATTTAATTTAATTTTCTAAATCACAATAGCCAAAGACTCCAGCATGTCATTAGCCATGGCTCCCAGAGAGCTAGCTTCCCTGCAGTAAATTTAACATCAAGCAGTTTAGTTTAAAAACCTATACATCACTGAACTTTCCTGTTAATGCACAGGAAGGTTCTCTTACTAGATGATAGTACTATTGCTTGGGTAAATTCTTTTTTTTATTTTATTTTTTTTAATTCCCTCAGTAACAAGTATTTTGTGCTCTACTGATTGCATATCTTCAAAAAATTCTAATTTCAAAATTGTCTGTTTCTTCCCAGTAAAACAATTGATCCTCTTATAGAATGTACTTAGTGTACATATCTTTTTATTTTCTTCTGCATTGAATCACAGGTAGAAGTTGTCACAGGGCCTGGTTTTGTAGGAGTAGCAGTCCACACTGCTCACACAATCTACTACTACTACTGGGAACTTCATTCAGTAGGACGTCAATATTTTTCCCCTGCACTTTCCTAGACAACGGTAGTAAACCCTGTCTAGCTAGAAGCAGGGAGGCTTTCTTTCTTAAAGGTGTGTAATAAGGCTTGTACAAATGCCATGACGATAAATTGCTAAGACAAAATAAAGCCTTGCTGACCCAGAGATATAAAACAACATGGAATATAAGATCAGGACTCCACATCCTGTGAAGAAGTGATTCTTATATATGAACTGATTAAAAAACACTGCATTTTCCTTTTTCCCTCCATTATCTTCTTCATGTTGGTTTCCTGTTCCTGACAGGAAAACATTGCTGAATCAAATGACACCACCTGTAAAATCTACCTCCCCCCTTTTTTTTTTTTTGTTTTTGGTGTACCCTTAGCTCAGTGACTTCCTAAGTACCAGTATTAAGACCTCCTGTGTTCTGCAGTAGGAAGGAAAACCCTAGAAAAAGCCACAATGGGACTGTATGGAAAGTGGCAATGCTATTTTCTGCAAAATATTCACATATATGACCAGGCACAGGGGATGAAGCCTCAGTCAGGAGATAATACAAAGGTTTTGTAGCTCTAAAAGAGCTGGAGAGTTTGTAAATTAGTTTACATTCTACTTCATGTGTTTTTGCAAAGAAGAGGGAACATACAGGCCACAAAAAATTACTTTAGAATTATGATTAATATTCCACAAGCACAAAAGTGAAAAAGCAGTTAATTTTCTTATAGAACTAATTCTGCCTTCTTTTGCTTATGTACTATTTGTATTACCATATGACATGCAGACAATGATTGTGGCTGAAAGACAGGGCTCGACAAACGCCGGGAGCCAGGTCGCCATGGTGCCTAGAAATTTAATTCTGGAGCCTAGTATTTCTCCTGGGGGAGCGGCCACCACGCTCATGTGGCAGGGTCAGGAGGGGGGAGCGCTGCAGCTGCCGAGCTCCAGCCAGGGCGCCCCGCTGCTGGGCCCACGCTGTGAGAGAAGGGCAGGGGGAGGGGTGGGACCAGGAAGGAAGAGTGGCTGCTGCACTCCAGACAGGGTGCTACTGGGCCCACATTGTGGGAGTGGGGCGGGGGCAAGGGACAGGGCCAGAAGGGGAAAGCAGCTGCTGAGCTCCGATCAGGGCGCCCTGCTGCTTGGCCCACGTTGTCTAGATCCTTAATTTTTAGGCTGGCTCCTAGCGCCAAAGAAAATTTGTTGATCCCTGCTGTAAGATCACAGCTCCATGGCCACTGCAGTGGTGCTCCACATTAGAAGGAGCTCCTCAAGGCACTATGCCTGGCAGAAGCACTGGAGAAGCACCTAGGAATGTTCAGTTTTTCCCCTCCAAAGTGCGTTACGTTTCATTTATCTTCAAACACTCAACTTTGTCAGTCATCACACTGCTCATTGATCTAGCTTGGTTAGATCTCTGAAGTTCCTCACAGCCCTCTCGGGTCCTGACTAAATTAACTATAATCTGTAAATTTTGTAACCTCACTACTTACCCCCACTTTCCAGATCATTAATAAATTATAAAATTAAAACAAGACCCAGCCGAGAAGGTGAGGGTACCCTGCTGTTAACCTTTTGCTATTTTGAAAATTAACCATTTAATCCTATCAGCCTTCTGTCTCTTAATCAGTTTTTGATCAACATTTGCCTTTTATGCAGTGACCCTTTAGCAACCTCTTGTGAAAGAACTTGTCAAAGGCCTTTCAGAAGTCTAAATAAGGCCTTGTCTACACTAGGAAGTTTTGTCAACAAAAGTCAGCTTTTGTCAACAAAACGGTTCTGGTATACTCGCTACGACTGTTTTGTCGACAAAATAAAACCACCTAGACGAGATGCTTAGAGCCTCTGTTGGCAGAGACAGGGTGACAGAGTGTCAGTGTACACACTGTATTCTCTTACAGCAGTGGAGGAGTTGTCATACGTGTGAATTTCACGGTAAAATTGACAAATTGGGGGGGAGGGGAGGAGGGAGGGAGATGGGGGCGCTGAAGCCCAGCTCCGGAAGCTGCTGGACTCCCCACTGTGGGTTGCAGACAGCTGCCACCTGGCCGCGAGCCCAGGGAACTCCAGGCTTCCAGCCGGGGCATAGGAGGCTGCCGCCAGAGTTGCAGCAGGGTGCAGGAGGCTGTAGCCCTGCTGAAAGTCCCGGTCGCTGGCAAGCCATGGGCAGCTGCCGTCCTGCTGGCAGCCTGAGATGCCAGCAAGTCATGGGCGGCTGACACCCACACCTGGGCTCACAGCCAGGTGGCAGCCGCCTGCAGTTTGGTGGCATCTCAGCTGCAGCCACCTGCACTTGGACTTGCAGACAGGCAGCAGCCGCCAATGGCTTGCCGGCTGGGTTGCAGCCCCACTGGCAGCCACCTGTGCTTGGGTCGCAGCCGGGCAGCAGCTACACAGCTGGGCTGTGAGCCGAGCCGAGGGCAGCTGCAGCACAGGCGGCTACCACCCGGCTGCAACCTAGGTGCAGAAGGCTACAGCCCTGACAAGCTGGTACCAGGCAAGCCACGGGCAGCTGCAACTGTCTCCCAGCCTAGGAGTGGGGAAGTCCCCGTGCCCGAGCTGGGATGAGGGGCAGGGGCAGCTCACAGGGAGCCCAGGAGCCTGTGGGTTCCCCACACACTGCCCCTTAGGTCGGCGGAAGTGGCCCTTGTGGGGACGCACTCCACCGACCCAGGGATAGCAGTGTGGATGTCAGCCACCGCTATAGATGTTGCTGAATGTCGACATATCTTATGTTGACAAATTTCTGTAGTATAGACAAAGCCTAACAAAAATCAACCAGCCAGAGCAGACCAAGTGCTGGTCAGAGCAGCCCATGCTATGCCTTTCCAAAGGATTCAGCATGTGCTCCTCACTTGCTCACCCAGGCCAACTAGCAATGCATGTAAAGTGAGGTCCCTATCCCCTCTCCCAGCTCTTGTGGAGGGTAAGTATTACATACATCTAGGGCCAAACAGACAAATTCACTATTTGTGTCCTGAAGAGATAAATATTATAAAATAACACACAGCCTAAGAGTTTAGTAGAGTTAAAAAGGGATTAGACGTTAATATGGATAATGAAAACATCAGTTATATATATTTTTAAAATACTGTATACTTTTAAAACAACAAGGGATATAAATTCTTATGCTTTAGGGAATAAAATAATGGATGGGATTAAAAACAACAAGTTATAACAGGTTATTCCATAGCTGTCCATTCTGGGGTTTAGACCCATAGACTTTAAGGCCAGAAAGTATCATTATGATCATCTAGTCTGACCTCCTGCACAATGAAGGTCACAGAACCTCATCCACTCACTCCTGTAATAGACCCCTCATCTATGACTGAGTTATGACTGAGATCATGGTTTAAAAACTTCACAGTACACAGAATCCACCACAGAATTCCCAGCAAGTGACCCATGCCCTATGCTGCAGAGGAAGGTGAAAAACCCCCAGGGCCTCTGCCAATCTGCCCTATGGGAAAATACCTGCCTCACCCCAAATATGGCGATCAGCTAAACCTTGAGCATGTGGGCAAGAGTCACCAGAATTCTCTGTAGTAACTCAGAGCCCAAGCCATCTAACATCCCAGGCCATTGGGCATATTTACCGCTAGTAGTCAAAGATCAGTTAATTGCCAAACTGGGCTGTCCCATCATACCACCCCTCCATAAACTCATCAAGCTCAGTCTTGAAGCCAGATACGCTTTTTGCCCCCACTGCTCCCCATGCAAGGCTGTTCCAGAACTTCACTCCTCTGATGGTTAGAAACCTTCATCTAATTTCAAGTCTAAACTTCCTGATAGCCAGTTTATATCCATTAGTTCTTGTGTCCACACTGGCGCTGAACTCAAATAATTCCTCTCCCTCCCTGGTATTTATCCCTCTGTTATATTTATAGAGAGCATCATATCTCTTTTGGTTAGGCTAAACAAGCCAAGCTCTGAATCTCCTCTCATAAAACAGGTTTCCCATTTCTCAGATGATCCCAGTAGCCCTTCTTTGCACCTGTTCCAGTTCGAGTTCATCTTTCTTAAACACGGGAGACCAGAACTGCACACAGTATTCCAGATGCAGTCTCACCAGCGCCTTGTATAATACTAGTATAAACACCAGCGCCTTGTATAATACTAATAATAGTACTAACATTTCCCTATTTCTACTGGAAATATCTCATCAGATGCATCCTAGGACCACATTAGCTTTTTCCACAGCCACTTCACATTGGTGGCTCACAGTCATCCTGTGATTAATCAATTTGACCAGGTACTTCTCCTCCTCTGTCACTTCCAACTGATGCATCCCCACCTTACAACAAAAATTCTTGTTAATCCCTAAGTGCATGACCTTGCACTTTCCACTATTAAATTTCATCCTACTTCTATTACTCCAGTTTACAAGGTCATCCAGATCTCCTTGTACGATATCTGGGTTCTTCTCTGTATTAACAATACCTCCCAACTTTGTGTCATCCACAAACTTTATTAGCACACTCCCACATTTAGTGCCCAGGTCAGTAATAAAAAGATTAAACGAGGTTGGTCCCAAAACCAATCCCTGAGGAACTCCACTAATAATCTCCCTCCAGCGTGACACGTTCTTTGGCAGGTTATTTCATAGCTGTCCATCCTGGGGATTTTTTACACTCTCTTATCCGTACAAGCCCCTGGTCTTATCCAATATGGAAATTTCTATGTGCAGATATAAATTACAGGGGATTTATTAGTTTCTAGATATCCAGAGAACCAGTCTGTGTATACAAACTAGTAAAGAAAATGTCAAATTGTATGTACATTATGCTATTTTAATTTAAGGATTTTTTTCATCCAATTTCAGCTTCACATCTGATTGGGTTGCTGTACCTAACTAACGACGAAGAAATGTTAGAAGAAACAGCAATGGTTTCAAAAAAGGGATAATTTTTTATATTTCCTCCAAAAAAAGATAGTAAATGCTTTACTTTAGAAACTACATAGAAAATTCTGTTGTCTTATAAAAAGTTATTGTGCCAAATTTTGAGATTAAATTCAGTCATTCAAATGTGAAAGACAGATTTTAGACCTGCTTTAAATAAAAATCTCAATACAACTTTAAATATACAGCTGCTACTGACATGTCCATAATAAAATTATATCTCCCCTAATATGCCTTTGTATTGCTTTGAAGGGCTATGAAATACCACCACCTTAATAAAACCTTTCAAAGAGAAAAAAAAGAACCCAAATGATTCCTGTTTTTCCTCTGATAAAGTAGGAATATTTTTAAACCATCTCTACCTAACATTTAGGACTTGCTTTTATTATTGTTATTTTTTCCTCCCACTGAGTAACAATCTTTAAATCATGACTTGCTAAAATCCTCCATAAAAGGAGACATGTGGTCACAAATTCAATGGTACAGCTGTGAGTTTGAATTAAGTAAAAAAACATTAAATTGGTGTTCGGTAAATGCTAAAATATAGAAATGGTCAGAAAAGTCTATGGATATACTTAGTATCTAAGGATCCAGCCTTATCAACACTATAGGGCACAGGAACTAGCAAGCACTTGGAGTGAAATCCTGGCTCTACCGAAGCCAATGGGAGTTTTGCCATTGATTTCAATGGTTCCTGGGTTCCACTGCCTGGTAACAAGTGCCTGTAGGATGAGACTGATACTACTTAACTAGGGCACACAATTCAAGTTCCCACACTTACAGAAAACATATCAATGGACTTTCATAAGCATTAGGGAAAGAATGTAACTTTTCAACATGAAACTTAAGAACAGTGACACCTATGTGAATATATTTATTATTTACATAGTTATTATTTAGACTTCTGAAAGGCCTTTCACAAGGCCATGCACTTCACTTACAGTGGTAAATGAAGATAGTGAGTGATAGAGACAGAGAGCCTTAAAGAAAAGGTACAGGGACAAATCCTCAGATGGTATAAAACATTTAAATTAAAAAACCTTTGAAAGCTAAGTTAACACACTTCATTTAGCTAATTATTTCATTCAAATTAATCCCACTAAGAAGTACACTTTCCCCTAACAACTTGAATTAGTTATTTTGCTAAGACTCTGGATAAAACAAAAGATGCTTTGGCAAGATAATGGGTTTTTACTCTTCATTATTCTAACTTAGAACATTATGGCTGATACTTAAGCACTTTCATCCAATTGTTCTAATAAATAAATAAATAAATAAATAGACATCATTTGCATAACATCATCTGTTCATTATAAAGACAATCATTATCTAATAATTTTTTGATTACAGAGTATGAAAAGATCAGCAATGACAAATATGCACAATAAACCTTAGGATAATTCTGAATGCTTAATAGTTCAGTCCTCCCACATTCTATTTTTAGAAGATGGAATTTGAATACCATGAAATCAAAGAAGAAATAACAGCTGGTAAGATGTTGTATACAACAGCTATTACTGAGATTGGAGAGATTAAAAAGACTTTCAGAAAGGCCACAGGTTTATCTAATTTTTTGTAGAAACAAAATACATTTAATTCAAAATATGATCTACTGTAAACCCAGTGGAATAACAACTTTCAAAAATCAACGTAATTGCTAAATAACCTTCTCTCTCAGCAGGTAGTCACAGGTTGATATGAAATTAGCCACTCCAAATAAGTCTTTGCCCAACATGTAACTCACTATCACAGGACTTCTCTTATAATTAGACAACTGAATCTAGGTAAATCTCATGAAATATCACATAGGGGAACAATGAATTATCCATTGGGGTTATGCCTACACTACAATATAAGCCCAGGGTTCAAACTCAGGCTCAAGCATAAACATCCTTTCTGTATATGCACAAATCATGCTAACCCAGGGCTCGGACTTAGGGACCCTGGACTTCATACGGCTGAAGGATCCAACCCAAATCAAGCTGGGACCCAGGATTCAAGCCCTAATGATCTGCAGTGCAGGTGCAGCCCCAGTGGACTTGTGCTTTGGGAGCTCACCAAAAGTATCCCAGGTGCCAACTTTCTTTGTCCTCTGGACAATCAAGTTTTCCCACACTGCACCACAAATAAAGGGCTAGAGCTGCCACATTTTGAGAAGACGCTAGAAAGTCTGAGATATGGGGGTTGGACTCAGACCCTCAAGGAATCCATTTTGAGGCACTTTGAAGAGAAGAAGATGATCAGAAACAGTTAGCATGGAGAAAGTCATGCCTGACCAACCTGACTGCCTTCTACAATGAAATGACTGACTCTGTGGATGTGGGGAAAGCAGTAGATATGATATACCTTGTGTGACGGGGTCAGGCCGGACGGCTATGAAAAAGTACTAGAAGGCATGTATATTAGCCCCAGGCTCAAAAAAGCCCTATTCCCTGGGTAATTCAGCTGGGGCTGATTAGGCAATTAGGCCACCTGGGGCTGCTTAACTAATTAGACCACCTGGGGCAGTTTAGGCAATTAGGACACCTGGGGCCAATTAAGGAGCCCCGCCCCAAACACATAAAAGCCTGCAGGGGCAGGTAGGCAGTGTGGGTTGTGGAGTTGAGAGTTAGGAGTTTACAGGTTACAGTTTTGGAGTTGAGAGTTTGGAGTTTGCAGGTTACAGT
>ML675616.1:23687306-23745689 GCA_007922155.1 Mesoclemmys tuberculata
GAGTTGAGAGTTTGGAGTTTGCAGGTTACAGTTTTGGAGTTGAGAGTCTGGAGTTTGCAGTTTAAAAGCCTGCAGCTTGGTACTGGCAGCCTGGAGCTAGGAGACTGCAGCCTGCAGTCTGCAGAAGCTTGGGAGCTGCCACAGTTCCTGCCACAGCACTGGAGGCAGGCCACCAGCTGGGGAAGCAGGAAGTGGTCCACAGACTACCCCAAGGGAAGGTAGCAGTACTCAGGGGCAGAGCGGGCCCCATCCCCTCCCTAAACCTTCCCCCAGCCGCCCCACCGGCCGGGCCGGAAGAGCGCAAGACCCACGAGGGCGGAGTACATCTGTTCCCCTCCCCACTCTGTTACACTTGATTTTAGCAAAGCATTACAGTCTCCCACAGTATTCTTATCAGCAAGTTAAAGAAGTATGGTTTAGTTGGATGAATGGACTATGAGGTTGATAGAAAGCTGGCTAGATCATCAGGCTCAGTTGGTAGTGATCAACGGCTCGATGTTTAGTTGGCAGCCGGTAACAACCAGAGTGCCCCAGGGGTTGGTGCTGGGGCTAGTTGCGTTCAACATCTTCATTAATGATCTGGAGGATGGAGTAGATTGCACCCTCAGCAAGTTCGCAGATGACACTAAGCTGGGCGGAGTGGTAGATACACTGGAGGGCAGGAATAGGATACAGAGTGACCTAGACAAATTAGAGGATTGGGCCAAAAGAAGTCTGATGAGGTTCAACAAAGACAAGTGCAGAGTCCAGCACCTAGGATGGAAGAATCCCATGCACAGCTACTGACTGGGACCGGCTGGCTAGACAGCAGTTCTGCAGAAAAGGACCTGGGGTTTACAGTGGACAAGAAGATGGATATGATTCAACAGTGTGCATTTATTGCCAAGATGACTAACGACATATTGGGCTGCATTAGTAGGAACATTGCCAGCAGATCGAGGGAAGTGATTATTCCCCTCTATTCAGCACTGCTGAGGCCTCATATGGAGTACTGTGTCCAATTTTGGGCCCCCCACTACAGAAAGAATGTAGACAAGTTGGAGAGAGTCCAGCAGAGGGCAACAAAAATTATTAGGGGGCTGGAGCACATGACTTATGAGGAGAGGCTGAGGGAACTAGGTTTGTTTAGTCTGCAGAAGAGAAGAATTAGGGGGGACTTGATAGCAGCCTTTAATTACCTGAAAGGGAGTTCCAGGGAGGATGGAACTAGGCTGTTTTCAGTGGTAGGAGATGACAGAACAAGGAGCAGTGGTCTCAAGTTGCAGGGGGGGAGATCTAAGTTAGATATTAGGAAAACCTTTTTCCACTCGGAGGGTGGTAAAGAACTGGAATAGGTTACCTAGGGAGGTGGTGGAATTTCCATCCATAGAGGTTTTTAAGGTGTGGCTTGACAAAGCCCTGGCTGGGATGATTTAGTTGGGGTTGGTCCTGCTTTGAGCAGGGGGGTGGACTAGATGACTTCCTGAAGTCCCTTCCACTCCTAATCTTCTATGATTCTATGATAATGCAGTGAAGACGCAGAACCCAAGGTTGTGACCCAGGGTTCAATGATTCCCAAACCAGGGTTACAAGTGTGTGTAGATGCTCAAGCCCTAGGTTAACAAACCCAGGGATTGCTAACTCAAATTCTACTAATCTAGGGCTTACATTGTGGTGTAGACATAGCTTTGGTCTTTCATTCAGATCAGGAAATATACAATTCTTTAATTTAATCTTTCTGAAAAATATAATATCAAAAACTAAAACTGCACTTTTCATAATCAGATACTTAAATGCCATTAAGATAACCAAGAGGACTCACCAAGTTCATTGAGACTCTGGGCAGCTTTTGTTATCTCTCTGCTTCCTCCCTGCAGCTGTCCTTGAAGTCTCTTACTGAGATACAAGATGCGTATTATTCTTCGCAGCAAGTCACAGGCTGCCTGTGTGGAAATCATGGCTTTAGTTGTATATTCGGTATTAGGTACATACAGTTTTAGGCCCCAATCTTAACTCTTAAGTATATGCTTGTAGTTAAACACAAAGCAGACAAGCAAGCATTTGCAGAATCGGTGACCTAGTGGTTAGATGCACACTGATTAATTCTCTCGTTTTTCCCTAAGTACTCTATGACTTTACACAATATATGCTCAATATTTTAACTGTCAGTGCAACTGCACGATACTGTTGAGAAGTCTGCTTTTATTTGCTATGCAGAAATGAAATATTAAAGCTAGATAACAGTTACATCATTTTATTTATAAAGACAATTTAGCTTTATTTTGTACAATGTCTTTCACAGAAAACTTTACTTGTGTCAGTAAAAAGCAGATATTGGCTTTTGTTCAGCTGATCAAAGTTTAACCAGAAGCAAAACAAAAAACAAAATAAATAATATTAATATTCATCTCCAGAGACGATAAATCTTAAGGCTGACTTAAAAAGTCAATGTATTTATTGTCATGTATTCTCTGAATAACTGTAAGAACGCATTTTGGGAAAGATTTTTTAGAATGCTTACTCTTAATCTCAGACTGGAAATAAAGCATTTTGTAATGGGAAAAGTAATTTACTGAAATAATTTACCAAGGGTTGTGGTGGATTTTCCATCACTGACAATTTAAAAATCATCATTGGATATTTTTCCTAAAGATATGTTCTAGGAATTATTTCGGGGAAATTTTATGGCTTGTGTTGTACAAGAGGTTAGACTAGATGATCATAATTGTGCCTTCTGGCCTTAGAATCTCTAAAAATCTCTGTTCAGCCAATTGTTAATTCAACTTAATTCATAAGCTTGTAAAAGGGTTTTGAGATTGGCTGGAAGGCACTAAGTAAGATCCCAGTATATATTATTCAGGAAACACAATTGCATATGCTTTTGCTTTGCCTTTGTTAACAGTGATCCAGAATCAACAGTCTTGTCTTCTTAGGTACTTATAATAGGTTCCTGACTTTTTAATTGACCAGTCTCAGACAGATCTTGAGCCAGGTTTTCCCTTTCTAGCTAATAAAAAGCAGAAGGAGACAGACATTAATAGGTATAGTATATCCAAGCCACAAGAGCTCTGTTTTCAGATAAGTTTTTAAATGAAATGGAGAGACCCAGGAAGGTTCTTTCTGATGGCATGAGATGCAGAGAAAGGTTTTCTTACCAACAGTGGTAAGACTGCATGAAATAGATGGGAGATAGTGCTAAATAAATAAGAGGAGTAAAAAAGCATCATAGAAGGTTTTAAAACAAAGGACAGCAATTATAAACTAGATCTTGAGGATCCATATGAGTTCACGTAGGATTAGGTTGTTGTGATCATGGCACATTGTACACAGAAGAGAGAAAGCAACTTTCCAGGCCTGCTGAAATCTAAAGAAGTAGGATTTAGAGACCCAATGCAAGAGAAGACAAAAAATGATGTAGATTTCAGCAGATATGGAATCTGTGAAAAGGAAAAAATCACAATATTGTGGCAGTAGAAACTGTCAGTTTTGTAGACATCAGGAACAAGCATGATAAAATTATAAACAATGGGGACAAATAAGTGGTTTGTGGAAATGATGGAAGTTGGAGTTGTTCTGGAGTATGTACCTCTTGCTTAAGAGAGGATCTTTTGAGCCATTTAACTTAAGGAAGTCAAGATAAAAGTATTAAATATTTAATAAGTAAACCTAATTTAAAGTAATTATCTGACAATACTGCAGAGTATATTGCATTTTGTAAATTGAAGTTTAATTTCTTTGGAAACCATACATGCAAGTACCTATACAAAGATACACACACCCACACAAATGAATGCATCATGTAGGAGAAAATCCAAAGTATTGCTGGTTAGTCATTCCCTCTCAGGATGCTAGCACAAAGTGACAAAAGCAAGAATATGCTCAATTTAGACACAGCACGAAGAAAGTTAAAAGGGACGCCCTACTGAAGCCAGACAACAGAAAACAAATGTAAACGTCAACACTTTGGAAACCACATATCCTGAAGAGCAGTGTTGCCAGAGTACTTCCCCACATGACTCCCATTAATGATAATGAAAGTCATGTGGGGATCATACTACTGGAACTTATTAAACGCTTTTAATTAAATTAATCTGCTTCTTTAATTGGAAAAATCTTAATGCACATAATTTCTATCTTTTACAGTCTATGCTTTAAATTTCAGCAACAGAAATGAAATAATAGCTTTGTAGAATTTAATGCACTTCAAAAGTGCAGTATGGTGCCAATATTTTGCTTTTTGACTTAACTGAAACTGAACATACAGGGAAATATTCAGCACAATGTGCACCCTATGATGAGAAAATAACAACCTTTTGATTATGGCTTATACTGCATACTAAAAGTCTATTTCATTTTTATTAACTTGTTATTCGTTATACACCACGCTCCGGCACACAAAAACAGGGAGAGCAACTGGTCCACACACTGATTATCAAACTGAAAAAATAAGTAAAGTAAAAGATGGTATATATAGATATAAGAGGGGGAAAAAAAGGAAAAAAGTGTTAGTTCTGAAGTAGGCTGAAAATAAACCACCTACAAAAATGGTTCTCCTAACTTTCATAAAATATTCTCCCCATTATGATAATTTATGCCAAATTTTAGGTCAGAGAAAAAAGTGTTAAGAATGAGAAATATGTAGACATTGCAGATACAACATATAAATTTACAAAAGCAATTTCACACTGATTTATCTTATACCTATTATTTGACAGAATTTTTTTTTATCCAAGTTAATAACTATTAATATAAAAAAGGTGTTTATTCATTTTACAGTGATTCATTTGGGAGTTCCAGTAGATTATATATTTGGGGATTTCTGTAAAGAAAAATCTTATTTAACGGCTGTGTGGTTCAGTGGTTATTTTTCTAGGGATTAGATTACATTTACATGCTGACATTAAAAGCCAGAACAAGTACCTCACAAATAAAGAGCATCTGATTGAACGTGCTCTAATAATAGGTAAGATGTTAAGGTCTCTAGATATTTGGGCTGACTAGATCAGCTGAAAGCAAAAAAAGATTCTTTCTTCCTCGCACTGCTCATGTACCAACATACTAAGAGAGAAACACTAGCTGCTGCATTTAAGTATTTAAAAAGAAAAAAAAAAACACAATCCAAGAATCTCTTATTTTCTAACCTCTCAAATTAAAAAAAATTATGAAAGTATTTAACTAACTAAGACCATCCTCAGTAACCAGAGATTTGCCTGTAGCTGTTCCTAGAGCAAAATATATCCCTATGAGCAATTAGAATGTCTGGCCTTCCATAAGTGTTCTGTTACATACCCAGTTTTAGTGTGTCCACCACCTTCTTGTCTTTATAACAAATACATTTAGTTTGTATGTTCTTTACTGGAGAAACAAATAATATCTATTGGTGAATATTTTCTATTTTATGTTACTTAGATCTAAGTATAGAAACTGGTCTAATTTTGGTTTGATTTTCTAAATAAAATGTAAAATTCATATGCTATGCAGTTTATAAATATGTGCTTGTTCAAAGGAGTTGTGGAAATGTTCGGTTAGGTATGTCAATTTCTTTGCAGTTCTCTTTCTAATCTACATGTACCTCATCCACATATTTTAACTGTCAACTAATCCCCTTTAGCTTATGATCTGCAAAGGCTGCTAAGGTGCTCTGAAGAGAATTTTATGACGTAAAGGAGGAAACATGCTTTGTGATTTTGCTGAAGGCCCTGGGATTCTGGGTGCAAAGCAAGGCAAAGAACACAACAACAAAGCAGAGGTTAGACATTTGACAATGATGTCATGAAGGGAGTGTTGATAAAGAGCTCTTAAGTGTTTTAAAGTATAAAGGATAGCAGAATCCAGACCTATGCATGCTAAGTAATACTTCACTCTGGGAGAAGTCTCATAGAAATCAATGGGACTACTTCCAAAGTAAAAGTACTACTTAATACCAGTAACGGTAGTAGAAACAAGCCCCGAAGCATCATCTGATTTAGCAAAGTAGTTCCGCTGCAATTCCAAAAGCATTGAAACATCAACTGTGGTACTGTTTGCATCACTACAAATCAGATATTTATCAATTTGAAAAACTCGAAAGTAGAATTCATAAAAACATTAGAGATGATGAAAAGCTACAAATGGACAGGAAGAAAAAGCAAAGGAGATAACAGTATCCATAACACAAGAGAATCTCTAGCTTTACAGATACATTCCTAGTTCATACACTGAAGCTTTTGTAAATGTGCATCAACAGAACAAATATTTAAGAATAGTTCATTTAACCTTTCAAGGTTTTGTTTTTCCAAATCATAAGCTGCATGTGCACATGGCAGCACCACTATCAAAAATCTACTGTACATTTTTTCACTATTATAAAAACCCATTATTGAGGTGTATAACAAATAGTAAAAAGAGTTTCCTTCCAGTCCCCCTCTCTTCACTGAGATCTATATTCTCTGCAGGTTTCACTTATGTATTAAAGATGAGGATAGCTGTGAGAGCCACATTTAGTTCAAGTGTCTGCACTTTCATCCCAATATTAAAGAAAGCATTCCCCAAACAAATTCTTCATTAAATTGTCATTGCATTAAGGGGGAAATAACCTAACTAGAACAATGCCAAGACAAAGTTTGATATCAAACATATGGAAATAGAAGTACAAGAGAACAAACCACCTGTACTCTGCCCTTGTACCTGCATCCATCCTCAGCCCAAATTAACATGAATCATCTGCCCACACAGAATCTTCAACATTAAAATGAACCACCCACCCCTTTATGCTGTCCTTCAATACATATGAACTCTAACATATCTCTAACAAATCTGATTACTTTTTCACTGTCTTTACAACTCCTCTAGCACTGAGCTTCAGCATTGAAAAGTGGCAGCAACTGCTAGATGAGAATGGAAGAGGTAAGATTTATATTTTCTATATTACTCCTGAAAACAGGGATGAGGCTGAAGGAAACAATTTTTTAATTGGTTAAATGAATAAAATGGGGTTTAAGAGAACATGAAAAGGCTGGCTGGCTCTGTGAGGGGAAATATTATTTCTAGAAAAGTATCATTGGGTTAATTTGTAGGAAAGCAGTCTCTAGGAGAGTTCAGTCTTTTCCCCCATTACACTAATCTAATGACTACCAACTTTGGTCTCCTACTTTTCTCATGAAAGAAAGTGAGTTTTGCCTTGTATAATGAAGCATTGCCCTTTTAGCCCATAAACGGTTGCACCAATGCATTATAAAGATTTAAATTCACCGAGGAATTGAAGTCTCTACCAAGATATTTTTCTTCATATGTTAAGTGATTTAACTTTTTTTTTTAAACAGGCTAAGAAATCTGGAAACAAAATGAATGTTTTGAAAAATAAGGTTAAAATAAGGTAAACTTATAATGTAATTTACCTGAAGCTTTGCTAGCTGTGCTGTGCGAGACACTATTTTGTTGTATGGATCAACAATTTTGGCTCTGATTCTGTTAAGAAAGAAAATACTTTTTTAGAAATGTAATGTAGTGGAACAATACAGAATTGATAAATACTTTTCATCACATAATGAATGACATACCTGTCAACAGTACTTTGTAGAGCACCAATTCTAGTCTGCATCATTTGAAGGACACCTGTGAAAAGGCAGGCATTTTACGTACAGTCAATTAGAGCATAACTAATCTGGCATAAAACTGTAATTTTCCCACTTCCAATACAACATTATATATAAAGTGAAACATTGTATTTAGAATTAAACTGTATAGATCAGAAGTCAACTATTAGGTTATTTAAATGTATTAATTATAGACAATTTAGGGTCAGACTCTGAAGCTTTTTAGTCACAAGCATATCCTATGGAAATCAGTAGGATTATTCATGGAATATAGTGTAGTTTCCTTTAGCTGAAGGTTCTCATCCACAATTAGTCAGTTTGTCTGTGGTTTAAAAGTATCTTTGGATTCCTTGCGAATACTAAGCTTTCAATAGGCACATCAGCAAGTAAGGCTCTTTCACCTTCGGCTGGCTAGAGGAGACTCTGTCCCATCCTGGCACACAATGGCCTGGCCTCAGTTATTCACACATTCAGCAATTCTGGGCTGTGTCATAGCAATGCAATATATCTGGACATTAAGCTCTCAGCGCTCAGAAGACTCCAACTACTACAGAACACTGCAGTGCATCTCCTCAGCAACACAGGCTATCACAAGCACATCAGACCTGGCTTCCCATAGAATAAAATCAAATTCAAGGTCTCAATCCTTATCTTCAAGGTGCTCCCTGGCCTAGGCCAGGGTATCTAAACGACTCCTAAAGCTCTGGGATGAAGTCCATGTCACCAACAACCGTCCTCTAGCAGAACTGAACTCTACAATAAGGGCAAAGTTTGTCTGTGTGAGAGAGAGAACTTTCTCTGGGGCTGGTCCAAGACTGTGGAATGAACTCTTTTAGGAACTAAAAGGGATCACAAATGTCACCACCTTTTCTTCCAAGTGCAAGGTACATTTCTTTGACCTTGCCTTCTCTAACAATACATAGCGACATTAAAAAAAAACAAAAACAAAAAAAAAACCCACACCACCAGACACCTTCCAGAACAAGATAATCCACTGCATACACTTCTCTCCCTCGGAGAGGATGAGAGCACAAACAACACATGACAGATGTGTAGTCACGTTGCTTAATACACTACTGGAAGGTGCTCGGATACTACAGTGATGAGTGCAATGCAAAAAACAATATAGAATACAGTGCTACTCAATGTGAGTACCACCATCTGAACCTTGCTGAGAATCAAATTATAAATTCTTCTAGATATTAAACCATAAAAGGCAGAATAAGTTTGATGCTTTAAAGTGACAACAATTTTAAAAGATAAAAAAAAGAAGCCATACCCACTAGCACCGTGACTCAACATATTTTCAGTTCTGAACAAAATCAGCGTTTATAGTCTGCTGCACTCCAAGAACACAGTTTAATGCCCAGCACTGCTACTGAGGTAACACAGTTCGAACACAATTCTGGGAGATCAGGTTTTTGATCTTGTCGTGCTTAGCATACAGATTCGCCATGTAACCAGGTATGCATGTTTGAGCAACTGTAAGAGACAAGGCGCATACAAAGGCACAACTCACTTGGCATTGGCAAGACTACAGACAACTTGCAAAAATCATTAATTCAGAGAATCCAATGCATAAGAGGAACTGAAAATCCAATCAAACAAGAACAAAATACTGAAACATAAATGCCTATGTTCAGGCTGCGTTAGTTAAGGATAAATCAACAATACCACTATAAGCTCCTTTTAAATTGGCTTAGAAATTACTGGAGAAAATCCACACAGGGATATATTTTTCCTAACATGTTAGATATCCAATTTAGCTGTTTCTTTTAAGAGGGCAAAATAAAAGATTCTTGTTTGCTGCTGTGAAGTTTGTACCCTCTTCAAAACAAGAAAAGATTATAGACTCATTTAGCAGCAGGATGACGTTAATCCAAAGTACTGGGTTTTTTTATATATTTTTGGAGTGTCAGGGAGGACATAAAGTAACAATTCAATGTGAGATTTTAAAACTACCCCACTCTGTACATTTAGCATATTTTATTTGTTTATATTTGGAAAGGAGTTCAATAATTGTACAAGAACTGATAGTATAAAAAAGTTCTTTTTACCAAGTAAATCCACCTTCAAATTTTATATTACTTCCTCTTCCCCTCTCCTCTGAGAGAACTTGCAGCATAGTCCTTCAGCACAAATGCCGCTGTGTATGATTTTAGGAATCAAAATTCTATCAGTTAAAGTTTTAGACAGGAAAAACTTAAAAATCAGCAAGTTTGAGCAGGGAAAATTTGTACCATGTTTCAAAATGTCAAAATTGTTATTTTAAGTTTAGTTTTCTATGTGAAACCTTTGTGTGGCAAAACATTTCTCGGGAAGCTGAGTATCCTGCAAATACTGAAAATAAAGCTTTATTTGCTGAACAGTCTCAGTTCACACCTCCGTCAACCCCAAAATTTCTTTCCAGAGACAAAACTAACATGAAGTCCTTGGTCTGCATTCCTGTACACCAGCTTGTACAGAATCACCCCTTGTGATTCTTCCAAGACAACTTAACCCATACACTGCTTCGAAGTACCCCATCAGACTCGGGTTGGGAACTCAGAATTGGACAGAAACAGCTGTGGTTGCAGGGAGGACGATGATGTAGTCTCCAGCTCAGATTTTGGCACACAAGACTTATCTGCAAGTGTCTTTTCATTGTATGCAGGGTTACGCATTCAAACCTTTATGCACCGAAAATAAGTTAGCACATACAGTTTTATATACACAAAACTTTATGAAGTGCAATTGACTCACATTAAGACTTACTGAATAAATAATGTCAAGATTTATTTATCCAATGCTGCAATGGTCTGATTAGTTTCTAAGTACACCACTGCCCTTTGCAGGATAAAGTCAGAATTGCTTAACTTTGTTTCATACATATTATTAACAGCTGAAAGAGGTTTTCCTTTACCTCAGCTAACAAGGACCTGTGCTCCTGAAACAGGAAGATGTAAACTCTAATCCCTCATCTTCTAGCAAAGCCTGAGTGGCCAGATCATGCCATTTAGGGATTCCTGTGAAGTCTTACACAGTCAGGGATAATGTTAAAGTGCCAGTACTTTTATGCAAGACATTAGTAAAAGGGTTCTCCATCCTCCCACCAACTTCCTCAGTTAACATAAGGAACTGAGAACCCAGACTTGAACTCCTATCAAGAATTTAATCTAATGTGCTTCAAAGTTGCATATACATTTATTGGGCCAACTGCAAGCTAGAACCCAAAACTAAATTTTGCATGAGGAAAGGAATGGCAGTTTGTAGAGAATTAGGACCATCAGGAAAGAAAAGGTTACATGCAAAAGTCATGTGGTACTCTGTAGGGAGCCAGAAAGCTTTTCAACACAAGTCATGTTTTGAAGCTATTCAACACAAAGCTTACTCATTTTATCCCATGTGAAGAATTATTTTACTATATAGACCCCAGAAACAACTTTGTACACTGAAATATGCTCTTAATATGATTAATATTTAAGAACATGCTTTTGAGAGCTTTTTGCATTAGGATTCTCCTAAGATTTTTATTGCTACATAATATAACTTACATAAACTATATAAATATTACAATTAAATCTAAGCACAAGGTATGAAAAAAATTAGAGTTCAAAGACGTAGGCCACATTTTTTTTAAATGTGAACCTAAAGTTAGGATTCTCTTTAGGCACTTACATGATTAAAGGCATGTCTACACTGCTGCTGCGGCAGGCATCAATGCAGCAGCGGCATCGATTAAGCAGGTCTGTGTAGCCCTGCTCAGTCTATGGGAGAACATTCTCCCATCAACTGAATTAGTCCACCTCCCCAAAAGGCAGAAAGTAGTGTAAACAGAAGACGTCCTCCCATCACTGTAGCATCATGAAGACGCTGTGCTGTGTAGATGTAAGTACATCGACATAAGATACATAGTGTAGACCAGGCCTCAGAGTGCTGAGTACCAACAACATCCACTGATATCAAGTTTACTAGTTAAAGATGATCTAGATAGTACAGTATAAACTTCCACCACAGACCAGTGTAAACTCCAGTGCTTCTATAATTCAGTGTATTGTAAAGCAGGGATGAACCAAACCAAAAACCTGTAGGATAGACAAAGGCCATGTCTAGATTGCAGAGTTAAGTCAACTTAAGTTACATCGACAATCATAAGCCACTTTAATTACATCAGTTATTCACATTCACACAATGCTCCTTGTGTCAGTGGTCTGTGTCCACAGTTATTGCTCCTGTATCAGAGTGTTGCTTTGTGGGTAGCTATCCCAATGTGCAACTCACCGCCCTCTGCTGCTGGGAGCTCCAGGAACAGACCAGAGTGCATCCTGGGAGCATGTTCACCATCCCATGATGCAGTTCTTTCCATCTCATCATTCCATGGGCTTCCAACTTCGTTTTGCACTGTTTCTTAAAAGCCTTTGTAAACTATGCACCCACCATCTCTGCTTGAAAGCCTGGATCCTGAACTGCTGACCAGACTGGTGATGAGCATTCTGAACACAACACAACACGGCAGGTCCTTCAGTATTTCATGAGCTGCGAAACAGAGAGTGAATCAGTGGTGCCCGCCCTGCTGCATGCCATGGAAAGAAATAATTCAAGATTGCTGCTGGCATTCATGGAGCAGTTCCACACAGTGGACAATCAGTACTGGAATTGAAAACACAAGCTCTGAATGGTAGGATCGCATTGTGATGCACGTATGGGATGACGAGCAGCGGCAGCAGAATTTTCAGATGTGCAAATCCACCTTCCTGGAACTGTGTGAGGAGCTTGCCCCAGCTCTGCAGCACAAGGACATCGGAACGAAAGCTGCTCTCACCATGGAAAAGTAAGTGGCAATCACTGTGTGGAAGCTGGCAACTCTAGACTACTACCAGTAACTGCAAATCAACTTGGAGTTGGAAAGTCCACATGGGGGTTGCAATGATGCAAGTGTGTAGGGCCATTAATCACCTCCTGCTACAAAGGACTGTGACTCTCAGTAATGTGCAGGATATAACGTTTTTGAGGCAACAGAATTCCCTAACTGTGGCAGGGACACAAATGGAATGCATGTCCAAATTTTGGCCCCAGTGTACATCACCCAAAAGGGCTACTTCTTCATGGTCTTGCAGGCGCTGATGGATCAGAGGGACCGTTTCACTGACATCACTGTGGTGTGGTTAGAGAAGGTGCAGGATGCACACACCTTCTGGAACACTGGACTGTACAGAAAGATGCATGCTGGGGCTTTCTTTCCAGACCAGAATGGGATGTGGAAATGCCCATAGTGATTCTTGGAGACCCCACCTGCCCCTTGCTCCTGTGGCTCATGAAGTCTTACACTGGAACCCTAAAGAGCACCAACGAGCGCTTCAACAACAGGCTCAACATGTGACAAATGGACTGTCGAATACACCTTTGGCCAATTAAAAGGTCACTGGCTTTTTGACAGGTTAGACCTCCATGAGAAAAATATTCCAATGGTCATTGCAGCCTGCTGTACTTTGCATAACATTTGCAAAGCAAAAGTGGGAAAAGTTTGCCCTGAGTAAAGTGCTGAGGTTGATCAGCTGGCTGCTGATTTTAAGACACCAGAGTAATTAGAGGGGCACAGACTGCACAGGGTACTGCAAGGGACTGGGAACATGTGAGACATGTAGTGAAGGAGTTTGGGGAGGACATGGAACAGAGTTCAGTTAGGCTGCAGCGGAAGTTGTGCACAGATGTATTCAGACTACAGCATAATGAGGACTTGAGCATCTGTCTTGCCCTCCAGTAGCTTTATCATCTGCTCCTGCCTGTGTCCTTTCCAGGCTATTCAGTCTCTGTCTTTCATTAACGGTCTCCTTCCACACTCTTGTTTTGCTATATGCTGTATCTGTTGACTGCAGCATTTCACGAAACATATCCTCCTTACTCCTCCCAGTTCTCCACCTTATCTGACGCCAGTATGGAGGAGTGGCTGCTCAAGGGCACATCTGCAGAAGCCATAGAAACAATGAACAGAGACAGTATTGTGAGTGTGCTCACAGCCATGAATCACAAAAGTTACACATCTCTTTCTCACTGTCCCTTGCCTAGTACACAGCTCGGCACGAGTCCCAAATATGATGAGTTCACTGGGGTGGGAGGAACTGGCAAGAAGGAACCAAGGATTGGGGTAGTTTGCGAAAGGGATTACTACAAGCGCCTAGGATGAGTTTTCTGAATATTGGGACCTTTTTCCACAGGCTAGGGTCATCGAATCTGATCTCACTCCAGAGGGTAATCCAGGATGCAAGGGTGCATTTCCTGCAAGTATGTGTGGCTTCAGACCAGTTCCATATGCTGCTCACCTGTGTGCCATACTTGTCCCTGCAGAAATTATTGCTGGTTGGCATGGCAAAGTTTCCTATAGCAGAGGGAGAAACAAGGCAGTTCTGCCAAAGAACCTTTGGCAGAGAATTGTAGAATGCCTACAGGAAAATTTCCTAGAGATCTCTATGGAGAATTCCCAGGATATCCTGCTGTACATTAACAAACTTTTCCAGTCCCCCCCACTACATAACTGCATAAGCTCTGTTATTATTTTCTGTCCCTTATTCCTCCTCTACGATATAATAAAGTACATGACAGCTCATTCTCCTCTCACTATGCAGTATCAAAGCAAAATTCATGCTTACTATAGCTTGTATCCCCCGTTTCATGCATGCCAGAGCGCCAGGACTGGCTAGATCCCTCCAGAGACAAAAAGAGCTCCTGACTCGCCATGCCACTGGATGACCCTGTAGTGTGCACCACGTCGTCCTCCAACTCCACTTCCTTGTCTACCATTTGGTCCTCGAGGTTGACTCCACTGGCCGCTGCCTCCAGTCTTCCTTGATGTATCCACTGGGCTCTTGACATTGGAGATGGGGTCAGCACTGAGGATCTCATGCAGCTGCTTATAGAAACAGCATGTCTTTGGCACCACACCAGAGTGACAGTTCACCTTCCTTGCCTTCTAGTACGTCTGCCTCAGCTTCTTGATCTTAGCACAGCACTGCTGTGTGTCCCTTTCATGCCCCTTTTCCTACAGGTCACTAGCAATCAGCCCATAGGTATCAAAGTTCCTACAGCTGGAATAAAGCTGCAACTGCACACCTCTGCTCCCTCCATAAACCCAGCTGATCCAACAGCTCCAGGGTACTCCATGTGGGAGTGCATCTGCTGCAGAAATCCAGCATGGTCAGCTGGGAGGATGCTGTGCAAAGTATCCATGCTGAGCAAACGGGAAGAGGAATTTCAAACATTCCCGGGTCTTTAAACAGGGAAGGGGCACGTCTAACTATGTTACAAAAAGCTCTATGCCTCTTGTTGAGGTGGCTTTATTATGTTGGCATAGCAAGGGAGTTACACCAGCAAGAGGAGCATTTCAGCATGTATACCTCCACTATTTTGTTGATGAAAGATCACTTTTGTCAAAAACAAAAACAACCAACAATTGGGTACTGTAGACAAGGCCAAAGATAGATGCAGGTCTCTTGTAGTTCCTCCAGTACGGTAGGTAGTGAAAGTAGAAAGAAGCTCCTAAACTCTGAAGAGCTGGGGCAGAGGTGGAAATGTTCATGAATTCCTAGGCCTCCTACTGAGCTCATATGTTCCACAAAAACCACAGCTCTATAGCACCTCATAGTCCAATAGTTTTTTGACGTTGTTGTTTTTAAAGCCAAGGCTAAACAAAAAAGTTCAAACAAAAACTGTCAACTTAAGTTAAAGCTTTTACTTAACATTTTTACATTACAATAGAAAAAAATCTGAGCAAACTGAAAACGATGTAGAGAAATATTCAAGCACTTCCAATTCAAACAACTACTTAACTGTATAAATGTAAAATAAAATATTACACATTCCAGCACCAACCAACCTTAACTCTGCCCTATACAGCCAGCCACTCTCCACCTCACAGGGATGGTCTTACTGGTCACAAATACTCAATCTTCACACTTTTTTAAAAAAGTCCTTGTGTACAAATGAATCCTCAGACATTGAAAAAACACATTAACTTTTCTCTCCTGCATAAATTAAGGAGTTCTAAGCTGCCTTGATGACTGCACTGTTCAAAGGCCTGTGACATTTATTACTGTAGAGCAACAGCTCTGCTATATTTAAAGTTCAGATCAGCTTTCTGTTTAAAGCTCAACTTTTCTAAGTGTACTAAAATCAATATGGTTAATTGGATTGTCTTGAAATTTGGTGTGCCTCAAAGGAGGACACAGAATATGGTCAGTAATATAAATTTGGAGCCATTCGACCAAGGGATTCCTAAGATACAGACCACATAAAAAACAGCTTTTCTGAAATTTTTACACATTCTGCCTTTTGTTTTGCTCACAGATAGAGATCAAATCAGGGCTCAGATCACCACACCAGCGTCTCAAATGCCCAATGGTTACCCCAACAGATGCATGGCACCCACCAACCCTTTGGAGGAAATCAAACCAAAACATTATTTGAAAAAGTTTGCATCATCATAGCTTGCCACTCCAAAGCCACAGCCAAAACCTGGTGTTGTCAGTTCTCTCGAATAGCTGCTCAGGAATACAGGATGTTGACAGGGGGCACTGCATCAGGCTGTGTTCAAGTGTTTGCCTAGATTCTCCACATTCACATTTTGGATCATTCCTAAGCTTCCTGTTGCTCATATCACCAGTGTGTGGGCTGGGGTGCATGCCACTGCTGGGCTTTGGGGAGGGAAGGCTGTGGGTTTCTGGCCCCTGGCTGGGCTCGGAGGGGACAGAGAGATGGGAGCTGGTTTGTCATAGGGGTTTCTTTAATTCTTTACTCCTGGGGAATATTTTGTGTGTCTTGTTATTGTTACATATGTGCTGACAGGTATTTTGAAATAAATTACCAAAATAATTGAAACTGGAATGATTATATAGTGTCATTTTGATAAATAAAATACACAGAATTTTAAAATGGTGTGCAAAATTTTAAATTTTTTGGCATAGAATTCCCCCACAAATAGAGCCTGCTTATGCTGCTGATGAATATGTGGATCCTCTCTACTCCATTCTCCCTTTAATGTCACACAATAGTGTAACAGAGCTTTACCTCTGTTGTATATAAAGTTGGGATCCCAGAAAGTGAATACTGGAAATGCATGGGATGAAAAAAGGGCAAGTGGTTTTTAGAGACTTCTGTTCTGCAGGTTGAGATTAGAGGAGTAGTTAAGATTGACTTTGAATGAGTAATGAGATATTTTACTCTTAAGCATTTAAGAGAGTCTGCAGGCTGAGAGGATATTTCTATAATCTCAGATTGTCAGATTCCCCCATACAGAGATTCTGATTTTCTTTGGCATGCATCCATTTTTAATGTTAAGCAACACCTTAAATTTAAGTATTTTTTCCTCCATGAATATTGTCAATGTGGGGAAAAAAAGGATGTGCAGACCATATCATCATTTTTGATGGAGGGCAGAGTGAAAGCTGTTTCGTGGAACTATAGTTCTAAACTTTCTAATATTTGACAGAATTATTTGTTTTTAGTGTAATGTTAGCCAGGAAATTCAAAGGTTTCTCACCTTCTAAACTACATTACCTTTTTAAGAAGAATACTTCAATAGACTATTTGCAACCCTAACTCTACCTTATATGTTCTTATTCAGGAATGTACTGTTTTGAGGCAAGATACAAAAATAGCTCAGCGTTATGTTGATGAAGTGGCCACCTGAAGCCTTACAGTTTTTGCATGGCTGAAATTTAACTCTCCCCACTAGCTCAACTCCAGTCCATCCCATCAAACCACATCACTTATCAAGCTGCACATTGTTTCCTTGGTTTTATCATCTATGTGCTCTGGAAGGTAGCAGACTTAGGAAACAAAAAGAACAGGGCATTATGATTTTACAAGTGAGGGGAAAATACAAACAGAAGTTAAAAACAGAGCCATAGAGAGGCTCACAGTCTTGCCTAAATGAATTTCCATGGGATGTAATGTGATCTAGACTAGAGTAGAGGGACTGACAGTTAAGATTACTACCTCACAGGGAGACCATTAGGCATAACTTATTTTTGCACAGCTCTACAAAAAAAAAATCAGTGGACAAAAACCACAAGGCTTAATTATTAAGGCTATATAGGGTAAAAATGCTTAGAAGAGAATTTAGAAGCTTCTGGGTTTTAGCCTTCCGCTCAGTCCACTAATCTACTGTACCTCTATGCAGTGCCTTTCACCTAGTCCAGAGCTTATTAGGATATCCCCAAGGTATCTTTCAGGCTAGGCTTTCTTCATGTGATCTAAAGCAGCTATTGCAATTCCCTCAAATTATGGAGAGTAATTATATTGTTAAAGATTTTAATTCTATAATGAAATCTAGACTGAATAACTAAGAATAACCACAGGCATCAGTTTTCATTAAGGCCAAAAATTAAACAAATTTGAAGTTCCTAGGCCAAGCCACTTTTCAGACTGACAAAATATTTTTTAACTGTTTAAAATTTAAATTTTTTACTAACATTTCTCAAATAAGTTTTATTATCCTTCCCACCCTGAACAAAAAACAAAAAATATTTTTTTGATGTTCTCTATATTGATGGAGGCACAAACTTTAGAAAATTAAGTTGGATTGGCTGTTAAAAGTTTTATGTTAAAAAAAGTTCTAAAACCTTAACTTTAGATACTTTCACATTTGTACCTTTGAAAAAAATGTAAAGTCAATATTTTCCCTCAACTCCCATTACCCAAGTACCATACCCCATTTGTGTGTTCTAATATCTACATCCAAAGAATCTATACCTAAGGCAGTCAAAGAGAACAGCATATAGTGCTGTAAGGAATTGCAAGTCTTAGTTATAGTTTGTAAAACAGGCATTGAACTCAGAACAAAAGAAGGCAGGACTGGAATTGGGCAACCCAAACTCTGATCCCAGTTCTAACAGACCCACTGTATGACTTGGACACATCTTTCAACCTCTTTGTACTTTATTTTCACTAGCTGCAAAATGTGGGTTATTTACCATGTATACGGAATAGGTGTGGTTCAAGGCTGAATTAATGTTTAAAGCACTTTGCCATCTTCAGAGCAAAGTCTCCAAACAAGTGCTATTGTTTAGACTTCCCAATAACAATAGTAGAGTGCCTTCAGAACCAAGCCTGGTTTCAGGGCATTTAAAATCCACTTGGGACAAACTGCTACTGAGCCAGGAGTGTGACTGGGGATATTTATCAATCCATTAATCAGACTATCAATGCTTGCCAACTGCAAATCATCTGAATGTACAGTACACTCCCTTCCTCCTCACCCCCCACCTCTTCCTAAGCATTCATTTGCCTGGCAATTTAGAAAAACACTAGCATTTTATGGGTTGAAACTGCTGAACCAATAAGAAAAGTTTAGCAATGTTGATACACAAGTCTGACAGCTCATTTTTCTTCTCCTTTTTTTGGCAAAGGCATTTCTCTGCGTGTCTGTAACACAGTAACTTTTGAACACCATATCAGTTTAATTTCAGAGAACGTTCTAGAGATCAGTGGCCAGAACCTTATTGATTTTGCTGAAAACTGGAAGAAGAAAACGGTGGACGCAAATCCCCTGGCATCTGGTTAGCACATCCATCAGCTTTAACCAGGTATGTAATTGTTGAACTGGTTGAAAGATTAAACTCAGAAAGTAGCTATCAATGGATCACTATAAACCGGGAGGGCATATCTAGTGGAGTCCTGCAGGGATCAGTCCTGGGTCCAGTACCATTCAATATTTGCATTAAATGTCTTAGATAAGGAAGTGGAAAGTATGCTCATAAAATCTGCAGATACCACCAGGGTGGGAGGGGTTGCAAGCACTTTGGAGGACAGGATGAGAATTCAAAAGAACCTTGACAAATTGGAGAAATGATCTGAAATCAGCAAGATTAAATTCAATAAATACAAGTGCAAAGTACTTCACTTAGGAAGGAAAAAATCAAACAACTACAAAATGAGAAAACACTGGGTAGATTGGGGTTATGGTAGATCACAAACTGAATGAGAGGCAACAGAGCTGCAAAAAAGGCTATATTCCTAGGATGTATTCACAGGAGTGTCATATGTAAGACACAGGAGGTAATGGTCTGATTCTACCTAGGAGTGCTAAGGGCTCAGCTGGAATACCATGACCAGTTCTGGGCACAATACTTTGGGAAAGTTATGAACAAATTGGAGAGAGTCCACAGGAGAGCAATAAAAACTATAAAATATTTAGAAAACCTGGCCCATAAAGAAAGGGGGGGAAAAACTAGGTTTGTTTCATCTTGAGAAAAGAAGACTGAGGAGGGACCTCATAACGGTGTTCTAATATGTTAAGGATTTTTATGAAGAGGACAGGAATCAATTGTTCCTTGTATCCACTAAAGGTAAGCATAAGTAATAGGCTTAATTTGCAACAAGGGAGATTTAGGTTAGATATTAGGAAAAACTTTCTAACTTTAAAGAGTTGTTAAGATCTGGAATAAGCTTCCAAGAGTTTATGGAATTCCCCATCACTGGAGATTTTTTAAAATGGGTTTGACAAATACCTGTCATGGATGGTGTAGGTTTACTTGCTCCCGCCACAGCACAGGGAATTGGACTTAATGACTTCTCAAGGTCCTTTTCAGCCCTACATTTCTATAAAATAGAGGGAGATTGCGGGGTGCACACGGAGCTTGAAAGGGATGGAAGAAGATCCGGTGTGTGCAATGAACTCAACAAGCAACAAAGTATGTAACTCTGCAGTATTTTGCTATACATGAATAAAATCACACTACATTAGTAGTATATAGAGGATTTAACCTTGTAGCTGCTAGGTAAATGGAAGTTTAAAAGATCAGACTCCAAAAGTTGCTTTGAAAATGTAAAACTTAACCCTTACAGTCTAGTTAATAGGACACAAAATGTAATCTTATAGTAAGATTCTGAAACCTTATATCTATCTTGAAGAACCACACGACTAATTTTTCATGCAGAATACTTCCCAAATAAGATATTTTGATCAGCAATTTGTATTATACCAGATCCAAACATGTGGAGCCAAAAATTTGCATTTAATTTTGCAGCCTCTTACTACAAAAAGGAAATGATGCAATTAAGACCATGAAATAACCACTTTGGTTTTTATTTGTAGATTAAACAACATTAAAAACATGGTCTACCCATTCACAAAGCTGGTATTCATGGCAACACGTAGCTATGTGGTATTAGTTGATAGATTGGAAATTACTGTATAGGATGTTTTAGAACAATGTGCATTTTCAAGATACTACAGAAACTTAATTTCTTTATTTAAGCTGCTTAGAACATTCCTTCCATTAACAAATCTTTCTACAGTGTAATTATGCTAAAGTATTAATGAAATCTTCTCCTTACAGCTCCATCTGCTGACAATAAAGAAAACTGGCATGTGTTAATAAAATGTCTGTCCAGTAACATGACCACTCAGCAGCCTGATGCCACCTTAACTGTGAAGTTAATAACATCTCCATTATCCTAAAAATTAACAAGCATAAAATGAACGTTTACCTTCCAGAGATTCAATCCCAGTTGCCTGTGCCAATAAGTCCTCATGTCTTGCAACTACCTGAAAAATGAGACAACCAATCATTATTTGCCAGGCTAATACCAAAAATACAAGCTTGGATTTTCTTTAAGCAGATATCCCTGAGTGGGCAGAGGAGAAGAGAAGAGTGATTCTTAGGAAGAATCCTTGAGTGATATAAGGGACCTCTTTATTTTTCCCACCTGCTTTACAGACAAACCCCCTCTACATTTGAAATCCATCTGTGTCCATAGTTTAAAAAAAAAAAAAAATCAGATGCGATTCCTCAGTTGACATCAAACGGATATTGTATGCTTCCTGTAGTCAGGGGGAGATTCCTGGAGGTGGGTCTCACCGGGCCCTGGGAGCAGCCCTTGCAAGGGAAGTGGAAGTCCCTTTTCTAGGACTATTAGCTGGAGTACGGCACATGCCCCCAGCCCTGCCCCTCCACAAACCAGGCGCTTGGAGGTTAAAGGGGACTTGGGCTGGCTATGGGTGTGGAGGACCATTGCACCACCCTGTCCCATGGGCAATCACCCACCTGTAAGACCAACCCTGCCCCGCCCCCATACCCGCCCCCCGCCCCGCAAAAGCTGATGACCTCCTTCCCCATAATATTCTACAACCCCCTACAATAGCTTTGCAACCACCCAAAACTCCCTTTTGGATCAGCAGCCCCACAGATACAACATTGTGAAATTTCAGATGTAAGCATCTGAAAGCATGAAAATTGACTATTTTAAAAATTCTAGGCCCATGAAGTTGACCAAATTGGACTATGAATTTGGTGGGGCCCTAGATATAGATATGCTGTAGATGCACAATTCTCCTTCTAGTGTTGGGATGACACTGGTTATGCAAACAAAGAACTACATCCTTGCATTTATAATTTTAGCTGTCTATTTATTGCATTGTTTGCTAACGGCAATAATTATTGAATATTTGATACCATCTATTAGTACATAAGATGCCTCTCTGTGCAATTAATTTGCACATGACCCTCACTTCAAGAAACTTAGAATCCATCTGAAAGTACTAAATGATAATCATTGTATCATAATCATAGTTACTTGCTGATCACTCAACAATGCAAATTAAGATTTTTCTTTAAAAAAAAAAAAAAAACTCTTTAAAAACTGGTTCCGAATGAAAATGTCAGAAAGCAAAAGTGAGGAGGAAGCGAATCAAATCAGCACTGTGGGTAACATTCTTGAAAGTCAGGCTGACACACACATGGTCTAAAAACAAACTGTCTAAAAACAACTGTGTAGACAGCACTTTGAAATTGCATCTTAGGCACTGAAGCCTATGGAGAAAACTTTAAAGTGCTGCCTACACAACTATTTTAGAGCACTAGTGCAAGCCCAAGTCTGTTGGCCTGGGCTGGGAGGCTCGCTGTTGCTGGCTGTGTAGACATACATTCTCGGCAACTAGTGACTAAGGGTAAGGTAACTTTAGAAGCACACAGGACTGAAATACTCAGAATTTAAACCACGTTTATACACAAACACCCTGTTTATACAAAAAAAAAAAAAAACACAACTGACACTTACTTGTAAGTGAAGCTCTTTATCCAACTGACTGATTCCTTGAGCAAGTTTTGCTAACTGTTCAGCTATCACAGCCTGATGAATAGATTGGGAAGTATAAGTCTTTACATCAAAGTCTTCTCTTAAAAAATCAGCATAACATTCTGAAAAAAAATTTTAAGCTGTTTATTTTTCACACCACAAAAGTTACACACATATTTAAGGATGTAAAGAACTGCAGGTACATCAGATCTACAGTCCATGTTATTAGCAAGTGTGGTCTGCTTTCTATAGTATAACTGGACATTGATTTAAGGAGCAACCATTAGCAAGAATAGCTAATTTAGAGGAAACATGCTTGATCACATCATTTTTATTGCCCATGTCCTATCACCCAACTGAATAAAGCCATCTTTTCAGGAATGTATTACACTAAAACTATACTTCCCATTTCCTTTTGAAAATTTTGTAAGGTAAATAAAATGAAGTTTTTACCCAGAGTAAAACTACTGAAAAATCTCAAACAGAAAACTGACAACTGCAGCTGACACTAACAAATCATATCACGATCTTGTAAATGGATTAATGTCTATGGAACAGATAAAACCACCAAAAGAATTTCATTTGTGATCCATGGCAGAACTAAACCAGAGTCTGTAAACATCAACAATGGTTACAATGATTTATTGTATCTCCTAGCTCTTTTAGCTTATTCTAGCAATTATGATAAAATTGAAGAGGACTCATACAGATAACTCTTATAATGGGATTCTGCTTTGCAAAGAGCACCCTGCAATTCCGAGATGCAATCAAGCCACTTAACAAGATGGCAAGAACACCAGCACAATTTAAATAGAGTTCTCTCTTCTTAGAGAGAGGAAGACATGATCAGACGGCTGACTAGGAACCCGGAATTCCTGAGCTAGTAAGCCTTGCATATGGGGACTGACAGGACAGTCAGCAAAAAAGAGCCCCTTCCATCCCCCCCCACGAGATCCTGCTGTGAAAGGACCACCAGTAACACCACAACTCCTCATGTCCTCCACCGACGGGAGAGTAAACCTGCTGCCCAGGGGCTAGAAAAACACCCAGCGAGAGTCCAGCCGACAGGACAGAGAGGGAGAACATTCGCTTTCGGCCACACGAGCGGGCTGACGGGGGACCCGCAGGGGCAGCAAGACAGGCCCCCCCAGCAGGGCTGGTGTGACCGGGCCACTCTAGCACCAGCGCAAACTCCTCCAGCCCTTCTGCCCCCAGCCCCCGGCCGGGCACACAAACCAGCCCAGTCCGCGCCACTAGCCAGGTGCCGTCCCCGGGCGGGGCCCCTCCGCTGCGCAAAGCCCTGGGTGCCCCCAGCAGAGCCCCCGCCCGGTGCCCTCCCGTCACCCCAGGCTCCGCCCCCGCCCCCCCCCCCCCCCCCCCCCCCGCCCGGGCCCCCGCCCCCCCTCCCCCCCCCCCCGCCTGGGACCCCGCGCCAGCCCCCGCCTCACCGTCCGCCAGCAGAGCCGGTCCTAGGGGGGCAGGAGCCCCGCCGCCTCCCGCCTCTTCCATGCTGGCAGGTAGCGACCGGAGACCGCGACGTCATCCACAAGCGACCGGCTAGCGAATGACGACAGAACGCCGCGCCGCCGCGGGTGGTGTTGGCAGGGGCGGGGCGGGAGGGGGCGGTGAAGGGTCAAAGGGAAAAGGTGGTGCACTGGCCTGGCAGGTGCGGCCTGCCTGGTGACTGGAGGGGTGGGTACAAGAGGAGAGGGGGGTGAGCTGGGGGCAGATCGAGGGATGGGGTCCGGGGGCAGTACGGGGTGCTGCGGAGAGGAGGGCTGGCGTAGTTGGCTCTGCACCGTTCCCTGCATGAGCAACCACATCCCCTCGCTGCTCTACCTTTTCCCTCTCCACTTTTCTACCCCATTTTTCTGTCTCCTTCCCCCATCTCTTCCCTCGGCCACTGAGCATGCCTTGTATGCGTGGGATGGTGTCTTGGTTGGCACTGGATTTTCACAACAATTAGAGCTAAAATTGGTACATCCTGTGCATCTCTCCTTTTCTGAAGTTGTGTAGGATTCATTGGATTTTGCCAGGTCTCTGAGCACATTCTCTCTCTTATATTTCTAGGAGATTCAAGTACCTCTTTCTGTGTTAGTCATGCATTGTGCAAATGTAACTAAAATATATGGGTAGATGCTGTATGTTGTTTTGTGTTGCAGCATGTTAAATATACACATACTAAGGATATGCTTAAAACAGCAACTGTATAATCCATAAATTGCTTCCCAAAACTTGAGGCCAGCAAGAGGCTAACTTCTGGCCAGGGCATTGCCCCCAGACCTTGAGGGTAGAACCACTGCCCCCGTTGTCTTTGTGATGTTAGTTAATAAAAAGGTTAATAGAATTTACCCTAACTTTGAACAGTAACCCTTTGCTGTATATTATGAGAATTGGAAATAAATAGCAATATTCCTGTTTTAAAAAATTCTTGTCCTTTTCCAGATTTTAAAAACATTTGAAACTCATACATGATTAGTGAAGCCTTAGAAACCACACAATGTCAACAAAAGGATCCAACAGATTTGTTTCATTCTGGGCACTTGGTAAAAATATGTGCTCCTATGGTCCGATATTCAAAGTAAGTAACGTTTAACTATACACTTTCAATGGATTCATCATGTATATGTATGTTAAGTATACAAATAGGATTGCTTGCTTTTTAACAGTTTGGAAAAATGCACTTTAAAACACAGATGTTTGTTTATACTATGATAATGTTGTAACACCCCAGTTTATTAGGTGCGGTATGGCTAAAAGCGGTTAAGTAATTTAATTTTAAAATAGTTTATTTAGGAAAACAATATCTGTATGATTTGGGAGTCTTGTTTTTTTCCCAATTCAAATGTTCATGTACTCTCAGGTTGGCATTCAGAACTTTGGTCCGGAAATACAACTGTGATTTGTGTTATACACCAATGATAGTTGCTGCTGATTTTGTCAGATCCGTGAAAGCTAGAGACAGTGAATTCACAACAAGCCAAGGTATTTATTTATATGGTTTTGCTTTTTCAGATAATTTTATGCAATAATTGATTTTAAATGGTGGATTCTCTGTAACTTGATGTCTTTAAATCATGATTTGAGGACTGCAGTAATTCAGCCAGAAGTTATGGGTCTATTACAGGAGTGGGTGGGTGAGGTTCTGTGGCCTGCAATGTGCAGGAGATCAGACTAGATGATTATGAAAGGCCCTTCTAGCCTTACAGTTTATAAGTCTAGTTGACCATACCCCTGAGCAACAAAAGTTTTGCCAGCATAAGTGCTAGTGTAGACAAGGCCCTAGTTATATCCCCCAGGGGTTCACAGGGTTTATCAATATTTTAAATGCTACAGCTCACAACTGCAGCACTGTAACTGTACCGCTGTTGCACATCCTTGCAAACACTACCTACACAATAGGAGAGTTTCTTCCATCCCCCACCTTGAGAGGCAGAAGAATTCTTCCATCGACCAAGCACTGTCTACACCCAGAGTTAAGCTAGTAGTATAGCTACATCTCTCAGGGATGTGGATTTTTACCTACCCCCACCCCAGAGACATAGCTATGCTGATGTAAGTGCCTATTGTGGACCAGTCCTTAGCACCACTTCTGCTGAGGTATTGAGCCTTGCAGACATAAAGAGCATCAGACCTCAGTATTTCTGGGTTTGTAAGTAAACAACAAAATTTTTTGTTGTTCTGATCCTGCAGAACTTAAAATTTCCACAGGAACTTACATTTATTCAAGGCTTCATTTTTTTTGTAGTTTAACAGCTCCTCAGGAGCTTCAGTGCATAGCAGTGCATGATGATCTGAACATGTCTTCTTTTTTTGGAGGTTTCAGTTGTTTTCTGATGACTTTGTAAAATCAAGGGGCAGATCCATTAAAGTCAATGACATTTTACACCATCTGAGGATCTGCCCCAAAGATTGCTCCATCTTTGAGATAAGATCTCTGTTTTATACCATAAAGGCAGTGGAGAGTTTGGTCTCCAGCCATTAATTGGAAGATTTGCAGTTTATAATCCCATATTTAGAGTTTTCTTTGAGCTTGTGGTTATCTGTTGCATGTGTGTTTGTGTTTTTTTTAAATCAGATATGGGTAAAGGAGTATAATTAGGTTGGTGCTAGAACCTTTACTATTTCTAGACTTTCTGACAGTTTAGGTTTTATGAGCTACAATCTTCCAATTTTCTTACTTTAAAAATATATTTAAAACTGAATCCTAAATTTCCTTACTACTTAATTGGTTATTAAAATGTCACCATTATAAGAACCCTATTCTATATAGTTTCCTATGTTTCCTTATATTTTGTGTGTCAGAAAATTCAAGTATAAGGCAATATAAGAACTGAAGTCTGCATAGATTTTTTTAAATACTTCTCTATTTCTATCATTGGAGACTATTTTTATTTTGTTTAAAAAAAAAAGTGGTGGTCTAATTGAGAGAGAGATTCTTCTGCTAAAACACTTGTCAATGTGTGTTGCTTCAAGAAAACAATACTATTGCTACTAGAAATTTATTTTCAGTTTTGCAGGAAGGGAAACTGTACAAAGGATGGACTCTATCCAGGAATAACAAAACTCATCATTTTAGAATTCTTTGTTTACCTTTTTTTTTTTTTTTTCAAATCTTCTGTTATTTACACCAATATTCCATAAAGACCTGAGTATGTTGACTTAAATGAAGAATTGGTAAGAGTGAGTTTCATATGTAGTAAGCGTTGTTGTTCTGGTATATTCTAAAGAGCTCTCTCTTTGAGTAGGTGATCGCCCACTGATTGTTCAGTTTGCTGCTAAAGAAGCACAGGTTTTGTCTGATGCTGCCCGGATCGTCTGTCCTTTTGCAGATGGAATAGACCTAAACTGTGGCTGTCCTCAAAGGTAAAACAGTGGCATCATAAATGTTGCACACTGACTTTCCAAACAGGAAATGAAAGCTTTATTGCAAATGACTTGGGAAGTGTATTGAGGGAAACTTTGTGGCTAATCTCAAAATGTTGGTGTAATTCCTGATGCCTGAAAGACTTCTATATGTAAAGAATATCCTCTGAAATAAGTCGTCTTACTGTATTAAGTCATGTGATTGTATAATGTTCAATGAACGATTAAAAGAACTGCTTGTAACTTTGATTAGGTCATAAATGTTCATCAGATTTTGTTCTTGTCAGACTGAAAATATTCAAGCCCAAATCAAGATATTAAAATGTTTATTAACTGGTTCAAAGGAGGCTTATTAAGTGATACTGGAAGTGTTTTAGTCAAAACACTTTTTACAAAATGAAAACATCAACTAGAAAATGTAAGGAAGCACAACCAAAGATAGCTTGTAATTAAGTGTAAGTATTTAATTACTCTAGCAGTCTAATTAGATTCTCATGGCTTGAAGTAACAATTACCTCCATTATTTTTCCACATGGAAATGTATTAGTTTCTCTCTACCTTCCAACCCAGCTGCTTTGAAACGTGTCTTAATTGGGAGTTTCTCTGTGATCAAAGCTATTTGATTATATTTACTATGCACAGTCCACATGAGAGAGAACTTTCAGTTTCAAAATCATAGGAGAATTGATCTTTTTTGTATTTTTTAAATTAAAAATCTGTCTATTAAATAATTTGTCCTAAATATTAAAATATAGCTTCATCTAGGTTAGAGAAAAGGGTACATCCTGCCATTCACAGGGATGGTTTCTACTGTTAGGTTAAGGGGGATGTTATTTACACACAAATAAGGACCCGATTCCAACAGTATGTTCTTTAGCATCATAAAAGTATTTTCTCTTTAGAAATAGCCCATGACTCCATATAGAAGATGAAACCTGAAAGAAATCTGTTTATTGGCCCACATAATATCGTATCTGAGTGCCTCACAACTGTTAGTTCATTTTTTTATGATGCCCTTTGGGTGGGCAGGCAGGGAAATGTTATCGTTTAGCAGATTGGAAACTGAATTGGAGAGAGATTTAGGCCCGGTCTACACTTACCTTTGCGATTTGGTGGCAGTCGACAGGAGATACGCAAGTGACGTAAATCACTTGCATATCTCCCGTTGACTTTGCAGCGTCTCCTCCGCGCGCCGTCCACACTGCACTGTGTTCCCTTCACTGCAGCGCTACGCCACTTACCAGGATGATTTTCCTGCATTCTTGCTGGATCGACTGAGTGCATCTACACAGACCGCTCAGTCGATCCAGAGCAATCGATCTGACAGCAGCAAGTTTGCCACCGTTAGTGTAGACCCAGCCTAAGTAACTTTTCCAAATTACAAAGGAAATCTGTGGCCGAACCCGCAATTGAACCTATCTCTCCCAATATCCTGAGCCTTAACCACAAAAACATCTTTCATCCATAGCTACTGCTATCTCTGCCTTCTTACCTGTCAAGAAAATAATTGACCAAATGTGTCTAGAAAGAAACTGAAATGGTGCATTAGGTTGAAACTTAATTTTTATTGCAAATATACAATACATATTTTGTTCTCTTTAATTTAAAGATGGGCAATGGCAGAAGGTTATGGTGCTTGTTTAATAAATAAACCAGAGCTGGTTCAAGATATGGTGAGACAAGTAAGAAATCAAGTAGAGAACCCCAGATTTTCAGTATCTATTAAGATAAGGTAAGTTTAGACCACTATTACGTCTCAAGACAATGAAGCATGTTTATTATTTAATCAAGCAAAATAGGAGATGTGTTGGATAAATACTACCTTTATAGAAAAGGGGCTTTAAGCATGGTCTATGAAGACCTGCATTCAGCTCTTTTTTTTTTTAAACAACCCTGAGATCTTTAACAACCCCAACTGGTCAGGATCTGTTTCCTTTCTCACCCAAAGCACATTTGAGGACATGTAATCCTACAAAATTGTGATCAATATTTCTCTGGCACCACAGGTCCCCAAATGTGCTTTGGTTTGCAGAAACACTGACATCCAAAGCAACATAAAAAGCATACATATTTTAAAAACATAAGAGTTCAGGAACGGTAAAATGATCACAAGCTAGTTGAATAGTTTTGTATTGTTTGTACAACCATATCACTTTGTGCTTTGAACCAACCTTGGGTCAAGTTATGACTTCGAGCGGAGTTCTCAAAGGAACACGTGGTGAAACAGGAAGTGATGTTGGTAAGTTAGTGATATTCTTCCTTCCATCAGTTTAGAGCTAGATCTAGTATGATATTGATAGCATTGTCCAGCTAGAGAAGCTATATTTTACATGGGGTATTAAAAAATAGACCCTGATCAATTGTGGTTTAAAGATTTGATTCCTTAAATTTCCACTTGAGTCATTCTGCCTACCTAAATTCCCATTGCAGTTTCAGCTGGAAAAAAGATATCCTTCACTTCATTTACTTCTAAGTTATTGTGAGGTGTTGCTATTTTTGTACAATTGCAATGTTGCATTTCAGTGGTGGATGAAGTGATTCCTATGGAGATTTTGTGTATCAGCAAAGTTTTATTTAACACGGATCTAAAGTTAATTGAGATATTTCAGCAAAAAGGGTGCTATATAAATTTGAAAGTTATTTAATTTTTACATTATTTTGCATAATTTTGTATTTTTAAGAGCCTCATAGCTTCCTGACAAATGTTATAAAGTTTGGACACCCTCCAATTTTAAGGACATGATTTAAACAGGGCAATACTAAATCAAGGAATACTAATTTATTAAAATAATGCATTACATGATTGGTTCATCTTCCAACAGTAATGTTCTTACTTCATTTGTACAATTCTTGTTAACTCTGTCTTATGATGGGATTTCATGCAGTTCAGATAACTATTTGGTGGTGGTGATGATGATTACATTCTTTGGAATCTTAGGATTCATGATGATTTAAAGAGAACTGTAGATCTTTGTCGAAAAGCTGAAGCAACTGGAGTTTCCTGGATTACAGTTCATGGGAGAAATATAGAAGAACGACATCAGCCAGTACACTATGATGCAATTAAAATAATAAAACAAAATATATCTATACCTATTGTAGCTAATGGAGACATTAAAACTTTAAAAGAGGCAGAGAATGTTCATCATATGACAGAAACGGATGGTAAGAACTCAGCATACTTTGGCTATTTTTTGCAACCGCATCACATTGTTGACTCATACTTAGTTTGTGATCCACTATAATCCCCAGATCCTATTGAGCAGTACTACCACCTCATGAGTTATTCCTCATTTTGTAGTTGTTCATTTGATTTTGTTAAATTCAGACCAGCTCTCCAATTTTGTCAAGGTTGTTTTGAATCTAATCTTATCCTCCAAACAGTTTGCAACCCCTCTCAGCTTGCTATCATGTACACATTTTATAAGCATACTAGGAACTCCATTATCCAAGTCATTAATGCAAATATGAGTAGTACTGGACCCAGGATTGTTCCTTGTGGGATCCCATTAGATATACCCTATCAGTTTGACAGCAAACCATTGATAACTACTCTTTGAGTACAGTCTTTCAGCCAAAAGTGCACTCACCTCATAATAATTTCACCTAGAGTGCATTTCCCTATCCATCTGTTGTCTTGTTCTATATTTGTTGTAAGCTGTTAGGGTCAGGAACAGTCTGTTCTGTGTTTTTACAGCACCTAACACAATTGGGTCCTTGTCCATGACTAAGGCTTCTCATTGCTACAATAATACTAATTCTTTAAGTGTTGGTCTTTAAGTCATTTGAGTTACGCTAGGGATGAATTTGGCACATAGCAAGAGACCAATCAGTAGTAAGTTTTGCTAAACAAATAGGATCATCCTGTGGTTAGCTAATAATAAAATATTGCAAGACTGGTTATGGATGTTCAAAGAACTGGGAAAAAATGTTTCTATTCTGTATGTGCTGTGTTTTCTTTCAAATCTTCTGTCATAAAGTGCTATTAAGTTAGGTAGGCTGAACCCCTAACTATCACAGGTTATTTTGGATTTAGACTGTTAATAGAGTTTCCCATAGTGCAATTACCATATTGACTTTCCAGCTTCTATTGCTCTCTAGTTAGCTATTCACAAGCATTAGATACTGTGGTGATGGGTGCTATATAAAACCCTCAGATGAACAGAAAAAAGTTTATATTTAAATTGTATATTAACACTTCTCAAATTTTCCTTTTGAAGGTGTAATGGTTGCTAGGGGGCTCTTAGCCAATCCAGCCATGTTTGCAGGATATGAAGACACACCTTTGAAATGCATCCAGGACTGGGTTGACATTGCTCTTGAACATGGGACTCCTTTTACATGTTTTCATCATCATTTAATGTACATGATGGAACAGATAACTTCAAAACAGGAAAAAAAGGCTTTTAATGTTTTATCAAGCACCTCAGCCGTTCTAGACTACCTTAATGACCACTATGGGGTGTAACAGCTTTTAAAGTATTTTAATCATGTCAATATTACATTTTTATATTTTGGAGTTGCTGGTATATTGTTATAGTGATAGGTTTCCTCACGCTTGTATTTATTAGTCAAAATCACAGTGCATTGAAAGATCTCATGCAGTGTAACATTACTGGACATTTTTGAACCGACAATATTTATTGTATTTTATATTAACATTATTTTCCACTCAGGAAATATTCATGACTTGATGGTAGTGCATTATCATACACAGGATTGTGATGCTGTAAGCAAGTGTCCTATGAGAAAAGAAATCATACATGCAGTACCAAAGTGCTTTCAAAAATTGCCCCCAATCCTGCTGTCCCTACTCATATAAGTAGTTCTGTTGAGATCAGTAGGTCTAAGTAAGGACCATAGGAACAGGCTCAAAGGGTATTAAACAGAATTATGTAAAATTGTTCCTTTTAACTGAGGAAAAACTCAATTAAGAAGCCCAGTTAGTATTTTATCTGAAGTGCAAATTCAGTATTTATATTTGGTTTAAACCATGTGGACCCCTAAATCCCTGAAGAAAAAAACTTCAACCAGCTGCCCCTCTTTAGGTTTAGCTGTCCCATTTGCTTCTCTGAAGTCCTGAAATCCCTTAAACTGGGCTTGAACTCAGTGGAGTTCCAAGTTTTCCTAACCCAGTGGAAGAAATCTGTTTTATTTTGTTTTTTTAATTAAGAACTATATTCAATTGAAAGATGTCTTTCACATTAATTGATACCATAATTCCAGAATGGAATTGTTTTGGTAACTCAGATCATTAAAGTACTTAAGCAAGTCTTTCACGTTAAGCATGTGCTTGTAAAGTCCCCTTCTCTTCAAAATAGGACTACAATGCTTAAAGTTATACACAAGTTTAGGTACCTTGCTGACTTGGGCCATGAAACTTAAAAGGATTTGTTCAGCATTCACTTCGTACAGTATATGTTCCTGCGATAAGGTGGGTGAGATGATATCTTTTATTGGACTAACTTCTGTTGGTGAGAGACAAGATTTTGAGTTTATACATACTTCTTTTTCAGGTTTGGGAAAGGCACTCAGGCCAGGTCTACACTACAGCCATATTGGTATAACTACATTGCTCAGGGGTGCGAAAAATCCACACCCCTGAGCAACATAGGTATACTGGCCTAACCCATCATGTATATGGTGCTTTGTTGACAGGAGAGCTTCTCCCATTGACATAGTTAATCCACCTCCCTGAGTGGTGTTACCTATGCTAAGGGGAGTAGCTTTCCCAGCGGCATAGGAGCATCTTCACTAAGGGTTTGTGTACATTAGCACCTTTGTCACTACAGGGATGTGGAAAAAACACACCCCTGACCAACGTAAGTTTCACTGACAAAAGTGCCGATGTGGACAGCGCTATCTCAGTGGGAAATGCTCTCCCACAGACATAGCTACCGCTGCTTATTTGAGCGCTCAGTTACGGAGTGATTGTTTTTGTGAAAAGTGCTCACCCACCCCAAACCCTTTGCCCATTTCATCCTCACCCTTAACAATTCTACATTCACCAACAAATATTTTGTCCAAACCATGGGAACAGCCATGATTACTGCGATGGCTCCCTAGTACACCCATATTTTCATGGCTCAAGGAAGCATTTCTGGACAAATGCACCACAAAACCAATGATACCTGAGTTACATTGATAATATTTTCATTTGCTGGACAACCTGAAGAAAAGTTATATGTAAGCTTAAAAGCTTCTCTCTTTCACCAACATAAGTTGTTCCAATAAAATATATTACTTCATCTACCTTGTCTTTCTAATATCCTGGAACCAGCAAGGCTACAATAACACTTTAAACAGTATATCTTCCTTCACAGTATATAATAATGTCATGAGAATAAGATAAAATGGGTAGTGGTAAGAAGCAGTCTTTTTTCTGAGAGTTTAGAAAACTTTGTGAACTTGGCTGAGAACCTTTGTCTTTTACAAATTGTTCACCAAAGCGAGATTGTCACTAAGCACTGTGTTTTTCATAAGCAAAATACAGTGACAATTAGAACAAGTTAGTAACATTCTACACCTACTGCAGTAGTTAGGTCAGAGAAAATTTCACAAATTTGCAATCCAATGTAATAAAAGATTCTGAACAAAAATCATGTTTCATATAGCATGTTTACACAGAAATTCATGCCTGTAAGTGGTAAATTAGGTAATTAGGGATTTGTTGACTGTTATACCTCTGGCAGTATTAGTTCAATTAAATATAAAAAAAATCTTTAATTGTCTGAATTATCAGTGTAATAATTTTGTATACGATCAGATCTGATTAACTTTTGTATTAAATACTTCATAAAGTGTTCTGTGGTGGTGTTCTGATTCCCCCAATCCATAGTTTTATTTTGGAATACATTTTTATGTGGAAATATTTAAATATGGCAGCAAAAAAGACTGGAGTCATTGTTTAGTTTTAGTGGAATATGTGCCACAGCTGGAACATTACAGCAGTATTATTTAGGTTTATTTATTGAAATTAAGACTGTTTACGATTTTGAATTTTTCTTGTTCAGTAGCATTCAACTTTTATATTGTCAGCAAACGACACAAGTCTAAAGACGATTTAAGTCCAACTTCTGTTTCCTGAAGAAAGGAGTTGTTGAAGTCCACTTGGTTCTGAAGTCCTACAATACTTGAGAGAATGAGATCTGTTCTATTTAAGAGGTGATCTTATGTGCTCCAGAATGGTTGTATATGGGTTTGTTTGTTTTGGTCACTCTACATGTTTGTAATACATTAGAAGTGAATTTAGGGCAACATTCTGCTGGTAAGATCTGCTCCATGGATGCAAATCTGATCTGTCTTCTATACATATCAAGAGTTTCTTTTGACATCAGTGAGAGACCCACAAATAATGAAGAGCAAAATCTGAAAACTGAGATTAACTGAAAAAACATTTTGGATGATCCTGTTTCCACTGAAATAAATGGAAAAACTATCATTGATTTCAGTAGAAGCAGGATTCTTTATAGTGTGTTCTATATCCTTGGAATTTTCATTCATCAAATTTTGTATTTGACCTTCCTGCTACATCTATGTAATTACAGAGTTTTGTAACCCTTTGGCCTGGTCTACACTGGCCACGGATTTTGGCAGCAGTCGACAGGAGATACACAAGTTACTTCATGTAGCTTGCGTATCTCCTGATTTCCCATCGCCTTCCTAACATCTAACCACAGTGTCTCTACTGCACTGCATCGACAGGAAATGGCCTCCTGTCGATGCAGCGCTACACTTCTTGCATGGGTGGATTAACAGAGTTGACTTCCAGGTTCGATTGAACAAGTCTTCATTGTCACTCAATCGAATCCTCAAAATCGGTCCTGCAGTGCCACTGGCAGTGTAGGCATACCAATAGTTTTATATAGTATTTGCCATAAGCAGTCCTGCTGACTTCAGAGAGTCAAAAAGGGAGGATTATTAGCTGTGATTACTTAACATAATTAATTAGGCTTCTTTTAACATTGGGAGATTGTTTATTTATTCTATGGTAGACAATGAATGTTTGTCTCATCTTGGGCTTATTTAATATTCATTACCTGTATATGCAGTTGGGTGTTACTAATTTAGGGCCTGAACCCTAAAATGGTAAATATCTTCTGTATGGTGCTGTGAGTTCTCCAGCCCTTAAATCAGTGGGGTTCCTTGTAGGCTCCAGATTTACATACATGTAAGCAAGGTCTGAGTGGCACGCCTCCTGCTCAGCAGCTGAAGGGGGCATTTTATCTCCATGGGTTTTGTATTTGCTTGAGTACAATTAAGTACTCCGTATATTGCATAAGTACACTAGGGGCTGAGCATGATGGGAAATGGTCAATGTGTCTGGTATTGTGTTACAAATCACTTTTGCGTTAACTTCAGGGGTAATGAAATGTCCTTCGATTGTATGAACAAAGGGCATCAGATCTGTGTTTAACCTGTTCTGATGAAAAATTCACTGTCATCTAAACAGAGCCCAACAAGGGTGGTGGATGGATGTTTCGGCATTGTGAGGGTAGCAGAGCGGGGGGTGAGAAATCTACTGTTGAGATTGCACTAGCTCTGGCAAAGGGCTGCTCTCAGGCATGGCTTTACTATTTCCTTCCACTGTTAAAAGGTAGAATTAATTATTCCTACTGGAGTCTTTTATTCTGCTAAAAGCAGGAACAATGCTCCTGTGTCAGAAGAAAGTTTTCCTACGAGCTGGAAGCAAAAATTCCCTAAGAGCTGAAACCACTAGAGGAACTAGGAAACCTTGTCTGACAACCAGCAGTGGGAACCAGGAGTAGTCAGCACCTGCGGATGACAAGAGCCCGTAGTGGGGACTTGGCAAGGCCCAGAGGAGGCAGTAGGGGATAGGGCCTGGTCAAGCCAACAACCAGCAGGAGGCTGCAGAAGGGGACTGGCTGAGCCCCAACCGAAGGTGGACACTGCAACAACAATGGTTAGTACAGGGGAAAGCTAGAAGGGAGAGGTGACGGACACACCCCCATACTCTGGGGTGGGTTCGGCTCATTGAATTAATTCTGTTTGCAGTGTTTCCAAAACCAGTGCTGTTACTTCCTTCCTTTTATTAAAAGGTTTACTATCTACACTCACACTCTGTGCTTGCGAGAGGGGATTTATTGCCTTTTGGGGGCACCCAGGGGATAGTATGTGATTTCCCAGGTGTCTGGGTGGGGACTTGAGCCGGTTTGGTATTGTATCATTGACAGGGACCCCTAGATATAGAACCCAGTCCTTAGCTGCTGCCAGGCCTGCTTGGCAGAAAGGTTACATACAGAAAGTAGCATATACAATCAGGACATTAGCTGATACCGATAGTAATTAAAGGGTGCTTGATTGGACCCAGTTCTCCACAACTGCAGTCAACGGAAGTTTTGCCATTAACTTCAGTGAGTGAAGGTTTAGTTGTATGGTCCTCTGTGCCTGCCAGTTGGCATGTGTGGGTTGACTTCTCATACAGAATATACTGCATGATTAGAGCTTTAGATTGCTGGCATTTAAGAGTAGGGATATACATATCACCTGCCATGAACACAGTGCTACTATACTATATAAATAACAATAAATAAAAAATGTGGCTCATTGTCCCAAATAAATCAAATGATCAAAGTAAAAAAGGAAACAAAACCAAATTCCAACATCAATGCTATATTATACTCTTTCCTTATTTGTATATTATGTATTTGTATAGCATCACCAGTAGGCAAAGTATTGCAGAGAGAATAAAGAAAACAAGACCATGTACTGAAGATCTTAGAATCAAATTCACTGTAGTTTTAGGCTGACTTCATTTTACCTGAGAGCTAAAGACCAGCAGGTGCCAGGGAGCGATGTTGCCACTCTCCTGCATGTGTCTGTGGCTCATTGCCAATAGGGATAACAATATTTATAAGGCTTAGTTACCCACAAAAAACTACACTAAAAGAACATAATTCAGGTTGTCTGTGTCATTGAGCCATCTTGTGCATGTGTATTCTGGTAGCGTTTAATTCCATGATGCCATGCTGCATGTTCCACAGGACCCCTGCCGAAGGCCCAGCCCTGACAGAAAGGCCACCCTCTGCAAACTTCAAGTCCCTGCTGCAAATCACTGAGGAATGAGAGCATTTCCAAGAAAAACAAGAGCGAAACGATGTATATTTACCTAGTCTCGTTTCTGGAAATAACTGAGCGATTTTGCGTGGCATTAAAAATAAAACCGAGCCTGAGACAGACACCCAGCATGAGACATTTCAGCCCCAATGGTTAAAGATTGGCATGGTTATCAGCAGCTGTGAACAGGGTCTGTAATGAGAAGTGTTAGGCAACCTTAATAATAGGCTGTGTCCCCAGCTGTGCCTATAAGGTGTACAGTGACTATGCTCAGTATTATTGTTCTGTGCCCATCCGAACCCCCTGAATTCCTATGGGGTGGGGTCCTGGAGGAGCCAGTTTTGGAAGAGGTAGAGGGAAGGAATCCACTTGGGCAGCCAATGGAGCAGCAGGGAGCTGTGCTCGCGGGGTCTCTTGCCAGCCTTAGCCAATGCTGCCAACGGCCAGGGACTAGCGTGGAGGAGAGGGCCGAGCCACCAGGCGCTGGAGGAAGGTAAGGACCAGAGCGAGGGGAGCCAGTCACGCTTGACTGGAGTAAGCTAGAGAGGGCTGGGTGGGGTGGCGACGGTATCGTGCTTCTGCCCCCCCGAAGCTCCCTCACCAGGGAGAAGGGAGCATCCCCGCCCCAGCCTCCCAGTCCCTCAGCCGTCCCGCCCCAAGGGGCTGCCCTCAGCCCCGCCCCCGCCTCACGTGGGACTTGGGGGGAGGCGTGGACAGGAGGCCGGGCCGCCTGGCGCGGCTCACTCTCCTCACGCTTCCACCAGTCGGCGGGCGCGGGACTGGGGGGCCAGCAGCGTCCTTCAGTCAGGCCCCCGCTCCGCTCCGCTCCGCCGGGCCCGGCCGCCCCTCGCCCGCTACCCCGAGGCTCCGCGTGAGTCAGCGAGACCCTGAGACCTCCTCGCTCGCCCGCTCGCTGCCGGGCCGGCCGCCTCCCCGCACCGCAGCCTGGGCAGGCCCGGCTGAGCCTGGCTCCGGGCGGTTGGCGGCGGGGCCGGGCGGGCTGGGGCCGTCCCGTGCGAAGCGTTGTCCGAGTCTCCGCCGCCCCCAGCCCGCCCGAGGGCCCGCCGCAGTTGATGTCGACGCAGCAGGCAGCGCCTCCCGGAGCTGGGGAGGGACCGACTCTGCCTCGGGAGCCTGGGCCGGGCTGCGGGCGGGCGGGCGGCCCTCGCCGCGTTTCGGGCTGCGCTCGTCCCCCGGGCGGGGGAAGACAAGCCCCTGGGTGAACGCGACTCGGCTCTACTCGCTTCCCGCCCTTTCACCCCACCTGAGACCGGTCCCCGGGGGAGAGGGAGGCTTTGGGCCGCAAATATCCGGCTTAAGTTAAAAAGGGGAAGCTTGGCCCCGCTTCAGCTCTGCTCTTCGCAGAGCCGCCAGAGCCCCCTGGGCGGGCAATGATTGCTCTTGTCCTCCTCTGCAGGCCTTCCAGGGAGACCTAGAAGATGACTTTTCAGTGGACAGCAGTTGCAACCTTTCTGTATACTGAAATAGGAGTGATTTTACTGCTCTGTATACCGTTTATTTCTCCGCTAAGGTAGGAATCCACTGTACACTGAATGGCCTTTGTCTTAACACCGCCTATAAAGTTTTTGTTTAGGTACTGCTGTTGTACTGGGATTCCTTTAACTCGCCTAACATGGTGGTTCAGATATATGATCGCTCCCCCCTTTGGGGCTGCTTGAGAACTGAATTCAGTGGGAGCTACTTGGCATGCTGCATGCTTGAAAATCAGACCATTATTTAGGTCCCCAAACCTGCTTTAAGGAGCCTAACTTTAGGCACCTATTTTTGAAAATTATGGCCAAAATCTTTTTTCTGCACCTCCTGTTAATTATATCTCTAGTCATAATCCCAGAGTGGCCTCCTCTCTCACTTTGATTTTCCTCCTACTGAAACAGAATCAATTTAGTTTTATTTTCTGATTGGTCAGTTTAGAGGACAATGTATGCTTCTTCATACTAAGTTATTAGTGGGTCATTAGGCAGCAGCCTCCTTTTCAGAGGAATCTGAATGATCAAAGGTGAATCAGTAGCTATTTTCCTTGGTGCTGCTTTGCACCAGGTATTGTGAATGCAAGGAACCATAAAGCACACCTGCTTTTCATAGTTGACTAAGTACCTTTTTAAAAACTCTTCCAAAAGTGCAGAATTCTCTTGCTTGTTGCATGGAGTTTAACAGAGCAGTAAAAAAGGCACCTATAAGCTTATATGAGAACCAAAGAAATTGGTGTTAGTTCCAGAAACACACAAAATATACAAATCTCTTAAAAACTAATTTCACTAACTTTTAGTAAGGGAAAGAAGCTGAAAGAGAAGTAAACCAGCTACCCTTTCTTTATGCCAAGTGCTGCCTTCCTTACCTAATTTTCCTAAGACTTTCTCTCATACAGCTGCTTACCTTTGGTCACTTAAGTTTATTTTTTGCCATCTGTGGGAGAGCACTGTTAGTTCCAAAAAAGTTGCTAGAGAATTAAATGTTAAGGTTTTGTAGGAAAGTTATTACCTCCAAATATAATATAATCTTCCATTAAATGTGTTTATTTTCTGTGACCTTAGAAATCAGCTCACATAATCAGAATGAAGATGGTACTTTTTTTTCCTGCTAATTAGTCATTTTACTTCATATAGTAATCTGAGGAGCATGACTACCCATCCTATTCTAAAATGAATTCCACACACTGTTGAGTGTTAAAGCTCAACTTCCTGGTTTTTGCACTCATCTTATTGTTAGTTTCTGTGATGATAAAGTTCGGCTCTCTAGAAGCCCCTCCTCCACCACCTACTTAACAACACTTCCACACAGCATCTGTATAGCCTAGCAGCAGCAACAGATGCTGTCTGAAAGTGTTATTAAGTAGGTGAAGGAGGGGCTTTCTAGAGAGCTGAACTTTAACACAGAAACTAATTTGTGGGAAAAGCTACCTTTTTCAGTCTGATAATGAGAGCTGGTGTCTTAAGGCCAGAGAAAATCAACACATTTCATAGGCCTGGTCTACACTTACCTTCAGGATTCGGCGGCAGTCAATGAGAGAGATGCAAGTGACGTAAATCACTTGTGCATCTCCTGTCGACTTTGCTGCATCTCCTCCATGCGTCGTCCACGCTGTGTTCCCTTCAACGCAGCACTACGCCACTTACCTGGGTGGTTTTCCTGCGTCGATTGCTGGGTGGCTACACAGACCACTCAGTCAATCCAGAGCAATCGATCTGACTGTGGCGAATTTGCCACCGTCAGTGTGGACCCAGCCATAGAAATCCTGCAGCAGGATCTCTGAGATTCAGGCCTCACTGAGACAAAGCAATGAAGTATGAGACCGAATACAAGTGGAAGCATGCTGGACAGGTGATTGGATTGCTGCTTACTCGGTGCCTAGTGGGTGTAGTGAGCTGAACTGTATAATATGGCAGGAAGATCAAAGACTTAAGAGTTAGAGGAAAAAGGAATCTATTCCAGAAGGCTGGGAGGAAGAGTGAGCTTGTGGGGATTTGAGGGGCTGGGCTAATAGGGAAGAGCTTTTCTCTAGGAGTGTTCCAGAGGACTAGCAGTGTTAGTCTGTATACAGCAAAAATGAGAGTTATGGAGCACTTTAAAAACTTGCAAATTCAATTTTTGCAGACGTAAGTGGGTTACAGCCCATGAAAGCTTATGCCTGCAAAAATTAAATTTGTTAGTCTTTAAAGTGCTATAGGACTCTCTTGTTTTTTTTCTCTGGGAGCGGAAGCTTGAGGCAGAAGTAAGACACTTCCTGGATGGGTCTCCCAGAATGTTGTTGGATATGTTCCTCACTAGGCCTTAATTCACCACCCTTGCCCAACTTTAGAGCACTTAATTCAGTTTGGGTTTATACTGCAGTCATTAACCAGATACATGTTTCTTCTTTAGTGTGGGTGGGTCCTGTGGCATCAAGTCTGCCAACAGAAGTATTGTCATTACTGCCTGTGTTCTGGATAACAGCTGCATGTTCTCTGCTTGCTGTGGTAATGGTACCTTTTCAGATAGCTACATTTATTTCTAAATATATTTGTCAAAGTTCACATTGTATGAGTAGGCTTCTGAGCAGGTTGCATGACATCAGAGCTTGAGATATTTGGGCACAAGCCTTTGCTAGCAGGGAGTTATGAGCCTTTGGAAGTATTGTGGCGGGCAGTATGCTCCACCCATGGGAAAAGCAGTGACTTGCATCATTCACATGGCACAGGAGCTGAATTCAGTGTCTTGGGTAAGACTTTGAGGATAGATGAAAGAAAAGGGGGATGTTTATTCTCTGAAAATAGCTTTACTGTCTCCTCTCGCTGAGATGTTTTGGAGGATGAAGGGTCAAATTCATTGCTTAGGCTATTAAGGGACTGTTTCTCTAGTCAGGTATAGTAGCCAGTACTATGCTGTGGTGGGAGGCCAGTCAGGAAGGAGGTTTGGGCACAGTCAGCCCAAATCCAGTGAACCCGTGAGGCCCCTCAAACATGGAAAGAAGTAGCTCTTTGTCAAAGGGACGATCTAAGCACAGTATAGATTAGCGCTTGGAAGCAAAGCTAGAACACAGATCTCCCAAACCCTATGGAGCAGGGGCTGCTTGCCAGCAGAGCTGTTGAAGATTTTCAGCTGTTTAGACCCTCTTGAGAGGTGAAGGGGACCATCTTTGCTGTTTTTCTTTTTATCAAATCACAGAACACTCAGCCTGGACACTTCAGACATTTCTGGTTAGGAATCCAGAATCCCTTCACAGAGACTATTTAACTTCTGCTTTTTGAGGGAAAAGTGGGGTGAACCCAGACTGTTTTGAGGGCTCTAGGATTATTTTCTTTACCTTTTTTGTTTTGGACTGCTATTATGCCCAGAAGCCAGGGAGAGCTGCCTCTCTAAAACTTAAAGCCAGAGGGCTGCATCCCACACTCCAAATTGACACTACAACAATGCTAGAGCCAGAGAAGGATGTCTTGGATGAGAGAGGTGCCCATCCCCACCCAAAGGGAGCATTTTAGAAGTACAACCTATGACATGGTGGAGAATGTGGGCATTCGCTCCCCAAATCTTACCCATAGGTAAATTAGGGGGAGAGTGAAAGCCCATGCACACAAGAGACAGGACCCGAGCAGCCTGGATCCAGAACAGTGGTGCAAGTGGCTGGTATAGGGCTTGTAACAGCAGCTAACACTGGGCTGCCCAGCAACAACTGAAGGTGACCCAATAACAATAGCTGCTATGAGAGGAGATGACCAAGCAGGAAGACCTGCAACAAAATCTAGTACAACAGTTATGGATGGAGCTACAGCTTAATGTTGTAGCTGGGGGTCCAGCAGTCGCAGCTATGAGCCCAAGGCCAGTGCTCCCACCAATACTCATGAAGCTGACTAAGATGGAGCCTGATGTCAAGGAAGATTCAGTGCCATCCACTTTGAGCACATGTTGGTGGCCTCCCAGTGGCCTTCAGAGCATTGGACTGTGCCCAGACAGGCAGCATAGCAAGGGCTTGACCCTGTGACTGCATGGGATTATATGCTGGTTAAGGCTGCCATCCTGGACTTCCTCTGTATTAGTGAAGAGAGACACAGCTGCTGCTTCTGGTCAGAAACATCCATGGGGAGCATGGCCATGGATGGTGGCCCAGAAATTTAAGGAACATTTGCTAGCAGTGGTTGTGGCCAGAGAAGCAAACTGGAGCTCAAGTGGCTGAGCAGTTCATATGAATACTTCCCACTGGGGGACCACTCAAGGTCTCTAATGAGGCAGTGTAGTAGATAGAAAACTTGTTGGCTTCTGAGGAACTCTGAGGTTTTGGGGAGGATCTGGGGCTAGGAAGCTGACCAGTATGATGTGAAGTCCTGTCAGGAGATGATACCCTCTGCTGATCAGGGACAAGTATGCTTGCTTTCACCTACCTGGCAATTAAGATGACACCTCCTCACCCCAACTCTGGGCAAGTCACAGTGACTGGCCAGTAATGGACTGGACAAAATCTAACCAGAGCAGTTGGTCCCTGGCTCTGCTACTGAGACTATGTACAGATTTAAATGCCAGACCCCTGAAACAGGCATGGTTGTCCTTGAACAAGAGAATGGGCTCAGACCTCAACATAGTGACAAGTTCCTTGTGTGGGCAGTTGGGATGCATACAAAGAGAATGCCACCTTATGGTGAACAAGTATGCCAAGATATGGACTGCAGAGAGTAGCACAGAAAAAAGGACCCCCGCAAAGTAATGGATCAGTAGGACAAAAGTGCGAGGTCTGTTGGACTCCAGATGTGGCCAGACTTTAGTGCAGATTCTGGTACTTTTGAGAAACTTCCATAAGCTAGGAAAGCAAAAGACTGCAACCACTGACCCAGTCTTGACACCTGGGGTAGGTCCAGGACTTGCAAGACTAATTTATGTTGAGAGCCAGAGGATTACCATGAGAGGAGTTTGAGGCCCATGGGGCACCCATCCAAGTTGCAGACAGGCAGTAGTCAGGGGCGACCGTTGCCAGATTTAGAAGCCCTGACTAATGACATAGATTATTTTCTGTGAACAAAGGGGAGAATCTACACTGAGCAGGTCTTACAGTCAAATTACTGCTATGAATAATGCTGTTGTGATGCCTAAGTAGTGATTCCATTTAATGCTCTCTGAAGTATGCCTATAGCACACACAGAGAAGTAAAGCATTGGGGGAGGTAAGGACCCGATTACGGGTACCTCAGTTACACCACCAGACACTGCTGCAGCTAGCTCATGACATGCTGTGTGCTTGGCACTTAGGCTGGGAGAAGACTTCATCCCATGTATTGATTGATTTACGCTGACCCAGGAACCACCACAAGTTTAGAGAATAAGATGCTTCTTGTCCAGAGTACCAATTAACTATCCCAAAGGCCCAATTGATCTCATTTTCCCTGATCAAGAATCCCTTAAGACAAATCAAGATGGATATTGTAGGCCTCCTGGAGAAAAGTGTGGTGGGACATAAATGCTTTTTTGTGATTCTGATCTGTACACAGAGACCATCCCCACTGCCCTAGGCAAAAGCAACAGCAGTTGCCCTGGAACTCACTTTTTTCTTGAGTAGGGATCCCCCCCCAAATACTGGCCAATCAAGGGACAAACTTATATTCTAGTTAATGCAGGAGTTATGCTCCCTATTGAACATCAAGTATCCAAAGACCTCAGTCTGCCATCCACAAACAGATGGATTAATTGAGAGAGTCAACAAAACCCGTAAGGTGGTACTAAAACACAATTTGTATCCTCTGATCCAAGCATTGGAACACTTTGCTGCCCCTTTCTTGCTTGTCATAAAATAGGACCCCCAAGCGTCACTTGCATTTGTTCCCTTTAAACCAGGCATGTCCAAAGTCCGGCCCGCGGGCCAGATATGGCCCTTCATGCTGCTTAATCCGGCCCGCCGAACAGGTCCCAGGGTTCTTGAAATCGAGCCAGGCAGTCTGCACATGCAACCGGTTCGCAGCAGTTCTTAAAATGGTAATGTGCCTGCCAGTCTGTGGGCCCCACTCTCCAGCTCCGCCGCCGAAATTGACCAGGGCGAGTCAATTTCACGGCGGAGAGTGGTCTGAAGTGCTGGGTGCTGGGGTGCACTGCGTTGAGTGCTGTGTACATAAATATGTATTTAATACACTCCAGCCATCTGATCCTCGCCCGGCCCCTCTGTCAAATTTTAGAACACATTGTGGCCCATGATTCAAAAAGTTTGGACACCCCTGCTTTAAACTGTTGTATGGGTGACCTTGTTGAGGAATATTAGACGTCTTATGTGAGGGCTGAGAACAACCTGATGATATCCAGCATGGCCCAGTATGTTCTCTAGGTCAGGAAGTGCCTCAAGGCTGGGAGCTTTTGCTTGTGAAAACCTGTTGGGGGGTGTCTCTCAAGAACAAACATATAACCAGCCTGCATGCCTATGGACCTTCCAACCTAAGGAATGAGTACTTTTGCTGCTCCCTAGCATGGAATCTATACTGCTAGCCAGAAAGCAAGGACCTTTTGAAGTGGTTTTTCAAGTTGACCCTGGGGACTACAAGATCTACCTGCCGGGGCAGGCAGGAAGAAATCAGCATTTACCAAATGAATCTGTGGAAGCCTTGGAAAACCAGGGAAGAGATGTCTGTTGCTTCTTACACACCAGAACCCAAACTGGGGTGTCAAGTGCCCATTCACCAAGAGCCTACACAAGAGCAGATGGGCACCAGACTCCTACCTGAACAAAGAGCTCAGGTTTTACATCTCTGAAATGAGATCTCTGTGGTACAAACTGAAACTGGGACCAGAGTGTCCTCTTACCTCTGCAGCCTGAGTTGTGTCTCTCAAAGCTATACTAGTGCCAAGCAGACCCTATAGGTCCTGTGATCACTCAGCCATCACGATGTGGAGACCCACACCCAGCTACATTGCATGAATGCTCCCTAAGCCAGTCATGAAACATACAGAGAGAGGCACCAGCAAATCACCCCAGCCTTGCACTCCAAAAATATACACACATGCTGCTCAAGACTCCGCTGGATGGTGCAAGCTCATTAATCAGGGTGCCACTTCCATAAAGGATAGTGAATGTGCAACAGCCCTCATTGACCAGAGCTGAGATTTCCCCAAGCACTTCAACCAAAACAACACTGTTTTAGATAAACTATAAAACAGATTTATTAATTACAGAGAGACAGATTTTTAAATTATTACAAGTAGCAGGCAGGGAGATCAAAGTGGTCACATAACAAATAAAAATAAATTCTGAAAATTACCCAGGATTTGAATCCAGCAGTTTCTCATCCTAATAGATGTTACAGGTAGCTCATAGTTCTTAATACACAGACTGAATTCCCTTTCAGTGTGAGACCAGTCTCCCCAGTTCAATGTCTTTGTCTTCCAAATGATCTTCCAGGTGTTGATGTGGGGGAGGAGAGAGGCCAAGTGATGTCACTGTTGGCCTTTTATACTTTTTTCCGGCTACTAGAAAGATCCTTGCTGTGACTTGGGAGTTAGGCAGCCCCCACTGGGTATGTGCCCTCTCTGAGGAGCCTCTGGAAGGGGTTGATTCTTCTTGATGGACCATCAGCTCCTGTCTGATCAGTGGTATTTGCTCCTTTGTTGCTACTGAAAGGCTAGCTGTGGACATGTTTCAAGTTTTCGTATTTCACCCATAGCAATACTTCATAATTTCACATGCAATCATAGTACATACTTCACTCGGGGTTAGGAATCTAGCCCCCTTCACAGAGACCTTTTACCTTTTGAGGAACAGTCGGCTGAACCCAGACTGCTTTGTGGTTTGCAAGATTATTTGTTTTTGGACAGCTGTTATGGCCAGAAGCTGGGGAAGGAAGAGCTGCCTCCCTAAGATTTACAGCCAGTAGGTTACACCACACATTCTTCCTTCACTGGCTGTAGACATTGCTGTAGTGCCAGTTTGGAGAGAGATGCCTACCTTCACCCCAAAGGGGTGCCCTAACAACTGATGACATGTGCATTAAAATGGTTGCCTGTACCACTAGTTCTGGACCTCTTTGTCCTCCTGTGAGAGAGGCTGGTAATTGGTCTGAGACATAACAGCCTGTGGAGAATTCCAGCCCAAAAAAATTTAAGAAAGCTATCCATAACTGAAAAAATTATTCTGGAAGTTAGAATGAACCATAATGATAACATATAGGAAGAAAGCTGCTGTATGGGTATCATTACAGATTGCATAAGAGTATCTGGTTTTATGATGTATGCAAACATTCACTGTGAATTACATTGAAAACATTAAACCCAGTTTCATTTATGCCATAACTATGATTTCAACTCTCTTCACATTTGATGAACTAATTCATTAACGCACAACGCTCTCAAGTCCCAGTATTCAAATGTTAAGCATGAAGCTTGCTGATAAACTCTGCCTCATTTGTGCCATAGTAATGGGATATATTGGGCTGTCCTAGAGCTCTGGTTTTTTTGTGCTAGCTCTGAGGTTGATTTGCAGCATTTGGGTCTCTTAAAACATTATTTTGAAAGAACAAAATCCTTTGATGTGATTAAATTAAATGTGTAATTAGCTTGTTAAAACTGTCACAGTAATCTTACTAGGTCAAAGACTACATGTAGCACTTACGATAATACCCTTAGGGCAGCGGCTTTCAAGTTGACCTCTGCAAAGCACTTGTAGGTGGTCTTTGTGATCTGAGTCTGTCAGTGGTAAAGCATGTACAGTGGAAGCAAGAAGTGGTCCCTTTGTTCTTGAAAGTTTCAATTACTCACTTGTCTGTGTTCAAGCAGAGCTTGTGTGTGTCTATGCATATTTAGGTTAATGGACAGATATTAAAATCCTGTTAAACAAAACTTTCTGTCTTATGAATATATTAAAAATATCAAAATGCAAATATCTGGAAGGATGGAACCAAACTGCAAAGTGGCCCATAACATAGGAATTGCCATACTGAATCATATCAGTGGTCGTTTTGTCTGATTCCTGTCTCCATTAGTCGTCAGTACGAGCTGCTTTTGAGGAATCAAATGCCTGGAATAACCCGTGCACAGGGAAAGTTTCTTGCTAATAAATCCCTTCCAAAACTTCTTGGGAGGGGAAGGGCTGTTTGGGGGGCCGGAGGGGGTGAGGGGGAGAAAATGTCTACATTTTTTCTGTTATAACATGGGAGGATCACAGCATTGTGACTTCAGGCAATGAAGGGAAATTAGTGAATTCCTAATCCTGGTGAGAAAAAACAAGCAGATACACTGGGTGGAGGGTATCCCATTAAAAAATTTATTTTTATCTTGTGATTATTTAATATTTATGTAATTTAACATTATAGTTGACATAGGGCATTACTGGCAAGGTAGCAGTTCCTAAAAGGGTTTCTAAGTGGTCCAATATACAAACATTTTGAGAATTACTGCTTTAGGGATTCAACCTATAGTCTCTCCGTTAAGAACCACAAATCAATATTTTTTTAATTAGCACAACTTCTGAGCATCTTCTGCAAATAATGCAAATTCATTATATATTTATATTATATTATTTGGTTAATATTGCACATTTTTTAAATTCTTCAGTGTTAGAACATCTGAGTCTCACTGAAGAACTCCCCCTTATTTTCAACAGGATTTGGATCAAGTCCTTAGTAAACTGAAAACCACCAAAACACAAATTTTAAAAACATTTGTGGATTGCCATTATTTTCCAGTGAAAGTCTTCTGGCTCAAACATTGGATAATTCTCACATAACAAACAGCTAAATGATTTGGGCCGAATTCTTTAGTGATGTAAATTGGCATCGCTCCATTGAAATCAGCAGAGCGATGCCAATTTACATCAGCAGAAAAGATGGCCCTTTGTCTTCATGTTTCTCTCGTACTGGTTTGCATTTCATTTATGAATGCCTGGTTTCTTCTGTTGTATTCTTTTTGTATTAATATGATTTTTTTACAGATCCATCCATTAATGCTGAATGACCAGATAAATCAAAGCAATAATGTTCACCACCCAAGACCACTGGTTTAGGGGCTGGGGGGTGGGGTTGGTTCTGTTTTCCAGAGAATGGCTTCCATAGTGTGCATATCTTTACTCTTGACCAGAGCTGTTAACCTACTCTTGGTTTTACATTTCAGTGAAAGGAGTTATGTCTCTTCATTTTCAAGGGAGAATGTGGTACCCACTAAGGTGGGGAACTGCCCAGTGAGGTGGAGAACTCTTTTTTTCATTGTTAAAATATGTGCCCTCTGGAAAGAAATCACTGTGGCTTAAGTGAGTCACAGCCACTGTTTTTTGTCCGTTTGTTTTGATTATGATTTACAGGCAGTCTTTTCATGAGAGTTAGAAAAAACCTATTTGCAAGTAGCTAAAAATTAAATGGCACACTATGGATTATGCATTTTCCCCTGAAGTTATCTTTTATGTAACAATGATACTTGTAGGCATACAAGTAGTGAAGCTAAAGTTATAGGTAAAAGATCTATACTTGGAAAATAGCTAGTATTGTTGTGACAGTTGTTTTCAATATGAATAAAGACAGTTTGTCTTTAGCCTTTTCTGTTTTGGTTTAAGACAACTTAAACTGTGTTGTACGCAAAGCTGTAGTTACTTTACAACTATTTATTTATATTGCTGTTGAAAGAGTTGGTACTAGATCTTGATTGGTTATTATGTAAACTAAAAGTATTGACAAACTCTTCTGCAAGGTGGTCATCCTCTTCTAATGTTTAACTTTTGGGGGATTAACACAATGTTTTATATTACAGATGGCAGAAGATCTTTATGATTCCACTATGGAATAAAATAGCAAATTATTGGAATAAGGCATTCCTAACAATAATCGTTCTACTGATTGTTCTGTTTCTTGGTAAGTAGTAAATATTTCCTCTTGTGTGTTGAAAACGGGGGGCAATAGATAAACAGGAAGAGTTTACAAGAGTAAACACAGACTTTGTGTGATTAGAAACATTTTTGATATTTTTAAAATTTCAGTTCATACGCTTTTGAGGGGGGATGCATTTAAATTTTTCTCTTCAGGCTTAGGAACCCATACACGATAGTATTGTGCTAATGCATGAGAACAAATGGAACTTCACCCAGACCACTTCTTGTTGCCATCACATCAGATCTTACAAGCCAAGTATAGTTAAGATATGTAAGTAATTGGAAGTGAGATTTTCAAGGAACATTTAGGTGCTGGTAGGAAGAAGTTTCAGTAGGTGGCACTCTTTCTCTGAGTTAACATTGAAGTAGTGTCCCAGAACGAACCAGAAAAGGCAGTGTTTTGCTGGAGGTGCTTTTTCTCAGACAAGGCAAAAAACTGAGCTGCTAGCCACAGCTGGTTTTGAGAGGGAAAATCACTGAAACCTGAGAATAGCGCCAAAATCTAGTGAGATTTTAGCTTGGGTAACTACATTCTGCCTGGCTAAATTCATTTCCCTTCTGTCACAAATTATGTTGCAGGGTTTCTGTGTGCTGATAAAAATCTGCTGTCTTTTGGTGATGTTTTTTGCATGACCAGGAGAGGAGATAAGTTAGTAAAATGCTTTGAGATGAAAAATGCTATGTAATTCTAGATTACATTAAACAAAGTGAAACTGACTAGATTCACTGTCCATGCCAAATGAAATACAAGAAATAAACTACATAAATATTAAAAAGTAAACTGGACTGGAAAAATGTTCTTTTTAATAAACTAAGTTCTAGTAATGCAAGTACAGAGATCTGCAATATAAATAATATTTAAGTACCTATTCTAGATGACCTCCAGAAACCCTAATTATATATTGTGGTGAATGTCACTGCAAATAGCCTAAAACAGAAAAGTGGTGGATTTTTATTTTCTTTCCCAAGTTCCAACTGGAAAGATTGTGAGTGGATTTTCAAACTTTTTTTAAATTTAAGGAAAAGCAGTTTTAGGCTGAAACTAAGTATAGGGGAAGGTATCTCTATCAAACCATAATACAGTTGTCTTATATCAAGGTCTGAACATTTCCATCGCATAAAAGAATGAAAATTTGCTTGATCTTTTCAGTTTGAATAGATTCAGTATGACGTTTAACTCCGAACTTCTTACAAATTGTGTGCATCTAGAAAGAGATGATTATTATAATGGAAGTTTATATGTAGTGCCATGAAAATGCTTTGCTCTAAGGATGTCTTCCAACACTGGTGGAATGCAATAGCAGCTTAATAGCACACAGTATTGATACCTTTCACGTCCTGTCCTAAACTCTGAAGTATCTTTATCTTGAAGTGGTATTTTAGGAGACCAGAATTTGAGGATTGGAATCTGTTTGGGAAATTAGGATTAATACTTTACTCTTTCAGAAAGTAGATTTTATGAGGACCCCAAGTTTTCTTTCCAAAAGATGGCAGATCAACAGCACCTCATTATATAACATAATGATGGAGGAATTGGTACAATAATGGATTGCATGGAAGAATATGACATAATGAATTGCCACCTAAAATTCATGTGAATTTTGATACTTTTAGTGAATGTGAATGAACTTCATTATATGTGACTGGGTTCCAGTAAATACTCTTTTCATAATTACGGTGTAAAGGAAATATAAATATTGCATCTGTCTGCTCACATCTTGACTTAGGCCATATGTACAATACCTACTTAAGCGAGAAAAATCCTCAGGGAACGGGTGGGGAGATCTATTTTTGATCATCTGACTGCTAGCTCAACAACTGAAATCTGGTCCAGATTGATAGTATCAGAAGTCTTTGCCATTTGGTGGATCTCTGGTAATGGGCAGGTGCATATGTCAAAAACACTATCTCAGTTGGCACTACAGTATCTAGACAGAGGACAGTGAAATGACATGGTGACTGAAATAGCTAATCACTCCAGAGTGGTCCCTCCAGGTCAGGGGCAGGCATATTTAAAGGGCCATTGAGGAAACCTGTACTGCAGCTGCAGGGGCTATGCCTGCTCAGTGGACTGAGGAGACTGCATATATTTCTAGAGCTCTCCGTCTTATACGATATACTAATCCATGCAGCCACACATACAAATTAAAATAATATGACAAGACAAATTTTGTTTTTGTTTTCAGATGCTGTTAGAGAAGTGAAGAAATACTCAGCTGCACACGTAACTGAAAAGGCTGCACATATCAATACCAATGCCTATGATCATATTCAGATGAAACTTTTTAGGTCACAAAGAAACCTTTACATCTCAGGATTTTCCCTGTTTCTTTGGCTGTAAGTATAAAATTTGCCATTCCAGTTTGTGGACAGTCTCTCTCTTATAATAAATACTGTACAAGGCAGAGTAACAAGATGGTCGGTCAGCTGGATGGACAGATTTATAAGAAAAGATTAAAGGAGCTAAATATTGATAGCTTGGCTATGAGCCAATGGAACGGGGGAAATTAATATATTCAGATAATTGAAGAGTGTAAATGCTAAAGGTGAAAAATAATTACTGAATGTAATGTACAGGCATATAACTAGAAAAAGAAAATGGAGGGTGATGATTAGGAGAGAACCTCCTCTTTGAAATATGTTTGACAGCAGATATTTCTGTGAGGAAGCTGTGGGAGCCTGGTCTTGTGACTTTAAAACTATACGAGATAGAATAATAGAAAATGTATTTTAGGGAGCAGGCTTGGACTTGCAGTAAAATGGGATTAGACAATCTACTTCCTTTCCATCTCTGACTTCTATAACTCTGGTTTCCTTCTTGAAATTAATCAGTTATGAGTATTTTTATTTTTAAACGGGAGATTTGCAGTAAATAATTTAAGGCACCATTAAAATAATCCTAGTAGCCAGCATGCTGGTATTGAGAACCTAGGCTCAAATCTAACCTTGAGTCACTGAAGCTCAGCAGGAGCTTGAAACCTTAGGACTAATATTCCCAGCCTCCAAGGCAGATTGCATATGCTTTGCTAGTAAGCACTTTCTGAGAGCTGGCTGACCATTATAAGAACTGGTATTCTTTTCAGAAGGTTTTTAAAGAGTTATGCAGTAAATAACGCAGATCAGTGGAAGTGTCTGCAAGTGAATGTTTGTGTTAACAATGGCTACTAGCCCATTTAATGTTAAGGAAAGGTGGGCAGAGCCCACCTAGAATTGAAGACCCCCACACTCAATCAAGGGAGGGGGTCACAGAACCAAAGACCAACTAATTCCATGGGACAAATAACAAAAGAACAGGAGTGCAGGTCCTAGGTTTAAAGCAAGGGCAACAGATGGGGACATTGAGCAGTGAACCCTAGTCAGTATGCACTATTCCATGAAGCAGTCAAAGGACTTGGCAGATGCTACCCAGAGGAACTCTGCCCGGATACCCGAGACAAGTATATACCAAAAGCAGGCACCAAAGTCACAGAGAACCTCCTTGTCAAACTGCGTCTTCCTGGACTAATGCATGGCTCTTGGCCAGTGCTAGTTGGAGAGTGGCTAAAAGGTCCTGTGACTTCATTGGGTCATGGACAGGAAGTTTATTAGGGACAAGATGTGGGAGAAGGTGCAGCCAGAACCTCCTGCTGAAGTTCTGGAGGAGCCAGAAGAGAGGCTGCAAACTGGTGCTGTGGAAGCAGGCATGCTCCAGAGTGTGTCTCTCTCATCAGTGACAAATACTGGTTTCTGTGAAGTCTGCCAGCAAGCATGCCTGTGCTCACAGCTCTGTGGAGGAGCCACCAGATTATGTCCTCAGTGGGCCGTGGAACCAAGGTGGAATAGAAGATAGAGTGTGAGGTTCCCAGTGCACTATTGAGTGGCAGAAGGTCCCACCATTTTGTATCGGGGTGAGACATGATAGTGAGGAAGTGGATGATGTGGAGCACAAGCTGTTCTCAAGACGTTTGGAGGGGAATTGCCTCGGTATTGTTCAGCCAGCTCAAGTGGGGTATGGAGGTGGGGAAGAGGCCCAGTTTTTGAGATCTGAACAGCCTTGGGATTGCAATGGGCATGGAGAACCTTGTCACAGCACTTATTTGAGATAAGCAAGAGAGGCAGGGGGCAAAGTAGCCTTCACCTGGAGCATCTGGGGGCGTAACAGTGGGCAGGTCCATGCATTGGGCAAGCACCACTGGGTCCACCAGTCCCACTGGCCACAGTTCAGGAAGGGTCAAATTCTGATGACGCTAGTCAAGACCATTCTCCAGCACAGCGGTTCCCAACCTGGGGGCCAGGACCCCCTTAGGGTCCATGAGGCTTCAGTAATATTGAGGTCATTTAGCCCTCCTAGCTCCAAACCGGCCAGGTGCAGCAGCCTTGAGCTTCGCATTGGCCAGAGTGGAGGAGCAGCCCTTCAGAGCGCCACACCAGCCAGGGGCAGCCATCCCCTCCCCAGTCCCCCGAGCTCCATGTTGCCAGAGTGGAGGAGCAGCCTCCCCCAGTCCCACACCGCCACGTGCCCGGCTGGAGAAGAGTAGCCCAGTGCTGGTGGGGGCCTGGAGCAGCCCCTGCCAATCCAGCAGGGCCCACTCCAATACCCTCAGTCCATGAGGGGCGTGAAGGGGAGGGGCACACAAGGCATGGGGTGACAGCTGCACCAGGGAAGGCTTAGCTTCTTACTCAAGTAAGAGTAATTTATTATTTATCTATTTATGGCTGGGGAGGGGGCGGGATTGCAGAGGGGCATGTTTTACCTACTGTTAACTAGTGGGGCTTTCACTCAGAAAGGTTGGGAACCTCTGCTCCAGCACACCAAAGGAGCCACATTCACTAATGCAGGAAGGTAAAAGTTGTGCAGCAGGGGATTGAGAAAGAAGCTGCCTTCCCGCATCTCCCAGTGGCCACATTGTACCTCTTTGCAGAGCTTCCAGGTCCTGAGGAGGTCCTGGTAAAAATGCAAGTACCTCAGAGAGATCATGGGGATGGAAGCCCCTCCCCCTCATATGGTTGTGAAAGCTGCCACAGCAGTTGCTAGATTGATAGTCCTACAGACTGAAATATTTTCTTTTAATTGAAAACTCTTACTTTAACCTGCAGAATAGATGTAGCACAAATCACAATAGTACAGCTCTCATTGCCCTGTCAGTGTGCTTCTATTTTGCCCTGGAGGGGCATCTAAGGATGAAAGGGTGGTTAATTATCCATGATTCAGTCCTTGGCCTCTGTGCTATGACTATCAATAAGGGGCCCAACTTCTGATCATAGCAGTGATGATCTTTTTCATTAATTTATTTCAACTGATAAAGCTCTATAGGTGCCAGTTTCATGGTCTGGACCCATTATCTCATTTTATATACACAATAAATATGGTAGAATACAACTTATCTTAGCCACCAGAGTATGAACATGCTATATAATACAAAAGTGAGTCCCTGGTACAACAGACCCATTCAGCTAAACCTATGCATCTCTAAAAGTATTGAAGGAGTGGGAAGAGATGCTGCATGCCTGAAGGATTAACACTTGTCCCCAGAACAAGGATGAGGCAACCACTTGGATTTGTGAATTTGTTTTTAAGGGCAGCCAAGCAGCAAACTTACAAAAATAATTTTCACTCACTGCTAGCTTGGTCTTTAACTGAATCAGAAACATATTGGTGAAAGACTCTGGTAATGTTATGAAGGAAAGATGCAACGAAATGAAGCGGAAGTTTGCATGTGTTCAGAATAAAGAGGATCTTTGAGAACCTGAATTTTACGCCACTTGGACTCAAGTGTTCTCTTGAGGCATTGGTAGGGAGATGAAATTGGTGTGTGTTCCTGGTCAGAATTATAGGGAGCTATCATATTGGGATATCCTGGGGGTAATCATCACGATGAAATTAAAAACTCTCGGAGTTCGTCACACTTTTGTGTACTTGCGTTTTCGTATTTTATTATTCATGTTCATACAAAATAAATGTTTTAGGTCCAAAATCATCAATAGAATTTATTGGAAGTAACATGCAAAATTTAACACATACATTTTAAAATTAAATTGAAAAGTGCTTTTACCCATGCCTTATCTTAGTATCTGAGTCTCGAGTTCAGCATTCTGTGTTTCTCCTATAACAGCAGTTCCCAAACTCAACCTCATTGCATACCACCAACATAAAATGCCACCACCTGTAGTATCACCACCAATTTCTTATAAACAGACTGTTTATAGATGCATCTCATTGGGAGGTGGCCTGCGTACCACAGTTTGGGAACCCCTGTCCTATAACATTAAATAACATCACAAGCACCTTCAACCTTGGAAACAATGAAGGTCTTTGCCCCACTTTTTAAATATATTTAATGTTATCCTTTACAGTAGATGACACTCAGAACTGGAATTCGGGTCCTGAAAGGCTTTTCAATTTTTAACTATTTGTCAAGGTTAAGCTCATGCATGTGTCCTATTAATTTAAGATCCTAAACAGTCTCCTAAATTTATTTGTAGAAGCATTTATTTAGATTTATTCCATCTAAAATAAATCTTAACAGAAAGCAAAGAATCATATTAGAAAACGTAACAATGCTTAAACTTACTGTGTTTCTTCTTCAGTGTATTGAGACGTACTGTCACCCTTATTACTCAGTTGGCAAAAGAGATGGGAATTCAGGAAGCTCTGGGAATTCAAGTAACCAATACTAATGAAGCTGCCAGTAAATACATGGAGGAGAATAAAAAGTTAAAACAGGTATTTTTATTATTTTTTAAATTATTTTTAAGAAGAAAATAGTTACAGCAAAAACCGTATGGGCTGTAAGACCCATTGGGTATATCTACACTGCAGTTAGACACCCACAGCTGGCCTGTGCCAGCTGACTCAAACTTGTGGGGCTCAGGCTAAGGGACTGTGGGCCTAGAGCCTGGTCTCCAGCCCGAGCCATAATATCTACACTGCACTTAAAAAGCCTATTAGGGCTTCTCTCAGTAGTGGAGCTGCTTTTTGGGTGAAATGACCTAACATGAAAACCATTTTCTTACATAGTTCAGCCCACTACCTACCCATCATTTGTATGGCCCAGTGATAGGATGCCAGAATGTTAACAAGGGTTCTGTGTCTCAGAAACTTTCCATCTTAATCAGTGATGTTATCTTTGGGTGAAATGTTCTCTCCTTTGTCTCCAAAGGTGGTAGAGGGGCTCAGAGCATGAGTGCCCCTCCCCAGGCTGTTAGAGAAATGTCTGGGCAGGGAAAGTGCTGTAGGCTGCCTTACAGTACCAGCTCTTCCAACTTTGAGATGGGTCTGGACTGGCAGATACCAGCAGGAAAGGGGTGGGCTGCATAGGTTTAGGATTTCCATTCAGTATGCCAACTGATTGGCTGACCCTGCCACCATGACCAACTCCTCATGCTTCTAGAACAGTAGTCCCCAAACTGTGGGGTGCACCCCAGTAGTGGATCATGCAGGTATTTTCAGGGTGGTGCATGGTGGGACCCAGGCCAGCCCCCACAAGGGACAGGGAGGGAGTGCTACACTTCCAACTTCACTCCCCCCAAGTCCAGTCAGCCCCAACCACGTTCTGCCTCCAAGCACAGCTCTACCTCCAACCGCATTCCACCTCCTGCTTTGCCCCCAGACCAGTTCTGCCCTCATTCCCTCTCTTCCCCCAGACCCGCTCCACCTCTAGCTCCACGTCCACCATCCCCAGTTCCACCTCCAGCTCTGCCTTCAGCCCCAGCTCTGCTGCTGAGGAAGCCTTTGGCTATGCAGTAACGAGGGAGGGTGCAAATAGATTCCATTAATGGTGAGGAGAGGTGTGACTGGAAAAGTTTCCGCGCTATTGTTTTATAGCAACTTGCAAGAGGGGATATGCAGGAACTATGAGCTTCATCTCCTATGATTTTAATTTAAAAAAATCTGAATGATTACTATGATGCTGTTGGATATCACAGAGTTCAACTGAATTGGAATGAATGGAAGACCTGCAAAGAACACAAAGGCTATAGAAGTGGTGTAGGTGATTCAGTAGATGGCATTATTTCCTCTGTCCATATTGAGCTAGTGGTAGCGGAATTGTTCTGTTGGTCCACAAAAATAGAGAACTGAGGTCCTGACTACTTGTGATCATGAAAAGTGTATTTGTACCTTTACTGATAGCAAAACCTCTACTCTTAATCTGGTCAAATTCTAAAGTATGCAGTTACAGTCTCTCTACTTACATTTCTTCTGCTGTTGAATTTGGCTAAATTAGCGTGGGTTTTTTACTGATGTTTTTTTTAACTACAGTGCGTTGTAGTTTTATACCAAATGTATATATCACCCCAAAGGTGGTTGTACTGTAGCCGTGGCTGATGTGGTGATCTCTCTAATTTGCATGTCTTTCTGGACAAGATTTTGGTCATACACCTTTATATAGCACTCTTGAAAGCTGTTGTTCGCTCAGTTGATGTGCTTGTTAGAAGTCCATGCTATCTGCCAGTACTCACACCTCTCAACAATACCAAGTATGGAGAGCCATCCCACTGGATAGGATAGGATAGGATAGGATAGGATAGGATAGGATAGGATAGG